>OY979716.1:93644786-94844786 GCA_963855995.1 Muricea muricata | reverse complement strand
AAATGGCGAGGAAGAATGCGAGAAACGAGTAAAATGCTCGGCCGGATTATATGTCAAACCATTCAATGGGATTTTTATTATATGACATACCTGAAAAAGAACTTTTGCTTCGTTTTTCGGAGGATTTGCATGTATGTGGCCTTGTGAACGGCAAATTTTTTCAAGTGAAATGAGAACAACAATAAAACAAGTTGCGAGTTGCATACTAAATAAGGAAAAACCGTTTACACTGACATCATCATTCTTTAATCTGATTGGATAAAATATTACAAATACAAAAACCTGTCAATCAAGTTTTACATTTTTCATTTTGACTGCAAAAAGTCGGATTTTTGCTTCGTCTATACCAGAAAAACCGGTAGAGACGAGGGCAAATACCATAGAGATTATAAAAGAATAGAGGCGGCATCCTGATTAAAATTCAGTCAAGCTCGCGGGACAAATTGAAGCTTGCTAATGGGGGGCAAATTTAAGACCCGGATGTAACATCTTACACCTATTGGCTGTTGATCGACTGTTCGCAACAACAGATTGAGAAAGCTGAGAAAAACTTTTTCCGATTTTTTCGCGCTAAGAGTTTTTTTAATAAAAACTAAGGCGAAAATGTTAAAGATTAGTGCGGGATTGCCTTGAAAGGTTTCAATTTTGTGTTTTGAATACTGGATAAAATTGGGTATGTTTAATATTGAGTATTTGTTAGCGAAAATGCAATTTTTGTATTCGAAAAAACAGATGAACACACTTGAAAAGTCATTAAAGTTTAAATAGATCGCAGTATTGTGGTTGCACACCTTGTTGCACCTCTAAAACAATTTTGATAACTGCCTGAAGGCAAAAAAGTTTAATTTGTGTCCAGTGTGAGATATTTTGGCAGATATTTTGCAAACCCTCGCTGTGAAAAGCCGGTCAAAAACTGGTTGCTATGCGTTGCTAGGGAGAACCTAAGTTTGAAAAACTCTGATATTTACACACAAATCTGGCTGTCTGCACCTAAAATTACAAAAACTAGAAAGCTAGAAACATGTTTTCCTAGTATAGTCAGTATCTGTGTGCATACTGGTCGTAAAAACAAGCAAAAACAGTATGTTTTTTATCGCTATACATCCGGGACTTAAATTTGCCCCCCATTAGATTTGTTCAATTTGTCCCGCAGTTCGTCCCGCGATGCCGCCTCTATTCTTTTATAATCTCTATGGCAAATACGGCTTTTACCGTGTAATCCGCTCTCGAATTTTTCGTGTTCTCGTGACCTTATTTGGTAAAAAGGCGTCATTGTCATATAATAAAACACATTAAAGTGTTCATGGTACTGTTCATTACATCATTACTCTTCCAATTAATTTTCAGACCATAGTTGCACTTCCTCTTTTTTTACCATTTCGATTCAAAATTTAGTTTATTATTTACTTTAAGGTGAAGCAAAGGAAGTGACTGGTGCCCGAGTATCATACCTTTCAAAAGGCTTTCGGGTTGAAGGGCTTCCCGAAAATATTCGGCTTAAGAAACCAAGACAATATGGCTCAAATGAGGTAAAGTGTCCCTGTCAGAAAATGAGGTTTCATATTTTTGAAAACTATGGTATTAAATATAAAGAAATTTGAAAGCAGAATCAAAATTGCAATTTTAGTCTAAAAGTTATTGCCGTCCAAACATTAGGTTTTACTTTGTGAAAAATCTAAAAACCGCGCAAAAGAGACTGGAACGAAATAATGCGTGTGACGTAATAGTAGGAACTCGTCTAGCTCATCAATACAGAAATACTATTGCGTGTTATATCACTGAAAAGGCAAAAGCGCAAATAGAAGTCACGAAACTGAAAAAATGCCGGGCCGATGTGTAGTAGCCGGCTGCTGTAATGGTTCAGATGCAAAGAATGACATTTCACTCCATTTCATACCTTTTGCTTGGGACGATAGGCCCGAAGCGAAAAGGAGGCGCAAGCAGTGGGTTGACTTTGTCCGCGTTAAGCGAGCAAAATGGGATCCAACTCCTAATTCGAGCATTTGTTCAAAACAGTTTGCGAAGGAGGATTTTGCGGGTATATTTTCTATCCACTCCGTAGAAGACCAAGGTTAACTACCGACGAAAAGCAGTTCAAGGCGACAATTACCACATTTACGCCTAAAATATTAGAGTTTGTACTTTTAATTATGATGTGTATGTAGAAGCAGACAAGTCACGAAACCCAAGGTCACGCAACAAAATCAGAGTGATATATTTACCATTTATTCAATTCTTCCAAACCATATATCAAGTCTTCGTTGCAGTTCCTTAAGACGTTCGTCGTATTTTTGTCTTTTTTCGTGGTAATTTGCGAGCCAGTCTTCGTTGGCAACTGGTTCATTACCATATGGACCGATGTCTTTCTCATTAGTGGCGCTGCTTGAGTTCGCTCTTCGCTTCACTGCTGTTTTCATTTGTTTCGCTTGGTTTCGCTATTTGATACGGCCCAGGAATATAGTTCCAGTCAGAGTCATCGCTTTGGTAACTGTTATTTTCCGTATCAGAACTGGATGAGGGCATTTTTATTCAATGTTTGCAAGCACACGCTCCGTAAATATATACTATGCACTAAGACGATAGCCAAACGAGTTCCTACTATTACGTATTAGTTACCAGTTTCCCACTTTCGCGGTTTTCAAAAACTTTTGCCGTTAAAATTTGAAATTTTTAAATTTTATTGCCCAATATCTCTGTGAAAACAAGCTCAATTTTAAATCTGTTTTGTATTTTCATAATCTACGTTTCAAGAAGATTCTATTAATGCAAAATCTAATTTTCTGACGGACACTTTAAAGAAAATAATGAACAGCAAAGATGAAATCAAGTAAAGAAGAATTGCCAATATCAACTGAAAACAAGGAATGTGATGAGCTACTGGAGAAAGTATTTGAAAGAAAAAACTTTTCCCTGAAAAAAGTATCTCTACAAGAAGTACAGGCATTAGAGAGGGAGAAGTTTTCCAACATTTCTTTGATCGAAGAATTAATTACTTCGTGTTCAAATTTATTTTCCAATGATGCTCTAACTACATTCACAGGAAAATTCAACGAATTTGTTGCCAGTGCCAAAGAGCTCATTTTACCAGTTTACTGTAGTGGTGAAGAAGACAACTTCTGGCTTTTCTATTGCTCCGATTCTGCCGAAAATTTGAAAAGAAAATGTGCGAAGGACAAGTTGACTGGCTACTGGTTGGACCACGAATCAGCAATAACATATAAAATGCTGCAAGAAAAGGTGACCTTAATTGGTGAAAATATAATCAAGCAAGATGGAAGATATATCTTCGAGGTCCACAAATTTGAAGATATGAATCAAACGTTTGAACTGAACAAATCGTTTGAGAAGAAAATTAACAAGGTGTTGTCAGAACAAGGTTATATCTAGCAAGTGAAGACACTGTAGTTCGTTTCTCTTGTCCCACGCGTAATGTGGCAGCCCATTCGTTTTCGTTGTCTGTGCAAAACTAGGTACAATCGTAATGTCGTGTGTGTGGCAGGAAAACCGCCCTGTATAAACCTTTGCCCTAGGTAGCCCAAATATCTGCTATGACGTTCAGGGGCATACCGAGACCATTTGTTGGGTGGCATTAACATACCGACGAGGTTTGCTATGATGGTTTTACATCCCGATACGCTCGGTACTCCCCTCGTTATAGTGATTGCATGTGCATGCTACAACGGAGTTTTTGGCTACCTAGGATCCATAGGCTAACATATTTACATAATTGTAGGTGTTCTGTGCAATCAATTTTTTTGAAGATAGGACTTTAAAATCATTATTTTTACAATCTGTAAACTGGTATATATGAATATGTGCACCCAATTGTCGATCCTCCAGTGCCTCGAGTTTCTACAGGTATAACCTTTCCATATACAAAACATAATATGCTCACTCATTTGTTAGGCAATATAATCCTTAGGCCAGTGTGTTACAGTTGTTTAAGGATTATATTGCCTAACAAGTGAGTGAGCAGTCTTGCATATGTTTTTAGGTATATATAGAATATCGAAAAATCAGTAGGAACATAATTGTTTGACCTTGAAAACAAAAACATACAGGTATGGGAATTAGCACAGACGTTTTATCTAAAACGTAAGACCTCAAATTGGAACGACCGCAAGTTAATCTAGTAAGTGTATACATGTAAACAATAATTTATGTACACTTATCAATTAAGATAACTTTTGGTATTATTTGTAAATATCATCATTTAGTAATGAGTTTATTTTATTGTACAGTATTTCTGATGTTATATAACATCTCTTGAAGAATGCAAAATTAATATCAAAATTATGAATTATGAATATCTAAATAATAAAACTATTGCTGCAATGTTGAAATTAATTGTTTTCACAGTCATTGAAAACAAAAGTATTTGCATTGCCTGACTAAATGGTAAGTCCGAACAGATGGTTTAAAAACATATTACACAGATCCCGTTTTCACGGTAACCGCATTGTCACGATATCAAATTGAATATTTTCAAATTATCCTAATATTACAGAATTTAATGACAACTAACGGTAGAAAAAGTGGTCAGAGTAAATGTGAACACAACGTGACCGAACTCGATGTGTGACCACGCGAATCCGGACACCGTGTAAACGGGGTCTGATCTATGTTGGTAAACGTTAATTAATGCAAAATATCGTTCATCGTCGCGTGTGTTCAATTTGGCTAACATTCCTAAACTTTGCTATAATTGGTTTGTTGGGCAAGGACACAATATACACGTGACGATGAAGAAGCTTAAAACAGAACGCAATTAAGATAATGACTTGAATCATTATTCTAATGATCACTCTCAGTTTAACATTAAGATGGCTATGACCGGTCAAACACTGACGATTTTGACATTTCCATAAAGTCAAAAAGTCAGTGAGTCAAGACAAATACAAGATCCTGAAAACTTATCTGGTGTAAACTACAAAACTAGGCTTGACCAACATGATTTGTTCATCTTTGTTCATCTGTTCAAACTAGTAAAGTCCTAGAATACAATGCAATAACCCAGTTAACAGACAATAGTTATGACTATAGTCAACAACATTGTCTACCTTGAAAATTTGGAAATGTGAAACTTTTTTGTCCAATGTTACTGTCCCACTGCTCTATTGGACACTGCCTTGTCAAAGCAAATGCATCTTGTCAATTTGTTGGCCATTTGCAGGAAATCTAAGGGAAATATATATATTTACTGATTTCTTTTACACTATCTTAATTTATATTTATGCTGTCTCCTTGAAACAAGCCAAAAAGGGTGTAACATTGGTAAAAAATATCCAATTTGGTAAAATTTCAACATGTTGGGTAAATGGTAATAACCACTGAGAAAGTTTGGTCACACACAATATCCGTACGGATTTTAAATAAATATTAGAGAGATCGGAGTAAATACACCTCATTTTTATCGAAATGTCCTTATTTTAAATAAATATTAAAGAAATCGGCGTAAATTTTGGGTATATGTATTAAGGGTGTTGCATATACAGTCGATATTGCTAAAATACACCTCATTTTTATCGAAATGTTCTTATTTTAAATAAATATTAGAGAAATCGGCGTAAATTTTGGGTATATGTATTAAGAGTGTTGCATATACAGTGGATATTGCTAAAATACACCTCATTTTTATCGAAATGTTCTTATTTTAAATAAATATTAAAGAAATCGGGGTAAATTTTGGGTATATATATGGTAATCTTAAACCTGGGTTTACCTAGAATCCGCAGAAGCTAATTTTCGAACAACTTGTTCATGAATTTAGAATTATTTCTTCAGGAATCTTGTCTGGATCAATAAGATCTTTCGTTTGTGGAATTTCAAAGTAAACAGACGTGCAGAAATACACAAACTAAAACACTGGGTTGAATTTTAACCAAGGCTTTGCTTTGAACAACACGCCCCGGTAAACTGGTACAATGTCATGGGCTATTTTACACTTGCCCAAGTCTGGCTGATTCAATGAAAGAAAACCACTATTGGTAAACACATAGGTGTATTTATACTGTAGAGCAATCTATGTTCAAAACACATGAAGCTCGTTTGTCAATTGTATGGATAATATTGTAAAAACGCGAGATAATAAAGGAATAATATTTTTAAATAAAAGTTTTTTGGTAATTACATTTTCTTGCTGCTGGTCTAGTTACTTTACGAAGTAATGTCTTCTTTTGTATTTACATATTTCAGCACTTTTACTTCTACTTATAGTAAAAATTGAGGAGTTATTTTTCAATTCTAGTTAAGTAAAAATTCTGAGTACTTAACTCCAGGAAGGACAGTTTAGAACTGATAGAGCTAACCAGTATAAATAGACTAGTTTAGTTTAGGTTTCCTCCTGTAGTAACACTGGATCAATAACACACAAACAAAAATTGGACCGGCCAACATATACATTTATCATATTGGACATCCGACGGACAATTTAAGAACAAAATAGATTTGCCCCTCCAAATCTAGACGGTACTAAGTAAATCCACCTTTTGCACCTGACTATTATTTCTTAAATATACCACGCAATAACAAACGTGTTTTTAATTTATAATTAGACAAAATTATTATCCTATTTACACAATTTTAAAATTTTTCACTAGATCACTATGGTATATATTGTAGATATGGTTACGCATGGTGAGACGTATGCATTAAGTTGATGCATAAAGTAGTTGCATGCTGTCCTCTTTAACGAGTTATTTCATAAGGAAAAAAATCCATTTGTACACGCACTTGGTAAAAGTGCAGGGCAGCCCTAAGGTTATTATGTGAAAGTAAACGCATTCATGATAAGACCACCAGGGGCTTCCAGTCCCCCAGGAAAGAACAGCGAGGTTCAGATTTGACTTCCACTACCGCTACCTTAAAGCAATTGCTCAGCCAATCAGGCGTGTTTCATTCTCCTGATTAACCAATCAGGTTTCTTTTAAGCCAGGAAAACGTGCCGGTAGTGGAAGTCAAATCTGAACCTTGCTATTATCCCGTATTATCTGCTCACGAGGCTGCAGGGGTATCATGGGGTGCCACCCACTCACTGTCGCTAGATTTAGGTTTTATGTCTCGTAAAGGCCGATGTACACGACACGACTATGTAATCCAGGGGTCGGTTGTATCAAAGACGTTTAGCTTAAACGGTGGATAAGTGAAATTTAAAAATTACTTTTACATCTAGTACGGAACCGAGATTAACAGTTTAATAGAATAAATATTTAGTTTTATATATAATTGTTCTTCTCAGATCAAATAACTTTAGCTGGTTTGTTTATACAACACGCAAACTTGTTTTGTATTTTTGACTTACCCACCGTTTAAGCTAAACGCCTTTGATACAACCGGCCCCAGGTGATCTGAATGCGCGTACATATAAGGATGTCTAGAATAGACTTGGCTATCCTAATCTGTGTCGCTTTCAATATCGGATAGCTCTTCGACATCCTCTTAATCGCCAGACTGCTCATTAGTATACTCTGCCCTACTTTCGTAATCAATCAAACTCTCCACATCGCTCAAGGCCAAATTCCCAAAATGGGCCTGAATACGAACAGTCTCACCCGTAGAAAGTTCAAAAAGATCTTTCAAATCAAACAATTTATTCTGAAGCCTCGCACGCATACGCAACAGCTCGTGTTTTGAACCGTACCAAAATCTACCGCGGGGTCCACTCAAATCAGCAATACTAGCTAGCTTCTCGTCAATCTTACAGCATGTCTTTGTGTAATAGGACAAATGTCTTTCTTTTTCGGCAACCAAAAGTTGTTCCTCTTCCTCGCAGCGTTTTAAGAACAGATGTAAATCAATAGCTTTCCGTTTAGTGTACAGTGGGACTTTAGTCGAAGCTTCTGCAGGGTTACAAATTTCAGTTGCATCAAGATCAGAAAACAGTTCTGACGTCGGATCACTAATTTCGTCAAATATGATACGTTTGGGTAAATGATTAATGTAATCTCGAAAAGAATCTGTGGCAGCATTGAGCTTTTCCATAGTGAGCTTCATCTTGTTGGTGACTTTGGTAATTTGTCTAGACAGGCGGGTCGCAATTTGCTGTCCATCTGAAAGACATGACATACTTTGCAAACATACGATAATAAGCAACTGTTTAGCATATGGGTGGGCTGGTAAGTACCATACGCATGGGCGGTGGCTTGGATGTATAATAACAAGTAAAAAGTACGGCTTGTAAACACGAAGAAAAATACAAAATTTCCTGCATACTTCTTCTTCAGTGTCAATAAGAAATGCCTTTCGATAGAAAGTGCATGTAGTGCTCTCAACGTGTCACTTCGTCGTTCTTTACCAATTAGCTTCACAGCACTGTCAAACCCTTCATCTCCAGGCTTCCACCTCTGCTTAAGGGAATGCCGGGATTCCATATTCTTCAAAGTCTTCCATACTACACAGAATAATTATATCGTATGCGGATCTAACAATGTAAAGATACAACACGACCCAGCATAACACATTGAATAAATCAAGTGTGTAAATAAAACAAACTGTATACCGTACCTGCAAAGCTTCTCGGATACTTGATGAACTGACGGATCCTCTGTCGTTATGTCTTCATTCTCTTCGTAGACACCACACGCTGCAACACTTCTGCATGTATATAATGAAATTGAAAACACAAGTAGATTAATAATCTAATATATACACACACAATAATCTAATATAAAGGATCTAGTATGTACATATATTTTGTGAATGATAGGTTCCTCAACGCTTTTTTGCGCTAACATGTTTTTGGCGATGTTACCTTAGTTGTTTATAATGAAGCAGGTTTCTAACATATTTGATATTCCAAGTCTCTTTAGTTTGGCGATTTTCTACAAAAACAACAAAAAGAAGTAAAGGTTACCAGGCACTGCGGAGACAGGGAGTAGGGAAGGCGGGAAAATAAACTAGTAACACTAAAGGAAGAGCTAGGCTGCATATTTTCTGCTTATTTTTGGCTTAGCCTACTCTATCCAATACGTTCCGCTAGCCCATTTAGTCAAGAGAAATCGACTGTTGCCTGTTAATGAACACTGCTCAAAATTACACTTTTAAAATAACACTTGTTTGGGAAAAAACACACACAAAAATAACACAAAATAAAAATTTTAATATGTATGTGATGTATGCGTGTATATGTATGTATGTATGTATGTAACATACCACGGTTCTTGTTCAACATTCTTTCTTTTTCTGTGGCTTCCCAGCCTCCAACTATCTCAGGGCGGTATTCAACTAATAAATGCATGAATTGGAATAAAGTGAGGCTTATGGTGCAGATCTCATTACATAAAATATACTTACTGTCAAGTTGGCTAAATATTTCTTCAAGATCAGTTTTGGTCTTAACTTGAAGATCTTGGCATTTTTTTAACTTAGTCTTTAGCAATTTACCTGAAAGAATAAAAATGACAAAATATGATGTTACAGCTGTAAAACTCTTTATTATAACGTCAAAGCAGAACAAAAAACGAACCAGAATTCTTGAAATTCTTCCGCGACAAATGAAGAAGTGCATCTGTTAAAAGATCTATTCTGCGATGTGCTGACATTTCCTCGGTAATTGATGAGAACCCACGAAGGTAAGACCAAAGTCTCTCGATAGCTTCGCCATCAGTAAGCCCAAAACCATCAAGTCTTCTCGGACTAAATTCTACCTGTTTAAGTAAAGTTCTGTAAATATAAACTTTAGAACGTAAAAGGTAAAGGAAAGAAATAAGGTCTTTACGTCATGTAAGTGGTTTGAGTTTTTAGTAATTTGTTTTAAAATTACAAGTTAATAACGCACCTGACATGATGCTTTGTGACCATAACAATGAAAAATTGGGAGAGATATGGATATCTTCGAAAGAATGTCATCTCTTCCATTCGCCTATAAGAAGGCATAACATGCATGCATAGACTTATCCGTTACGAAAGACTTTCACGAAGACGACATATTAAGGATACACATAAATGTGCAACTCTGCACAATTCGCCCATGATTTCGCTGTCTCACGGGTTATGTCATATCAACACGCATTTCTCGCAAGTACATTGTTCAAATGTCAAATCTTAATATTAATCTATTCCCAAAAATTTTTTGCCTTTTTATAAGCGACCAGGACAGAAACATATGCAGGACAACTTCTTTTCATAAATTTCTGCAAACCATGGCAACCTTGCGGAACGTTTTCTTAAAATTGCCGTTTATTTGACATGTCCCTATAGTGTCTAATTCCTTATAAAATCTTGCATGACCGTGCACTTGCCAGAAATGAGCGTGCGTATACGACGTACCCAAGCCATACTCAAATACCAGCTCACAAGCACTAGACACGAGCATCGAAGATTATTTCAACAATTTAATACCCATGCAGCTTACAGTACCTGGAGATGCGATGATAATACACAACCAATATCATACATTATTTTCACATCAACATTTGGATTTGTATTAGCGGTTTGCAGTAAGTGCTCCAGTTCAAATATTGAATATGAAATTCTATATTAAGAATAAGTGTATAAAAAACAAAGTCCTCATGGACATGGTCAATTAAAATGTAAATTTCAAAACGAATAAAACAGTTAGACCTCTATATTTGTGTTCATTAGTATTCTGAGCGGTTTTTCTCCTCACTAAAGCCAGTTTTCCACCAGGCGAATTTGTTCGCATGACGCGAAGTGAAAACAAGAATTCAGCAACGCGATTGATTGACAAAAAAGTTCGCTAATTCGCTCAGCAATCGCGTTGCTGAATTGCTGAAAACAAATTCGCGTAGTGGAAACCGGGATTAATCGTAGTAGGTTTAATTGACTACTTTTTAAACAACCAGCCCCACATGAACAGCTAATTACCTTTCTCCGTATTTAGTGCTGAGAAATCTTCCAGGTGACTATGTCATCTACAACAACTCCCAAACACTCCTTTTTCATCAAAAAGGTTATTTTTCCCTTTTGAACGAAGTGCTTCAGTTACTTCTCCAGCTTTAAATGTCTGACAACTCTATCAAGAACAAAACACATGAATCTTTCAGTGTCATCACATTTCAAAATGAACGAAGTTAGATTAACAGGGAAAGCAACTTGGAAACTCTACGTAAACCATAATCCTAAACAGCATACAAAACGAAAATTAGCATTTAGCACTCTCAGTTATTGGAGTGCACGAGCTATCTTGACATATTAAAATTATTTTCATACAGAAGTATTTAGGTGAGATAATGTTTGGGTTTATTTATTGTCCATTACATTAAGTCACACAACATCTGATGTTGAGCTCATACTAGAGTGTGTTGCACTGCAGTCACTAGGTATTACCTCTCCCTCAATTTTATTTGACTTGCTATAATTACCAACGAAGTTTTTAACTTCATCCTGATCAGCAAATTTAAGGCAGCGGTGGTTTGGTGTTGTATAACTGTTTCCTGCACTTTATAACTGTTTCCTGCACTTACACAAATTTACATAACACATAATCTACATTTTTATAATAACATAGTCAAATGGTAATGCAGTACCTGAGCTAATTGGCCTATCAGATACCATAGTGTATGTGTAATTAATCTAATCACCTGTCGACAAAGGTAGCATTTTGTGTAATCAACCAGGTCACTGCATACAAGCTCTAATGATCTTACTATGTGCCTGAAATACCTGTAAGAATATATACTGCAAGAAAGGTACATTTGGGAAAATACAGAGTAATATTAATAGTAATTATTTTAAGATTTTGTTAGTATCTACAGCAGACAAACTGAAAATTGAACCTATTTACTGCTTGCTTTGTAATTATGTCCAAATCTAAAAAAGGTTGTATGTTTCACTTACTCCATAACCAAGCAAAATATTAGTTTTTGGTAGGAAACTTGGTATGGAGCTGATTAAGTTTTTATAAATACTAATTTAATTTCAACCAAACATTTGTATCTTGTCTTACCGACATTCATCAAATGATCCAGAATTCAATATTGCATAAATGTTTTTAATCTTAATGAAGAGAAAAAGCCAGTGTAAAAATTATAGCTTTCGATACTTTGTAGATCAATAGGTTTATTATACACAACGTACACTGTATAATTATTACATACCAGCTTAGGTAACATCTTTTGATATTCAATTTCAACTGAACTGCAAAACTTATGCAAAGATACATGACTCTCCAATAAAAACTTCTCAGCAAGATCCATGAAGTTGAAATGAAAAGCTACTTTAGGTTTTGTTGGAGATCCTGGCCACAGATGAAGTTTCAGCAGAGTTGCAGAATCACTAAATACACTGACAGAATTCCACTTGCTTTAAGTGTTATCTGCCTAAAAGAAAACCAACAATTCACATTTACATTATTATTTAAAAGTGCAATATAAAACATGTCTTAATTGTCCAAAATATTGGACATAGCAGTTAAATTGTATACCTCTTTCATCAATACATGTTATCATACGGGTTTCTGCAGTTGGGCAGCTAACGTGTTGTGGATCACGAAGTATGTGAGCATTACCAAGGAGCAATGGAACAAACATTTCACAATCACTCTTAAAAAATATAGACAAAACATGAAACTGGCTACCTGCTACTTGTACAGGGAAATGCAGTACACAACAAACAATTATATATTGTTTCAGGTTTTGGAAACAGCATGCAACATTTCGACCTGAATAAGCCCACAATCAGGTGTAACAATACCGAAAATTATTTTTGACTACATTGCAGAATTGAGTACACCAGAAAATTGTCGCACCCTGTTTCCAACAACTTATGACTGAAAATATTTTTGCCTGTCTACTATATACCACTACATTATGTTACAGCATTCAGCAGTGGTTGTTCAGATTTGACTTTTATTATAGCATCACTACCATTAATTGAAACCCAGTTCATCAACCAATTGCAAGTACACTTGGCTGGGAAAAGGTAGTGGGAGTGAAATCTAGACCTCACTAGCATTTCATAAATATTACACTGAGCTACAATAATCTATCAAAACTCTGGTTATATAAAACCATTACCAAAATACAATTTGTAAAATAAAGTTCTTTATCATTTCAAGTATAACTGAATAATTTATAAATTAAAATATTTTATGAATAGGAAACTTTTGTAAACAATATGATTGAAAAACTAATAAATATTCCAGAAACTAAAACATTATAGTGCAATCTTTGCCTTGTTTTAGCCTAGCCTTGTTTATAGTTTAACAATTATATAGATACGTAATTATCTTTGGAGTTTTATTTTCATACTGAGTAGGACTATTAATCGTTTTACCTTCCAGACTTCAACAACATGAAACAAGTTTCTTGTTTGGTGAAGCTTCTCTGCACAGTAATGACAAAAATATTGATTTGGTCCACAATCAAGACATCTTATTTCAGCAATCGGCAGGGTAGATTCAGGCCGTCCATCTTCGACACATTTTACACAAATTTGCTGTGGTAGCATAGCTGAATTTTCAATATACGTTTTAACAAGCTCATCTTGCAAAGCTTTCCATCATTCGCCTTCTTTTACTTTCCTCCTTTCGTACCTTGACCTGGTATTTTGTCCTTCCTGATCCTCATCCATGCTCTCACTATCATCCAAATCATAGCTGGTTTCAAAATCCCCGTTATTATTTGGCAAGTCTTCGTTGCCACGAAGAGAATTTTCTTGAGGCGATATATACGGTCTACTTGAAGAAAAACGTATATTTTGCCTAGAAAGTTTTCCAGATGCAGTGTATGTTTTAACTGTTAAAGAATATGGTTTTACACGACCACCGCCACCCCTTTTAGACGCCATATTTATGCTGCATGTTGATCATTAAATCACGTGATTTTGAACAGCGCTACAGGTAGCGGAGATAGTAACCTGACAAGGCTAATGCCCGCATTCTAAATTTTAGAAGCTCTTCTATTACCCATTTAGAATGAGCGAAACGGGTGATTTTTAAGATCTTTTACTTTTGCATCATAATATTTAGCTTTAGCGTATTTCCTCTCTCTGTTAACTTGGTTACGATAGAATTTAAACTGTGTAGGACAGTTATCTTTTAAAGCTTTCTGGCGACACTTTATTAGGTGTTTCAAATGACCAGTCATCCATGGAACATCATTTATATGAAGGTTAATAGTCTTTGCTGGCTTTATAGTATCAATACCCATTATAATGATGTTGTTAAAGAAAGCATATTTTTCGTTTATATCCTCGACATTCTCAAGAACTGACCAATTTATATTACTTAAAAATCTTCCGCGGGCCTGACTAGAGCTGGGCCTCATATCTCTAACTGTAACTGCCTTTTTTGCATTGTACGACTTCTTGCGGTTTCTAGGGGTAATACAGACGGTGTTATGATCGGATAGTCCGAAGGGTGGGTCTTTCGTAGGAGCCTGGTAAAATTTGTTGAGGTTGGTCAATATTAAATCCAATGTTCTTTCTGCTCGTGTTGGAAACTTTACTAGCTGCTTTAAATGAAATTGTCAAGATGAGTAGCCACCGGCCGGGGCAATATTGAGGCGATTAAAATCTCCAGTAAGGATGATGGATGCATTAGGTATAGAGCTTTCAATTTCGGACAAAGTATTAATTAGATAATTGATCATTTTTTGGTCGTCAGCTGTCGGTGGATGGTAAACTACCCCCACTATTATACAGGAAAAACCCCGGGGAAGACGTCTGGGACATAACTTGCACCATAGAACCTCGATAGATGTATCTCTTTGGTATTCCCGAAGGACTGTAAACGGTATAGTGTCTTTAATATATAAGCATACTCCCCTATGTTGTGCATATATCCTGTCTTTCCTGACAAGGGTATAATTCCTAATATGGATTACACTATTTTCAACAGTATCTTTCAACCATGTTTCAGTAAAGCACATAATATCGGGGACGTGGTCTTGAACATAGAGACGAATTTCATCTATTTTGGGCGACAGGGACATTACGTTTGCTAATATGATTGATGGAACAAAATGGCATGATCGGTAGATAGGGTTAACCGGTAGGGGGTCAGATCGTGTATAAATTAAATTATTCGGGTTGGAAATTCGTCTTGCATCATTGACTGTTGTCCGCTGAGTAATTCTAACTGGGATAAAATTTAGTACACAGGTTTTATCTATATAGATAGTTTCATTTGGTCTATTAGCACTAGGAAAGGTTTCCGTTTTGTTACAGTTGTCCATAATCAGTGTCTCGGAGACGTTGTGGGAAACCCCATTAAAGGCGGCGGTTGATAGACTGCCGATGGCTGAGCGAGACGATAGTTGAGGAAAGGATAATGGGTTGAATAATTTGTAACAGGGGTTAAAAAATTAAATGGTAAAGGTCGCTGGGGAAATCTAAAAGGTTGATGTAAAACGTCATTGTGAGAGAAATCACACCTTGTTCCCTTCAGGCAGTGTCCTTTCCTGCGTAAAAAAGGGCACGGAACTAAATGCTTCGGAGTACGAGCCTCAAAACTTCACAGATTATTTAATTGAGCCGTAGGTTTATTATGACGCTCAGGCCTTTGAAAACCATTATTGGGAATACCAGAATTAATAGCTACGTTGACGTCAGTAGTGCGATTAGGCCTGGTATAATTAACCGAATCATTGACTTCGATAACCTCTTCGGGGGCATTAATGATTTGATTTATGCTAATTTCACTGCTGTTATTGCCACAAGATGATTTTTGCATAAATCTAGGCGATGTTTTTCCTTTTTCGTTCAGACAATTTTTGTCAAAATCTTTACGAGGTTGTTGTACAATTCCAGCGATTTGAACGACAGAGTCCGACAACGATCGTATAGTTTCTCTATCAATTGCATGATCAGACTTAAGTTCCCCAATATCCGAGCAAACATCTGCCGTGCAATTGCAAGAGCAAGGCAACGGGGTCTCGTCAACTGTCTGGCATGAAATATCCGTATTATTACCACATTCTGCAGCTGACTGTGAACTTTTCAAAATCTTCGCACATAATCGCTGAGTTATCGTACCCACCTCGTCACCTTCGAGCTTTAAGAGGCTCTTACTTTTTCTCCACGAGAAAGAACTGTTGTTAAACTTGAATACTTTTTTATCCCCGCCTGGATGTTCCCAAATACCGCTTAGCTCTAAATCTTTCGCAACCAAAACCTTCAATGAATCGAAATCTCCAGTCCAAACAAAGCAAATATTATCAGTAGCTAGAGACATTTTAACTAGAACGTTCAGCACTAAAACTGGTGCTCTCTAGTGCACTATCTCTCCCACCAAACAATCCAAAGATACTTGATTTTAACTTACAAAATCGGCTAATTATAGGCTTGCACCACCTACGAGTTTACCACCGATGGAAAGAGCGTATAAATTTGTATAACATATGAAAATTGTAGACTGAAATCCTATAGAATAGCGACGGAGAAAATTCTGGTTTATTCAACATGACTTGTAAAAGCAAGTTCCATAATTATCTTGTTGATCTGTTCAGAAACGACTTTTGATAGGCGGCAGTCTTGCATAGTGTTGTTAGGAAGGATAAATGAGTCGGAGTTGGATTAGATGATCTGGTTGCTCTCCTGGTGTTGACTGGTGATGGTAGTAAAGTACTGTCAATGGAGATGATTCCGTGGATTAGTTTATAGAAGAATCTCATATCTAAATATTCATGCCAATAACCTAGTGGGATTAGGCTGAGTTGTAGATAGGTTGTCCTTGTAGATGGTGTTACAGCGAAAAGGTAGATTTAGTATAAACGTAGTTGCCCGTCGTTGAAGTCGTTATGTCTGTTGAATTGTGGTGATTGTTTGTGGTGCCCAGATTTGGGAGCCATAACACAACTGCGCGCGAACCAGGGACAAGTAAAGTTTGCAACGGATGTGATGATTTTTATGTCGAGTGTCGATCGTCGTACGTATCCCAGGATCTTGTTAGCTTTGTTTCTTTCTTCTTAAAAATCTCCCTTTCAATCTTCCAATTCGCAGTACCCATATTACCCTAGTCAGTCCTGACCATCATTTAGGCACATTGATTTTTAATTTTATATCTTATTTATGTCACTCCTGCCTGGATCTGCCACCGGTGCAACAAAATGGCAGCGACATCAAATAAAATTGACAAAGTATATTGAATGTATACGTATACTCCAGTATTGTCCAGATCAGTGGTTGATTGCCATTTTAAAAACAGGTTTAGCCCAGTGAACTCAATATTTTCAATATCTGGAACGATAACAGCGAGCGAAAAGTGAAGCCAAAAATGACGTATGCTAGCGTCATCATTCGCCATTAAGTAAGGCTTAGTCTTCCGCGCGGTTAACTAATCATTTGTCTGTTGTCGTGGTGGAGTTCAGATCTCATTCTTTGATAAATATTACTGTATTTTCGAATTTCCCTAAAACTTATTGGATCGATGAAAGTTTCTCAAAACATGGATCAAGAATTACCTTCGTTTAAGGTACGTTTGAGCTCTTCTGTTAGTAAACTCATGATATGAACCCAATAAATCATATAAAGGAAAAAAAAGGTTTAATTTCTAATGTTAACTTGTTTATATGAATGTCAAAAATCAATACAAAAATGTTATTCACATGTGGTATTGATGTAACGACTGATTACTGTTTAATGTTCCATACAGTTTATTAGGAGGTGATGCATTAGATGCTTATTGAATAAGAGTTCTTCAGACAGCTACTGTATCTTAATATTTAAGTCATTTGTTTGTGAATTTTTGTCATCACCATCTATGATCACTTAATACCAAAGCAAACGTTGGGGAATATTTAGACTTTTTGAAAAGTTTAAATTCCTTATTACTGATAAAATTAAGGATATAGAAAGTCTAAGATATTTAATACAGACTTGATTCCAGTGGAAAAAAGTCAAAATGCCCCATAATAATAGATTTTTCACTAATTATTTTTCAACACTCTAAGTCAAAACTGGAATATTCAAAATGAAGGAATTTTGGCTCAGCTTTCTTTGGCAGTGCTCATTTGAAAGAGGAGGCTGCAGTCAAGTTGCTATTAAATACAGAATGAACATTTGACTTGTTCAGGAGTAATGTGATGAGGAAACCACTGATGTATCCCAATATTCTATATTAGCTTAAATTAAACAAATTTAAAACAGAATTCCAGTTTTTATTTTTATCCATTGTAGTTGCTATATGTTGTGAAAATTGGCTCTCTAGTCTACTTACTAAAGAATCATTCACTGACTGTAGAGCTAAGTGAGGCTAAGAGCCATTAGGACTATATAGTAGAGTTTATTTGAAACTATTATATTCTAATTCTTGTACATTTCTAGAAATGTCATATACCATATTAAATGGCTAGAGATGGCAGAGCAGTGGATTGAAGGGGTCAGTGGCAGAGTTCCCTTGGAGGAGCTTGAAGAAATCCAATAAAAACATTGAGAATTGCAGTGTTCAGTCTGTCAGGAACCAGGAAATACAATCAAATTCAAATCCATTGTGTAGCACTGATTATAATTTACTGCTATTCAATCTCAAATTAAGTACAAGGACATTATTCCCCCATGATCTGCATCCCATATGGTGCCATTTCATTTCATTTTCCTAAAATAACATACTTTTTGTACAGTTAAGCTGAGTTGTGTTGCAACCAACTGTTTATTTCACTGCATATAGTTTTAATGCATCAGTGACTGCAGAAGATTGATAAATGGGGAGGGGTGATATTCATATGTTTGTCTTCTGTGTTTCCTATCTTTTTGAAAAAAATTATGGAACCTTGGTGAATACAAAAATATGAAAATACATGAACATTACACCCCTCCCCCATGCTTGTCAATCTTTTGCTGTCTCTGCATACATCAATACTTTGCCTTTCATGGCTCCACTGCATACCAATTGTTAGCTACTAGAAGCAATTACAGTCCCACACAGAAAAAATTTCTCTTCAAATGTATTTTATGTTATTTATTTTTCTGTGCTATCAAGTTTGTCTTGTTAGCTACTTTATTTTCTTTTTCAAAACCTTGTATTAAGTCTTGAGAGCTTTATTTGAACAAGAATATCTCAAGTAGAAACCTAATACCTTTTTCACTTGTACACATAAAGAGATTATTTAAAACATGCTTTGTCTGCTTTAGCATTAGTAACAACTAGTTTACGTTTTGACACCCAGCCACGAAAATCATTGCGGTTTAAATCCATTAATGTGGAAATGGACATCCATGTATTATCCCAATGTAAGATATACTGTACAAATGTGGTACAAAATAATTATGAATTGTATATCTGAAAAATAGCTTACTTTTGATGTAGTAAAACATTTAAAAATTGTAAAACGTTGTAACCACAGCCTTATTGGTTGATTTACTTGATTGTATGGCTCGATTTGTATTCCACAAAAACCTATAGAGCTTTTACAAGCTGGTGAAATAAAACGCTAACGATTTAAAAAAGTTACATACTTGTGACAAGATTTTTTCGAAACCATTTTTCTTCCGTACTGTGCCGGATTTTGTTTATATTGCGACATAACAAATATAGCTATTGCTTTTTTAATTTGATTGTTTTGCAGCAAACTCAATGCAGTAAATTTTAGGAGTAAAACAGTTTTTTCTCCTACTATGTATTGCTTTGAGTCACAGATTAAGTATATACAGATAGGAAACTCGCGCGTGTTTCCTTATTATTTTGTGTCCTCACGTACGCGTCAGCTCGCGTCACCCCACGCGTCACGCAAAATTGCTCTGGCAAGTGTCATCGTTCGAATTTTCAGATAAAAGTATAGGGAAAACGGTGTTCGAAAGAGAAAAAATGCATATTTTACAAAATTGAAGCAAGGTTTCACTGTTTTGAGCTCGAAATTTAAAGATAAATGGTAGGTGGTTGTTTTTGGGTGGAAAAGATTTACGAGAGTTTATTCAGAGTTTATTTCAAGGCAGAAATACAAGCGATGTATTGACCTGACCTGCCGACCTCTACCCTTGATCACTTTGATGGTTCAATTACATGATCGGTTAACTTTGTTTTAAAATTGTTGAAATCTCAAAGTAGTAAGAAAAGATGAAAGAGCTGATTTCAAAACGACAAGAAGCTAGCTAGCTCTTTGCAAGTTAGACCTTTGATCGAGGCTACAAGCATATAGTAGTGTTGTAAACACTATTTATCAACTTTTGCATTTAACATATTAACAATGTTGGTTAAGCATGAGTTTATACTTATATTTTATTTATATACATGTAAACAGTCCCTTATTATGCTAAAAAGTGGAGCTTTGTTTATATTAACCCCAGTCACTGATTTTCACTGCATGGTTCTCACTATCCTGTTCTGATTATCTGCCAGGAATTGTGTCTGCTAAAGTACTGCTGAGTCTGCTTTAGAGCATAACAGACTGCCACAAGCTTTCTTAAAAGGATTGGATCATGCTTGTCAGTGAATAGTCCCAAAGGATTGTTGGCAACTAAAAGAGAAAAAAGTACTCTTTTTACAAGAACAAACTTAAAAAGAATATTGTAGCTGAAAGTAGCAACTTGCAACAAACTTTTTATCCCAGCTGAGACTTTTTACCTAGAGAAACATATTGCACATAATGTGTTCATGTGAACAGGGAAAACTTGAATTGAGGATTTGACAATTGTATGTGCAACAAGTTTCTTGTAGGTTTATGAGATGAGCAAGTGATGGCTATACCTCATAATGGAATAAATAGAAAATACAGCATGAGTTTCTCAGCTCAAAGCTTTCATATCTGCATGTACTTGTTTCATTATGTGTAGTGCATTCACAAATACATACAAACTGTTCATGGTGCAATCTGAAGTACCTCAGAAAATAGGGCATACTTAAAAGTGAACAAAATATGTGTTTTTTAATTACCTTGATGAAGAGTATTTGTCCATGCATGCTCAAGTCACTACAGCTATGAGACTGGCTTTCTTTTCACCATCTTGTTTTTCTGGGTATTATGTAAATTCTGAATTAAAGCAAAATAGCTTATTTGGCCCTTTTCAGTATAGTTATCTTTATAATCTGAGTGTATAGGGAATATGAATTTTGTAAACTTAAATCTCTATAGAATTGTATACTTTAATGTATTAACAAGCATATTTAATAGACAACGTTAGGCGTGAAGAATTAAAAACATGGTCGAAGACAAAGTGTATGAGTGTATGGGTGAATTGTTTTTGGTTAAAAATACAAACATAAATGGCTTGGAATGTAAATTTGCTCACATGTCATCAAGCAAGTTCGAATCTCATGGCTGCTTGAGAGAAACTTGCCTGTCTAGTGTTTTTTTGTCCACATTTTCGTTGGTAAGCACGAAACAAGTGAATTACAAATAGTTTTGATCAACTTCACGACAAAACAAGCAATATTACACTTACCTGTTGGTATTATTATCACATCGTCTTCAGATAAAGGCATGAACACTTTGAAAACACACTCCTTAGCGTTTTTTTTCCTCGTTTTTCTTGCCAGCAAGGGCCGCTTGTACAGTCATTTCATGTCAAAATGTTTGGGTTTAACTTCATTCCCAAAAATTGAGACGTTGATGAAAATCAGAAATATATATTTTTTAAAATCGCAGTTTTATTGCCGAAATTTGGGTTTTTCCTATCTATTTTCTTATTAAATTTTTTCATGACACTTGCCAGACGCTTGCCAGACACTTGCCACAGGCTGACGCGTACACTGCTGACGTGACATCAAAAGTGAGGACAGAAACACGCGCGAGTTGCCTATCTGTATATACTTGATCTGTGTTTGAGTCAGATTGAGTTTGCGATGCTTTTTGTGTTGCGTTTGAATTTATACCGGCCGTGTAACGGTTTGCAGAAAAGGCCTGAAACTGACGTCCAATCCGCGTAAACTCTGACGTTTGTGGGACTGAGACTGACGTCCAATCCGAGTCAAAGACTGGTGTTGAGGCTTCATTGTTTTTCTGCTTGAATGACTGAATGTTATCGTTCCAGAGACTATATATGGAGTTCACTGGTTTAGCCATAGGCGGCCCAATTCAGTGTGTAGTTCATATAGAGATCAGTGCGCACATAAACACACTTCGTAGTTCCTTAAGCCGCCTATGGTTTGGCAAACATGATGCGAAGTTGGCATGAAGGCGAATGAAAATGCCATGTTCACATCCATATGTGGGAATATGATGAGATTGCTAACTCTTTTTTTAATGGCTGGAGACAGCATGCTTGCAGTAACAAGTTTTCTTCTGTTATATAAGGCCAGTTCACACGGGCGATTTTCGCTGCGATTTTAGGTGCAATTTTTGTAGCTGACGTGACTGCGATTTTGAAACCCCCATGTGAACAGCATGCGATTTTGCCGCGAAATGCTGTTTTGATACCGCAACTAAATCGCCACAGTTTCGAGTTTGCTCGAATTTTGTTGGGATATCGCTGCAATTTTAGCACATTTCACCAATATTTGACGTATCCCCTCCCCCCCCCTCCATAAAAGATTTGGCGCGAAATTAAAAAAATGAAAATGGCGGATCTGAAAGATAATAACAATAGCGCTGAAAAAGGCCAAGGTAAAACGGCGAAGGGGAAGGAAAAAAAGAAAAAGGACAAAAAAGTTTGGTCTCAGAAGGAAGAGGAGCTTTTAATAAGCAAATGGTCAGAATATCCGTGTCTGTACAAAACGAACAGCACAGAATTCCACCGACTGGATAAAAAAATAGCGGCTCGAAACGAAATACAAATGGCACTTAAGTTGGAGCTAGGAGCAGAGCTTGAAGGTAAAATATTAACCTTACTGGATTACAGTCCCATAAAATAACTGACAACAAATAGCAGTAAATACACATTCAATACGAAATATACCAAAAAAATAAACAAATACACATAAATAAATACACATTCAATATTCTTGCTATGTTCTTGTATTTAATACAAGACACAGCCGTCTTATACATGAAAAACATTTTTCTTTCCTCTGATAGATGAAGACATCAAAGCCAAAAATGAGAAACCTCAGAACTCATTATGGTAAAGAGTTAGGTAAAGTGAAGGCGTCCAAACATTCTGGTGCAGGAACCAACCAAGTGTATGTACCATCATGGAACTATTTTTTGCAGTTAGATTTTTTGTGTGATAGTATAACACCAGTGAAGACACGACCTACACCTGGGATCGCTGCAACAGCACTGACCCAACCATATCAACAAGGTGAACCCCCAGACAGCCCAGAAAATGACCCAATCTTTCAGCCAGTGAATGAAGAAAATATTCACCCATTTACTAGTATGATGTCAACTCCAAAATCTACCAAGTCTGTACCAAAAGAGAAGGAAGCATATGAAAACAAGTTACTCGAGAAGTCCTTTTCAGTTTTAGAACAAGTGAGCAACAACAGCAAGAAACCAGCTGAAGATTCTGATGCTATTTTTTGCAAACATATTGCACAGTCATTAAGGGAAATAGGCCGTTTGCCGTGACCCGATAACGTGCACTTTCATTAAGCATGTCGTAGAACCGAGGAAACTTGACAGAACATAACTTTTTCAAACACGGGGAGTTCGAATCTGAAAAGTTCCCGCTCCTCCGACCCGCAGTTTTTTCATAAAATCCATTTTAATTCTCACTCTTTCGACACGCTTCAAATAATCTCCCGCCATTTTGAATTCTTCAATATTCCGTTTGCAATCGCTCAGAATGGTGATTATTCCGTCCCAGATCCCTCAACTCGCGGTAAATTGTCATCCTAAACGATGGAATTGCTAAAATCATTAATTTTTTATGGCTGAAAAAATATAATATAGCTGAAAAGTGTCCGGTATGTCTACAATCTTCGGTCAAGAGTCGGACATAGCGAACATATGCGATCACGCGATCGTTATATCTTTCGGGAAATGTCGTAAAGCACAGGAATTGCTGAAAAACCTTTCTTGTTTGCAAGGAGCGAGCTTGGAGACTTTTTGACAAATACCGTCGTGTTAAACTGAAAGTAAGTGCCATTTTGTCTTTGAAATAATGAGTTTTCTTATTCCAATCGCTGATTGTGTACTCTGATGGAATATTTTGATTTAATTTAAGAGCGTGCGAATAGAATCACACGGATCAAAATCTTATTTATGACCGTGCGAATAGAATCACACAGTTCTTGTTTAATATTGGCGTTATACGTGTACATTGAACTGCCCACATGTCTCATCATATTCGTATACAATCTGTATTTATTCAGTTCGATTCGTGCCTTCATTTGTCTTTAATTTGATATTGTTTTGTTTTTAGGCTAGCTGCTGCCCATCTGTATGTCAGTGTTATTGGGAGCATTAGATCAATGCGATATCAAATCGACGAAAAAACCACAAAGATGAACTATCGATATATTTGCCCTCAAACTTATTTGGTATTTTCATGCAGAATTATAAAATGTTCATTGGAACTAGAGATGTCAAACATGCAAGTGGCAAGTACTAAAATAAGGGAAGCACCATTGAACAGCTTGACAGTTGACACATTGATACAGGACAAAGGGAGGAAAATAACAAAAAATTCTGGTAACTATTATTTGCAAATATGCTTTAGAAATGATGTGATTCAAATTACCTGATTCTCAGATTGATAAACGATGATAAGATATAACTATTAAATAAACCTTGCAAACAAGCTAGCATCCATTCTGGATGAGTGATCTCGTACTGTTATCTCCAAACAATTAGTGGTGATACAAGGGGATTCATACCAGCTCTTTGCTTTGTGTAAGAGTTTACCACATCGTGTTTGCCAATAGCGAATAACTGAATGGTGCAAACAAGCTGTGCATTAATACTGGAGCTGTGGTGTCATTCATACCCGAAGATGTAACAACATCATGCCTGCTGTTGTTTCTTAAATCCAAGTTATTAAATATGGAAGAACAAATTTACAAATTAAACTATTGTTTGACATCATATGTAATGAATAGTTTGCTTATATTAGAATAAACTAGTTAGTAGCTGATTACTTGAGCAATCTTCCATTCAGTGCCAGACACTTCATCAAATATTGGGGGGGGGGGCAAGTTCCAGGGGCCTCTTAAGATTTATATGTCCGTCCCATGGTAGGGGGATCTGGGGGCATGCTCCCACAGGAAAATTTTGAAAACTACTATCCTTGAAACACTTTTTCTAGCATTTGGGGACTGTATTTTACACAATTCCAGAGGCTGTGAAGTATGTGGAAGACATGATTTTTTCATGGATTGTTCTCAACGGTAAAAGAATGGGAAAATTTAAACAGAAAGAGGGACATAAACTATTATGGAAATTTGGGGCTGTATTTTCTCCATACAACAATTGTCCCGGTCTGTGGCAAATGTTTGATACACCCATTGTTCGTTTTGTACCTATTTTGTTCAACTCCAGCCACTGTAGTCCATATAGTTAGCAGTCAATAGTCTTCAAAAAGGTATCCACCGAATAGGATAGAAATTCAGACATAAAAACGACGTCTAAGATGAAAAAAATCGTGTAATACACAACTTCATGTTGCCAACTGATGTCAGTGGCGCCACGAAGAATTACAAATTGCTGCTTCAATATCGACATTTTATGCATTAAATAACGTACGTATTTCGCTTAAATCGATATGGGTGTAACTTTGAAGATCTTTTCTTCCGATAAGCTTAATAAACCATGTATTAATTGTGGTAGGGTCGAAAAATATTGTTATAAATAGACACAAGTGTTACACGTTCACTTTGTCGTTCATGTTTCTTTGTCGATTTCAGAATTCGTAAAATTGACCAATCACAGCGAAGCACAAAAGTTCTAAACATTTGCCACAGACCAGATTGTCTTCAAGTCTCAAGAGCCAAATCTGACTGCAAGACTAAGCCCAGATGCACAATCTGGTTATATTATATATCTAAATTGTACTGAATAATAAGTAATGATTCCACTTCTTAAAATAAAAACTTTCTCGAGCTTCCACTTTTTAAAACTAAAGCTTCAGTAAAAATTATTGGGGAGTCTTGCACCCTCCTTTGCACCTTCCCCCCCTAGTGTCTGCCACTGCTTCCATTACCAATCAAAATTTAAAATTGGAAAACTTCTGAAAACTTATTTTTCTTTCCAGTAAATCCTGGCTTTATGTCTATATGTACTTTCATGTTTACCACCATCCTTGAATCTTAGTTATATTTTTTCCTTCTCTATTTCCTTCAATTCGGTATACTTATGGTCAAAACATTCTCTTTATTTTTGGTGTACATATGTTGTCTGCATAGTATACTTGTACTTTATGTAAGTAATTATGGTATTAATAAAATCTACTTTACTAGTTTAGCTTTATGGAAACAGCCATGCAAATGTGCAAACTACTTTGTCATAACTGTGTTCAATATATATGTTTGCTAGTACACTTTTTTGGCAAGAGAGATTACAACACTGGAAACATATAATTAAGCATGAAAATTTGTCGCAATTAACCATTGAAATGCTTATGGTATGCCAGTTTTGAACATTAAGTTGCAATGTAATCTAGGAATTAATTTCGGTTTGTATCAATAGTGAACTTTGTTACATGAAACCCCCAGAAGTCTACTTAGCGGGTGGTTTGAGCAAAACCTGGAAAATTGTGAGAAAACAGGTTTTTAACACTCACAATAGACCATTTTCGAGATCTTGCCAGATAATATTGGAAACTATGGAATCCTCAAAAATTTTCAAGTGGAACAAGCAGAATGGTAAAAAAATGCACTTGAAGTACATGTAGCGTCGCAAACTTCGAAATAACTAGTCTAGTTCACTGATCTTTTTGCGGCTACCCACATGTACGCTACGCGTACCTATTTTTAACTCATGTTTGTATATGTGAAGTCCATTTCCTCGGCAAAGATGAAGAAATTAGAAGGGATATTAGGAAAAAATTTAAAGACATAATACAGCAGTGCTTACATACGTCTTTATCATAAACAGAACTCGCAGACGTCTACTATTCAGACAAGTTTACTATAATACAAGTAACCTTTAATGAGAGAGCTAAAACCATCCTTGCCAATGCTGGAGGAAAACGTTTGTAATAGGAAAGCAACGGGCAAATAGAAGATAATCTAAATTCAGGGAAAGTCGATCACCCAAACTGCACGCCATTCTACTTCCAGTTCTGAAAAGGTAATGGATTAATTGTCCTTATCCATCTTTTCCCAAAATTTGCTCAATCTGAAAAAAACCTTGGGCTTTAGACATATATGTGAGATATGACAGTTCCATCTGGCTTTTTTCAATCTGGGTTACGTTGAATGGAAGTTGTCACAATGCAACATAGTATCTCATACAGCAACTATTAAAAGCGATTTCTGATTTTGGGTATAACATAATGATAAAAGTATAACAATAGCATGCTTTTCATAGCCAGCATAGAACTGTAGAGCTGCTGCTGTTTTTTTCTGATACAAAAAAAAAACTCGATTATTTTGATAAACAGGAACAAGACTCCTACTAGGGCTTTCACTTCGCCTGCCAAGAGTAGAAGAAAATGCACACAAGGGATACCAACAATTCCCTTTTAAAATCAGTTGTTATTAGGGTCAATTGTATATGTGGTTCTAATGTAACACATAGGTTGGAAACACCTCACAGTCTCACACTTCTAGATACCTTTCAGGAAAATTTAATTAGCCATTGGTTTGAGAGATACCCCTCTTGCAACTTGTAACTGGGGGGTATTACCCCACCAGTGATATCGCAACTGCTGCAATAACACTCCATTGTAAAAACAATATTTGGTGCACTATTTTGTCACCTTGTTTATATATATTGAACAGGCATTGTTTATATATATTGAGCAGCCTCTTAGTGAAATTAATGGTCACTTGATGAGCTATAAATTGTGTCTCTTTCATGGAGGTTTGGTTGAAAACCCCCTTTAGTGAAGATTGTTCTATCGGTTTATTTTCAACTTAGGTTGATAAGTGTTTATGTGCATGTTACTGTTGGTGTTTCAGACCTCATGTTTCTTGTGTGCTAAAGGAAGTGGACACATTAAGACAATATATATTTTATTTGTAGTTCTAATAATATTATTGGAAAGTGAGGAACAAAACATTAAAAACAGAAGTTTCAAGCGTTAAACTTTAATGAATACTTGAAAACAATTCTTGCAAAAGTCTCTGATACTTTAAAATTGTTAACTAATTATTCATCCTAGGAGGTTATCTACGATTAATGAATGCATGATGAAGGTGGACTATTATTGATTTTACCTATTTTTGGTCAAAGGCAACATTTTTGCTGGAATTATACTTGGCTCTCAAGCACAACACTGCTGATAACTTATTATTAGTTATAGTTTTTTGGTTGGCCGTTGCTTTCCTCTGACAAACGATTTCGACCAGCATTGGCAAGGGTGGTCTTAGGTCTCTCAAGTTTACTTATATTACCTGAATCGTCGACTTCTGTGAGTGTCCTATATGATAAAAATAGGTTTAAGCACTGTTTTCTTATGTCTCAATAATGTTTGCTAATATATCCCTTTTGGTAGCTCTTTTATTTCTGCATTTGCCGTGGAAATGGACTTCACAGTTCACACACACAAACATGACTAGCAGCTTTGTAAGGAGCCATGTGTTTACAAAATTAATGATTTTGGCAATCTCATCGGTTAGAATGACAATTTACCGCGAGCTGAGGGATCTGGGACGGAATAATCACCATTCTGAGCGATTGCAAACGGAATATTGAAGATTCAAAATGGCGGGAGATTATTTGAACGAGTGAGAATTAAAATGGATTTCATGAAAAAACTGCAGGTCAGAGGAGCGGGAACTTTTCAGATTCGAACTCCCCGTGTTTGAAAAAGTTATGTTCTGCAAAGTTACCTCAGTTCTACGACATGCTTAATGAAATTTGTTTTCTAGCCACATTTTCGAACTACGGCAAACGGCCTAAAATAAAAAATAGATACAGCAAGGAAAAAATTAAACTCCAAATTCAGCAGCTACTCTTTAATGCAGAATTTGGAAGTGTCATGCAAGGGGGAAACCCGTGGGACACTCCTTCACCAAGTTTCATTCATTGAATTGAATATTCAAATTCAAAGAACAGAACTAACATCAATTAATTACACATAATTATATATTAATGTTTCACTTGTGTTTATGTTTATATTTGATGTAGCATCATTAAAATACAAAATATAGGGCTTGTTGAATTGAAATCTGTATTTATAACTTGTTATTGCTGCTTGAGTGATAATTTTTCCATTATTTTCAGAATTATTTTGTCAAAATAGTGTAAAATGAAATTGAAGTAATAACTATACTATTAAATAAATTTATTGAATTTTTTTAGTAAATATATGTATTGGATGTTTAACATAAATATACCAGCTTGCACTTTTATTGTATGTACAGTATTCTACTTGTTTATGCTAGGCTATTCCCAAACCATGTTGTACTTGTTTGGCTATATGCCAGTTTTGTGCAAACATCTAGTTTCAAAAGAGGCTCTGTGCAAAACAATGTTATTCAATAGATTATCTAAACCACAACAACAAACGTTTCTCACTGCCTTTATGTCAATTTTGTCTATTGCAGTCATTAGGGACTGGTCATAAAGTATAGGGGGGGGGTGGGCTATGGAAATTGAGGGGTGGGTCATGAATTTTTCAAGTCACAAATAGGGGTGCGTCATGAATTTTTCAAGTCACAAATAGGGGTGGGTCATGAAAATTTTAAGGATATACTGGGGGGATATTTAAGGATTTCTAGTGCCAAATAGGGGGTGGGTCATGTATATTTTGTAGGAAAATCAGGGGTGAGCCACACAAAATTAGCCTTTTAATGATTAAATTTTTATAGCCCACCCCCCCCCCCCCTATACCTTATGACCAGTCCCTTAATGTTTGCTTTATGGTAGAAGTAACTTCCATTGCCATGGAACCATCCCAGGACCGTTCAGGTATTCTGATAATGTGCCTCTGATTTCAGTTGCATGCTTTGGATGATTACAACCTGGAATTGTTAGGTTCTCCAGGTTACTAGGCAGATGTAGTTCATCGACAGCATCAACACTGGTCATATAACTGGGGCATTGTTTTAAAAGGAAGTTGTGCAACACTAAAGTAGCATGGACAATGCTGATAGCACTTTCTGGTCTGACATTAAACATGGAATGGAACACACGGAACCTAGAAGCCAGAAGACCAAAGGCATTTTCACTTACTCTTCGAGCTCGAGACAACCTGTAGTTAAAAATTCGTTGCTCCTCGGTCTGCCCTCGATTGGGGTATGGTTTCATAAGGTGTCTGGTAAGACTGAATGCATCATCCCCCACAAAGAAGTATGGTATGACTGGTCTCCACTCTTCTGAATCGTCAACTGGAAGGGCTTTTGATTGTTGTATATTGAGCTTTCCCTTTTCAAGAGCCTGGTAAAATAAGGTGTTTCGTAGTACCCCTCCATCACTTATCTTCCCTTGACAGCCAACATCTGAGAATAAAATTTCATAATTGGACCCAACCACTGCCATTAATACAAGACTAAAATAGCCCTTGTAGTTGTAGTAGTCAGGGCCAGTTTTTGGTGGATGGAGGATTCTCACATGTTTCCCATCTACAGCACCAAGACAGTGTGGCAACTGCCATCTGCAAATAAGAAAACATATATATTGTGATTCTTGAAAGTCTGAAACTATTGTACCAATTGAAGAGCTAAAAAATGAGTAGACACATCCTGATTTGTACACATCAGTATTATTGATTAACATCAAGTGGTCAAAGTGGGTCAAATTTGTAGATGTGTTGATTTGTCTCAATTTAATTATTTAACTACCTTTGGTAGAATTGTTGAGCAATTTTTTCCCACTCTTCCTCTAAAGTTGGGTACATAATGTGCTCGGCAAGACAAGTTGATACAGCCTTGCATACTCTAGGAATTAATGTTGATAACGTTGATTTTCCTATTCTCAACTGGTATTGGAGGCTAGTATATGATTCAACGGTCGCAAGAAAATGCAGTGTCACAGCGAGTTGTTCAGCTGGAGGAACTGACGGTCTCATCACTGTATCTTTTCTGGCAATCTTCTGTTCAACTGCAGCTAAAAGAGTCTCGAAGGTCGGCAAATCAACGCGTAAAAAGTTGCGGTAGTAATGGGGATCTTTGACAAGGTCTTTCAACAATTTTTGAAACGCACCGTCAGCTTGGCGCATTGCAATCCATGGTTTTATCCACATCGTTCGCATTGTATGCCGTTTTCTTCTCCTTTTCCTTATACACACAGTAGTGCTTACACATATGCAAGCAGCTGTTGCTAGCATACGTTCGTTCTCCTTTTCATCCATTTTTCAACATCTCTGTGACAACATGGACTGTGAATGATTACTGTACAATGTAACACAAAGTCCTGACAAAGTTTTCAACTTTCAATGTTTACAATTCAAACATATAAAAACCATTGCGCATGCGCTGTGTTATTTTTAAAATGTCGCCTGGTGCAAATCGTCACCAATACCGCCTCTTTTACGATCAAAATCGCATGCTGTTCACATGGGCGTTTCAAAATCGCAGTCACGTCAGCTAAAAAAATTGCACCTAAAATCGCAGCGAAAATCGCCCGTGTGAACTGGCCAGACAACCTGACCTGACTGGAAGTGAACTGTATGGCTACATGCATCATATCAACAAGCCCATCAACACGGGCAAAACATGCAAAATTTCCATTGTTAGAGAACGTTATAAGGATAAATTTCCATGCGGAAGGGGCATTAACACTGCTATGGGGGAGGCATGTTAATTTATTGGGAAATTTTCCATACAGGGTGTATAAAACAGATTAAAATTGCAAAAGCCCATTGTGCAGATCTTGCATCAACTTTTTGAACTGAAACACTAGTTATGAGTAACATTTATTAATAATTCCGTGTTCTCAGTACGCGAAATAAAATTTTAATCCAAGCCCTAAATCTAATCAAGTCTTCAATCCATCAAAGTTAAAACATGACAAATAAAACGCTGGTTAGGATTAGGGTTTGGGTTAGGGCTTGGATTAAGATTTATATGAGGACACGGAATTATTACCAGCAGAACTTCTTCTGGTCTTATGTCCCCCTTCCTTGAACCGCCAACCCGGGGTTCACTTCCGGTTGCATGTACTTCCGCTACACACAACACCAATCAGATTCGTTTCTGGTATGCATGTGGCCAGGGCTCACAGATATAGCAGGCCTGGGTACGAGGTTGTATCAAACCATCAAAGGAACTGAATGAGGAACCGAAGTGTTACCTGCATCGTGTCATGGCATCGTATGCGTTGAAGAGAAAAGCGATACGAGTGTTTTGAGGTAAGAATATGATTTAAAAAAAAAATAAATATACACAATTTTTACTTGATCAGTTACGCATGTCTAGGTCGAACAAATACTGTTCCATTAAGAATCTTAATTAAACACAATTTAATGGAATATCTTATTCTTGATTTTCATAACATGAATTAAATGCTCATAGAGTATGTTAGCAAAGAGCGTGCAATTCCATATTTGATCAATCCAGTACAGCTTAAGCATGCATTAATGCAGTAGAGTTTGATCACCCGCCCGCTACACTGGAAAATAGCGTCTTGGGCGTCGTAAAAATTAGCAATGAATAATAAGATAACACCCTTTTCTGTCATTTTACATCGAGTGACTACGGTTTCATTCTAGAAATGTTAGATATCCACTATTTCATGGCTATAACAACGTTTTAGCGCAATGTGTTTCATGAACATGTTCGGGTAAACCCCCTTATCTGACGGGGAATTCCATTTTTTTAGCACGCGCATTTTTTTTACTTTTTAGTATAAAATACACAAAATAGCAATTTATATACTGCTCTATGTTGAAAATGTGCTGGGTAGACCATTTTTATTTCATTATATCTCAAAGAAATGTAAGAATTGATATCAAATAACGTTGCTAGCTTGTTGAGCAAGAAAAGGGTAATTCCCTAAGCGGGGAATTCCCTAATCCTTATTCTTGCTCACGCATTATTCTTTTCACTTTTTTGTTTAAAATCTACAAAATAACAATTTATGTATTCTGTTATGTTGTAAATGTGTTTGGTAGATGGATAGTTCGGATGGCATTACGTCTTAAATGTGAGAATTGATGCGAAAGTGGCACACCATGCAATAATTTAAGGGAGGGGTTGGAATGTTTACATGAGACATGCTAGCCCAACTAGCCTGGTTAACCAGGATGATTTGTTGTCACTTTTATTTTCCTCTTCGGCAAGAGACAAATTTAATTACGTAAACTTAAGACAAGTTTGCAACAAATATAGTCAGGGTGTTAGCTTAAGAAAACGTCAACCACTCAGAACAACGTATTTTGTACATAATCACTAATTAGTGATTAAAAAGTGATTAAGAGTTTTATACAACTGGTCCCAGACTGTAAAGTTTGTTTTATGCGCAGGGAACGCTTTGCCCTTGACCTTTGCATGCTTCTTCAGACCAACAGACTTGCCCCCATTCACATACAACTTCGCCATTTCGTCTAACGCTCTTTCACATCTGACTATTGGTGGAAAACACCACTCGATTTTCGCTCGATTACCAAGGACTGAGATACTTTGCCCTCCGTTCATCTCTTGTTTCTCTACGACGCGATAAAGCGATTCTGCCGCTGCTTCTGTGCCAGTTTTTGAATAAACGATATCAAAAACGATACAGAATTGTTGACCAACTTTGCTATAAAACTGTGAATCAGTGTAGAGAGCTTCAATTAAGAATTGTTCCTGAAGAACAACGCGAAATGCACTTCCATCACTTAATTTCAATTGGAAAATTTCTGTTCAAGAAAGTCCACTGTCAAAAATCATTTCAAACGATTTTGTGTACACATCAGTGGACAGTTTTATTTCTTCTAAGCTCTGCTCTTTTCCTTCAAGCGCATTGAAAAACTTTGGGAAAAGATCAGTGAAGCATTTACCTCAGACAATGTCCAACAATGTTTCCTTGAACTGGAGGAATATTGAGCCACTAAGCTCTTCGCATATTGCCAGCTTCAGAGTGGAAACATGTGGAAGACGTGATACAAAACGTATGCATTCAGTAAACTCCGACTTTCACGGGAGTAACTTTGTCTGTCAGGAGAGCAATTAGCAAATTAAACCTTGTTTCAAGTTGCTCAACAATCGCATCTGAGAGCTCTTTGAGATCCATTCTGCAGTTTTTCACTTCCCGGGCGACCCATGTAAACATTTCCGGCTTATTATTCTTGTCTTCGCACTCCTTGTTGCCATCCTCCTCGTCATCATCGTCTATGTCGTTCCCTTCCTCCTTTTCATTTTCCCGTCGCTGTTTCTTTTTCCTTTGTTTTTCTGCAGCATCCATCTTATAACGAGTGTAGACATTCCGAACTTGAAGGCTTCTATATTCTTTTTGTGTTTATGGAGACGAGGGCTCCCTTGTTTGAAAGATTTGTTTTAAAACCTCCACTGAGAATCTTCATATCTGCTTCACCACGGCAATCACGTAAGCTGGAAGTTTCCATCCGGGACTCCATTGAAGTTGCGTCTTCAACATCAATACAACCAAGGGCCAGAGCATATCAAGTACACCACACAGATCAAAGATAAAGTCGCTGCCACACAAGTTGTACAGGAGCTCTTCTTCGTTGTTGTGTTCCTTGAAGGTCTCAACGTAAGCTTCATAACTTGTTTCCAGGTTCTTCAGACTCAGGTAGCTGCTGCTCATGAAACGTTGGTGAGCAAATGAAGACGTTACCATGAATAGAAATTGGAGCCCTTTGCCAGTGGCCTTTGCGACTGCGTGCATCTTTCCATAGCCAAAAAGCTGATTAAAAAAAGCTATTGTGTTTACAATTTGTGACTTCTAAGGGGTTTTTTAAATAGTTTTTGGAAATTGTTTTGAATTGTTTGCAGATTTTTGGGATTGTCATAACATTCTTTTTAATTTTTCGACAAGATTTTTTTTTGGGATTTATGCGAAAGTGTACGGGATAGTTTCGAGTGGTACGCCCCTCAATTGTTATTTTTTAAAATAAATATCGTAAATCAAAACCATTTCAGTCTTGTTCTCGTATGATTTTGCAAAGCAAGCCATATAGTGTGCACAACCTGCCATCTCCACGCGACGTAACATTACTGTTGTAAAACTGAATTTGTTCCCATGCCCGTGACTGTAACGAGTGTGATCTAGCTGCCATGTTGCAATGCTGAGCCTGGCCTTACTGCTCACCTTTTCATACTCCAGGTGAACTGAGTACTGCCACTAGTTGTCAAATAGAAATCCTTTTTTCGATCCAAACTACAAAATTCCTTATGAAATATAATTTACCTTGTTTCCAAAATTAATGTAATTGTTTTCTGAACATAATTACTAACTTTCAACAAGTTTCATGGAAGAAAATAAAAAAATAAGTGGTTAAATACAAGAAAATCAAATTTCTTTTCGGTAAGTGGTTGTAAGCATTTTACGCACAACCAGATAAGTTGCAAAGCGCTATAAAATCTCTCGTACAACCAGCTCCTGGCTATGTTTAGAAAACGTCAAAATATAAAGACTCGAACGTGTTTTTTTCGATAACACGCGGATATGATGTCCGCTGCCCATCTCTTCCGTCCGCATCCGCATTTTTCTATAACCCTGTCTCCCTGTTCTTCCACCTCAGGAAGCTTTGTTGCGGATTTGCTTCCCACGAAACCGAAAAACATTTTCGTACAAGTATAGCCATGTTTCCAAGTTTCTCCACATGTTTCCAGCATGAGGAAACTTCACTCACTGTTTCCAAGATCAGGCATCTACCAGCAATATTTTGGGACTCTTCCGAGCTCATATTTCTCGAAAAAAACTGTTTACCGACGCTGATAAACATGACAAAACATTAAGACAGGAAACAAATATTTCAGACGGTTTTCGCAACCGTGCTTCCAAGGGTATTCAAGGCTTAAGCTTTATCACATACTTTTAGGAAAGCATGCTACGACGTGAGAAGTATAAGCATGGATGACGCGCGGTTAGAATACAGGGTGAAAAAAATGCCCATTGCCAAACTTTGGAGCTTGGTTTTCGAAGTCAGAACAAAGTCCACAAATTACTATTATCAAACAAAAGTCTATCACGATATTTGTTCTTCTGCAAAATGTCGGATGAAAATATTGAAACTCGTAATTTCTGTAGCTAAGAATCAACATCAAAATTCTGACTTGCCCATGTTTTGCATGATTTATACATTAAATGTTGAAGAACTTGTATCGTAAAATTGTTTCACGTAACACACTTACGTCGCCGCCATGAACGCCCACCACAATCCCCAGACCTTACTCTATCAAATTTTTTTGTTGGGATAGATTAAAAGCCAAGTTTAAAACACCATCGGCTAGCTAACGTTGACGAGCTAAACATCAACTAATCACTTGTGAGTTTGTATCTCTGTGAAGAGCAAAGACGATGAGGCATGCCATGTGAGACATGAGAAACAGAGCAGTAAATTAAAATGCTTGGAAGTTCAAAGAGGACATCTTAAGGGAAGAAGTGATGTTAGGACAGTCAAACATTTTTCCAGTTTTGTGTTCTTTTTAAATCCTGTCAATTAATTGTGTTAGTAAAGAGAAAAAGTAAAATGTTATTAAGTTATGCAAAAACTTGGACAAGTCACAATTTTTATTCTCCTTTCGATTGCTGGAAAAATAAAAAATTTTGACATTTTGATCCGAAAATTTGCACTAAGAAAGATTTGATGTTACACTTTCCTTAGATAATATCAATTTACAGCCAGAACTCTTTCCTGAATAAGTATTCTCTCATGTTTAGCGGAGGGCATCTTTTTGGGACACCCGGTAAAAGGAGTCGTTCTCTGACCGGAAATATTTGACGAGTTTTTGGGAACTAGACTGTGTACTTCTACAGGTCCATGACTAACGTAAGTATGGAGCTTATAGATTAACTTAGCTAATCTTACATCATAATTAAGGAATTTTAATTTCAAATCTGAACAAAAGCACAGTAATTAGAGGAGGCAGAGTTTCTTTGTGAGCTTAATGCATTGTTTTGGTAATGGCTTTGAAATGGCAATCGAAACAAATCCTGTCCCACAACACCACTAAGACCAGGAAATGACTTGTTGGCGATATCTTCTCTACTTCTCTTGCATCATAAAAAGTAAAGGCGATTTCACAAAACTTTCGAAACATATTCAGGATCTCTTACAGGTGTTTCGAAATCCGCACCAACAGCCATAAAAGACGGTTAAACTACACTAACTGATACACAACATATATTTGAGAAACATTTTTCTACACTAGTACATCAGTACCTACCAACAACCAATCAAACCCCTGATCTTGAAACACTGCAGAACTTTGTTAACAGTAAAATTCCAGATGACAACCTTCTTACCATACCACTTTTAACATGAGAGGAATTTTTTAAATCATTAAATGATCTAGACCCCCATAAAGCTTGGATGGTCTGTCCTTAAACATGCTCAAAATATCGGACTCAGTCATCTCAAAGCCTTTAACTGTGATCTTTAACCAAAGCATTGCTTGTGGTTATTTTCCAACGCGATGGAAAACCGCAAGAGCTAACCTTATTCACAAATCAGGAACTCGCACAGCCAAAAATAATTACCGTCCTATCTGCATTCTTTGCATCGTTAGAAAACTGTTGGAACGACACTATCACAACAACATAACATCCCATCTAAGATCTTACAACTTACTGTAGCGACGACAATCTGGATTCCGATCGACGCTATCACTCTTGTGAAAGTGCGATCGTAAAGTTGGTAGACACATGGCTGACAAATATAGAACACGGGAAACTTAACGGTGTTACACTAATCGATTTTCGAAAAGCGTTCGACATGATTAACATCGACTTTCTAATATCCAAGCTCAAGTGTTATCGCTTCGACGAAACTCTTATTAACTGGATGTATTCCTATCGGACTGGATTAAGATGTCAATATGTTCAAATTAAGAACAATACTTCGTCATTAGCTCCTGTATTATTTGGTGTGCCACAGGGAAGTATTCTGGGACCTCTTCTATTTATTTTGTTCGTCAACGACCTCCTCCTTCATAGAACCAGAACCTAGATCTTACGCCGATGATTCCACCTTACACTCCTCCATGCAGTAATTATATTAATGAGTTAAACACACGCTTTCCTCAGCCATGAGAGAAAACATTGAACAATGGGATCTAACGGGATGGTGGTTAATTCAAAAAAGACTAAACCAATGGTGATTTGCACGTACCAAAAGTGAGCGAAGATGGACGCATCTGATCTCTCTGTCAAACACAAAAAACAGCGTCCTTGAGAATGTAAAATACAAAAAACTATTAGGCATGACAATTGACAATCATCTATCATGGAAAGTTCACATCGACAATTTGGCTTCAAGTCTTAGCAAACTTATTGCATTGTTCCGCCGAATAAAGATTTACCCACCACTTCAAACAAGAATTCTGTTCTGTAAAACTTTTTTCAAACAAGAATTGATTTCTGTTGCACCATTTGGGGACAATCTTCGCACGCATCAAGATACAAACTTCAAAAACTTTTACTAAGACTAATATATGACAAATCTAAATTTTCTCCTTCCAAACCGGTGTTTGAACAATCAAACATCTTAGCTATAAAGTATAGAGTTATGTATAGAATGGTTTGCTTAACATATAAATCGCTAAACGGTATGACTCCAGACTATTTAACTAACCTGTTCAAGCCATTGTCGACGGTGTCTCAGCGATAGACTAGGAAGCACTGCAAACATGGATCTGTGGGTGCCAAACTATAAACTATCAATCACCAGGCGTGGACTTAAATATACTGGGGCACATTTTTACACTATGTAACCACCAGAGGTACGGTCTTCGAGTTCATTTTCTGCATGAAAGCGGAGAGCACACAAACTGTTTCTAGACATGTTCATAAGTGACTCTTAGTATAGAACATCATTAGTGTATTTATAAGTGTACATCATTAGTGAATTTATAAGTGTTCCTTGATTATTTTTTAATAAGCAAGTTTCGCATTTGCAATACAATTAATTTTAAAAGGTCTAGTGGAAGATTACCTCACAATACAAAGTGCAATTCTTTCAAAGTGCAATTCCTTAACACTGTCGTCACACGTAAAGATGGAAAAATCAACATTGATTTCTACAGGAAACCTTGACTACACAAATACCTTGACTACAATTCCCATCATCAAAATAAACACAAAGCCAGCACAGCTAGGACTTTGATTGACCAAGCTCTAACACTACCAAACACCGACGAAAGAAGGAATAACGAACTCGAATATTTAAAGAGTGCACTACGCGCCAGCAACTACCCACTACGAACCATCAGCAATATGATAACAAAAGCTAAATCAAACCACCATCCCCACTGACCCATCGTTGTAGGCGTGTTCTTCAAAATTGTCGAACCATTAATTAAACAAAGCTACATAACCTTTCCCTACTTCAAAGGTATAACAGAACAGCTAAGCAGGAAGTAAGAGAATATAACGGAATAATGATACCACAATATACGGTACCATGAAAACAATTACAAACACTGCAACAACATTTCTCTTCACCGAAACACAGAATTGGTCTCTCTAAACAAACTGATGCAGTTTACAAGATACAGTGTGGAGAGTGCAGCTGGTCATACATAGGGGAAACGGCGAGGGCATTCAAAACAAGAAAGAAAGAACATGCGAGGAATGTAAAAAATACACGAACAGTTCAAACATAGCATCACATTCATGGAAGAACGATATTTTATTCAATAATTCTTTTAATTTTTCTGAGACGGGAGAAGTGTTATACGAATCACCCTTAGAGCAGACACCATAACGCAAGGGCGAAAAAATTTTGACAAGTTACTAAATTAAGTTTCAAACTTTTATTATGATGTCAAATTCCAAAGAACTCATCAAGCCTGCCTGATCTCTATAATCGATTTGACTGTAAATAAAGACCATGAACAAGCTATCAAATCCGATTTTTAATCACTTATGTTTTTTATTTTTCTTCATGAAACTTCTTGATGCTTAGCAATCATGTTTAGTAAAGAAAATTGAAAGTCTACCAGAAATTTCAAAGCAAGATAAATTATTTTTGATTGAACTTTTACATCGAAAAATAATTTGACAACTACTGCCAGTACGTTTTCGTGTTTTTAGATGATCACCTGAAACTTGCACTCATCAGAAAATCCGTTTATGAATAGAACACTTTAAAAATTGTATGACTAAACCACTTCGCGATGTTTACATATCACATGGCAAGAATCGCGATCGTAAACAGGATGATTTTCATGAACTAAAATTTGTCACCAAAATGTGATTCATAAAAATGTCATTATTTTCTTCATGAGAGAATAATTATTTCAATCAATGTAATTGCTCGTCAGCATCCTATGCAATATTGAAAAATGCCATAGACACTAAATGATTTAGACACTAAGCGCTGCTTTAATGTTACGCATAACAACGATATGCAAACTCTGTACTGTTCTATTTTTTCTCTTCTTTTATTGCGTGATATTTAATTGCATTATACGACCAAATATTTATCATTCTTATTATTTGGGACAGTGTGCCTTTAAGGTCACAGAATACTCTGTAGGCATGCGTTGCAGGATATCAGCCAATTTTCGGCCAATTTGTACCCAACTTCTATCAAATGTATGAAAGAAAAATAATGTCCGCGATTATTCCGACAAGTTTATGTTTCTGGTGCCTTCGCGCCATGATCTTTCATAAAAACCAGTTTCACTGAAAACTTATAAAACTATCATTTTTACCCTTCTTGATAATTCTTTTACAAAAATGTGTTCGAATTTTAATATGCTTCGACGGAGGTAATTAACATTAAGTCAGTTTTCAAGCACTAAACAGGCACTAAAAAGACAATCTAAACCTGTGATTTAACCAATTGTTCTTAAACTTCAACACATTGCAGGTATATATCTCAGCTACAAAAATGTGTTCGCGTTAACTTTTTAGGGCTTTCTTGTCCATAGGTTGCAATATAACACAATTCGGCGAAGGCGAGGAACCCCTAAAACAACAAACATTTCGGAAACTATTTTACTTGATAACTTGCTCAATTTAAAACATTTTGATTCGATATTTTTACTGCTCATAGATCTATTTATAAGCTATATAGCTTAAAAAAAATAGGAATTTTTAAAATCCTAAGGTATTCTGTAACCTTAAAACTATATATACCGGCAAAAAAAACGCCCTTCCACACGTCCTTCCAAGCTTTGACCTAAGAAGTTAACCCCCCCCCCTCCCCCTTTCCCATCCACCAATCAATTTAGCCACCTGTTTTAAATCAGACTGAGTATAATACAAAAACAACCTCATAAGAAAAAAACTCATGATAATAAGATAATTAATGAATGATAAAAAAAAATCAGAATGTTTTATGCTTTTCTTCAGATCACAATGGATTCGAAAAAAAGCATACACTCTCTGAAAAAATGTTTAGAAGCAAGCACTACTAATCATGACCCGTTGGGTATAGCAACATTCAGTGACCTTCTGGGCGACGCTTATGAGAGCAAAGGGAAGTATGAAACGGCTATTGAGTACTATAAAAAAAGTTTAGAAATTCGGAGTGAAATTGGAGATTTGTCAGGAAGAATAAAAAGCAATTTGGATTTAGCCAAAACTCACTATAAATTATCTCAATACCACCCTGCCATACAATATTGTAAAACAAGTTTAGAAATAAGCACTAATATTCGCGAGCCATCAGGAATAGCCCGTAGCAATTGCCTCTTGGGTAGCGTTTATTGTTGCATTGGAAAGTATAAAGAAGCAATCAACTGTCTCGAAGAAGGTTTGAAAATAAGCTCTGCAATTGGAGATCGGTCAGAAATGGCTAATAACAATGGGAATTTGGGCAATGCCTATCGTAATATCGGAGAATATCAAAAAGCAATTCAGTATTATGAAAAAGGCTTACAATTAAGCACCGCCATTGGGGATCAGTCAGGAATAGCAAGTAACAATGCAGGTTTGGGCAATGCCTATCTCAGCTTGGGAGAATATCAAAAAGCAATTCAGTATTATGAAAAAGGTTTAGAATTAAGCACCGCCATTGGGGATCAGTCAGGAATAGCAAATAACAATGGCAATTTGGGCAATGCCTTATGTAATATAGGAGAATATGAAAAAGCAATTCAGTATTATGAAAAAGGTTTAGAATTAAGCACCGCCATTGGGGATCAGTCAGGAATAGCAAGTAACAATGGCAATTTGGGCAATGCCTATCTTAATATGGGAGAATATCAAAAAGCAATTCAGTATTATGAAAAAGGTTTAGAATTAAGCACCGCCATTGGGGCTCAGTCAGGAGTAGCACGTAACAATGGCAATTTGGGCAAAGCCTATCGTAATATGGGAGAATATCAAAAAGCAATTCAGTATTATGAAAAAGGTTTAGAATTAAGCACCGCCATTGGGGATCAGTCAGGAATAGCAAGTAACAATGGCAATTTGGGCAATGCCTATTTCAGCTTGGGAGAATATCAAAAAGCAATTCAGTATTATGAAAAAGGTTTAGAATTAAGCACCGCTATTGGGAATCAGTTAGGAATAGCAACTAACAATGGCAATTTGGGCAATGCCTATCTTAATATGGGAGAATATAAAAAAGCAATTCAGTATTATGAAAAAGGTTTAGAATTAAGCACCGCCATTGGGGCTCAGTCAGGAATAGCAAGTAACAATGGCAATTTGGGCAAAGCCTATCATAATATGGGAGAATATCAAAAAGCAATTCAGTATTGTGAAAAAGGTTTAGAATTAAGCACCGCCATTGGGGATCAGTCAGGAATAGCGTGTAACAATTGCAATTTGGGCAATGCCTATTTCAGCTTGGGAGAATATCAAAAAGCAATTCAGTATTATGAAAAAGGTTTAGAATTAAGCACCGCCATTGGGGATAAGTCAGGAATAGCAAGTAACAATGGCAATTTGGGCAATGCCTATCTCAGCTTTGGAGAATATCAAAAAGCAATTCAGTATTATGAAAAAGATTTAGAATTAAGCACCGCCATTGGGGATCAGTTAGGAACAGCAAGTAGCAATGGCAATTTGGGCAATGCCTATCGTAATATTGGAGAATATCAAAAAGCAATTCAGTATTATGAAAAAGCTTTAGAATTAAGCACTTCTATTGGGGATCAGTCAGGAATAGCAACAAGCAATGGAAATTTGGGCAATGCCTATCATGATATGGGAGAATATCAAAAAGCAATTCAGTATTATGAAAAAGGTTTAGAATTAAGCACCGCCATTGGGGATCAGTCAGGAATAGCAAGTAAGAGTGGCAATTTGGGCAATGCCTATCTCAGCTTGGGAGAATATCAAAAAGCAATTAAGTATTATGAAAAAGTTTTAGAATTAAGCACCGCCATTGGGGATCAGTCAGGAATAGCAAGTAGCAATGGAAATTTGGGCAATGCCTATCTCAGATTGGGAGAATATCAAAAAGCAATTCAGTATTATGAAAAAGGTTTAGAATTAAGCACCGCCATTGGGGATCGGTCAGGAATAGCAAGTAACAATGGCAATTTGGGCAATGCCTATCTCAGCATGGGAGAATATCAAAAAGCAATTCAGTATTATGAAAAAGGTTTAGAATTAAGCACAGCCATTGGAGATCAGTCAGGAATAGCAAATAACATTGGCAATTTGGGCAATGCCTATCTCAGCTTGGGAGAATATCAAAAAGCAATTCAGTATTATGAAAAAGGTTTAGAATTAAGCACCGCCATTGGGGATCGGTCAGGAATAGCAAATAACAATAGCAATTTAGGCAATGCCTATCTTGATTTAGGAGAATATAAAGACGCATGGTCACATCTAGAGGACGCAATTGGACACTACGATAAAATCTTTTTAAAATTTGTTCCTGATGAACATAAACTGTCCTTCGTAACACAGTATTTTAAAACGCATCGTCTTTTAATGTGTTGTTTTCTTTCTCTGGAACGGGAAAAGTCGGCGTTGTTGGTCATTGACCTCGGTAAAGCTAAAGAGCTACATTTCCGCGTTGAAAGAAGTAAAAATCGCGCGGACGTGGAAATGAAAGATTTCTCAGTTACGACATGGAATAGAATCAGAGCAGCTGAGGAGGATATAGAAATCCTAGAAATTCAACAAATTCTGCACACGGAGCAAAATGATACTTCGATATTGGTATTTGCCTTTGACAGCAAAGGGTTTCTAAATAGCTGGGTATTAAATGAAGATTTTGTCTTCAGAAAGGTGGATGCTCGAAGCGAAGCAATATTTAGGCTGGTGGTAGAACTTCTTGGAATGGTAAATGTTAACGTCGATCGTAATTCTTCGTTTCAAAAAAATCTTTCAGTTGAAAATACCTACAATCAGGTTAATGATCCCTTAGGTATCTTAAGTCGAAAACCACGACCTAAAGGTGAGGTAGGAAAAGATTTTAAATCTGTTAGTTGTGGTCGTCAGGAAATTTTAGAAATATTGTTTCAACTCGTGATTGATCCTGTAAAGAATTCCCTGAAAGGTAACAAGCTTATCATTGTACCTGATCAAATCTTGTTTTTTGCTCCGTTTTCTTCTTTTGTTGATGCAAACGGCTGCTTTCTTTCTTCTAAATACAGCATTCAAATTACACCTTCTTTGCATACCTTGAAGGCTAGTATGCAACGAGAACATGATCCAAACATTGGGTTTGCATTGTTTGTTGGTAATCCAACTGTTGAAAAAATTTCTTTTAACGGAGAAGAGTTTGGTCCCCTACCTGGAGCCGCTGAAGAGGTAACATATCTTGCAAATCTTTTCCAAGCTACTGCTTTATTGGGACGCGCGGCGAGAAAACAAGTAGTTCTGCAACATTTTAGTGGGGCTAGTATAATCCATATCGCTGCCCATGGAGAACCAAACAAAGGTGAAGTAATACTTGCCCCGAACACTTCTCACGTCCAGCCATGTTTGCCTGTTGCAAACCCAGAATCATTCCTTCTCACACAAGGAGATATTACAAGTATTTCAATGCAAGCTCGCTTAGTAGTTTTATGTTGTTGTTATACCGGAAGAGGTAAAGTTTCTTCAGAAGGTGTTATAGGTATAGCTCGATCATTTCTTGCCGCAGGAGCTCGCACTGTTCTTTCCACTCTATGGCCTATTAATGATTGGGCAACAATAGAGTTGATGAAAAAGTTCTACGAAGAACTCTTCAAGGAAACACCAGTTTGTGAGGCTTTAAGAAGGGCAAAGAACTTCTTCCACGAACACGAGAACAAAAAATTTCAATCAATCAGAATATGGGCTCCGTTTACCGTCTATGGAGAAGACGTGAAATTTGAAAAACAAGAGATTGAAAAAATAAAGAAAAAATCTCGTGAAATGTTTGATGGTTTCGTTGTACTACCCTAACGTTAGTCGCGAACATTTCCCAGCATTACGAATGGATAGTGTTATAGCCATCGTCATGCCTTGTATGTCTTGTAGGCTTTGTAGATAAATCATTGAATTTATAGCATCATTGTTAGAATAGTTAAAATCAGTATTGGGAAACATTTCTAACACAACACTCCGTCGTCTTTATTTTATTTAGATTGATTTAAGTGATAGGATAGTTAAATGATTCATAGTTGTTGAGTCGTTAATTCATATTGTCTTTACCAGTTTGCCACCAGCAATTCTAATTATAAATACAAAGTTAATAGATCAATTGCTTTTCGGTATAAAATAGATTGTCTGTTAAAAACACAAAGAATAACACGCATTGTTTATGTGGGAGAAATGGGTTATGGGAATGAAGTGCTCCAATATAAAAGAACTATTACATAGCATTACTAATGTAATCATAGACTCGTAAACAGTAACCCAGCGGGGTGCATATAGGCCCGCTTGTAAGCTGAATGCCCTTGGGATTAAGATTCCCATCAGGCAATGTTAGAGGGGTTAAGATCCCCCCTAACATTAACCTGTCCAAGGGGTTAAGATCCCCTTGGACAGTCCTTAGAACTATTTACACGGATTATAGTAACATTAAAATGTGAGTCTTTGGTCTGAACGTGATCGTTGGGAGCACTTCAACCCCACAAATACACAGAATGTGTATTCCCCATAGACGAACCCACCGAAACAAGCTTCAAATTGTATTATTTATGTATATATATATGCATATACATATATACACACGTAAACATTTTTTTTTTCCAAAAATTTTCATGATCAAAATTACTCCAAATTCAATGTCTTAACCAGCACGGCTGATACTCCTGAAAGTGTTGATGTGGGTGTCTTGATATATCTCTCATAGCAATCTGAAGACCACCGCCCTAAGGTTTTGATAAGCCAGGAAGGTAAATTAGCTTTAGCAGCTGTTGTAGCAGCCCCAATTCCGTAGCTGTGGCCTGCATAATTTGCAGCATTAAAACCGGCCTGGTTGAGCAGCTTTCGGGTTTCAAAGGTTAAATTTTGCTTGGTTAGTGGTTTCCCAGATGTGAAGATAAAAAGAGGGCCAGTTATTGGTGGACGCAACCGGATATAGTTTTGTAATGCTTTAACTGGGCAGATTTCTGCATGTGTAGCCCCTACTGTTGTTTGGCCCAGGCGGAAAGGATCAGTCTTGGATTCCTTAATTCGAATTGTCATGGATTCAGGGGTTTGACCAAAAGTGTTACGCGAAAAGTTAACACAGTCTTTAGTAAGGTGTATATCCGGATTAAAATTCGAGTTGCAAGTAAGTTCCCCAAGACGAAGGAAGCCGAAGAATGCTAATGTCATAGCGGCCCAAATCATCTTGGAGTCAAAGCTCTGTGTAAATGGAATGGCAAGTAGCATTCTAAAAAGCTTGAGGTGGCTAATGGTTATTGGTAGACGAACTCTTAGTTGCTGTCCCTGTGAACGTTTAATTCCCCTTAAAACAAGCTGCAGGCGAAGCATTTTATTCAAGTTTAGCTCAAGACCACGACAAATGTGAAAATGGCGTACAGCCGCCAAGTATGTTTTGATTGATGGATATCTGATTGATTTGGCAAGAAAAGCAACAAATTCGGTCATAAGGGCTTCGCTAGCAGGCAAACATGCATCAACTTGTTTCTGCTTGTATAAATGTACAAAGTTCACAAACCGCTTCTCTCCTGAACTATAGGTTTGCTGTGTGGTGGATACAATAGACAAGTCAATATATTTCTCAATATCGTCATTCAGAGTGTCATTACGATCTGCGGGATTGGAAAAGGACTGATGTCTGCATCTGGTGCCAGATTTCGAAACCTCTGGTACTGAAAACGAGAAATGGCATCTGCTATAGCATTATGTTTCCCAGGAATGTGCACAGCACAAATATATATATTGTGATGTAGGGTTAAGAGTGTTAAATGACGTAATAAATCCATCATCCTAGGTATTTTTGACCGTTTCGTATTGATAATGCTTACTACAGATTCGTTATCACAGTGAAATTTTATGCGGTGGTCTCGGAGAAGATTTCCCCAAACTTGACATGCAACTACAATTGCGAGCAATTCTTGCCATGCTATACTAATCCCTGGTTGGCCTAACATTTGATGGGTTTCCCATTTCCCTTGGAACCATTTCCTTCCAAAAATCCCTCCATAACCCAGAGTGCCAGAGGCATCTGTGTGTAAATCTAAAGTAGTTGTATCCTGCCATGTAGAGGACAAGAAAAAATTTGCCCCATTCCAGTTAGAAATAAATTGTTTCCACATGCTCAAATCATGAAAGAAACCAGTATTAAGTTTTATGTGATGATGTTGTTTTGAAACATTGCGGGTTAGTGCAATCATGCGTTGTAAAAAGGGGCGCCCAGGGGGAACCACTTTGCATGCAAAATTAAGAGTGCCTATTAAAGACTGCAGGCCATGTAGGGTACACGATTTCTTCCGTTCAAACTGTTCAAAAGAGGCAAGGATTTTTTGAATCTTATCAACTGGGAGCCTAGCTTGCATTTTAGTTGTATCCAGCAAAATGCCCATAAACTCAAGAACTTGAGAGGGGCCCTGTGTTTTGCCATCAGCTATTGGAATTCCAATGGTTTTAAAAGTGGATAACATGCTTTCTAGGCTTGACTTGCAATAGCTATCAAGTGGTGGCTGTGAAGCTGGTGGTTCTATTAAAAGAAAGTCGTCTAGAATGTGACATGCAAAAGTGATATTACATTTATTGATTAAAATCCATTCCAGGGCATCTGAAAGCTGATTAAAAATGCTAGGGGCACTCCTGAGACCAAATGGCAAGACCCTGTCGTAGTAATATTTCCCATCCCAGTACATGCCTAAAAGCTCATAATCAGACGGATGGATTGGTATTAGTCGAAAAGCGGATTCAATGTCTGTTTTTGCAAGAAAACAGCCTGGGCCAAGACGTTTAATGCCTTTAATTGCATCATCTATAGTAACATATTGCAGACTGAAATCATCCTTTGAAATCCCGTAATTTATGCTGCTCGAACCAGATTTTGGGTAAGACAAATGAAAAATTGTGCGGAATTTATTAGAATTCTTTTTAGGTACCAGGCCAATTGGTGAAATTTGAAAATTCGGAAAAGGAGGAGTGTCGAAAGGACCAGCCGTGCGGCCAAGCGAAACCTCTTTTGCCAAATTAGACGAAACAATATCCGGTTGGTTAAAAGCCGTTGGCAAATTTTTAGAAAACCTAGCAGAACGGGTACCTTGAAAACCAATGTGCGCACCATATTTAAATATATTACATAAGCCTAAAACAAAAGTTCTGTTAGGGTGACTAGAAAGTGCTGTTTCAAGTTCATGGACTGAAACAGGAGTGGGTAGGGGATTAGTCTTTTTTGCGGCGGGAGGAGCTGTTATCTCGTTTATGGTCAGGTTCTTTGTTTCCATCTGACTTAGTTGTGGTTGGAACAGAAGGGCATAAACATCCAGGGTGTGGTCCGTTACATTTGTTACACATGTGGCGGAATATGCATTCTTCACGGTTACAATGGGCTTTTCCATTGTACATGTGGCAGAAACCTCCTCTTGCGCCCCCTGAGGAAGCTTGGCGATGGGGTCCGTTTGAAAAAATAGGATATTGTTGTGCTACCATATCTTGGGTTATTGTAAATACCATAAGCCACAGCTGTTGATCTATTATGGACCAATCAAGACTTGGGTTAAGCGCAGCTTTAGATCTGAACTTGTGGTCGTAAACACACCATCCTAAGCCTCGGTGTGTATGAGCTGCATGGCGAATCAAGGACATGTACTGCAGTAGTTCCTGTGCACGGGTGGGGTATTGGTAGGTCATAACGCTCATGTATGTGCTGAATGCAGTTGTCCACTGCTCTATGTCTGTAATCCTAGCCGTAGGCTGGCATGCTTTTTTGGCTTTTATCACAGAGTTCTCAAGTGTAAGCACAATGGCATCCTCAGACTGGTTACTAATCGATATGTTTTTTGGCAATAACTTGGACAAATCAAAAAACTCACCAGCTTGGATTTTCTTGACGTATGACGCCGGAACTTCGTGAAACCCGTTACTGTAAGGCACGCTGTTTGTGGTAGAATTGGACGCGACACTCGACGTTGGATTTGGACACGAATTAGACGACACTGCCGTGTCAACCGCGATCTCGTCAAGAACAGCTGGGCTTCTGTTGTCACAACCTTGCTGTGGCGTCGTAGACATGGCTTCGACAGCGGCACGGGCCGCATTGGTTGCTATAACGGCTACCGATTCTTCCACACTACGAGAAACAATTGATCTGATTTGCGCCAAGTGGTCCTCGCTAAATAGCGAAGATTGTGGGTTTTCACGTTGAGGTGATGTCGACGTGGACGGCAAATTTGCGCTTCTTATGGCATCTACCGTTGGCCTCGAAGACGAAGTGGTTGTGTGCTGTTGTAGCCGAGAGATTAGAGCAGTCCTTCGTCCATGGTTAGGTAGTCCTCTCTCAGTACATTGGCGTCGTAAACTCTCCGTATCGCTATTAACGGCCGTTGATCGAGATCGATTGTTGCTGTTAGAAATCCCTTTGGCGTTCTTACGACGAACAGGAGACATTTCGATGATATGGCTAGCGAGCATGTATTGTTGTCCTTACAAATGGACGGTTTTAATTGGCTGATCAGATCTCAGCCCTGTTATTCGGAATTCTCATTGGTTACTCAATTAAGAGAATCTGGCATGGTGCGCACGTGCCTACAGCATGCATAGAGCGTGATTACTGAGCTAATGTTAAACAGCGATAACCTTTGATCCACGCGGGAAATATTCAATTAACACCAAACAGAAACATGATAACTTAGCGCAACCAATATGACTGCGTGAAAATATTTGAGGGAGCTTCCTGCAATCATTCGCATTGCTCCATTAACTTTAATTTATAATTTGGATATTATAAATTGGCTTGATTTTTTAACCATTGTAATGTATCTTAAAGGTTTTGTAAATATTTTTATCCCTAAATGACTGGAACACTTAAAATAGTATCGGGCGGGATAAGAAAAATTTCTAACACCAAATTCGATCGTCTTTGTCGTATTTAAGTTGCTTTAAGTCACAGAATAAACGATTTATAGTTGTTGAGGTGAAATCACATGCGACTCTCATTACGCTTGTTTTCCAGAAGTTCTTTTCCAGTTTCTAAGGAGAGAAAGTTCTCATTCCAAGCGTGCCAAATTAAATAGTGAAAGATCCATTTTGTTTAAGTTAATTAGCTCGAGTTAGTTATCTGGTAATGGAAAATCACCATTCACTGATGCTAAATCTTACATTTTACCTTTTGAATCGTTAAATGATGGGGAAACTGTAGAATAGTACAGAATCACGACACATATATTTAGATTGTTTGATTGTTGTTTTCACCAATTGCACAAACAGGGCAAAATATGAAACCATACTAGTTCTGTTTTAATAGTTTGACGTTCGCGGATACCTTAAAATCAATTGCAATAGTGAGCTAACTTATTTGACGTATTTGATGGGAAAAAACGTAGTTGAGAATTATCGCGATTTTTATGTTAGAAACTGTGGAGGTAGTTTTGTACCACGTTGCTAAATAAGATCTGCAGAATCCACAAGAAGGGAATAGGTACTGAAGTATAGTTCAATTTTACTGTGTGTTTTTTTGTCCATTGTTATGTTGAAAATCAGATACTTATTACAGTCCTACAAATTTACCAAAGTTGACGAAAGAGCAAGAAGATTACAGGAAGACATAATTCTGGTAAGTAAATCCTGGGGACAAAAACGGATATCTCCATATATATTTTCTGCACGGTTTTAGTTGCAGAAAATTATCTAAAATCATGGGTGAACTGAAAAGATCTACAGACGAAATTATTACGCGAAAAAAAAAGCAAAAGACCATAGAAAGATATATGGCTTGGAAATGCGAACTACATGCGGATCCAGCTGTGCGCCAGCAAATATTCTGTTTTCGTTGCACTTAACATTGTAAACTCTATTGCTTAACTGAATGCCTAAATGTGTCATTTATAAGGTAGCTAATGTTGTACTAGTATTAATATTATTCTTTTCATATATAAATTTAATGTGGTTGTCAACGAATGATAGAGTATTTGCTGGCTGTTAAAACTTTGCTGGTGGAAACAACGTTGCAGAAACCTAGTAAAAATTTGTGTCAAGATAAAAAACTTTTTTATGTAAAACTGTTTGAATTTATCTTGTTATCCTTGCAACAAGCTAACCATTCACGTGTTTATTGGTTTAATAAACTCCTGACAAAGATAAAATGAATAACTTATGTCGATTTAAACTTTGCTCTCAAAAGTCGTCACATATTTGATTTATCGCTGCTAACGTTGTTCCTTTAGATATTTCTGAGATTCATAGTAGTTTATATTAATATTCATATCACACACTATAGTCTAAAACTAACAACCCGAAGAAAGTCTATGTAAACTTGACTGACAAAAATTGACCAACATTTCAATGGTGTCAATTTTTTGTGTTGTGGAAGACGATATTGAAAAACTTTCAAATGATATCCTTGTTTGGAAGATGAAATTAGATGCAAAATGCATTTATTTTGGTTGGCATTCATTTTTTGTACAAGTTTTTATAGACTTTGATTGAGCGATAGAACTAGGAAGGCTTGATTTTTTACTTCTAATTAAAGTATGTAACACATACAGTCCATTTGAGTGATTGAGAAAAGAAAATATTGAACAACATTTTGGAACGTGCGTGGTGGAAGATCGACGATGGAAGAAAGAAGATGAAGCAAGCAGTAAGATCATACGATAGGATCACTATCTTGAAATGGAAACAGAACTCATTTGAAAACTTTCAACACGGACAGCGTACATGATATTAGTGCTCAGTGTTTTGTCGTGTACTTTGAGAAAAATTACGTTAAGCTTCACACACTAGTGTGGAACATTGAGGTGGAACATTGATGAAACCATTATGACTTTAAAGAAATATCGTAACGGGAATTCCACCATTGCACCCCTTTCTGATCCTTGACAAAACAACGACGGTAGTTATTCCTATGTATGCTGAGTGAATACAGGAATGAAGAGTGTAAATGAACCGTTGATTGATCGAGGAAAACTTAATATCCTAAAACTTCAGCCGATTATATCCCTGAAAGATATCTATCCCGCGTCTTGCCTTCTTGTTCTTATATCGAGAGAAATTCAAATTTAAAAGAGCGAAGAAACTTGACTGAACAAGAATTCTTGTGTTCAGTCGAATATCAAAAGAGTGATTGATAACTGAAACATTTGTTCCAGAAACTTTAAAGAAAGTTGTAAAGTTTTACGAAGGAAAATGCAAATGTTGACTTTATTCAAACAACGACATGCAGTAACGGAATAATACTGGTGATTTATGACAACATGAACTGGTTAATTTATCAAATGCTGAAAAAAATACACTTATTACTGGTGTCTCAGCCACTATCTTAATGGTTGTCTTTATACAACGTTGATTCATTGAACTTATACATCCTGGTCATAAAAACGCCGGAAAGAATCGACAGTTAACTCTTGTTGTCATGCTTTTCAAAATATTTTGAATGATCAGCTGAGATGAAAGTGATCATGGACAGATGACTAAGGCTATGTACATTCGGAAAGGCCGGAGCCGTCGTGTTGGATGTTTTACACGCTGAAAGTTAAAATCTGTTAAAAGAAACTCAAAATTGAAGAAACACCACGAAAAGGATTGTGCCAGTCTACAAGTTAGTCCACGCACGTTCCTCGCAATGTTGATAACGGTCGGAAACTAAGAACATTTTAAGTAAAAATTTTCTTTCTAAATATAACCAATTAGTTTTAGAAGACTATAGTGATAGTGTCTGATGTTATTCACCATTCCACCGTTACAATTAGTAGAATCACACTAGTATACTGTTGCAAATGCTAAAATTTGATTGACTACCCTACTCGCTATCTATTCCTCTATAGATAGCGAGTATTGCAAAACAATAATTTTTCCTGCCACAAAATGGATAATAAAACTTAATTTTACATTGTAGAATATATTGTTTGATCTGTGATTCTACTAGAACAATTATGGATTACTTCCAATTTCTACGAAGAGATAGTTAATTCGGTGGCTTCGTATAATCTAATTGTTGATTTGTGTCGGAGGTGTTGGAAAGTGACAGAGGTGTACAAGCTTATGCAGATATCGCAGCATAAAAATTTTCAAGCGCCGTTTCTTATCACAATTGAAATAATTTATGCATGTATTTCTTAAATGCTTGTAAGAAAACATCGTTTGAAAAATGACGTCCCGTTGCGTTCATTCTTATAAATTCAGCTTACGTGCCTTTGACATTCTGACGCCTTTCAAAGAATTTATCATCATTGAAAGACGAAATACAGTTCTAGTTGTATTAATTAATTAGTTTGTTTATTTACAAAACACTTTGAAGTTCAGCATCAGTTGCTGGTTATATCAACGTTATAGCGTTGCGGGGAAAAGTAATTTGTGGACAAAAACTCATAATAGTATATATCATTCATAAAACTTTGCATGCATTAATATTGTTTAAGACACAAATGTATATGATTTGGAATTTGTTAAAATAAATTGTTAAAATCTAAAGATGACTAGTTTCTTTAATTTTTCTCAAATATGTCTTATGTGTGGCGTTTCTGCACTTTATAATAATTCGTTAGACTAAATCTGAGCTTGAAATACGCATGGATTCAAACGGAACAAATTGATAAGAGGCGTTCACTTGTTCATTGCGCAGGAAGACGCAAAAATTATAACCGCTATAGTGACTACAATAGTGGTGTAGTCAGACTGCAGACGATCTAGTTCCGCTATGCAAATTTCAAATTATTACCATTCATTTCTTTAGAAATTGAGTGTTTTCACAGTCAGTCAAAATAGAAATATTTGCATGGCGGGACCAAATCGTTCAACTGGCGAAGCTACTGATCACAAACACTCGCTATCGCTAAATACTGTCAGGAAACATAGCATATACACATGTTTTGGCAAACCGAGATGATTTGTAAAATACTTTTAGAGGCGAAAGGATTAAGAAACTCGCTTAAAAAGACCGTATATTTTTGGCCTGGGACATCTTGAATGAGTGAACAATGAATGAACCCCCCCCCCCCTAACACTAACAGCTGCGTTCTCCAAGTTTACCCTCGATGACTCCCCAACTAATACACTCAGCCGTTCGCGACGTGAAATATCCCTTTTCATAGTTTATAGTGACGCCATGTTTGAAACAATTCAAGTAACAATTCATCCTTGCAAGATGTCTTCGCTGCCTGGTGTTTTCTTATAAAATTTGTGCAAATAATTAAAAATGAAACTATTTTACCACTTTCTGCCGTTTTTTTTTTGTAATATGCGTGCGCAGAAATACCAAAAAATAGTAGGTACTGCCATATTATGGATACTGTTACATGATATCATCTTCATCTGTATCAAGACCGATCTTACAACCACAGTTGATACACTCAAGCAGCGAATCTGGCGCAGGAGGGGTGGTCATCCAAACGATCTCTAACTCTCCATCCGAAACACGCCAACCATTTTCACTTACTGGAGGAATATCCATTTCTGCCTGAAGTGATTGGAGCCAAATAGCTGCTTGATAATTTGAACGGCGTATGTGTTGTAGTAGACTGTCGCACGTTGGTGGGAGTTGATCGTCAGAGCATTTCCCCATTTTGAATAATGCGAATCTGCACTTGTCAACTTCTTCGGACTCCTTGTCACCATATATTAAACAAACAAACTTATTCAGCTTTGCAATCATATCATCAGAGAGAGAAAATGGGATTCCAAGTGACGCAAATGTTTTAATATACTCCGAGTTACGCGTAAGAGTATCCCAGACAGTTTTCTTGCCTTTCCCGTAAAATGCACTTGTACTGTCACATCCTATTTGATATATGAAATGATGATATATGTAAAACGTAGAAGTTAATTTCAAATTTTACCTGGCTGATAACGAATATACTGGGATGACACCGGTCGTGTAGCAATATTATGATAAATTAAATAAAATAGTCAACTACCTGAAAAGGCATGAAATCCTGGCAAGCATTGGCAAACGTTTTCGCCTAACGTCTCAGCAATAGCACGTATGTGTATAACGCGAAATCGGTTTCCCGTACCAGTCATGAATACAGGTCTTTTTCTATTACACGTTGCATCGCAATGCAGAGAAGGAAGACATCAGTGTCAGGAGATTTGATGATTACTCTATCATTTTCAATCGCCGCGTGTTTCGCATGCAATAACAGACGAGTATCCGCTTCTTCATGACTACTCTTGAGCTCCGACACCTCATCGCAAACTACAAGAGCATTATCCGCCATGCCGCATGAGAAACTGTAACATTTCTCCTTTGACGTCACGTACAAAACATCGAGATTGCTAAGATGAGATGACGCGTAAGTGCACCAGTGTTCGCAGAGAAATGATATCAACGACTCTTTGTTTTCGCCTAAGGTCAGGAACTTCTTCCACTGCTTTCGTACACTCTGTTCCTTGCTGAACACACGAACTTTCTGGACTCCAACATTTCCAATTCTTCTGGTTCTTTCTGGGTTTTTGATGCTGATGGCGGGATACCGATCTGCGACGAAATCTATTCTTGTTGCTTTCCACTGACGCGCCAATTTTAAAATACTGGAAAAAATTGCGTCACATAATTCGCCAAAGGCTTGCCATTTGCCTTTCAACGCTTGGATGACGGCCATCACATCAACGATAACAGCGTTGTTGTGGAACTCCTCTCTGTCAAACTCACTGTTGCATTGTTCGTCTTGATAAAAAACAAAGCTTGGCTTGAATTTAAAAAAATAAACAAAAAATAAAAAAATAAAATAATCTACTTTAGGTAAACGCGATGAATTAACGAGGTATGGTATTCCATTAAGTTCTTTGAATGTCTACATGGCGATAACAAAATATAGCTTTTAGTTTTGAGGAAACACAGCGAAATTTAATTATTGCAAAAATTTCAATCCGTATTTTAAGCCCATATTTTCTTCAGTGTCAACAATATGATTCATATGGGAATGGTACTGTCTGCACTGAACAATATTCGGATTTCGGATCCACAAACGTTTACAAGTTTTGCAATAATTACTTTACGCCGTGTTTCCAGAAAACTGAAAGCTATTACAACTTCATTATTGCGAATTTCGAAAAAGGTATCTGAGCAATAAAACACGTGATGAAAACACATCTTCTAGAATATCAAACAATTTCGATTTGGCTGTTTTTACCAGACTTCCCGATGTTGTTGCCAAGGAAAGTGGGTACGGACCAAGGCTATAAGAAAGGACTACGTCCATATCAACTTTACGACTCTTCGCAATAAGCAGTAACCGGGCAAACAGGTCTCTGTTCATCTTCAGGCTAATTTCCTTTCCTTTGCTATCCTTTACGGTCAATCGCTTACTGGAGGAAAACGTGGTTACGTTATTACGCGGTAGCTTAACAAATACGTCTGGCTTTTGGCTTAGCAAATTTTCCCGTACGAATTCCACAAATTGCTGCTCCCCACGACTCTCTGATTCCAACAACCTATCAGCAACGCCGTCATCAAGAACAATCCCACTAGCCAAACTAACCAACCCTGCCTGCTGGTCTGCAAATGGGTCGATCATGTTTAACACTGTGGACATAACATCACGAACAGATTTTTCATAACGCGCGCATTTAGTCTTGTCGAGGTCTTTTCGGCTTCTGCAACGAAGTCAAAAAAGTTGTTAAGTATTATACTGCGATTATTCTTTCGCCGTTTCCTAATCACACTATTCTTATTACTATAAAATTAATGAAGGTTTGATTTTAATTAGGTTTGATTACGTATATATGCATAGTACACCGCTAAATGCAATAAAGTGTTAACCTTGGTTTAGCCTCTGCGCCAGCCATATCCTTGCATTTATTAGTGATTGGGCTAATAACCATCTATGAATTGCCGCACGATTTAACGAAAATCCAATAAGACCTCCTTTGGTTTTTGAGTCCCGGTTTATTGTCTGTTCGATGGTCTGATCACAGGAAACAGCAGAAAATCCATGATCGCTTTGACGTTGTACTACGAAGCTCGTGGACAATTCGGATATAATGCCTGCTTAGCATAAAAAAAATATTACGTTACAAATTTTCTGTAATTGATATCGGGTCTATTGAGCTAGAATGGCTATGGAATCGAGTCTATTGAGCTAGAATGGCTAAAGGATTATCTATTTAATCGTAGCCAGACAGCAATATTTGATAACGTTAAGTCATCACCACTACATATTACCCATGGTGTTCCGCAAGGATCTATTTTGGGCCCTTTACTTTTCAATATTCTAATTAATGATATTCCCAAGTTGTGGACAAGGCTCAAATTATCCTATATGCTGACGATACTGCCATATATTATGCACATAAAGATCCGAAGGTGATTCAAGAGATACTTGGAAATCAGTGCAATAATATAAATAATTGGCTTGGGGATAACAATCTTTATCTGAATTTGAATAAAGGGAAAACAGAATTTGTGCTTTTTGGAACTCCTCAACGGTTATCGAAGGCAGAAAAGATTGAGATTTCAATAAATAAATCTGCTGTTCATGAATCATCCCAGTATACTTATTTAGGTGTCATTCTTGATCATCACTTGAATTTGCACGAACATTTAACCAAAGCGTTCAAGAAAGCTACATCGCGTTTAAAACTCATGCAAAGAGTCAGAGTCAATTTAACTCCCTACGTTGCCTTCTGCATTTACAATGTAATGATAAAATCGCAAATGACGCATTGTAGTTCCATATTACTTGGTCTATCTCGTCATTGGGTTGAGAAGTTAGAACGCGTTCAAAAGAAAGCAAAGATTATATGTGGAAGTCAAAAAGCTGAAGAATGGTCGACTATTGCCGACACTATTAAAAGGAATGCTATGATGATGGTTTTTAAGTCTATACATTACACTAAACCGGAACATTTTAAAGATTATTTCTCGAGACCAGCCCACAACTATTCAACTCGTGGAAACCACTCGATGTTGAATTTACCCCGCATGAAATCCGAAGCTGGGCGAAAAAGTTTTAGATTTCAGGGGGCACTCATTTTCAACAGTCTACCATCCGAGATTAGAAACGAAGAATCAATTTTAAGATTTAGGAATAGCCTGAAAAACTATACCTTTTAATCTGACTGTCAAAAATGACGAACTAGCTTACAAACTTATCATTAATAGATTTTGTCTGTTAAATTTTATCTTCATTAATCTATACTTAATTCTTACATATTTTACGTTTAGTAATACATAGTTTTTAGATATATTTTTATCATTCGTTAAGTTAACAGTTCCTTGATTGATACCAGTATTTAAATATGTATATATTTATAATTACTGAACAAGTTTAACCTGTATAAAGATTGAATAACAATAATAATAATGCCTAAAGGTAATCAGTAAAACTAAATAAGTTAACGTGGCATTATAAAAAATAAAAAGGATAATCGATTTTCCAGAATGACACTACCCGGGGTGTGTGCGATCTAATGCGATCATCTCCAGCCAATAGGCAGTTCCATATCTGGCATAGTTAGTACGATCACATATGAAAAACCACGGAAGCATGCTTCTAAATGTGGCCAGACGCCAGATGAAGATCCCAGTTAATTTCTCTTGTTGCTCTGATGAACTTGAGCAAGACACCTGTTAAAACAAATATAATCTTATAAAATCGAATGTAAAAATCATAGTCATACGCAATTCATTTTTACTTTATTACAGGATTAACATTCTACATTTAGCATCCTACATCGTTTCGGTATTTTCGTGCCAATATTTTCATTTTATACACGAATTTACCTGTCATTCTAATGTACATGCTCCAAAACGCAAATGTTTTGGATCTTTTTGATAATCTTGAATGAATGTTTCGTAGCTCTCACTGATTGCTTCCATTTCGGGTTTTTCTAACCGGTCAACAAATTCCTGGTCAGGAAAAGATTCAATCATATCAAGAACTGCCAATTCGAGTCCTTCCTTTTCATCGCGATCCAGTGACTCCAAAAATGCCTCAAATCGGAGGCGCTGCATCGCTTCATACACCATCTTGTGACACAAAATTGATCATCTATTGTAGTGTTTTCCTGATAAAACACCTTTAATGGAACCAATGCTAATTATACCTGACTCTATAAAAATATCCTAGAAAGCATGGAGATAGAAAATACTATAAGTTGTGTGGATAACATACTACATGGTGTGGTGGATTTTGGACCTGAAGTTCCCGCAAAATAATGGCGTCTTTCGCGCTTTTCAAAGAGTGAAATATTCCAAATTCAAACACATTCATGTGGCATAAATCTGTTTATTTTTGCCATGAAAACGTAGTATTTTTTGGTGTGATAAAAAAATATTTTCTAAGCGACTTTTCGTGCCAGGGAATGGGGACTATTTTGAAAAACATATGCGCAAGTTTTACAAGTTATCGCGGACAGAAAAGGACAAAAAACCTCGAGATATATTGGTAAAAACAATAATTCAAGGGACAATTGGATTGGCATAAAACCGGAAAATTTGCAGTTTTCATTCACGAGCATGCAAAAAACAAAATGTTTCCAGCTAAAATTGTTAAGTATAACGTATTTTTAGCAACGAGTATTTTTGTCTTTTAAGTCCGCTTTGTTGTACATCAACATTTGTTACATGGTTATGTTTGTATACCTGGTTTTTTAATCATGCTTTAATGTTTTTAAAATTGCTTACATGCCATCGGCATCTTGTTTTGATGTGAACGTTGTATAAATCAAGGCTTTTTGTTTCTTAACTGTCTTGAATGTTTATAGTTTACTGTAGATAGTAGAACTGAAAGTCTTGCATTTTACAAATATTTTGCAATTTACATACACGTTTTTGTGTCTCCTAAAGTATTGTTTGCAAATAATATTGTATTTAATTTTGCCCCCAACGTTCAAGCATATAGTTCAAGTATGCTTGCTTGAGTCAAGCTTTCCCTCTCTTTTCTCCCTATGTTTAAGCTTGTGTTTTTTTGAATAACCAGTATATAATCTGACACTATTATACTTGTTTACCTCAAAACCATTCCACAACAATATAGCTGAAAGATGTATTATTTGTTTAAACTATTTGAATTAGCCAAGGTATAATTTTTCCTACCAACACTCCACAGAGATAAATACTCCACACAAGAAATGAGTACTACCTGTAGCTAACATGTATATAATATGGAGTGAGGGAATTGACTGCTGACAATAAAAGTACAGTATTAACATGCCTAATCTAAATCCCCAATTGGGTGGAAAGGATGAAGCTCTCATGCATCTCTCCATTATCCATCTTGTGCATCCCCCCTCCTTTTCTCCTTATGATTTCTACTGATTTTGAATTTTGTTCTGAACAACTTATTACTGTAATGTATTCTTGTTTACTACAAAACTAATCCACAGTGATACACTTCTTAGTTACATTAAAGTTTATATTTAAAGTGAAAAAATTCAAGGTTTAGTAATTTAAACTAACAATGAGTCATTGAAGGAAAACACCAACTCCACATTTAGCAAGAGTAATCCTAACTCCACTTGAGCAATGTATGCTCCCTGTAGTGGCATGAGGATATTATATTATGCTGATACTATAGTAAAAATGCTAAATCATCTGAGGTTGAGAGGATGACATGAATCTCCCATCTCTGCATTGGTGGTGCAGATGTTTTCTGAAATTACAATAATTCCTAAAACTACATTGTACATTATCATGACCATGACATAACTATCATTGTGTTGTCCAAATGGGCTTTTATTTCTGATCTCTTCTCAATTTTGATGTGGTATTGATAATAGATTATTAGTGCAACGTATATTTAAAGAAAACAGTTGTACTGCACAACATATTACACATATATGACATATATCAATCCATGTTGACAGTGCATGGTAGAATACATAAGTTACAGTAGGAGTGTTTTGCTCTAGTTCTTGGTACATCACACTAAAATCTGCAATAAAATGAGAAACAAATTTACCACCTTTTTTGTGTTCAATTAATGCATAGAAACATGCAAGGTAACAATTAAACCACTGAGTGTCCAGCACTCCCCATGATAAATAACAATCTGGTGTTGGACAGCAAAATAGGAAATGAGGTCCATACTGCATCTTACCCATACATTACCCAAAAAAGGAAAAAACAGCACAATTTACATTATATTGTGTTTATAGACATGGCCCAAAATGTTTTCTTTTATGCACCAGTGACAACATTACATTTCAAAAACAAGCTGAATTAATTGTCTATCTACACATCAATCTACAATTACTATGCCAACAGAGAGATTGTTTCACACCATCAAGTGATATAATTAACGAAGTGACTATATGTCCGGCAGCCGGACAGTTGTTTGAAAAATCTAAATGTCCGGCAGTTTTTCTGCAGCCTGGGCCGAGTCCTTACTCGCCCTTCGGGCTCGCGCTTTAGCTAAATTTGGTGAAGTAGATACAGTCCCAGTGAGTGAGAATAGTGAGTGAGAATAGTTTTAATAAGAAAAAATATAAGAATATAAGAAAAAAAAGTATTCAAAAAATTAAGAAAAAGAAGTATAAAAGAAAAGCACATAACTGGGCTCGAACCCGTAACACATAGGTCAAAAGCGCGCGACCTAGACCACTGGGCTAACGCGGCTAATCGAAAGTTTACCGTTAAAAACTAAATTTATACTGCTTACGTAACCTGAAAAACTGCCGGACATTTAGTTTTTTCAAACAACTGTACGGCTGCCGGACATATAGTCACTTCGTATAATTAATTTCAGTGCCAAACTGCAAATGGGCAAACTTTAAATCATGGATACGTGACTATAAGCATTCATCAAGGAAAACTTGTTGTCTATATAAATAACATCAAAAACAGCTCTATTAAAGTAAAAGTCAGTGCCTAACGCTGAAGACAGAACTGTTTATACGGATATACCCAATAAATAAACAGAATTTGCATCACTCCATCAGTGTTTGACAAATTTTTTTTACGCGTTTCTATATAAAACTTTGAGAATCAAAATGCAAACTTGGCAAGAAAAACGATATAAAATTGAAAGTTTCGAGATTCTTACCTGCTAGAAGAAACATTTCCACATTATTTTGACAAATCCGTGCGTTCACGAGCGAAAAAAGCCTACTTTTTCTTTGATTTTTCCCTGAAAACAACCAAGTTATAAAACTTTTTTGCAAAAACCAGGGGGGGGGCGATGGGCGAAGGTCGTTTTAAAAGCTCGGGATTGCGGTTGGTCAGTGGCACAGCAAATGCCTGTAGGCTGAGCAGTGAACTGTAATACAACCATTGAATACAACTTATACTTATAATACCATAGGCAACCCAGGAACGCGGTGTTTTGTTTGTTTATCGATGTGACGTATACATAATTATAATTACCCTAAGGTAGGCAACTTCACACAAACTAACGATACATAGACCTGTAAATAATCCGAAAATACTTCGCATATCTTAACAACTACGCTAAAATAATAACAGAAATAAAATCTACGATATTTTTTGTATATACTACATGTATTTTAACTTGTGAAACAAGTTTGTAAAACGAGCAAAAATACGAAAAACGTCTGTATATTTGTTAAATTTTTGCATGGGACGATGCGGGATACGCTCTTGCCGCTTTTAACGACCTTTCAAACAGATTTCAGAATACGAATTTGCAATCTCATTGGCTGTACAAGTTTGCCTTCTTCCTGACAGCCAATGAGATTGCAAATTCGTATTCTGAAATCTGTTTGAAAGGTCGTTAAAAGCGGCAAGAGCGTATCCCGCATCGTCCCATGCAAAAATTTAACAAATATACAGACGTTTTTCGTGTTTTTGCTCGTTTTACAAACTTGTTTCACAAGTTAAAATACATGTAGTATATACAAAAAATATCGTAGATTTTATTTCTGTTATTATTTTAGCGTAGTTGTAAAGATATGCGAAGTATTTTCGGATTATTTACAGGTCTATGTATCGTTAGTTTGTGTGAAGTTGCCTACCTTAGGGTAATTATAATTATGTATACGTCACATCAATAAAAACAAAACAAAACACCGCGTTCCTGGGCTGCCTATGATAATACAACTTGTTTATACTTATAGTTCAATGAGGCCAAAGAGTAGAGACTACAAAGAGGGACCACTTCAGTCAAAAAAGCGTAAGGTGTTGTCGTGATGATTCGTCATGGGCGCCATGTTCCTAGCCAGTGCCCTAAACAGAAGCATTTCCCCCCGGAAATATTAAAAATAGGTACGCTAAAGCGTACATGTGTCTACTGTGACTTGCAAGCAAAAAGAGATGAATGTGGATATGTGATATGAACAAGATACAGCTAATTGAAAAGGTTGATAACCAAATAGTCGAATGCACAATATGAGCGACAGAAATTGATGAAAATAATCAAAGTTTTACATACTTTTGCATGCAAATGTAAAAAGGAATATACTGTAATGCTAAATACAATGGTTGCAATTCCGTAAGGCCACTGATGTGTTAAAGTATTTCAAACTACATTTCCCCATAATTTGTCAGTTGCTTATGTTGCAAAGTCCATGACTGGTGTTGATGTCAATAATTAAAATAGCTATATTCAATGGTGTTTACTAATAACAGTTGGAAAGGGGAAATATTCATAATACTCATGCTCTGTAAACACCTACGTATGAATATCGAGGTTGCCATTTAAATTGGTCATATTAGTCATAAGCGTAGATTGATCTACACATTCTATCAGATCGGTTACTTTGATATTCGCAACATTTATGATTAAATGGAAGCTAGGCTTTAGTGCATGGAAATTTTAGTTAATATTTCAATTGTTAAGCAATGCCAAGTCATTTATTCATCATATTGTACCCAATTGTTCAGGTAGGGCAACGTCTATAACTCGAACAGGTCTTAAAATCAATTTTTGTTTGAGAATATTGTTGCTGTTATCAGTTGTCTTGTTCAGCTTTGAAGTGAACAAATCATTGGTCCTGTTCTTTCTTTTGATGACGTGAAGCAAATATCTTGAAACGTAAAGTATTTTCTTGAGACCAAGACCATCCACACCTGACAGCAAAATTGTTGTGTAAGGTTTCTAGGAAACCAATAATCATTGGCAGTGAATTATTGGAAGTGATCTTTAACATTGAATATACTACAAGGGAAAGTTTATTTATAAACTTAGGACTCTCCCTGTGACCTATGCACCCTCACAAAGTAATGATCAAATATTTCATGAATCTGTGATTAAAATATTTTTTGGTTATTAAATTGTATAAATAGTTTGTTCACATGCTGTGTATATAGATACAAAACCAACATGGACTATTAAGTAAACGAAAGAGCTGATCTACTTCATAATAAATTCTCCAAGTGACAAGTCATCAAGTTATAGTCATACAGAAAATTCTCTGACAATGACAGAACTCAAGAGTTGCCAGGTTCTGCCATTAATTCATCATTAAACACGGCGTTCTTTTCTTACAAATTGCAGTGTACTTTAATGGGCCGATATCTGACATGCAAACAGTATACTAGTAGTCGGAAGAAACTAGAAGACTTTACATTTATATAACAGTATGGTCCCCTGCCAAGGAGTCATTACAGTAAATCCCATCTCAGACATCACATAGTCAGCTTTCTACTTCCAATTTAAATCTTCAGAGGAAAATTTTCCGAAGGGAACAAGCCGGAGTAAAAGTGGCTTGGATAAACAGTTGAGATTCACGAGCTTTGCACAAGTAGATTAATTTCATTCGAATTGAATACATATGCGTGCATGATCGAGTATTATATTATCACAGGGTTGGCAAATGTTCTTATATTAGTTGTTCTTATATTTTCTTATATTATATAAGAAAAAATTTTGTGGAGGCAAAAATGTTCTTATATTTTCTTATATTATTCTCATTAATTATTTTACTTCAAGGTTGTAAATCTCCACTATTTGAGAATCATCTTTAAAATAAGATATACAAATAATAGTTGTGTAAATACTGCAGCAGAAATAACTATTTTTATAGCTTTGAAAGCCCATTGTACCTAATGGAGTAATGCAACCAGCTTGTAGGTTTTTGATTTTGGATGGCAAGGTTTTTGAAAATGTTCTTATATTACAAAAAATGTTCTTATATTAATATAAGAAATAAGAAAATTACATTTTTGAAAAAATGTTCTTATATCCAACCCTGTATTATCACAACAAAGACTTTGATAAGATAATCTATCTCACCTTAATACTGCAGACGTCTGTAGATGGTAAGATGGCGATAGTATGTATTAAATGACGATCAAAATATTCCAGCATACAGAATAGACCTATTCAACAATAACGACGCCATCTTGAATTTTGAACATATCGCGGTGCATTGTGGTCTATCCAGGGTAATTTAACTGTTTTAAACCGCTATAAATAAAATATATGGGAGAGAACCGTTATTTTCATTATTGTAAATAACAGACAAATGCTCAGGGTAACTTATAGAACAAAGGAAACCCTAGGAAGATAAATAAATCCGAATGAAATTTATTACTTAAAGTCCATTACCCCATATGTGCACACTGATGGCATAAAGTGCTTCGAATATTGATTGACATATCCCCATTGTAACTAAGAAAACATTCATCGCAATATTTTTCCTGTACGGCGTATTCCTCTAACGATAGCGGCATTTACATGGTGGTTTTTACCCTGGATAGACCACAATGCATCACGATTCAAGATGGCGTCGCTATTGTTGAATAGGTCTATTCACAGCAAGAATATCAATATTATACACAAATGTCAAAATATGTGCACAAAGCTTGCATGCCCACGGCGAAATTCGATAGCAGCCGGTCCTAAGCCGACGCTTGATGCTGAAGCCATATTTGGGCTTATACGTAAACGTACGGAATACGGAAACTTACGAAATTAGAATCCCCATAAACATACAACCCACTCAAGCTTACACGACGACATATGTGTCTACTGTACACAGTAGACACAAAAATGGCTGGTAATACCGGGGGGAAATGCTTCTGTTTAGGGCACTGGCTAGGAACATGGCGCCCATGACGAATCATCACGACAGCACCTTACGCTGTTTTGAATGAAGTGGTCCCTCTTTGTAGTCTCTACTCTTTGATGAGACTGCTGAGGAACCATATGGCGTCAGCAAAGGTCAAAATCCGCCATCTTTTTGGCGACACTTTTTCATGCCGAGCCTATACGTCAGCAATCTACGTCCACTGAGCTATACTATATATCTGGAGACTGCACTCCCTAATATTTTTGGTCAAAAAGTGTAATCGAAAACATGGCGGATTGTGACGTAAAACGCGTCACTGGTTCCTATTTTTTTCGGATGATCGCTGACCAATAGGGGCTCAATGGACAGTGGGCTCGATTTCCACCCCCCCCCTGATTTTATAAAAAATAAAAAAATCCAAAAATCAGATCCGATCAAGATCCCACAAGTGTTGTAAGTATTTTTTAAAATTTTATATTGAATTAAAGACTGTTTGAGTTTTAATGTACTATATGTTTTGCATTAACCAGAGGTTTTGAAAAAAAGAGCTTATTTATAACATTTTTTGCTTATTAAAAGTTACGAACTACGAAGCGACTGTTTCTAATGCCGAAATTTAAATAGTTTTTACCGACCCTAGCTCACTGATAACTCAACATCGTTGTAAAACCTTTTTATTATATTTTTTCTATGATGACAAAAGTAATTTTGAAGAAGATACACAAAACGAAGGAAAAAAGTAAGAAATTGTTTTTAAAAAGTGCTCATTGTTCTTGTTTTATCATTAAACAATATGCTCGTACATAAATTTTTTCTATTGCTCAAATAAAAAACTTTAAGGGAAAATTTTGTGGTTTTTTAGTGACAGATAGCAAACGAGAGAAAAAAGGTGAGATTTTTTTACATGTACGAAACCTTTACAAATGTGCTTACATACATACCTGTCAAATAAATTAAATGTCAATATATTATCACAGTCTGTTATCCATTAGCAGATATCATATTACTTGCATGATATATTATATCATATTACTTGCATGACAATCTATCTATCTTATTTTCCAAGTATTTTTTTGTAATTTGTAGATGAAGAAAACTCAAAACTATGAAGGGGGAAATGGTAAAAATTATACATTTTCTTTTCTATTGACTATTATTGTAATGCACATGTCAAATATTCTTGAATTTCCAGATTTTCTATTATTATGGGTGGTTATTTATTAAAAATTGATCTTTTGCTCACTTCATTGCAGGTAGTGATCTGTAGCCTGTTTATTACTTGCATACATGTATCTTATTTTCCAAGTATTATTTTGTAATTTGTAGATGATGAAAACTATGAAGGAGGAAATTATAAAAATTATACACTTTCTTTTCACTTTAATACACTTACCAAATGGTAGTTAGGGAACCTTAGTTAGGTTTCCAAAAAATTCTTGAATTTGATGATTTGTTAATCTTTATATTATTGTATATTTTTTAATTAAAAATTGATCTTTTTGTTCATTGCTTATAGTTATCTGTTATCATTTGTAGATAAAAAAAACTATGAAGGAGGAAATGGTAAAAATTATATATACACTTTCTTTTCTATTGACTATTATTGCAATGCACATACAGTACCTAATGGTAATAAGGGTCAGGTTACCACATATTCTTGAATTTCTTGATTTGCTAATCTTTATATTATTGTAATTTTTTTAATTAAAAATTGATCTTTTTATTTATTCCCATACAAGAAGCTGACCAGCCATCAGGGAAGGTTAAAGGTATGGTAATAGTAATTGTAGGTTGAATTGAGTTACAGTGTATTAACAGGGGCGTTAGCCAGGGCCCTGACTTTGGGGGGGGGAGCTCATTTAAGGGGTGTTGGGCAACATCCCCACTGGGGAAATTTAAAATTCTATATAGGGTATCTGAAAATGGAATGAATGTGGAAGTTTGAGCAAGAAGAATTTACGAGACCATCAAGTTGATAGAAAATAAAAATGACTGTTTTAGTAATTCTTTATTTGCCTTAGATTGGAAATGGAAATAATCACTTAATTTGGCGATAAATTCCAAAACTGGTCTTCTTTCACTATCAGATAACCCCCCCCCCCAACAACACTTTTCTACCCGGATTTCAACGTTTTGAAAAAAAGGTTTCTTGGACGATTGGGGGGCGGTCGCCCCCCCCTTGACTGCGCCCCTGAGTGCATATTGGTATAAAATGTGCAAATACAATTACCAACAATAAATAGATACGATTGACTTCTTTTTTAATTAGGGTGTTATTCGAAATGTGGCCTAAAAGGCCACCACATGAACAACTGGAAAGCAAGTATGTACAAAAACAAAATAATTTCTATATACTGTGCTATGTCTATTAAATTTTAAATTATGATTTACAGGAATGATATGCTGGCTTTGCCGAGAAAAGGGGCACACAAGATTGGTGTGCCTCTTGCACAAAAGAAAAGGTGAACAGGGCACAAAAAATCCAACATTTTTAATAATTGTACTAATATTACACTTAATAACTAATTTTAATGAGTGTATATTTTGTTAACAACTTTAATAATAATTTAATGTTGAATATTGTAATGTATTTGTTTTAATTGTTTAATAAATAAATAATAACATTTCTTTTGATGAATTACTCTATAAACTTAAATGTAAGGACTGGTCATAAAGTATTTGGGGGGGGGGGCAGGGGGATGTGGAAATTGAGGGGTGGGTCAACAGGGTTATGAATTTTTTAAGTCGCAATTCTTGGGTTTCACTGGAATCTTTTTCAGTAATTCTGAGTGGGGGTCAACCCAAAATGTATTGATGATTGTACTTCACTGGAGCAAGCAAATCTCACGAAATTGCACACATTTGCTGCCAAAGACAAGGTCAACACATACAGTGAAAATTTTTTTCAGTCTGATGACAGTGTATCGATTTGGAGTTAACCCCCAGTGAAATTTATGATGTCACGTGAAACCCAAGAATACGGCTGGGTCATGAAAATTTTAAGGATATACTAGGGGGGGCATTATAATTTCCAGTGCCAAATAGGGGGTGGGTCATGTATATATGTACAAAAATCAGGGGTGGGACACACAAAATTAGCCTTTTAATAACTAAATTCCTATAGCCCACCCCAGCCCCCCTATACATTATGACAAGTCCCTAATCAGTATATATATTTTTTCACTTTAAGCAACTTGTCTTGCCTCAATTTTATGGGTGAACTTAGTCTCCGTGCACTAGATATGTGTTATCTCTGGCTCCAGAGAGCATAAACATCAAATTGACCATAATAAAAAAAGATGGCAGTTACATATTTTACCATAATGCATAGTGGTCCAAAATCTTTTAAAAAGCAAATTAATGACAGAAGATAGTAGGTTATTTTCTTACTTATGCCAAAATTTCTGTCAATTAGCTTTGTGTAACTTGTCACCTTTTGTCAGCATTATTTATATTTGATGCTCCTAATGCATTCTGGTAAAATATACATCATTATGATCAATTGTAATTAAATACCAGAGCTAACTTACTCGCGACAACTAGTAAACAGATTTATTGTAGGTATTTGGAAAATCTGCTCGCTAACTTCCTTCATTTATCTGCTATAATTTTGCTATATTATGACCATGTTGGACACACAACCCCAAATTATTAAGACAATGTTGATACTGTTAACTGCGTTAGACGCATAATGCATATACAATAAGCAAAATATGTCTTAATTGTTCTGACAACTTTCCTAGGTTCTGCTGTTCATTGCACACTATGTTTTAATTCATGATTGTACCAGCGAGCCATCTCTGTAATCAGTAATATAATATATCAAGTAAAATAACCAGCATTTCCTGTGATTCTAATCATATAGTATAGTGCTTTAGACACACTATTTCAAATAATACAATTATAGCTCAATACTTTCTTGGTCTACACATATATGCCAATGACATTCCAGTGGATCCATAAACCATCCGCGATATCTTCCTGGAATTAGAAAATTAGAAATTAGAAAACGTCAATAAATTTACCATTTGAATTCACTGTTATAAATATGTACATTATGTTATATATAAAACACAATATTGGTGAATGTGTTGTTATTTAATATCCACTGCATCACTGATGGATAATGGGTGCCTAGGTATTCAGGGGCTTCAATTTGCCAAGCCAGCCTGTGGAAGGCACCACTCTCAAAAAGCCTGGCTTGCGAGGTGTGTTTCCTGCTAGCCAACCAAGAGCCCCCCCACCAGGAACAAGAAACTGTAACACTGACTGTGTTAGTGTAAGAGAAAAATAAATTAAAGAAACAAAAACCAACACCCAGCCTGGCTAGAAGGATTTCTAAACCGTGCATGTCCGTAGCTGAATTACTACCACTATGTGCATGCTGTTATGCTAGAAATCATACACTAACCATAACAAGTGATCTACACGTTATAAGTTGTATTGTCAGTACTGACATCACATTCAATAATATATCATACACATATACTTTAAGAGAGAGGAATAGCAACTAAACGTTTATATTTTAACCAAATTCCAATCATAACCATTTAATATCAAAATGTCCTCAACTATAACCTGGCAGGTACTTTTGATTGGGAACATTATTGTATTTAACTCTGTTATTTTTTGAATAAAAACATGTAAAAATGCAAAATAATGCAAAACACTTCAAGCTAATCTATGTTGGTATACGCGTTTTTGGGTGAAAAATACTGACCTGAGAATGCACTTCAAATATTGTTGGTGTCGCTTGCTCGCTATGAAGTTCAGGGTTTTCAAATATTGTTGGCACAGCATTTGATTTCAATACTGCTTTCTCACCAAGCAACCCATATTTAATTGTCAAACATTTCAGTACTGAAATGCTCCGAACAAAATCGCTGTCTTGCACAGGAACAATTTCTACTGGTGAACAGCTGTTTAATCCTTGAACTAACCCATTTCCCGTGAAGTTCTGGACTTTTTATTTCATCTCGAAAACTGTAATTAGATTAAAAAACAATTTTATAAAGCATGTCGACCTCTGCTTGTCGACGTCGTGTGTATGAAATCGGCTTCCGGTTGAGAAGCACTGTAAATCATTAACTATACTTTGTATAGGCTTCAGTCAGCTATTCAATATTAAACTCTGACGACAACAGCTCAGCTTTTGAAAGTGTCGCAGACAAAGCTGTAAGTTAGGCATTATACAACTAAATTTCGCTTGTATTTGTCGGGCCTATTCCTAATAATTTCAAACTTAAAAAGCAAAAACAAGCTTGTATAGAATCATGAAAAACAAACATCGCCTTACCACATATTCAGCTGAAAAAATACAGCAAAATTTTTGATCTCGTCAGAACATGGCGAGATGCAAAATAACAGAGTGACGAACATTTCGCGTATAAAGAAAAGCGTATAACTATAGCACAAATTAAATATTCAGGAAATCTTACCAGGGAAAAGATATTCCTTTTCTCTTTCAAGAGTTCTTGCACCAAAAAACGGAACAAGGACCAGGCATGTTTTAAAGATAGGTTACAGTCGCATCTGCGCATGCGCTAGCTTTGTTTACGTTTTTTGTTTTGATCAGCTTTAATTGTATAATTAAAATGAAGTATTTCAGTTCGTCGGCATAACAATGCAATATAATTTTACCAACAAGGAGCGAAGGAGTGCAGCAAACAGCGAAGCGTTTCTGTTTTTGTCCAAAGCCATTTTCTTAACAAGCACTATTGAGAATGCTGCTGCTGTCTCAAACTTGGACAATATTGCAATGTGCTTTTGTCGTGGCCACTGTCTTCAACTTCTGTTCCAGTGCGTGTCATGAAGGGGATTTCGGGCAATACATGAACAACAGAAGAGTGCATGAAGATAAAGACAGCGGTGATACAGATCATACAGTAAGATCATTTTGGCATCGTTTTATAGATATTTACATTACTATGTTTTTGAACTTTATGGAAGCATGTAAAGGTGTTAACAATTGCATGTCGACAAGTTTACCATATTGCATACCTTATTACTGAGAAACTCTAAACTCTCAAGCTCCTGTCCTAGCTGATCAAACAAATTAAATACATCAAATTTGTAGTCAGGCTCTATTATATTGTAAAATATGAGAAAGAGGTACAACTCTCACTAAAATATAAATTAAATCTCTTATAGTGACCATTACTTATTTGATATTATTAGTAGTTATTTAGTATAATCTATAGTAGTGTTCCCTTTCTAGGATTCAGATTTTTTCATGGAAGAAATGTTCAGCAAAGAGGAGGAAGACTTGGGAGAAGACAGTAGACATGGGGTCTGCTGTCTATTTGCCGACTGTGGAGCATCACCAATGGGAGGTGGTGAATTGGGTAGCTGAGCTGATATTCCCTCAACATAACTGTCACTGTCTTCTTCACTGGTTACAGTCAATGTTTCTTCACCAGCAGGACAATGAACAGATCTTATTTAATACATGTGTCACATTACAGTCACAGCAAAATAGAAGCATGACACAACAACTTCCTGTTAAATTACCTATCAGAATGCTATATCTTATTCATGAGAATTATGATTGGTCAATAAACAGAAAGTTTTGAACATTGTAATAAACTTTTCCAAAATATTGAGGAATTGATCAGAGGAACTTCTAAATTTGAGCAAATGAATTGGTCGGATATTTTTGGAATGCTTATATTGCTGCGACTGTAAACTGTGTCATACAAAGCAAGTTAACAAAGAATAGTATTTTTTCTTTGGGGAACAAACACTAAGGTTATTTTGCAAACAAATTAATTCATAGTTTTCACATATTGGCACTCATCAATTAATACAGCAATGTAGTAGGAATGGAAAAGCACTATTCCTCCTACAAATATTCAATCATTCAAGGAGTGTCCTCTTTCTTTGTTTCATCACAACCCTCGCTACAAGTTAGTGTCTCTTCTTCGTACACTAAAGGTCTGAAATAACAATATAAAAATGTCAGTAACACTGAACATTCAGCATTTGCAATTGAAGTAGTAAAGTATGATAGGCATGTGAGGGGAATTTCCAAACAGGTAGCCATTTGTTTTACAAAATTGGTCAACTGATTTTTTCAAGTCAAATGGCTGGGTGTTCATGTATGTCCAGGGGACATATGAGGCTTTGGATAGTGCTTTGTCCTTACCATGCATATGACAGGCTCTTAAACCAGGAATCCTAAACATAACTAATTTATACTATGACTCCTAACATGTAACTTTGTTTTATTGCCAACGACCCACAGGTTAAAGGTATTTGAATATTTGATACAGTGATACATCATCACATTATATGGACATCCCTATATAGTATGATACATATATTGATAAAAAATGTTGATTTGTGAGAAGATAATAGTCGAATTTGAATTTGCCTTCTGACTCTCGCTGTTTCTGATTGGATACAAAAGAAGTTGTCACATTGGCAGCTTTGGACGATAGTATATATTTCTTATTCCAAAATTGTGTCCATATATTATTTGTCCTGAAACTTATAACTGTTTTATGTCGGACAAACATGTGCGGTTTCATATTTCAAAGCCATAAATACGACACATGAAAAGTTTAACATATAAAAAAGCGTCAATTATTTTATACTGATTTTGCACACCATGAGAGCGAGGGTAAACGTTCAGGCGACAATCGATGTTTAGTTGTTGTATAGGTGACAGATACAAAAATAAAAAATGCAACCGGCAAATTCGCGTCTTGAGAGTATAGAACTTTTCAAAAACATTGCTGCAAAGAAATAGAAGACATATTCACTTACTTGGTGATGGTATTAATATGTGGCTTTACTTCCGAGCCATGAAATTGTAGCCTCAACTGATGTCTCGACTGTCTCATGAATATAGCGTGAGCAAGTGGCTGAATGAAAAGACGCAAACATATCAGGAAACGTTATAGTTTGTTACCATATGAAATTGGCAACTTTCATGTATTGTTAATTAATCAAGTTCTTACCACAAAGCCTGTTTTGTCGCTTTTGGGGCTTCTGTAGCGTCGAAGGAATGTAACAATATTTGCGCGCAACACCCGCATCTGTTTTCAGAGTGGGCTTGTCTACTTATATGAATTGTTTCCGCCATCGAGGAAACAATTCATATAAGTAGATTCTAGACGACCCTCTTTTGGCATGGTAATCCTTTCTGCATGCAGTTTAAGCACGATTTGCGCTCGAACTCGTAGGATTTGAGCTTGAAGCTTCGCTATCGCTCCTCTTAGATAAAATTTCCGCAATGAATAATAATTAGTTATGGTGCAATACTAGAAGACTGGGGAGAATGTTATTGTATGTAGGTGCCGGAAGTAAACAAAGCATGGAAAAGTGGTGCATGCGCAGATGCGACTGTAACCTATCTTTAAACAAAGTGAGTCGCAGTTTAAAAAATTTTATTGAAAATTTAGGCAATGACCCAGGGTATGGCGTCAGATCACCGCCAATATTCATGTTGTTACAAATTCAACATGTTTCCGTTTTTAGGTTACTTTCAAAATTGGACATTATCAAATTCAGCATAGCGTTTAAATTTAGCATTGCTTCAATTTCAACATGTTTCCGAATTCAGGTACTTTTATAAATTGAACATATCTGAATTCAGCATGTACGTTAATCAAACGTTGAAGTTTCAAAACATGCATGATGAAAACGAAAACTACATGAATTTACTGCAACCCGCAAAATATCCGCCAATATCAAAATATCCGCCAATATTAAAATTTCCGCCAATATTAATTATCGAATTCCAGGGCCTTCCCCCCCGGCATGCACATTGCACATTGCACATTGCGAATAAAAATATAAATAAAAATATAGTCGCTGTTGAAGACTTGAAGAACAATACCGAGATTTATACTTATAGAAGGCCTTGGTGATCCAGACTGTGTTCAAGGAATGACAATATGACTTAGGGAAAACAAGTGCACACTAAAGCCTAGTTTCCATATGGTCGTGAACGTGCCACGACTGTGTCGCAAGTGTCGTCGAGATAGACTCTGACTCTATCTCGACGACACTTGCGACACAGTCGCGACACGTTCACGACCATATGGAAACTAGGCTTAAGCAACGTGGTAGACGAGCAGACCTGCATATGTTATTGATATACAAGAGACAAATAAAATTTTTGTTGGAATTGGGTTTTAAAGTTAGTGATATAAGCAGCATGATTGGTGTTAAAAAAAGAACCTTAGCATCACATAGTGTAGCAGTTTAAAGCTGCCATGTTAGTTATTGGAGACCAGAAGTTTGAACAATATAAGTTAAATTTTCTAGGAACACCACATAAACTAATTATTAGTGCAAATTAGCTAATAATTAGAGCATTCAGGTCATGACATATCAACAATTTATCATTTATGTATGCCTTTTGCATAATCTCAGGCCCTGTTCATATGGTCTTGGGTACAAAGGACACCCTACCCAACACAACCCCCTACATGTGCATTGTGCAAGGTTGTAAATTAACAATTGTCCATCCTGCTAGGGTTACCCAACCTCAATCCCACTACTAGGCCTTTTCTTAAATTAGGGAAGGGAAAAGGCCCTGGCATCGGCTGGTCACATGACACCCAGAATATCTGGGTGTAAGAATATGTTAATTTCTGTCGTCTCTGTGAGTGTTTGCATAAATAATAAATCAGAGAAGTAATTTTTAACGTTCTATGCAATACAGCTAACTTTCTATAAAAGCAACCTTCTACGGACTGTAGCTGGCTGTACATCTTCGGCTGTACATATGACACTACAATGCCCAATTAAATAAAGTAATATGTTAAACCTGGTAGAGTAATTAAGTGCTTAGTAGGCATAATACAGTTAAAACTTGTTTAGAAGATTGCTGTGTGTGACCTGATAACATGCATAAGTTGTCCCTATATACCTTCATCAAATTCCGATAGTGAAGCATACAGATATTCTGCGTGTATGACTTTATACGAAGAGTGTTAAGAGTCAGCCGAATAAGTGATTTAAAGCTACATAAACAAACTAAGCAAAGGGTTTAAATGATTTAAGTCTCTCTTCAGTTGTATTTTATGAATAAATTATACTCTTAAATGATTTAATTGACAGTTTGAATGAGCCAATGGGATTACAAAATAGGCCAGCCGATGCCAGGGCCTTTTCCCTTCCCTAATTTAAGAAAAGATCGAGGTTGAGGGTTACCCTCTCACATAAACCAAGTAGCCACACTGCTGTAATGCTACTGGTCTAGGTTAGTTTAGTTTAGTTCTCATGAATATTTCGTTAATTGGTCTAGCCCGTATACATAAATTATTGACATGTCATGATCTGAATGCTCTCATGATTAGCTATATGATGCTAAAGTTCTTTTTCTTGCACCAGTCATACTGCTCACATCGCTAACTTTAAAACCTGGTTCCTAAATTCTTGTATATCAATATCATATGCTGTGATATGCAGGTCTGCTCGTCTACCACGTTGCTTAGTGTGCACTTGTTTTAAGCTGTACCGTTCCTTGAACACAGTCTGGACTCTGGACCACCAAGGCCTTCTATAAATCTCGGTATTATATCTTCAAGTCTTCAACAGCGACTATATTTTTATTTATATTTTTATTCGTAGTCGCCATGTTGTGATCCTTGTGCAATGTGCATGCCGGGGGGGAAGGCCCTGGAATTCGATAATTAATATTGGCGGAAATTTTAATATTGGCGGATATTTTGATATTGGCGGATATTTTGCGGGTTGCAGTAAATTCATGTAGTTTTCGTTTTCATCATGCATGTTTTGAAACTTCAACGTTTGATTAACGTACATGCTGAATTCAGATATGTTCAATTTACAAAAGTACCTGAATTCGGAAACATGTTGAAATTGAAGCAATGCTAAATTTAAACGCTATGCTGAATTTGATAATGTCCAATTTTGAAAGTTACCTAAAAACGGAAACATGTTGAATTTATAACAACATGAATATTGGCGGTGATCTGACGCCATACCAGGGCACAGGGGGGGGAGGAAAACATTGGACTGTTTTTCTGGTCAGCGATCATCCGAAAAAAATAGGGACCAGTGACGCGTTTTACGCATTGACATACATATATCTGGACTGCCAGCTCGGCTTTGAAAAGCGTTATCAAAGATGGCCGAAATATGAGAGTGTTTGCTCATGAAGTTGACTGCTGACCAGTATTTTTTGTATTATTTAAGAGCCAGCGATGTTCAATCACTCTCATATTCGTCATTTTTCGTCAGTATTCGTCAGCCTTCGTGATTTTCAACTGATAACGCAAAATTCAAGCGAAAATATTGCGAGCAGGCAGTCCAGATGTATTTATGTCAATGGTTTTACGTCACAATCCGCCATGTTTTCGATTACACTTTTTGGACGGGAATGCGATCTCCAGATATATAGTATAGCTCAGTGTCTACGTCTCCTATATCTATCGTTCAATGTTTCCTATTTGTCAAGTGGAAACTTGATGATAAATTTCCCTTTGAAGTTTCCAGAAAGGCAAAGTCATTGCCACTGAGCTTTACTAACATATCTGGAGGAGCGGCTCCTATACTTGCTTCAGTAATCGGAGTGTCGCCAAAAACATGGCGGATTTTGGCCTCTGCTGACGCCAGATCCACGCCATATGGTTCCTCAGCCTGAAGGTATTTGCCACTGACTGGGCTCAATTGTAAAGCAGGCTCATCTTTCACTCCCCCCTTTTGTTTTTTTTTTCAAAAATTTTTTTGTCTTTTAGTTTTCGCTGTAAATTTTGGGGGTTTTAAAAGCTTTTTTCACGTTTGCTGGACTCTTCACCAACTGATCTACAGAAATAAATACTCCACACAAGAATATAATATGGAAGCAATATGGATGGTATGGAGTGAGGGAATTGACTGCTGACAGTAAAAGTACAGTATTAATGCCTAATCCCCAATGTGGTGGAAAGGCTGAAGCTCACATCTCTCCATTGTCAATCTTGTGCACTCCCCTCCTTTTCCCCTTATGATTTCCACTGCTTTTGACTTTTGTGAACAACTTTTTAAAAAATGTATTTTTGTTTACTACAAAACCAATTCACAGTGACACACTTCATAGTTGTATTATTTAAATTGAAAAAATTCAAGGTTTAGTAATTTCAACTAACAATGAGTCATTGAAGAAAAACACCACATTTAGCAAAAGTAATCCTAATTCCACTTGGGCAATGTATGCTTCCTGTAGTGGGATGAGGATACAATATTATGCTGATACTGACATACTGTAGTAAAAATGCTAAATTATGTGTTGGTTGAGAGGATGACATGAATCTCCCATCTCTGCATTGGTAGTGCAGGTGTTTTCTGGAATTACAACTATAATGCCCAAAACTACATTGTATACTATTATGATCATGACATAACTATCACTGTGTTGTCCAAATGGGCTTTGATTTCTGATCTCTTCTCAATTTTGATTTGGTATTGATAACAGATTAATAGTTCAACATTTGAAGAAAACAGTTGTACTGCACAACATATTACACATATATGACATATATCCATGCTGGCTGTACATGGTAGAATACATATATTGCAGTAGGAATGTTTTGCTCTAGTTCTTGGTACATCACATTAAAATCTGCAATAAAATGAGAAGCAAATTTACTACCTTTTTTGCGTTCAATTAATGCATAGAAACATGCAAGGCAACGATTAAAACCACTGAGTGTCCAGCACTGAGCACTCCCCGTGATAAATAACAATCTGGTGTTGGACAGCAAAATAGGAAATGAGGTCCATAATGCATCTTACCCAATGCATTACCCAAAAAAGGAAAAAACAGCATAATGTACATTATATTGTGTTCATAGACATGGCCCAAAATGTTATCTTTTATGCACCACTGACAACACTACATTGCATTTCAAAAACAAGCTGTATTAATTGTCTATCTACACATCAATCTACAATTACTATGCAAACAGAGGTCACAGAAGCATAGATGTTTTTATCAGGCACAGAGAGATTGTTCCACACTGTCAAGTGATATAATTTACTTCAGTATCAAACTGCAAATGGGCAAATATTAAATCGTATCATGGATACATGAGCATAAGCATTCATCAAGGAAAACTTGTTGTCTATATATAAATAATATCAAAAACAGCTCTATTTCATTTCATTTCATTTTAATAACTTTGTTGCTTTCAAAAACCGTATATACATGTCTCATCAATACTACTCTACATAATGCTAACAAGAATGCAACAGTTAATTAAAAACAACTGGTGGCCAAACAGGGCACCGCCCCAATTGAACATGACTACCAATTAAAAAACCTATTGTTTAATATATTATAACCTGTTATAATTAACTACTAAGACTATATGTTATATATTATATACATATTAAAAAACTAAAGTAACAGTACAAACTACTTGTGTGGAAGTTCATAATCATTAATTTCACTATAAAATTTCTCTATCTAGACTTAAAAATACTAAAACTATCAATTGTTTTTAGATCACTATCTAACGAGTTCCACTTTATCACAACTCGAGGAAAATAGGAATTTTTAAAATATTCTGTTCTACATTTTAGTTCAGTGAAGTTATTCACGTCATGTGATCTAATATTGTACCTAGGCACTGGTCGGCTCTGTACATAATTCGGTAGATGAATGTCCAATAGACCTGCTCTACATTTATGGAAGAACAGCAGGTCTTTCATACTTCTCCTGGCATCGAGTGGGAGAAGGTTAAGAATTTTTAAACGTTCTTTATATTCCATGTCTGCAGGGTAATTTAAAATGAACTTTGTGGCTCGTCTTTGTACCGCTTCCAACATCAGTTGGTATTTCACCTCTGACGGGGACCACAATTCAGATGAGAATTCCAGCTGCGGTCGAACCAATGTAAGGTAGAGGAGCTTCCTGACAGTTTGATCTTCAAAATCTTTACAAGTTCTTTTGATAAGCCCGAGTGTCCGATTTGCTTTTGCCGTAATCTTTGCTATATGCTTTCCCCAACTGACGTCGTCATTCACAGTTATTCCAAGATCTTTGGTGGTTTTTACTAATTCTAAAGATTCGTGACCTAATTTATAACCAGTCAGGGGTGACTGGGTTTTTTTTCGCGACAACCTCATAACTTTACATTTGTTCGTGTTAAATTTCATGTGCCATGTTTCTGACCAAGAGTGTATTTCATTTAAATCTTGCTGTAAATTTCCAGTATCAACGTCCGACATTATTACTCTGTATAATTTTGAATCGTCAGCGTATAATGCCATTTCTGTTGGTTGCTGAATTTGCTCAGGGAGATCGTTAATATACAATATAAAAAGTAATGGACCCAGAATAGATCCTTGTGGGACTCCCGAGGCCACTTCAAACCATTCAGAACAATACCCGTCAAGCACAACTCTTTGAGTCCTTCCTGTTAAGTAACTTTCAAACCAGTTGAGAATAGAACCATAGAAACCATGTTTCCTTAATTTACGGAGCAATAAACGATGAGATACTTTGTCAAACGCTTTTTGGAAATCAAGATATATTACATCAACAGAGTGTTTATTGTCCAGTGCTTTAAGAATCTTGTGATACACTTGTACTAACTGTGTTGTGCAATTTCTGCCTCGTAAAAAACCATGCTGTAAATGATGTACTATGCCGGAAATAGAGTCATAACACCGATTGTAAATACATTTTTCCAACACTTTCGAAACAGTACATAGCAAGGAAATTGGCCTGTAGTTTTCAACACAATTAACGTTGCCATCTTTCGAAACCGGGATGACATTTGCCTGTTTCCATATGGTTGGAACTTCTCCTGATCTTAAAGAGAGGTTAAAAAGGCGTGTTAACGAAGGAGTTATTTCGTTTGCAACCGTCTTGAGAAGCCTTGCAGAAATGTCATCAGGCCCACCCGCCTTCGTTTGATCAAGGTTTAAAAGACAATCTAGCACTTCATTCTCGTTTAAAATAATTTGACTTAGACTATTATCTACAGATTCACAATTTTCCTCACTGGCGTGGTCATCCGTCCTTTCCTCACTGGCGTGGTCATCCGAATTGAATACAGACTGAAAAAAACTGTTAAGAAGATTAGCTTTATCCTTGCCATCGGTGGCGAATACATTTCCATATTTCAGAAATTGAGGAGTGCTATATGCTCTAGTTTTTGCTTTAATAAATGTCCAAAAACGTTTCGGATGTTCAGTTAAATTGGCTTTAAGTTCATTCAAGTAGTCCCTATATTTCACTTCAACAAGCTTCGCGGCATTTCTTCTCATTTCTTCAAAATGTTCAATATCCATATGTTCTCCAATTTTCTTCGCTTTTTTACGCATTCTATCTTTTTTGTGCATCATTCGAATAACCTCTTTGTCAATCCAAGGCTTATTATTATTATCCGAAATTGCGACCTGCGGTACATGCTCGTTTGTTATTGTCAGCAATAAATCCATCCAATTAGTCACGCTTGTATTAACAGAGGCTTCATCAAATGCAAGGTCCCAAGGGGTATGTGAAATTGCTTGTTTTAGACCACTTAAATCGGCTTTCTTCCAATTGTAAACAATCCTTTTAACAGGTCGTTTTTTGTTGATAATAAAACTTAGATTAAAGTCAATCAGTTTGTGGTCGGTTTTGAGAATATCATCGAAAACACAAACAGCTTTAACTTTATGAGGAATGTTTGTTAATAATAGGTCAAGAATGTTTGCACCACGTGTTGGAGATTCAACCATTTGCCATAAGAAATTATCCCTAACCACTTTTGTAAACTCATTATGCAAACGGTCATTATAAATTGCCGTTCCAGTTGACCAATTTACATCAGGTAAATTAAAATCTCCCAGTATTACAAGTTGCGAAATACAGGTTTTCGATACTTTGCGAAGAAACTTCTTAAAGCAATTCATATATTCAAAATTGGTTGAGGGCGGTCTATAGAAAACTACACAGAGAAATTTCTTTTTTGCTTCTGGCCTAATTTCACAAAGGAGTATCTCAGCATTTGTTTCCAGATCTGTCCGTCGAACTGATTGTAATGACTTGCCAACTGCGAGCATAACACCGCCTCCACGGCTTGGCAATTCTCTGTCACGGCGGTATATATAGTATTTATCCGAGGGAAGTAATTCATTATTGCTTATTGAATCGTTCAACCACGTTTCTGTGATGGCTATAAGGTCATACTGTTTAGAGTTTGCAATCACTTCAAGCTCTCTGATTTTATTAACGATGCTTCGTGAATTAAAATATAGACATTTCAACTCATGTTGAAATTGTGTTGTTTGCCTCGTTGTTCTTAAATTTCTCGTGGCAGTTGTCGGGCCAGGATTAGGCGAAACGTCCCCACTTACGGATATGCGTTCGAAATGAAAAGTAGCGTTTGAATTAGGGTAATAACTGACTCGCGAAGAGAAAAATCTTGCTCGCCTACCTCTATTATGATGATATCTCGTCGTCATTAGATCAAATCGGTACCAAAATGACAGTGTTGAGCACTTTAACGGTCCTTCTCTGTCTTCAAAGTAAAGCGGGAAAATAATACCATGACTCGTTTGATGTTTTACCTTGGAGATGTAAGTTTGCAAGCCAAAAATTAGCAAGCTCAAAGTGCAAAGCACGGAGATCCAAAACATACGTCCACTCTTGCGGGTCGCCATGTCCATACGTCCACTCTTGCGGGTCGTCCACTCTTGCGGGTCGCCAAAACATACGTCCACTCTTGCGGGTCGCCATGTAAAGTAAAAGTCAGTTCCTGATGCTGAAGACAGAAATGTTTATACCGATATACCCAATAAATAAACAGACTTTGCATCAGCGTGTGACAAAAATTTTTTACGCACTTCTGTAAACTTCAGGAATCAAAATGCAAACTTAGCCAGTGAAACAATATAAAATTGAAAGTTTCGAGATTCTTACCTGCTAGAAGAAACATTTCCACATTATTTTTACAAATCCTTGCATCCACGAGCGAAAAAAGCCTATTTTATCTTTGATTTTGCCCCGAAAACAACCAAGCCATAAAAGTTTTTTGCAAAAAGCAGGGGGGCGAAGGTCTTTTTAAAAGCTCGGGATCGCGGTTGGTCAGTGGTAAATACCTGTAGGCTGAGGAACCATATGGCGTCAGCAAAGGTCAAAATCCGCCATGTTTTTGGCGACACTTTTTCATGCCGAGCCGCTCCTCCAGATATATTAGTAGAGCCACAGAGTACTATACAGAGGGCTCACTTCATCACTTTTCCTATGATTTTTGCGTAACGGCCTTTTGATAGCAAGTGCGCTGAAGAGAGGTCGTCACCCCCCTGAAAAATTCAACATGGCGGCGATGTTTAGGAGCGGAAAGACGGCGGTATAGAAAGATCTTAACAAAGATAAAGCAAAGATGCGTACACAGTACATATTATTTTTTGAAAAACTCGAAAGTAATATATTTTACATCTATGTCCAAATTGCAAGCCATGGGAAATGTTTTTATAGCGATTTTATGCAAGCCTTGTTCTTTAAAGTTTGCTAGCAGCTAGTTGCGACCAGGCTGCTATATATCATTTGAGTGGGAAATCCAAACTGTCGTTCTGCCTTGTACTTTAAGGAACTAGCACGGAAACGAAACTTTAAAAACCTCACAAAATCTTTGGCTGAACGCTGTCAGCTTAAAGGATGTGGAAATTTTTCTGATGTTGACGAGGCTCCTGGCTCCACAATCACACCCATTGTTCTCTTCTGAACGGAACTTTGGAACCATATGTGTGCTTTGAATAAACAGCAACTTTATCTATATTGAGTATATGCCATTGGAAACACTTTGTTTTAGTGAGCAGTTCCAGGCTTACCATGTCAAGATGTGTGAGGATGTTAGAACACAAAGCTCTGTTCCTATGAAAGTCTGGTAGACTTCAATGTTTTTCACTATCATGAAGACAACAATTATATGTGCCAGTGAAATATGATATACTTGAATTGATGGAATAGCATTTAAAGGAAGATAATCCCCTGAAATATCCAGAACAGATGCCCAATGACTACCAGATTAAGTAGAATTAGTACCAGATGATGGGATTTATGACACCTTGTTGAAGTATATAATAAAGGTATATTTTATGCACGATAACCGACTTGTAAGCTTTTTTGTTGAAGTTAAAAAAAAATTAAATCAGCTAAATCATTCATGATATTGGGGCTAATCCAGATCAATGATATCCAGTTCAGGATTTGCCTTGCAAGGTAACATTGACACCTCAGTCTGGTGTCTGTAGCCATTCTAGTGTATAATTAACATGTGTCAACTGTTACAATATGAACTGTATAATTACAACATGAAGGATACGTTTCACTGCCATGTGGTCCTACTGATTATTCTCTTTATTGTGGTATTTCCTTTATTGTAGCAATTTCTTTTATAAGGGACAGGTCAGAAATTAAAAGGGGAGGGAGGGGTGGAAACATGGGTAGCATCATAACTTTTTTAAAAAAGTTATGATAAAGTTATGTTACTTTTTTTAATGGTGCTATATATTTGGTTCAACTACCAATTTAGGGTCTTAAAAGAAAAGACCCTAAATTGGTAGTTGAACCAAATATATAGCACCATTAATATCTGTTTTAAGTATACTGTGTACCAACAGCTACCACCCCTTAAGCATAAACTAGAATGACCCTCCCCTTTAAGCAGCTCATTTTATCTTGACCCTCCCATTTCTAGGGTCTTGAAATGACCCTCTTCGTGTTTTCTACCCTTCCCCTTGTTAAAATCTCTACCATGTCCCTAAGATCTTTCTATCTTATAAAGTATTTTTAACAAATAGGCTATAAGAACAAACCATTAAATACTACATCTACATTTTAATTCACGACAAATTTGTTTCATGTAACAGGCAGAATGTTACACTCCTCAGGCGTATTTGAGTATTAGCATGATTGGTTGCCTGGGTTATGCTATGTATTCAACAGGCTAATTGTAATATTTTAAGAGTTTAAAATGTAACAAGCATGACTGGTGCACAACTGCACAGGGGGTTGAGGTTTGGATATATTGTAAATAAATGGTAAATATCACTTTTTTAATGGGATTTGTGCAACTTTCCCATGTGTGAGTTTGACATGGGAAATTGTATATTTCCCATATCAACTTCCATTCATGGTTCTTGCAAAATTTCCCTGTGAAAGTCTTATAACTTGCTTCAACTTGTGCATTTTTGGCTGTCTAACCTACATTTGCCCCCTTGGTTAATTCAATTGCCAATAAAAGTAGGAAGGATTTACTATACATAAATCCCAGCAAAAGAAGCTGATGTTTTCATGCCAAAACTATACATTAATATATTAATAAAATGAATATCTACATTGCTATCCAACTCTATATGTTATGCTATCTTTCCTTTAGTTCTCATGTCCAGTTCTTGTCACTAGAACCACGTAAATATGAAGTCATTTTCACTTGCCCAACTGAAAGTTCTTTATAATCTAAAAAAGGTCTTGAATGATTTGAAATAGTTAATCCTTCCCTTGACCGTTTTCCCAATATTTATAAGATTTCTTTTTCTCTATCGGATTGCTGTCTTTTGGTTTTGGCATCCAACGCGAAATGACATGCTCAAAGTATAATTTTGTGGCATAAAAAATGGCATGTTCACAGAAAACGCTTGAACTTGAAGCCACGGCTTTGTCTGCATCTCAACTCCTTGAACGATGGCACCAAAAGAAAATATAAAATAACTTTCGAAAACTGTATCCGTTGACTCGTTTTCTGGTAGGACAGTGGCATTTGGAGTAGCCAAATTTGATTATGTGCGAGCATTATTTTATGCAGACAACAGAGGTATTTTTAGTTGGTTTTTATTTTGTCAATTTGGACTCCTTGCATATCAGAGCCATTTTGAGATTGTCAGGGAGGTGAATGCCTCTATGCACTTGCTGGGATAAAATTCCCAGCAAGTGCATCGAGGCATTCACCCCCCTGACAACTACCAATCCGCGTTACGCTTTTTTCGTCGAGTGAGCCCTCTGTATGGTACTCTGTGGTAGAGCTCAGTGGTCATTGCACATGTCGTGTGAGTGAACGTTTTAAAAAATGGCTGGAGCAGATATTGATCTTTATGCCGGTGTTGGAGAGTTAGATCCCGACTTAAATCAGGTAACTTTTTAATCATAATGTGTTTCAAAGCTCGCTACTCAACATTGATGTAAATAGTTCGAAGAAACATCGTTATTTTGGGCAAAAATTTCGATGTTTGGTGTCGCCGTGTTGTCGCTGTGGGCCTGTGGTTCATGTTGAGTTGGGAAACAAATATTGTATTTTAGGCTATTTTCTTCTGACTAATGGTTCAAAACAGCTGTTATTATGTTACTCTGAGAAGCGGAGTTACCAATAGCACGCGATGAGCGCTTTGATATTTGTAGAAGGCCACGTGAAACGCTAAAAACTGGTTGCCGGTTCTTGAAAACATTGACAACAATGGTCGTTAGGCTGTATTAAGATGTATGGTTTTTGCTCCAGAGATATTTCAGGGTATTTTTAAGTTAACTTGGTATTTTTGTGCCTTTCCAGGCTATTCACAAGTTATGATGTGTTTCACATATTCTTGTGTGTGTATAAATCTGTTAAATCAAGTATATACAATATACACAAACAAACTTGAATGAATGTGGCATAAAGTTGGTTTTCACATGTCAAACCCCAAATCCATAAAGTGTTTGTCACACTATCACTGGATATAAATCTTAATTGCAATTCTAAAGATGTTTTTGACTTGGGTTGTCCCAGAAAAGACCCTCCCCCCACCCATAGAGGAAATAAAAAATACCCCCCTCTCCGAACATCCTATACAAATTTAGGACATTCGTGAGACAATTCCCTCCCCAACTCTGGGCACCAGAAATTTCAAATATTTTGTAACTAACCCTGAGCTTAATACTTGATATCTTTCCTGCCATCTAATTTTAATTACTAGTGGACTGAGATTTTAGGTGTTCTCTGGTTTTCAATTGTGTCTACTACAGGGTGTTAGTGGACTGAGATTTTAGGTGTTCTCTGGTTTTCAATTGTGTCTACTACAGGGTGTATCCAAAAGTAAAACAGCCCTTAACCTTGTGATGCACCTTGAAGTATGGAGTTTTGTGATATGGGTACTTGTGATATGGAAAAAGAAAATATTATGTTTCAAACCTGGGGGGGGGTGCATATTTTCGAACACATTAAAAGTGGTGCCCCCCCCCCAAGGTGCTGAAGTCTTGAATTTCTCATTTTTTTCTGTTAATTCTACATTACAAGTACCAAAACAATCTATTTTAATAAAAAACTTTGTACATTTATTTCAGATTTGTTCACTTTTTTTTATACACTCTGTGTAAATGGAGCTGCCTGGAACCAATCCCATTGAGGAATGACCATACAAAATTACTCAAAATAATATGTTACCCAATCAGTGTGGCTCCAAAACAGTGTTAATTTCACAATAAGATTTCTGTTACAGCTGATTCCATTTGACAATGAAATAACATGCATTCATAATGTTTGTTGGGCTAATGGTGAAACGACTTGTTTCTAATGCATGAGTCAAATCCAAGCGTGCCCATCCCCCCATATATAAAACAACATAATGAAACCAGTTTCAAACAATATCAAAATATATGTTAATATGTTATGATATAAAAAAAGGTTCCAAATAATGTCCCTATTCATTGTTTGTAGTACTGGTAATTAGACTGTATTGAATATTGTATCGAATATTAAAATAACACGCTAGACTGTATTCAAACCCTAAATCCAAATTGTTTTTGAAATATGCGTAATATAAATTCTGTTTAGTAATAAACTCCTTGTATGTTGGCGCAGTGATTTTCAAATTAAAATCAAATTTTGTGGAAACACCACGTAAGTTTATTATTATCATGTAATAAACTTACGTGGTGTTTCCACAAAATTATATTTTAATGAATTCTGTTTATTTCATGCTTCGTATAAATCATATATATTAATTCAATAGTCGTATATATGATTTATACGAAGCATAAAATGAGCAGAATTATTACGCCTATTTCAAAAACAATTTGGATTTAGGGTTTCAGATTTCAGGTGTCCCCGGGGAGGGGAATTTGCCGACAACTTTTTGCCCTACTGCGGGGCATTTTCACATGTATTTTATCCCCGCCCCCGGGGATTAACCACGTATTTTAAAAATTTGTCAAAAGCCCGGGGGTTGGCCCGGGGGGGATGGGCACGCTTGGATTTGACTCATGCATAAGGGGCGAGGTTTACATTGCCGTATTTAACCTGTGCCTCATTGACATTGTTATTCTCATTTACGCTCAAGTCTCGAGGGTGAAGTGATTATCGATATGTTTTTACAACTCCTCTGATGAAGGTTTTACACTATTATACATCATCTTTCGAGCTTATTTGTTTAAACATTATCCATTTTCTTGTTTTAAGCTTATAATACATATAATAGAATGTATCAGTCATGCCCTGCAAAGTGCATGTCAAACGATGTAGGTTTGAGATGTCAAACACATCCTTTTAACTGCACAACAACACAAACCCATGTTTAGATGTGTAAAACCCAAAACAAACCGTAACCTTAAACGCAAATGGTAAAAATAATGTCAGCGAAGCACATGCAAAATGCAGCAAAACGGCTTCTAACATAAACCGCGTCCCTTAAAGGCAACCATTAGTAACTGTCAATTTTAAATATGTTGTTTCACGGTCAAAGAGAATCAACTGCAACAAAGCATAAAATTTGAAAAGGTAAAATAATTAACTATTATTGTAAACTCTATGGTTATACACTAAGAAAAGGAATAAGAAGCGACGAAATATATACAGAACAACTATTACTAAATTACAATAAAATTAAGTACTATCCACATTATAAACTTGGTTAAATAAATAATTAAACGTATCTTTCGAAAAATGTTTAAAATTAGTGCAATTTCTTATATGTTCTGGTAAACTATTAAAATACATGCATGCTACTTGATTCCATACCATTCGATAATCACTTCGGCTAGCAGGATATAGTTTTCGTGTGAAAAGGCAAATTCGTAAGCACCAGGATAGCCATAAACATCATTATTCGATAGAACATCCACCGTTTCATTATTAAAATTATCAGTGCTAATACCAAGCTTAGACAAATATAAAAATAACGTAAAAACGACAAATTGATTGAAAGCTTTTAGCGACCTGTCATTAGACGCCATCTTTAATGATGAGTTAGTCAGTGAACATGCTGTTAAGATTTTTCCCAGTCACATACAGGCCCCTATAGTAAAGCATCTAGGCTGCTGTGATAAAGCATTAAGCATCTTGGTACAAACGTTCTGAATGATGAAGTTAGTTTGTTCATGGCAACCAGGAGAAACAATGACCAAATATTTGAACCCTTCAGAGGTGATCTCAGGCTGCAACACTGCTTCTTTTATTCTCAAGGGATGATGTCATCTTCTTGAGTTTAGTAAAAAACAGTGTGGTGCAATATCAGATCAATCTGAGGAATACATTAGACTAAGTGTCAAAAAACTGGTTCACATGCCTTGACATAAATGTGAAAGGTGTATAACATGACCAGTGCATTGGTAAATTTGCTGGTTATCATCTAATTTTCTTTGTATTTGCACCAAAGTACCCAACTTGTGCTGGACGGTATGATTACAAGTACTGTAATCTGAACAACTTGAATAAATTGCCTGTGTTATTAGCAGTATTTTGAAATACTTTGTTGGCAATTACACAATTTAAACTTCTCTTGTGATAGTCAGGCATTTACCAAATATTTAGCAGAACATAAAATCAAAAATCATATGTGATCCACTGAAATGACCAAGCCAAGATGCTTTAGTATAGGGGCCTGTATGTGAGTAATCAGAAGCATCTATGCTTTGTCGTGATTGAAATTACAGTTTAAGTCCTGTAATACACTAGTCTGGTAGTTAAGGAAATTTCAAATATCTCCTGTGTTGATAACAAGTATACCAACACAAATTTAAATTGGAAAAGTATGAAATTGTGTAGAAACAGGACAGATAATGATGTTCTAAATAGGAAAATAATATTAATTCAGCTCTTTGCCAATGAGTGCTCAAAATTTAAATTTAATGCTATATATCATATTATTATAATTCTTAAATGTCCAAATATAGCCCAACCTTAACGACTGTACAATATTCCCTGTTTAGTCTGGAGTATCAGCAGTATTTGGTGATCAAGATATTTATGAAGATGCCTTAGCTACATCTGCTGGTCAACCACCACCTCCACAACAGGTAACTACACCATTACCATGTTTGTCAGCTCTCATGTTATATGGATTGTGTAAATCATATTTCATAGACTGTAATATTATGATTTTTCAACCAACTTTGAAAAAATCTACAATGGAGAATTTTTTGAAAGAATTAAAAGGTGGCATTCAGAATCATTAAAAAACTGCATAGTACAGCCCTGAGAGGCAGCAGGGGTGTTTTTAGTTGTCTGAAGGTATCGATATTAAATTTGCAGATCAAATGCGTAGATGGTAGAGCGCTGAAAACAATTTCAGCAGCTTGCCAGTCATGGTGATCTGGGAAACTTAATTTAACACCCCAGAAGATAGATAAATAACTTTATAAAACTGTCATCTCTTATAGCAAAAGCCAGGGCTTTGACTTATGAGGGACACTGTACATTATCATCCTAGTCATATTAACAATTGTCAATGGCGAAATAAGAAGGTTTTTTGTAATTGTTCATTACTGTTTTAAGCTGCCTTTAGGGTGCAAACTTGAACAAGAACAATTCTGTAGTCTGTATTAATAAACTTCAGCAAGCTCCAAAAATACTCTAGCCTGTACAGATTTTATTTGAAGTTGTATACAAATCAATGGCTGAAGAAATATCACTCTTGGTGCAAAAGTATTTTGCTGGTCAAAATGACAATTGAAAGAACTAGGCTTTCAATGGTCTAATATTGCAGTCAGTGACCGGCCATTATTTCAAACACTGTGGTGACAATGCCCAATAATAACAGGCACAATTGTCTTTTTAGTTTGTTCATGGTGCACCTCCAGTTACAAATGCAAGTAAGTTATTAAATAATATATTAATACTTTTGATAAGATATTGATACTGTGTGTAAATTTTTGACATACCGGTACCGGATGGTACAAAGAAATGTACTCCCTCTTTGATTTGATCTAACAAAAACTAGGATAGCTATTATTGCTAAATAAATTACATTTTTTCCAGGATGGGCAAATGTAAATTTTGATATGTTATAATGAGACTTTCACCAGTTGAATGATCCATAGGTTGTTTGGCATGTGTTTGAACAACAGCTTTGCAATGTTCGTATCTTTCTTGCAAATTTTTAGCATTTTAAAAAAAAAACTTGCTTGATTTAACTTTTATGATGTATCAGCAAATGCTCAATTAAAATCTTTGTGTAATATAGCAACATTAGCTCTTTCCAGATAAGATGCAATCTAGTTGACTGTTAGTAATAACCGTCTTAGTTTGTCTGTAATACTGATGATCCGGGCTTCCAGATTGTAAACTTTGTGTTCATAAATTTATGTGGTGTTTCCACAAAATTATACTTTGATTGATAATCACCATGCAAATATACAAGGAACTCAGAACAAAATTATTTAACATTTGTTAATATAATGCTAAAATTTATTTTACTTGACCAACAGCTGGTACATATGAGTACAAGTCATTCACGACTATCCACCCAAAATCTGCGCAAGCTCAAGCAGCTGCCTCACAAATACCAGATAAACAAAAGGGAAAGCCTTTGTATGTTGGAAACTTTACTTGGGTAAGTAGAATAACTTTAAGCTGAACTGGGTTTTCTTTATTGTACTTTAAATATATCCCTCTGATGGTATCAAACAGTATTTCCTTTTCCAATTTGGTGTGGATTAAAGTTTAGTGTTATGTAGCTGTTCTAATAGCATGGTATTTCATGGTTTCATATCCTGGTTTTTCAAAATGGCCACCAATCGTTTTGTCTGTAGACAGATGCTGTTGTGAATGTGAAATATGAAACGTGTTTTTGTCATTTTCACCTATGTGATTATACCGAAACAATTGTTCACATTAGGCTCAGTGATTATCGGTGAATATTCACCTTGACGATGTCTCGGTAAATATTCACCTATAAACTTGGCCTTCGTCAAATAATTGTTAAATAGTAGATGCTGAAAAAATTGAAAACGTTTTTGAAGAAAGAAGAATGCATATTTTGGCATTAGATGAGAGATCGATGGAAACATGTAGACAATGTTTTTGTGATTTTATTGATTATGATGGAATGCTAATGTAATATGTTACTCAAAAGCGCTTGCTACTTGTGAACAGTATTATGAAATTGTGATTCTATTGAATATTTATCATTCACAATGATTGAAAACATAAATTCTGTATAGTATTTCTAAGGTTATTGTTGTTAAAATTTTAGGGACCTTACGATTTACAGAACGACAACGCGACGGCAACGTCTTAAGACAAAGAGTAAATTGAAAAGAAATGAATAATTACGGTTGTAAACAACTCATTTGAATATTGGACACGCGGTTCTCGTATTGTTTAGACCGGCAAATCACACATTTTCCCGTACTGTATACAACGCCGACGTATTGCATACTGCCGGTAGAATTGCAAATTCGGTTTAGTAGAACTCATTCTAAACCAGTAACTCAAGTCCTCAACTTTTTAAAATGTATTACACTAATACTATTGATATTAAAAAACTCGTGTCCTTTATAAGAACATATCATACAGTGTTTTCTTGCCGTTGCCGTCGCGTTGCCGTCCTATAAATCGTAAGGTCCCTAATACCAGTGGCGTAACTGCAGTGAGCCCAGGCCGGGAACCCAGGCGGGGGCATGCCTGGGGGCACCAGCCAGTATCCAGCAGTGTAGAAGAATTAAAACATAAGAAAAACATTACACAGAAAACAATAAAACAGATTGAAACTGTTCGACATTACATTTTGCATGCCGTAGCTTTGGCAAATAAGGCAATTTTGATGCACGAAAACACTTAAAATTTCATGTATTTCTGCTTGGACTGTTCGGGCAATTTAATTTTTGTTGAGTTTTCAGAACTTTTAGGTTGATAGAATTGTAGCATTTAATTAAACCAGTCAGTTTTGATCAGTGAACTCAAAAAAGACTGGAACGATAGCTTGGCCGCCATCTTTGAAGCGAAATTGAAGGTCGCCATGAAGGCCAAGCCACTAAAATATGACCTATTTTCAAAAGCTCTTTTTGACCCTTTAACTTCGTGTTTTAGAGCCAGTTAGGTGCTAAATATTTTCTAGATAGATTGAAATTTCATGTACCTCAACTGTCTAGGACGTCGAGTAAGATTTTAAAATATTTTTTGGCTGCTAAAAATGAAAAACAGTTTCGGCGAAAACTTTGTCACGAAATATCTTTTTTAAACAACTGATACCTTTCGAGTTTTAACAGTTAGATGGAAGAGGCTGCCAAGAACTATCCGTAACCGAAGTTTAAAGCTTTAAAACTAATGCTATCTGACGAAAAATATAAGTTTTATACGTATTTTTAAATCGACCATACAAATACACCACTTTGAAAACCTCGATTTACTCACGTTTTAGAAGGGCTACAGAAAAGACTAAAAGCTCAAAATAAACAACGATACCTGGACTTTAGCACAAGATAAGTTTTGGAAGTGTTGAAATGTTTTCAAGCAATATATTTTTGAGTTGAAGAGCGTAGTTTGCTTCGGCACGTTGAAACTTTCGTCATTTTCCAGAGTAAAAAACTGATAGCCCTCAATTTTTGCCGTAACTAAGTGTAGAACAGTCAGGACTATCCAGAAAACCAGGATCGAATCTCTAAAATTGAAGTCTTGTGATGAAAATTCTCATTTTTCATGCATATTTTCGCTCAAAAACAAACTTTTCACTCCTCGTAACTTTCCCCAGTCCTTTCGAACAAGCCATTTTCCCCGCGCGGTTCCCGCCTTTTGCTTCAAATTTGACTTCATCCGATCATAGGACGAAAACATAGGAGTTATCGTTCCAGTTGTATTAGAGTTCACTGTATTGTTCAAGAAAATTACACTTCCGGCACATTTTGAGACATGGGCAGTTATAAAGAAATAAACTTTTAAAAACATCAGCGTATATTGGCAAAGAGGTATAATTGCTGTATTAAAGCAAGTATAATCCTGGTAATGTTTTATTTTAAGTTGGACAAGAAACGTTTACACTGGACCTCCATTCTGTAATATTATTTACAGTATATGCGCTTTTAATACTATTTTAAAACCATATGAAAGTGAAACATCAATGTATAAAGGTAAATCAATAAACTATTTTGAAATCAATTGTCTCATTTTCAGTACTCAAGTATTTTAATACACCAAGGGCTGGTTGTTCAAAAGTAGACTAGCTTAACCCTGGGTTAAGGTCAGATTCAACAGAAATTTCCCAGCAGCTTGTTGGGAAGATTAGAAATATTTCTTCAGAAATCTTGTCTGGATCAATAGTAGTTTTGGTTTCTGCAGTTTTGAAAGAAAGCGACATGTACAAATACAGACACTAAAACAGTGGGTTAAGCTTTAACCCAGGATTAGCAGTAATCCAGCTCTGAACAACTGGCCCCAGGGGCTGGTTGTTCAAAAGCCAGTTAGCTTAACCCTGTGTTAACCTAATTTAGAAGACTTAATGAAGATTTGAAGTTAACCTAGATTTAGAAATATCCTTCAGAAATCTTCTGGATGACTGGATCAACAAGAGTTTTCTAGTATGGAGACAAAATGCATGGAGGCAAACAGTGAAATAGAGAAAACTCAAATTTTAACCCAGGATTAGTGTTAACCTAGCTGTGAACAACTGGCCCTAGAATGCAATTAATCTAATCCTACTAATAGTCATCATCATCTACATCACATTCCTCAAGCTCAAACTTGTTTTCTAAAAACTGTGTTAAGTTGTGTAAGCTAATATGTCACTGTTTTCACAACTGTTGCACCGAAACAATTCAGTGCATTTTAGGTCAGATTTGTAACAGGAACATCTTCTTGTTTTGCAGCCTTTTTGACATTTACAGTGAACACATTCAAGGATGCTTTCTGGTGCAGGCTCTTGTGTTCCCCATACAATTTGCAATTGATTACCTTCCAGTTTCCAACCATATCCCACTGGTGAGAATGATGCCAAAATTGGGGTAGTTGCATGCTTGCAAATATAGGATTCAAAATTAGCTCGGAGGATGTGTTGATGGAGGCTGTCAAAATTGGGTGGGAGTGAATCTGCAGTGCACTTACCAAGTTTAAACATTGTATAGCGTGCATAACTAATTGACTTTATCTTGCCCGTAAAGACAGCAAACATATTGCTCCAAGAGTGTAGCAATGTCATCAGGCCAGTTTTGGTCTTCTTCGAGAGTAGCAAATGCCTCAGCAAAGTTCTCACTTTTTCTTGCTACTTTGAATGCATGCACTTTACCTCTTCCAAAGAAAGACATTGTCGAGTCGCAGCCTAGAACAAGAAAATATCCGCAAGCATGCAACTACCCCAATTTTTTGGCATCACCCTCACCAAAAGCCAAAGGTGCCAAAAGCTCTAACTCATAATAAAATCAATTAAAATTAACATGGTGTTTCCACAAATTGTTTATAAATTAATATAAAATTCACCATGCAAAGTCTAAAATTACATATAAGAAAACCCTTGTTGATCCAATCATCCAGAAGATTTCTATTTGGATATTTCTAAATCTAGGTTAACTTCAAATCTTCGTTAAGTCTTCTAAATTAGGTTAACCCAGGGTTAAGCTAACCGGCTTTTGAACAACCAGCCCCTGGTGTATTAAAATACTTGAGTACTGAAAATGAAACAGTTGATTAAATAGAGTTCATTGATTTACCTTTATTGATGGTTTGCACTTAACGTCACGGCGGCCATGTTGGAGGTATAACACAAGAGAATATGTTATTAGTTCCATTGTTGGATCCAGCCGGCGTGGGTGGTTGACATTAGCGAACTTAAGCAGCAGACGTTTTCGAGGCGACGGCAACGTTATTTAACCGTGTAAGACTGGACCGAGAACGGCGTTTTCGCGCGAAAAACAAATCCTTAAACAAAAACAATTTAAGCTGACGGCGACGACTAATACACTATGTCGTTCAGAAGTATTCGTGAAGATGGAGAAATTTTGATCTAAATTTCACATGCTGTTAAAAGAACTCTGGCAAACATTCTAGAATTGCCTGGGATTAACCATAATTGGAAAACTATAAAAATTCATTAGGTTATAACGGGTGTACTTACATACGTCTTCGCCACAACGCCAAAACAAAAATTCTCACGTTGTTGTCGCGACGTCGACGGCAAGAGATTTGTAATTGCCATGCGCAGTGACACTCGTCCCAGTCCAAACAGAGAGCTAGCGTTGCCGTCGCCGCAAAAACGTCAGCTGCTTAAGTTCGCTATTTGCATTGATGTTTCACTTTCATGTGGTTTTAAAATAGTATTAAAAGCGCATATACTGTAACTAATATTACAGAATGGAGGTCCAGTGTAAACGTTTCTTGTCCAACTTAAAACAAAAAATTACCAGGATTATACTTGCTTTAATACAGCAATTATTCCTCTTTGCCAATACACGCTGATGTTTAATGTTTATTTCTTTATAATTGCCCATATCTCAAAATGTGCCGGAAGTGTAATTTTCTTGAACAATGTTAGGCGTTCGGAGAAGGCTGTCCTCCGCTTACGACTTGTGGCTGATGTGTTTTCAAAAATTGTATGCGAAATCGCGTAAATTTTACGATTTTGATCTCAAATTACCAAAAAACTGCAGGAGTAAACCGTGGGAACTTTTCGGATTTGAATTCAGCGTATTTTAATCTATAGAAACGCGTATTTTTTTTTAGTTTAGCGAGGTGTGGTACGAAAATCGATTTCTAGAGCCTTTTTGGCCGTTAGACGACGGCCTATTCAGGGCATCGTCTAAAACGCGGAACACGGAATGGAACAACTGGAATATCTGGAACAGCTGGAACAACTGGTACAGCTGGAACAACTAAAAATTTCCGATTTTTAGCACTTTTCTGAATTTTAGCATGTATGGAAGTACGCACAACGCTCAATAAACTTTCCAAAATACGAAAAACGCGCAGACAGAATACAATTCTAACAAATTACTTACACGAAAATATCGACAGTCAAAATTAAACGAGGATTAAGTTGGATTGTAATAGCATCTTGGACACCAATTTACACTGTTCAGTTTTTGAAAGCAAGGCATTTTGGAAAAATAGCCTAACATAGCCCTTTTAAGAAAATGTGCGTTCCTTGCGAAAGCCAAACTCTCATTGTCTGAGAATATGCCTTTCGCGGAAAACGGGCATTGCTCAAACAGACCGAATGCAACACAATATTTCGGTTTTCAGAAACGAATAAAACCGTCAACGGAAAGAAGACCAGATAGTTTGAACTGCTCAAAGCAAGTACTTAAAAGACAATCAGGGGCGAAACTAACACCTTTTGGGGGGGGGGGAGTGGTGAAAGGGTTCACTGCCCTACCGTTATGTAAATGCCCGACACGAAAGTGAGTGACAAAAATGCCTGCCATTCGGGCTAAATAAAAATGACTTCAAAATTAATATAGGTAAACCATCGAGATACAGTGACGTAGCCAGGGTGATTATTTTAGGGGGGCAACATGGGAGAGGCGAAGGCGATATGCTCCTCCGGGAAAATTTTGAAATATACAGTTCCGCAAATGCGATTTCCTGCATTTTCGGGTGAGATTTTGCAGAAAAAAGCTTACTTTTGAGGATTATATGGTGCATAAAACTATAAAAGACATCATTTGTATCAATTTCACAATCACAGCAATCAAAAATAAGTTCAAAAACTGAAAGAGACACAAGTCTGACACACTGTCAGTCTGTCAAAAAGTAAAATTTAGCTATTACGGTTTATTTCAAATTTTACATTTTGCCTTGCATACTTCCCCTGTGCGCATGAAATTCAATGAAATTCCAAGACAATGAAATTCGAAATTCGCGTGGCGTTCGCGTTGCAAGTCTAATATCGTGTTTTTTCCTGAAAATCGCAAGATATTTGTTTGTAATAAAAGAAAAATTCAGCTGTTCCAGTTGTTCCAGGTATTCCAGTTGTTACATTCCGTGTTTCGCGTTTTAGACGATGCCGAACTTCAGAGACGAACATCGCTTCAAAAAACCTTCATTTTTTTCTTTTTTATTCAAAATTACGCGTGGCAATAGGGCAAATCTTCTTAACAACATTGATCTGAACCTGCCTGGCTATGTTGCTGCTTGTAACAAAAAATGCCATCGACGGTCACTTTTTTTCAGGCTGGCTGGTCGTCTACAAATAAAATTGACAAAGTATATTGAATGTATACGTATACTCCAGTATTGTCCAGATCAGTGGTTGATTGACATATAAAAACAGGTTTAGCCAACATGATGTGAAGTTGGCATGAAGGCAAATGAAAATGCCATGTTCACATCCATATGTGGGAATATGATGCGATTGCTAACTCTTTTTTTAATGGCTGGAGACAGCATGCTTGCAGTAACAAGTTTTGTTCTGTTATACAGACACCTGACATGACTGGAAGTGAACTGTATGGCTACATGCATCATACCAACAAGCACATCAACACGGGCAAAATATGCAAAATTTCCATTGTTAGAGAACGTTATAAGGATAAATTTCCATGCGGAAGGGGCAATGACACTGCTATGGGGGAGGCATGTTAATTGATTGGGAAATTTTCCATACAGGGTGTATAAAACAGATTAAAATTGCAAAAGCCCATTGTGCAGATTTTGCATCAACTTTTTGAACTGAAACACTAGTTATGAGTAACATTTTTTAATAATTCCGTGTTCTCAGTACGCGAAATAAAATTTTAATCCAAGCCCTAAATCTAATCAAGTCTTCAATCCATCAAAGTTAAAACATGACAAATAAAACGCTGGTTAGGATTAGGGTTTGGGTTAGTGCTTGGATTAAGATTTATATGAGGACACGGATTTATTACAAGCAGAACTTCTTCTGGTCTTATGTCCCACTTCCTTGAACCGCCAACCCGGGGTTCACTTCCGGTTGCATGTACTTCCGCTACACACAGCACCAATCAGATTCGTTTCTGGTATGGATGTGGCCAGGGCCCATAGATATAGCTGCGTACGAGGTTGTATCAAACCATCAAAGGAACTGAATGAGGAACCGAAGTGTTACCTGCATCTTATCATGGCATCGTATGCGTTGATGAGAAAAGCGATACGAGCGTTTTGAGGTAAGAATATGATTTAAAAAAAAATAAATATACACAATTTTTGCTTGATCAGTTACGCATGTCTAGATCGAACAAATACTGTTCCTTTAAGAATCTTAATTAAACACAATTTAATGGAATATCTTATTCTTGATTTTCATAACATGAATTAAATGCTCATAGAGTATGTTAGCAAAGAGCGTGCAATTCCATATTTGATCAATCCAGTACAGCTTAAGCATGCATTAATGCAGTAGAGTTTGATATCCCGCCCGCTACACTGGAAAATGGCGTCTTAGGCGTCGTAAAAATTAGCAATGAATAATAAGATAGTCCCCTTTTCGGTCATTTTACATCCAGTAACTACGGTTTCGTCCTAGAAATGTTAGATATTCACATTTTCAAGGCTATAACAACGTTTTAGCGCAATGTGTTTCATAAACGTGTTCGGGTAAACCCCCTTATCTGGCGGGGAATTCCATTTTTTTAGCACGCGCATTTTTTTTTTACTTTTTGGTATAAAATACACAAAATAGCAATTTATATACTGCTCTATGTTGAAAATGTGCTGGGTAGACCATTTTTATTTCATTATATCTCAAAGAAATGTAAGAATTGATATCAAATAACGTTGCTAGCTTGTTGAGCAAGAAAAGGGTAATTCCCAAAGCGGGGAATTCCCTAATCCTTATTCTTGCTCGCGCATTATTCTTTTCACTTTTTTGTTTAAAATCTACAAAATAACAATTTATGTATTCTGTTATGTTGTAAATGTGTTTGGTAGATGGATAGTTCGGATGGCATTACGTCTTAAATGTGAGAATTGATGCGAAAGTCGCACACCATGCAATAATTTAAGGGAGGGGTTGGAATGTTTACATGAGACATGCTAGCCCAACTAGCCTGCATGGTTAACCAGGATGATTTGTTGTCACTTTTATTTTCCTCTTTGGCAAGAGACAAATTTAATTCCGTAAACTTAAGACAAGTTTGCAACAAATATAGTCAGGGTGTTAGCTTAAGAAAACGTCAACCAATCAGAACAACGTATTTTGTACTTAATCACTAATTAGTGATTAGAAAGTGATTAAGAGTTTTATACAACTGGCCCCAGACTGTAAAGTTTGTTTTATGCGCAGGGAACGCTTTGCCCTTGACCTTTGGATGCTTCTTCAGACCAACAAACTTGCCCCCATTCACATACAACTTCGCCATTTCGTCTAACGCTCTTTCACATCTGACTATTGGTGGAAAACACCAACATGATTCTCAGGGTCTTCACCTCCGCTACGCGCGCTACGGCGAAGACCCTGACACAGGCTAGTCACGTGAAACCCAAATTTTGGGTGCTTGACATTCGTACTTAGCAGGGGTAGGTAAAAACGCGTTATCACAAGCTATTGTCAAACAACAAGGGAGACCGACGAAGCGGGAAGTCATCTGACTCTAAAACCGTATCTTTGCTTTCTTTTGTGTTTGCATCACGCTGTTGTAATCTCAAGGCCTGTTCAAACGAAGCCAACATCATGCAACATTGTTGGCCCAACAATGTTGCATAATGTTGGACGAAATTTTAAGCAAGTTTAAAATCAAGCCAACATCTTCCAACATGGTGTTCAAACGAGGCCAACATGTTGCATCCAACAATGTTGCATGATGTTTGCTTCGTTTGAATAGGCCTTTAGATTACAACAGCGTGATGCAAACACAAACGAGAGCAAAGATACGGTTTTAGAGTCAGATGACTTCCCGCTTCGTCGGTCTCCCTTGTTTGACAATAATTTGTGATTAGGCGTTTTTTACCTACCCCAGCTAAGTACGAATGTCAAGCACCCAAAATTTGGGTGCCACGTGACCAGCTTGTGTCAGGGTCTTCGCCGTAGCGCGGGTAGTGGAGGTGAAGATCCTGAGAATCAGGTTGGGAAAACACCAGTCGATATTCGCTCCATTACCAAGGACTGAGATACTTTGCCCTCCGTTCATCTCTTGTTTCTCTACGACGTGATAAAGCGATTCTGCCGCTGCTTCTGTGCCAGTTTTTGAATAAACGATATCAAAAACGATACAGAATTGTTGACCAACTTTGCTGTAAAACTGTGAATCAGTGTAGAGAGCTTCAATTAAGAATTGTTCCTGAAGAACAACGCGAAATGCACTTCCATCACTTAATTTCAATTGGAAAATTTCTGTTAAAGAAAATCCACTGTCAAAAATCATTTCAAACGATTTTGTGTACACATCAGTGGACAGTTTTATTTCTTCTAAGCTCTGCTCTTTTTCTTCAAGCGCATTGGAAAACTTTGAGAAAAGATCAGTGAAGCATTTACCTCAGACAATGTCCAACAAAGTTTCCTTGAACTGGAGGAATATTGAGCCACTAAACTCTTCGAATATTGCCAGATTCAGAGTGGAAACATGTGGAAGGCCGAAGGCGTGATAGAAAACGTATGCATTCAGTAAACTCCGACTTTCGCGAGAGTAACTTTGTCTGTCAGGATAGCAATTAGCAAACCTTGTTTCAAAATGCTCAACAATCGCATCTGAGAGCTCTTTGAGATCCATTCTGCAGTTTTTCACTTCCCGGGCGACCCATGTAAACATTTCCGGCTTATTATTCTTGTCTTCGCACTCCTTGTTGCCATCCTCTTCGTCATCATCGTCTATGTCGTTCCCTTCCTCCTTTTCATTTTCCCGTCGCTTTTTCCTTTTCCTTTGTTTTTCTGGCGCATCCATCTTATCACGAGTGTAGACATTCTGAACTTGAAGGCTTCTATATTCTTTTTGTGTTTATGGAGACGAGGGCTCACTTGTTTGAAAGATTTGCTTTAAAACCTCCACTGAGAATCTTCATATCTACTTCACCACGGCAATCACGTAAGCTGGAGGTTTCCATCCGGGACTCCATTGAAGTTGCGTCTTCAACATCAATACAACCAAGGCCAGAGCATATCAAGTACACCACACAGATCAAAGATAAAGTCGCTGCCACACAAGTTGTACAGGAGCTCTTCTTCGTTGTTGTGTTCCTTGAAGGTCTCAACGTAAGCTTCATAACTTGTTTCCAGGTTCTTCAGACTCAGGTAGCTGCTGCTCATGAAACGTTGGTGAGCAAATGAAGACGTTACCTTGAATAGAAATTCGAGCTCTTTGCCAGTGGCCTTTGCGACTGCGTGCATCTTTCCATAGCCAAAAACCTGATTATAAAAAGCTATTGTGTTTACAATTTGTGACTTCTAAGGGATTTTTTAAATATTTTTTGGAAATTGTTTTGAATTGTTAGCAGATTTTTTGAATTGTTATAACATTCTTTTCCATTTTTCGACAAGATTTTTGTTTGGGATTTATGCGAAAGTGTACGCGATAGTTTCGAGTGGTACGCCCCTCAATTGTTATTTTTAACAATAAATATCGTAAATCAAAACCATTTAGTACAAGTCTCAGCGAATGATGCACCAAAGCTACTGGCTTGGATGGTCTGTCCTTAAACATGCTCAAAATATCGGACTCAGTCATCTCAAAGCCTTTTTAACCAAAGCATTGCTTGTGGTTATTTTCCAACGCGATGGAAAACCGCGAGAGCTAATCCCATTCACAAATCAGGAACTCGCACAGGCAAAAATAATTACCGTCCTATCTGCATTCTTTGCATCGTTAGCAAACTGTTGGAACGACACTATCACAACAATATAACATCCCATCTAAAATCTTACAACTTACTGTAGCGACGACAATCTGGATTCCGACGCTATCACTCTTGTGAAAGTGCGATCGTAAAGTTGGTAGACACATGGCTGACAAATATAAAACACGGGAAACTTAACGGTGTTACACTAATCGATTTTCGAAAAGCGTTCGACATGATTAACATCGACTTTTTGATATCCAAGCTCAAGTGTTATCGCTTCGACGAAACTCTTATTACCTGGATGTATTCCTATCGGACTCGAAGATGTCAATATGTTCAAATTAAGAACAATACTTCGTCATTAGCTCCTGGACCTCTTCTATTTATTTTGTTCGTCAACGACCTCCCCCTTCATAGCAACCAGAACCTAGATCTTTACGCCGATGATTCCACCTTACACTCCTCCATGCAGTAATTATATTAATGAGTTAAATCACACGCTCTCCTCAGCCATGAGAGAAAACATTGAACAAAGGGATCTAACGGGATGCTGGTTAATTCAAAAAAGACTAAATCAATGGTGATTTGCACGTACCAAAAGTCAGCGAAGATGGACACATCTGATCTCTGTGTCAAACACAAAAAACAGCGTCCTTGAGAATGTAAAATACAAAAAACTATTAGTAGGCCGTCGTCTAATGGCCAAAAAGTGTTAGTTTCGTAGCGCACCTCGCTAAACTAAAAAAAAATACGCGTTTCTATAGATTAAGATACGCTGAATTCAAATCCAAAAAGTTCCCACGGTTTACTCCTGCAGTTTTTTTGTAATTTGAGATCAAAATCGTAAAAATTTACGCGATTTCGCAATACAATTTTTGAAAACACATCAGCCACAAGTCGCAATCGGAGGACAGCCTTCTCCGAACGCCTAACATTGTTCAAGAAAATTACACTTTCGGCACATTTTGAGATATGCGCAATTATGTAGAAATAAACATTAAACATCAGCGTTTAGTATTTTTACACAAGTGAACATAAGAAATCCGACGTTTTGATTGGTCCAATATGACGTGACATTCCTTTATATTCACCTACAGGTGAATATAACAGTAAAAACAAGCTTACAAAATGGCGACTGGCCGCCGTTTTGTACAAATTATGGACAAAGAAATGAACAAAATTAAAATAACTTGTGTAAAAATACTAAAACAATTATTCGCCTCAGGCTCGGTGATTATCGGGAAATATTCACCTCGACTTCGTCTCGGTAAATATTCCCCGATAATCACCTCGCTTTCGGCGAATAATTGTTAAATATTGGCAGAGGTATAATTGCTGTATTAAAGCAAGTATAGTCCTGGTAATTTTTTGTTTTAAGTTGGACAAGAAACGTTTACACTGGACCTCCATTCTGTAATATTATTTACAGTATATGCACTTTTAATACTATTTTAAGACCATATGAAAGTGAAACATCAATGTATATAAAAGGTAAATCAATAAACTCTATTTAATCAACTGTCTCATTTTCAGTACTCAAGTATTTTAATGCACCAGGGGCTGGTTGTTTAAAAGCCGGTTAGCTTAATCCTGGGTTAACCTAATTTAGAAGACTTAAAGAAGATTTGAAGTTAACCGAGATTTAGAAATATCCTTCAGAAATCTTCTGGATGACTGGATCAACAAGGGTTTTCTTGTATGGAGACAAAATGTATGGAGGCAAACAGTGAAACAGAGAAAACTCAAATTTTAACCCAGGATTAGTGTTAACCTAGCTGTGAACAACTGGCCCCAGAATGCAATTAATCTAATCCTACTAATAGTCATCATCATCCACATCACATTCCTCAAGCTCAAACTCGTTTCCCAAAAACTGTGCTAAGTTCATCAGCTAATATGTCACTGTTTTCACAACTGTTGCACCGAAACAATTCAGTGCATTTTAGGTCAGATGTAGCAGGAACATCTTGAAGTTCTTGTTTTGCAGGCTTTTTGACATTTACAGTGAACACATTCAAGCATGCTTTCTTATGCAGGTTCTTGCGTTCCCCATACAATTTGCAATTGATTATCTTCCAGTTTTCAACCATATCCCACTGGTGAGGGTGATGCCAAAATTGGGGTAGTTGCATGCTTGCGAATATAGGACTAAAAATTAGCTCGGAGGATGTGTTAATGGAAGCTGTCAAAATTGGGTGGGAGTGAATCTGCAGTGCACTTACCAAGTTTAAACATTGTATACTGTGCATAACTAATTGACTTTATCTTGCCCATAAAGACAGCAAACATGTTGCTCCAAGAGTGTAACAATGTCATCAGGCAAGTTTAGGTCTTCTCCGAGAGTAGCAAATGCCTCAGCAAAGTTCTCACTTTTTCTTGCTACTTTGAATGCATGCACTTTACCTCTTCCAAAGAAAGACCTTGTCGAGTCGCAGCCTAGGACAAGAAAATATCCGCAAGCATGCAACTACCCCAATTTTTTGGCATCACCCTCACCAGTGGGATATGGCTGGAAACTGGAAGATAATCAATTGCAAATTGTATACGGAACACAAGAACCTGCACCAGAGAGCAACCTTGAATGTGTTCACTGTAAATGTCAAAAAGCAAACAAAACAAGAAGATGTTCCTGCTACAAATCTGACCTAAAATGCACTGAATTGTGTCAGTGCAACAGTTGTGAAAACAGTGACATATTAGCTGATGAACTCATTGAACTTGAAGCACAGTTTTTGGAAAATGAGTTTGAGCTTGAGGGGAATGTGATGTGGATGATGATGACTATTAGTAGGATTAGATTAATAGCATTCTGGGGGCAGTTGTTCACAGCTAGGTTAACACTAATCCTGGGTTAAATTTGGGTTTTCTCTGTTTCACTGTTTGGCTCCATACATTTTGTCTCCATACAAGAAAACCCTTAATTTATAAACAATTTGTGGAAACACCATGTTAATTTTAATTGATTTTATTATGAATCTAAATGTGCGGGAAGCTCAGATTCATAATAAAATCAACTAAAATTAACATGGTGTTTCCACAAATTGTTTATAAATTAATATAAAATTCACCATGCAAAGTCTAAAATTACATATGAGAAAACCCTTGTTGATCCAGTCATCCATGCAGAAGATTTCTGAAGGATATTTCTAAATCTAGGTTAACTTCAAATCTTCGTCAAGTCTTCTAAATTACGTTAACCCAGGGTTAAGCTAACCGGCTTTTGAACAACCAGCCTTTGGTGTATTAAAATACTTGAGTACTGAAAATGAGACAGTTGATTAAATAGAGTTTATTGATTTACCTTTATAGCTACATTGATGTTTCACGTTCATATGGTTTTAAAATAGTATTAAAAGCGCATATACTGCAAATAATACTACAGAATGGAGGTCCAGTGTAAACGTTTCTTGTCCAACTTAAAACAAAAAATTACCAGGATTATATACCTGCTTTAATACAGCAATTATACCTCTTTGCCAATACAGCTAATTCAATTAAGGTTGACATTGACAATAGTCAAATGTCCAATATGATCGATCGAGTGCCAAAAGAATGATTCTTTACATGCGAATGTAAAAGATATCATTATATTGATCCTATATTTATAATCCAGCAAGGCTGCTGCGTTGATCTTATTTAAAACTATATTATTACCATGATCGTTTTTCATGCTCATGCATATTGGACATTTGCCATTTGACTATTGTTGATGTCAACCTTATTTAAATTAGCTGTATACGCTGATGTTTAATCTTTATTTCTTTATAATTGCCCATATCTCAAAATGTGCCGGAAGTGTAATTTTCTTGAACAATGCTAGACGTTCGGAGAAGGCTGTCCTCCGATTGCGACTTGTGGCTGATGTGTTTTCAAAAATTGTATTGCGAAATCGTGTAAATTTTACGATTTTGATCTCAAATTACAAAAAAACTGCAGGAGTAAACCGTAGGAACTTTTCGGATTTGAATTCAGCGTATTTTAATCTATAGAAACGCGTATTTTTTCTTAGTTTAGCGAGGTGTGCTACGAAAATCGATTTCTAGAGCCTTTTTGGCCATTAGGCGACGGCCTATAGGCATGACAATTGACAATCATCTATCATGGAAAGTTTACATCGACGATTTGGCTTCAAGTCTTAGCAAATTTATTGCATTGTTCCGCCGAATAAAGATTTACCCACCTCTTCAAACAAGAATTCTGTTCTGTAAAACATTTTTCAAACAAGGATTGATTTCTGTTGCACCATTTGGGGACAATCTTCACACGCATCAAGATACAAACTTCAAAAACTTTTACTAAGACTAATATATGACAAATCTAAATTTTCTCCTTCTAAACCGCTGTTTTAACAATCAAACATCGCAGCTATAAAGTATAGAGTTATGTAAAGAATAGTTTGCTTAACATATAAATCGCTAAACGGTATGACTCCAGACTATTTAACTAACCTCTTCAAGCCATTGTCGACGGTGTCTCAGCGACAGACAAGAAGCACTGCAAACAGAATCTGTGGGTGCCAAACTATAAACTATCAATCACTAGGTGTGGACTTAAATATACTGGGGCACATTTTTACTCTACGTAACCACCAGAGATACGGTCTTCGAGTTCATTTTCTGCATGAAAGCGGAGAGCACACAAACTGTTTCTAGACATGTTCATAAGTGACTTTTAGTATAGAACATCATTAGTGTATTTATAAGTGTACATCATTAGTGAATTTATAAGTGTTGTCTTGGTTATTTTTTAACAAGCAAGTTTCGCATTTGCAATACAATTAATTTTAAAAGGTCTAGTGGAAGATTACCTCACAGTACAAAGTGCAATTCACACGAACACAACGGAAAACTCGCATTCCTTAACACTGTCGTCACACGTAAAGATGGAAAAATCAACATTGATTTCTACAGGAAACCTTGACTACACAAATAACTTGACTACAATTCCCATCATCAAAATAAACACAAAGCCAACACAGCTAGGACTTTGATTGACCAAGCTCTAACACTACCAAACACCGACGAAAGAAGGAATAACGAACTCGAATATTTAAAGAGTGCACTACGCAGCAACAACTACCCACTACAAACCATCAGCAATATCAAAGCAAAAGCTAAATCAAACCACCATCCCCACTGACCCATCGTTGTAGGCGTGTTCTTCAAAATTGTCGAACCATTAATTAAACAAAGCTACATAACCTTTCCCTACTTCAAAGGTATAACAGAACAGCTAAGCAGGAAGTAAGAGAATATAACGGTATAACGATACCACAATATACGATACCATGAAAACAATTACAAACACTGCAACAACATTTCTCTTCACCGAAACACAGAGTTGGTCTCTCTAAACAAACTGATGCAGTTTACAAGATACAGTGTGGAGAGTGCAGCTGGTCATACATAGGGGAAACGGTGAGGGCATTCAAAACAAGAAAGAAAGAACATGTGAGGAATGTAAAAAATAAACGAACAGTTCAAACATAGCATCACATTCATGGAAGAACGATATTTTATTCAATAATTCTTTTACTTTTTCTGAGACGAAAGAAGTGTTATACAAATCACTTTTAGAGCAGACACCGTAACGTAAGGGCGAAAAAATTTTGACAAGTTACTAAAATAAGTTTCAAACTTTTATTAAGATGTCAAATTCCAAAGAACTCATCAAGCCTGCCTGATCTCTATAATCGATTTGACTGTAAATAAAGACCATGAACAAGCTATCAATTATCAAGCTATTTTTAATCACTTATGTTTTCCATTTTTCTTTATGAAACTTGTTGATGCTTAGCAATCATGTTTAGTAAAGAAAAGTGTATGTCTTCCACAAATTTCAAAGCAAGATAAATTATTTTTGATTGAATTTTTTGATCGAAAATTAATTTGACAACTACTGCCAGTACGTTTACGTGTTTTTAGATGATCACCTGAAACTTGCACTCATCAGAAAATCCGTTTATAACAAGAACACTTTAAAAATTGTATGACTAAACCACTTCGCGATGTTTACATATCACCACACTGCAAGAATCGCGATCGTAGACAGGATGATTTTCATGAACTAAAATTTGTCACTAAAATGTGATTCATAAAAATGTCATTAATTTCTTCATGAGAGAATAATTATTTCCATCAATGTAATTCCTCGTAAGCATCCTATGCAATACTGAAAATGCCATAGACATTAAATGATTTAGACACTAAGCGCTGATTTAATGTTACGCATAACAACGATATGCAAACTCTGTACTGTTCTATTTTTTCTCTTCTTTTATTGCGTGATATTTAATTGCATTATACGACCAAATATTTATCATCCTGATTATTTGGAACAGTGTGCCTTTAAGGTCACAGAATACTCTATAGGCATGGGTTGCAGGATATCTGCCAATTTTCGGCCAATTTGTACCCAATTTCTATCAAATGTATGAAAGATAAATAATGTCCCCGATTATTCCGACAAGTTTATGTTTCTGGTGCCTTCGCGCCATGATCTTTCATAAAAACCGGTTTCACTGAAAACTTATAGGGCTATCATTTTTACCCTTCTTGAGAATTCTTTTACAAAAATGTGTTCGAATTTTAATATACTTCGACGGAGGTAATTAACATTAAGTCAGTTTTCAAGCACTAAACACGCACTAAAAAGACAATCTAAACCTGTGATTTAACCAATTGTTGTTAAACTTCAACACATTGCAGGTATATATCTCAGCTACAAAAATGTGTTAGCGTTAACTTTTTAGGGCTTTGTTGTCCATATGTTGCAATATAACACAATTCGGCAAAGGCGAGGAACCACTAAAACAACAAACATTTCGGAAACTATTTTACTTGATAACTTGCTCAATTTAAAACATTTTGATTTGGTATTTTTACTGCTCATAGATCTATTTATAAGCTATATAGCTTAAAAAAATTAGGAATTTTTAAAATCCTAAGGTATTCTGTAACCTTAAAACTGTATATACAGGCAAACAAACGCCCTTCAACACGTCCAAGCTTCGACCTAACAAGTTAACCCCCCCCCCCCCCCTCCCCTCCCCCTTTCCCATCCACCAATCAATTTAGCTATCTGTTTTAAATCAGACTGAGTATAATACAAAAACAACCTCATCATTAAAAAACTCATGATAATAAGATGATTAATGAATAATAAAAAAATCAGCATGTTTTATGCTTTTCTTCAGATCACAATGGATTCGAAAAAAAGCATACACTCTCTGAAAAAACGTTTAGAAGCAAGCACTGCTAATCGTGACCCGTTGGGTATAGCAACATTTAGTGACCTTCTGGGCGACGCTTATGAGAGCAAAGGGAAGTATGAAACGGCTATTGAGTACTATAAAAAAAGTTTAGAAATTCGGAGTGAAATTGGAGATTTGTCAGGAAGAATAAAAAGCAATTTAGATTTAGCCAATACTCACTATAAATTATCCCAATACCATCCTGCCATTCAATATTGTAAAACAAGTTTAGAAGTAAGCACTAATATTCGCGAGCCATCAGGAATAGCCAGTAGCAATTGCCTCTTGGGTGGCGTTTATTGTTGCATTGGAAAGTATAAAGAAGCAATCAACTGTCTCGAAGAAGGTTTGAAAATAAGCACTGCAATTGGAGATCGGTCAGGAATAGCTAATAACAATGGGAATTTGGGCAATGCCTATTGTAATATGGGAGAATATCAAAAAGCAATTCAGTATTATGAAAAAAGTTTAGCATTAAACACCGTCATTGGGGATCAGTCAGGAATAGCAAGTAACAATGGCAATTTAGGCAATGCCTATCTCAGCTTAGGAGAATATCAAAAAGCAATTCAGTATCATGAAAAAGGTTTAGAATTAAGCACCGCCATTGGGGATCAGTCAGGAATAGCAAAAAACAACAGCAATTTGGGCAATGCCTATCTCAGCTTGGGAAAATATCAAAAAGCAATTCAGTATTATGAAAAAGGTTTAGAATTAAGCACCGCTATTGGGGATCAGTCAGGAATAGCAAGTCAGAATGGCAATTTGGGCAATGCCTATCTCAGCTTGGGAAAATATCAAAAAGCAATTCAGTATTATGAAAAAGGTTTAGAATTAAGCACCGCCATTGGGGATCAGTCAGGAATAGAAAATAAAAATAGCAATTTGGGCAATGCCTATCTCAGTTTGGAAGAATATCAAAAAGCAATTCATTATTATGAAAAAGGTTTAGAATTAAGCACCGCTATTGGGGATCAGTCAGGAATAGCAAGTAACAATGGCAATTTGGGCAATGCCTATCTCAGCTTGGGAGAATATCAAAAAGCAATTCAGTATTATGAAAAAGGTTTAGAATTAAGCACCGCCACTGGGGATCAGTCAGGAATAGCAAATAAAAATAGCAATTTGGGCAATGCCTATCTCAGCTTGGGAAAATATCAAAAAGCAATTCAGTATTATGAAAAAGGTTTAGAATTAAGCACCGCTATTGGGGATCAGTCAGGAATAGCAAATAACAATGGCAATTTGGGCAATGCCTATCGTAATATAGGAGAATATCAAAAAGCAATTCAGTATTATGAAAAAGGTTTAGAATTAAGCACCGCTATTGGGGATCAGTCAGGAATAGAAAGTAACAATGGCAATTTGGGCAATGCCTATCGTAATACGGGAGAATATCAAAAAGCAATTCAATATTATGAAAAAGGTTTAGAATTAAGCACCGCCATTAGGGATCAGTCAGGAATAGCAAATAACAATAGCAATTTGGGCAATGCCTATCTCAGCTTGGGAGAATATCAAAAAGCAATTCAGTATTATGAAAAAGGTTTAGAATTAAGCACCGCTATTGGGGATCAGTCAGGAATAGCAAGTAACAATGGCAATTTGGGCAATGCCTATCTCAGGTTGGGAGAATATCAAAAAGCAATTCATTATTATGAAAAAGGTTTAGGATTAAGCACCGCCATTCGGGATCAGTCAGGAATAGCAAGTAACAATGGCAATTTGGGCAATGCCTATCTCAGCTTGGGAGAATATAGAAAAGCAATTCAGTATTATGAAAAAGGTTTAGAATTAAGCACCGCCATTGGGGATCAATCAGGAATAGCAAGTAACAATGGCAATTTGGGCAATGCCTATTGTAATATGGGAGAATATCAAAAAGCAATTCAGTATTATGAAAAAGGGTTAGAATTAAGCACCGCCATTGGGGATCAGTCAGGAATAGCAAGTAAGAATTGCAATTTGGGCAATGCCTATCTCTGCTTAGGAGAATATCAAAAAGCAATTCAGTATTGTGAAAAATGTTTAGAATTGAGCACCGCCATTGGGGACCAGTTAGGAATAGCAAGTAACGATGTCAATTTGGGCAATGCCTATCTCAGCTTGGGAGAATATCAAAAAGCAATTCAGTATTATGAAAAAGGTTTAAAATTAAGTACCGCCATTGGGGATCAGTCAGGAATAGCAAGTAGCGATGGAAATTTGGGCAATGCCTATCTAAGCTTGGGAGAATATCAAAAAGCAATTCAGTATTATGAAAAAGGTTTAGAATTAAGCACCGCCATTGGGGAGCAGTCGGGAATAGCAAGTAACAATAGCAATTTGGGCAATGCCTATCTCAGCCTGGGAGAATATCAAAAAGCAATTCAGTATTTTGAAAAAGGTTTAGAATTAAGCACCGCCATTGGGGATCAGTCAGGAATAGCAAGTAGCAATGGCAATTTGGGCAATGCCTATTTCAGCTTGGGAGAATATCAAAAAGCAATTCAGTATTATGAAAAAGGTTTAGAACTAAGCACCGCCATTAGGGATCAGTCAGGAATAGCAAGTAAGAATGTCAATTTGGGCAATGCCTATGTCAGCTTGGGAGAATATCAAAAAGCAATTCAGTACCATAAAAAAGGTTTAGAATTAAGCACCGCCATCGGGGATCAGTCAGGAATGGCAAATAGCAATGGCAGTTTGGGCAATGCTTATCTCAGCTTGGGAGAATATCAAAAAGCAATCCAGTATTATGAAAAAGGTTTAGAATTAGGCACCGCCATTGGGGATCAGTCAGGAATAGCAAGTAACAATGGCAATTTGGGCAATGCCTACCTCAGCCTTGGAGAATATCAAAAAGCAATTCAGTATTATGAAAAAGGTTTAGAATTAAGCACCGCCATTGGGGATCAGTTAGGAATAGCAAGTAGCAATGGCAATTTGGGCAATGCCTATCTCAGCTTGGGAGAATATCAAAAAGCAATTCAGTATTATGAAAAAGGTTTAGAATTAAGCACCGCCATTGGGGATCAGTCAGGAATAGCAAATAACAATAGCAATTTGGGCAATGCCTATCTCAGCTTGGGAGATTATCAAAAAGCAATTCAGTATTATGAAAAAGGTTTAGAATTAAGCACCGCCATTGGGCATCAGTCAGGAATAGCAAGTAACTATGGCAATTTGGGCAATGCCTATCGTAATATGGGAGAATATCTTAAAGCAATTCAGTATTATGAAAAAGGTTTAGAATTAAGCACCGCCATTGGGGATCAGTCATTAATAGCAAATAACAATAGCAATTTAGGCCATGCCTATCTTGATTTAGGAGAATATAAAGACGCATGGTCACATCTTGAGAACGCAATTGTACACTTCGATAAAATCTTTTTAGAATTTGTTCCTGATGAACATAAACTGTCCTTCGTAACACAGTATTTTAAAACTCATCGTCTTTTAATGTGTTGTTTTCTTTCTCTGGAACGGGAAAAGTCGGCGTTGTTGGTCATTGACCTGGGTAAAGCTAAAGAGCTACATTTCCGCGTTGAAAGAAGTAAAAATCGCGCAGACGTGGAAATGAAAGATTTCTCAGTTACGACATGGAATAGAATCAGAGAATCTGAGGAGGATATAGAAATCCAAGAAATTCAACAAATTCTGCACACGGAGCAAAATGATACTTCGATATTGGTATTTGCCTTTGACAGCAAAGGGTTTCTAAATAGCTGGGTATTAAATGAAGATTTTGTCTTCAGAAAAGTGGATGCTCGAAGTAAAGCAATGTTTAGGCTGATGGTAGAACTTCTTGGAATGGTAAATGTTAACGTCGATCGTAATTCTTCGTTTCAAAAAAATCTTTCAGTTGAAAATACCTACAATCAGGTTCATGATCCCTTAGATATCTTAAGTCGAAAACCACGACCTAAAGGTGAGGTTGGAAAAGATTCTAAATCTGTTAGTTGTGGTCGTGAGGAAATTTTAGAAATATTGTTTCAACTCGTGATTGGTCCTGTAAAGAATTCCCTAAAAGGTAACAAGCTTATCATTGTACCTGATCAAATCTTGTTTTTTGCTCCGTTTTCTTCTTTTGTTGATGCAAACGGCTGCTTTCTTTCTTCTAAATACAGCATTCAAATTACACCTTCTTTGCATACCTTGAAGGCTAGTATGCAACGAGAACATGACCCAAACATTGGGTTTGCATTGTTTGTTGGTAATCCAACTGTTGAAAAACTTTCTTTTAACGGAGAAGAGTTTGGTCCCCTACCTGGAGCCGCTGAAGAGGTAACATATCTTGCAAATCTTTTCCAAGCTACTGCTTTATTGGGACGCGCGGCTAGAAAACAAGTAGTTCTACAACATCTTAGTGGGGCTAGTATAATCCATATCGCTGCCCATGGAGTAGCAAACAAAGGTGAAGTAATACTTGCCCCGAACACTTCTCATGACCAGCCATGTTTGCCTGTCGCAAACCCAGAATCATTCCTTCTCACACAAGCGGATATTACAAGTATTTCAATGCAAGCTCGCTTGGTAGTTTTATGTTGTTGTTATACCGGAAGAGGTAAAGTTTCTTCAGAAGGTGTTATAGGTATAGCTCGATCATTTCTTGCCGCTGGAGCTCGCACTGTTCTTTCCACTCTATGGCCTATTAATGATTGGGCAACAATAGAGTTGATGAAAAAGTTCTACGAAGAACTCTTCCAGGAAACACCAGTTTGTGAGGCTTTAAGAAGGGCAAAGAACTTCTTCCACGAACACGAGAGCAAAAAATTTCAATCAATCAGAATGTGGGCTCCGTTTACCATCTATGGAGAAGACGTGAAATTTGAAAAACAAGAGATTGAAGAAATAAAGAAAAAATCTCGTGAAATGTTTGATGGTTTCGTTGTACTACCCTAACGTTAGTCGCGAACATTTGCCAGCATTACGAATGGATAGCGTTATAGCCATCGTCATGCCTTGTATGTCTTGTAGGCTTTGTAGATAAATCACTGAATTTATAGCATCATTTGTCGTATTTAAGTTGCTTTAACTCACAGAATGAACGATTTATAGTTGTTGAGGTGAAATTACATGCGACTCTCATTAAACTTGTTTTCCAGAAGTTTTTTTCCAGTTGCTAAGGAGAGAAAGTTCTCATTCAAAGCTTGCCAAATTTAATAGTGAAAGATCCATTTTGTTTAAGTTAATTAGCTCGAGTTAGTTATCTGGTAATGGAATAATCACCATTCACTGATGCTAAATCTGACATTTTACCTTTTAAATCGTTAAATGATGGGGAAACTGTAGAATAGTACAGAATCACGACACATATATTTAGATTGTTTGATTGAGTGTTGTTTTCACCAATTGCACAAACAGGGCAAAATATGAAACCATACTAGTTCTGTTTTAATAGCTTGACGTTCGTGGATACCTTAAAATCAATTGCAACAGTGAGCTAACTTATTTGACGTATTTGATGGGAAAAAACGTAGTTGAGAATTATCGCGATTTTTAGGTGTTAGAAACCGTGCAGGTAGTTTTGTTCCACGTTGCTAAATAAGATCTGCAGAATCTACAAGAAGGAAATAGGTACTGAAGTATAGTTCAATTTTACTGTGTTTTTTTGTCCATTGTTATGTTAAAAATCAGATTCTTATTACAGTCCTACAAATTTACCAAAAGTTGACGAAAGAGCAAGAAGATTACAGGAAGACATAATTCTGGTAAGTAAATCGTGGGGACAAAAACGGATATCTCTAGATATATTTTCTGCACAGTTTTAGTTGCAGAAAATTATCTAAAATCAAGGGTGAACTGAAAAGATCTACAGACGAAATTATTACGCGGAAAAAAAGGCAAAGGACCATAGAAAGATATACGGCTTGGAAATGCGAACTACATGCGGATCCAGCTTTGCGCCAGCAAATATTCTGTTTTCATTGCACTTAACATTGTAAACTCTATTGCTTAACTGAATGCCTAAATGTGTCATTTATAAGGTAGCTAATGTTGTACCAATATTAATATTATCGTTTCATATATAAGTTTAATGCGGTTGTCAACGAATGATAGAGTATTTGCTGGCTGTTAAAATTTTGCAGGTGGAAACAACGTTGCAGAAACCTAGTAGAAATTTGTATCAAGAAAAAAAACTTTTTTATGTAAAACTGTTTGAATTTATCTCGTTTTCCTTGCAACAAGCTAACCATTCACGTGTTTATTTGTTTAAAAAACTCCCGACAAAATAAAATGAATAATTTATGTCGATTTAAACTTCGCTCTCAAAAGTTGCCGCATATTTGATTTAACGCTGCTAACGTTGTTCCTTTAGATATTTCTTAGATTCATAGTAGTTGATATTGGTATTCATATCAGACACTGTAGTCTAGAACTAACAACCCGAAGGAAGTCTATGTAAACTTGACTGCCAAAATTGACCAACGTTTCAATGGTGTCAATTTTTTGTGTTGTGAAAGATGATATTGAAAAAAGCTTTCAAATGATATCCTTAGCTGTAAGATGAAATTAGATGCAAAATTCGCTTGTTTTTGTTGTCATTCATTTTTTGTGCAAGTTTTTATAGACTTTCATTGGGCGATAGAACCAGGAAGGCTTGATTTTTTACTTGTAATACAGAAATCACATTAAAGTATTTAACAAATACAGCCCAGTATTTAAGTGTTCGAGAAATGAAAACCATTGAACAACATTTTGTAACGTGCGTGGTGGAAGAATGACGATGAAAGAAAGTAGATGGAGCAACCAGTAAGATCATATGATGGGATGAGTATCTTGAAATAGAAACAGAACTCATTTGAAAACTTTCAACACGGACAGAAGATATATGATATTAGTGCTCAGTGTTTTCTCGTGTGCTTTGTGAAAAGTTACGTTAAACTTTACACACTAGTGTGAAACATTGAAATGGAACATTGATGAAACCATTATGACTTCATAACGGGAATTCCACCATTGCGCCCCTTTCTCATCCTTGACGAAAGAACGACGGTAGTTATTTTTACGTATGCTGAGTGGATAAAGAAATGAACAGTAGAAATGAATCGTTGATTAATCACGGAAAATTTAATATCCTAAAATTTCAGCTGATTATATTCACAAAAGATATCTATCCCGGCGTCTTGCCTTCTTGTTCTTATATCGAAAGAACTTCAAATTCAAAAGAGCAAAGAAACTTGACGGACCAAGAATTCTTGTATTCAGTCAAACATCAAAAGAGTGAATACTAATAACTGAAACATTTGTTCGAGAAACTTTAAAAAAATTATAAAGTTTTACGAAATGCAAATGTTTATTTTATTCAAAGAACGACATGCAGTAACGGAATTATACTGGTGATCTGTGACATCATGCAACTGGTTAATCCATCAATTGCTGAAAATATAACATTTATTACTGGTGTCGCAGCCACTGTCTTAATGGTTGTCTTTATATAACGCTGAACTTATACATCCTGGTGATAAAAACGTCGGAAAGAATCCACAGTTAACTCTTGCTGTCATGCTTTTCAAAATATTTTGAATAATCAGCTGAAATGAAAGTGATCATGGACAGATGACTAAGGCTATGTACATTCGGAAAGGGCGCAACTGTCGTGTTGGATGCTTTACACGCTTGCATGCTTTACGAGGCTGAAATCTGTTAACAGAATGTCAAAATAGAAGATACACTACGAAAAGGATTGTGACAGTCTACAAGTTAGTCCACGCACGTTGCTCGCAATGTTGATAACGGTAGGTAACTAGGAACATTTTAGGTAAAAATCTTCTTTCTAAATATAACCAACTGATTAGTTTTAGAAGTGATAGTGTCTGATATTATTTATCATTCCGTCGTTACAATTAGTAGAATCACACTACATAAGTATACTATTGGAAATGTTAAAATTTGATTGACTGCTCAACTCGCTATCTATTCCTCCATAGATAGCGAGTGTTGCAAAACAATATTTTTCCTGCCGCAAAGTGGCTTAATTTTACATGGTAGAATATTTTGTTTGATCTGTAATTCTACTAGAACAGTTATGGATTATTTCCAGTTTCTACGTAGAGATAGTTAATTCGGCGGCTTCGTATAATCTAATTGTTGATTTGTGTCGGAGGTGTTGGAAAGTGACAGAGGTGTTCAAGCTTATGCAGATATCGCAGCATAAAAATTTCAAGCGTCGTTTCTTATCACAATTGGAATAATTTTTGCATGTATCTCTAATGCTTGTAAGAAAACATCGTTTGAAAAAAGACGTCCCGTTGCGTTCATTCTTATAAATTCAGCTTACATGCCTTTGACATTCTGACGCCTTTCAAAGAATTATCGTCATTGAAAGACGAAATACAGTTCTAGTTGTACTAATTTATTAGTTTGTTTATTTACGAAACACTTTGAAGTTCAGCATCAGTTGCTGGTTATATCAACGTTACAGCGTTGCGGGGAAAAGTAATTTGTGGACAAAAACTCATAGTATATATCATTCATAAAACTTTGCATGCATTAATATTGTTTAATACAACAATGTATATGATTTGGAATTTGTTAAAATATATTGTTAAAATCTAAAGATGACTAGTTTCTTTAATTTTTCTCAAATATATCTCTTGTGTGGCGTTTCTGCACTTTATAATAATTCGTTAGACTAAATCTTAGCTTGAAATACGCATGGATTCAAACGGAAACAAATTGATAAGAGGGGTTTTTTTTTTCATTGCGCAGGAAGACGCAAAAATTATAATCGCTATAGTGACTACAATAGTGGTGTAGTCATACTGCAGACGATCTAGTTCCGCTATGCAAAATTCAAATTATTACCATTCATTTCTTTAGAAATTGAGTGTTTTCACAGTCAATCAAAATAGAAATATTTGTATGGCGGGACCAAATCCTTCAACTGGCGAAGCTACTGATCCCAAACACTTGCTATCGCTAAATACTGTCAGGAAACATAGCATATACACATGTTTTGGCAAACCGAAATGATTTGTAAAATACTTTTAGAGGCGAAAGGATTAAGAAACTCGCTTAAAAAGACCGTATATTTTTGGCCTGGGACATCTTGAATGAGTGAACAATGAATCAACCCCCCCCCCCTAACATTAACAGCTGCGTTCCCCAAGTTTACCCTCGATGACTCCCCTACTAATACAGTTAGCCGTTCGCGACGTGAAATATTCCTTTTCATAGTTTATAGTGACGCCATGTTTGCAACAATTCAAGTAACAATTCATCCTTGCAAGATGTCTTCGCCGCCTGGGGAACATTGAAAATGCGATATTTTGCACTGCGCTTAGCAGAAACTATAAAGCGTTGGCTTTGGAGAATAATCTAAGCGAGGATATACATTTCTATTTTCCTTAGTGAGGATGAAATAAATGACGTGCTTTGTAGCAACAACTAAAACTAAAGAATGTGTATTTATTAATAAAGAGCGATAAAACCAACTTTTGTCAAGTATGATGACACATTTAAGACAATTGCGCCCTCGTGTTACACGTACGTTTCCTTTCCTGTCTCCAAGAATAACGTTTCAACTACATAACATGACAAGCTCCTGAGTTTTTGTCGAATTTTACTCGAAATGTTTGAAGTTTGAAAACTTAAAATTTTGCCGCCATATTGGAACCACTTAAAATCCCTAAGCCACACTATAAATATCCTCCTGTGGCAGTACTTACCCTGTATTACCATGTAAATATTTACGCTCATAATATAAGCTCGATGAGTAAGTGATAGAATTTTCAGGGTGGGATATGTTTTGGTGTACAGAGCGTGGGGAGGAGGTATCCCAAAAAACATCACTTGGCGATAAATTGATTTGGAAGTAGGACGGAAATTGATCGACATAATTAGTGTGTTTGGTAACTGAAGACGACCTCTTAGAACGACTCTGACCCAAGCCGTAACACGTACCCTAACCCCGACCCTGTGTGGCCAAGTATTCTATAATTCTACCTAATTTAAAAAATCTGTAGATGAACAACTGCTCTCCCCTCAAAAAGAATGGTCTCTTCACGTCCCCTATACTGGGACTGTATGACAAACCACGACAGCTTATTGTAGAATACTACCTACACTGGACCATCACGTTTGATTTCTTTTTTCAACAAGTTCAGACACCAATCACGACAGCTTATTGTAGAATACCTACACTGGACCCAGTGGTGGCACCAAAGGGGGCTGGAGGGCTACAGCCCTCTTGTCGGGGAGTGCTAGCCCCCCCCCCCCTTGGAGAACCAAACAAAGGTGAAGTAATACTTGCCCCGAACACTTCTCATGACCAGCCATGTTTGCCTGTTGCAAACCCAGAATCATTCCTTCTCACACAAGCGGATATTACAAGTATTTCAATGCAAGCTCGCTTGGTAGTTTTATGTTGTTGTTATACCGGAAGAGGTAAAGTTTCTTCAGAAGGTGTTATAGGTATAGCTCGATCATTTCTTGCCGCAGGAGCTCGCACTGTTCTTTCCACTCTATGGCCTATTAATGATTGGGCAACAATAGAGTTGATGAAAAAGTTCTACGAAGAACTCTTCAAAGAAACACCAGTTTGTGAGGCTTTAAGAAGGGCAAAGTACTTCTTCCACGAACACGAGAACAAAAAATTTCAATCAATCAGAATGTGGGCTCCGTTTACTATCTATGGAGAAGACGTGAAATTTGAAAAACAAGAGATTGAAGAAATAAAGAAAAAATCTCGTGAAATGTTTGATGGTTTTGTTGTACTACCCTGACGTTAGTCGCGAACATTTCCCAGGATTACGAATGGATAGCGTTATAGCCATCGTCATGCCTTGTATGTCTTGTAGGCTTTGTAGATAAATCACTGAATTTATAGCATCATTGTTAGAATAGTTAAAATCAGTATTGGGGAACATTTCTAACACAACACTCCATCGTCTTTATTTTATTTAGATTGATTTAAGTGATAGGAGAGTTAAACGATTCATAGTTGTTGAGTCGTTAATTCATATTGTCTTTACCAATTTGCCACCACCAATTCTAATTATAAATACAAAGTGATTTTTTAACCATTGTAATGTATCTTAAAGGTTTTGTAAATATTTTTTTCCCTAAATGACTGGAACACTTAAAATAGTATCGGGCGCGATAAGAAAAATTTCTAAAACCAAATTCGATCATCTTTGTCGTATTTAAGTTGCTTTAAGTCACAGAATAAACGATTTATAGTTGTTGAGGTGAAATTACATGCGACTCTCATTAAACTTGTGTTCCAGAAGTTCTTTTCCAGTTGCTAAGGAGAGAAAGTTCTCATTCAAAGCTTGCCAAATTAAATAGTGAAAGATCCATTTTGTTTTGATCAAGTTAATTAGCTCGAGTTAGTTATCTGGTAATGAAAAAATAACCATTCACTGATGCTAAATCTGACATTTTACCTTTTAAATCGTTAAATGATGGGGATATTGTAGAATAGTACAGAATCACGACACATATATTTAGATTGTTTGATTGTGGTTTTCACCAATTGCACAAACAGGGCAAAATATGAAACCATACTAGCTTGACGTTCGTGGATACCTTAAAATCAATTGCAATAGTGAGCTAACTTATTTGACGTATTTGATGGGAAAAAACGTAGTTGAGAATTATCGAGATTTTTAGGTGTTAGAAACTGTGCAGGTAGTTTTGCTCCACGTTGCTAAATAAGAGCTGCAGAATCCACAAGAAGGGAATAGGTACTGAAGTATAGTTCAATTTTATTGTGTGTGTTTTTGCCCATTGTTATGTTAAAAATCAGATTCTTATTACAGTCTTACAAATTTACCAAAGTTGACGAAAGAGCAAGAAGATTACAGGAAGACATAATTTTGGTAAGTAAATCCTGGGGACAAAAACGGATATCTCCAGATATATTTTCTGCGCAGTTTTATTTGCAGAAAATTATCTAAAATCATGGGTGAACTGAAAAGATCTACGGACGAAATTATTACGCGGAAAAAAAAGCAAAAGACCATAGAAAGATATATGGCTTGGAAACGCGAACTACATGCCGATCCAGCTGTGCGCCAGCAAATATTCTGTTTTCGTTGCACTTAACATTGTAAACTCTAGTAACTGAATGCCTAAATGTGTCATTTATAAGGTAGCTAATGTTGTACTATTATTAATATTATCTTTTCATATATCAGTTTAATGTGGTTGTCAACGAATGATAGAGTATTTGCTGGCTGTTAAAACTTTGCTGGTGGAAATAACGTTGCAGAAACCTAGTAGAAATTTGTGTCAAGATAAAAAACTTTTTTACGTAAAACTGTTTGAATTTATCTATTTTTCCTTACAAAAAGCTAACCATTCACGTGTTTATTTGTTTAATAAAATCCCGACAAAATAAAATTGATAATTTATGTGGATTTAAACTTCGCTCTCAAAAGTTGCCGCATATTTGATTTAACGCTGCTAACGTTGTTCCTTTAAATATTTCTGAGATTCATAGTAGTTGATATTGGTATTCATATCAGACACTATAGTCTAGAACTAACAACCCGAAGAAAGTCTATGTAAACTTGACTGCCAAAATTGACCAACGTTTCAATGGTGTCAATTTTTTGGTGTTGTGAAAGATGATGTTGAAAAAAACTTTCAAATGATATTCTTAGCTGTAAGATGAAATTAGATGCAAAATTCGCTTGTTTTTGTTGTCATTCATTTTTTGTGCAAGTTTTTATAGACTTTCATTGGGCGATAGAACCAGGAAGGCTTGATTTTTTACTTGTAATACAGAAATCACATTAAAGTATTTAACACATACAGCCCAGTATTTAAGTGTTCGAGAAATGAAAACCATTGAACAACATTTTGTAACGTGCGAAGCCGCCGTACATCATAACCATAAATGATGTTCATCGCTCGTTTTTGAATTCGTTCCAGCATAATGTTTAAAAACTCAGGGAGGTTAAAGTGGAAAACTTGGCAAGAATATGGTAACATTGAACGAATACATGTCACGTAAAAGTTGACTAACTCGTTAGATGATACCTTTGCGCTTTTTAGTTGGGACAAAAAGTAGAGTCTTTTGGACGCCTTTTTAACGATGTTGTTGATGTGCTCATCCCACTTAAATTACTCTGCAATGTAACTCCTAGAATTTTGACAGATCTAACAACGTCTATTGTTTTTCCATTAATCGTAATATTTTCATATATTTCGGGAATTTTTCTGAAGGATATTCTCATTTCCTTACATTTCTTCGGTTGAATTTGGAACATATTGTCGTTAGACCAAAGGGATGCCTCATCGGCCATGGATTGCATTAAACTTGATTTATCTTTTTCCACAATTTCGAACGAGGTTTTGTCGTCCACAAATATTACGTTTCCATCTGCGCTGGATATTTTTAAGTCATTGATCACAACTAAAAATAGCCATGGCCCTAATTTAGTGCCCTGCGGAACGCCGGCCACTACGTCTTTCCACTCCGAATATATATCATTTTCCATTTTTACCCTTTGTTGTCTATCCATAAGGAAATCGCATATCCAATTAATGATACAGGGGTTGTACTGTAACCTTTTAATTTCGTGATAAGCAGAGAGTGATCGATCAAATCGAAAGCTTTCCTATAGTCCATAACCAAAACTCGCACATCTGAGCTTGTGCCGTCGGTGGCTTTTGACCATTGGCGAATAAGGTTGATTAAAGCGTGGGTTGTTGAAGATTGTGGGATACAACCGTACTGGTCTGGTCGGATTTGCTTGAGAACGGCAGGTTTAACATGATTTACTACTACATACTCTTCAGCAATTTTCGATATAGTTGGGGTTAAAGAGATAGGTCTTAGGTCGGTGTAAATATCGTTCACCGTTGAACTTTTTGGCAAGGGTGCAATGTTTGCACATTTCCAAATAAGTCGTAACTGTTCCTTCTTGAAAAACTCGTTGATTAACATAGAAACAGGTAGGGCTAAAATATCAGCAAAACCTTTTAAAATCCAGCTTGGTATGTTGTCTTGACCGGCCGGTTTGTGTGAGCTTATTGATCTCAGTTGTTTAGTTATCATTTCTGTGGTCACAGATGGAATTTGATGACTGAGAGTGTTAATTTTGCAAGTAGAGGAAAGCTTAAGCTTGATCTCGTTGGCCGGGATTATTTTATCCTCAATTGCCTGTGATTCGTCTAAGAGTTTGGCTGCAATATTGATGATTGGCTTTGACATTCCACATAACTTTTTGCACTCAGACCACCATTCCTTTGGCTCAGTATTTTTACACCCGTTTCGCTCATTCTAAATGGGTAATAGAAAAACTTCTAAAATTTAGAATGCGGGCATTAGCTATAGACATAGTAGGTCTAGATTGCTGACTCATAGAATCGGAGGCGTGACCTGTATAGATAAATCCAAGATGGCGCGGGAACCGGGCAAAAAACTATAAGACTCTACAGGGAAATCAATGTTTTTCGCGATTTAAAACGTCTCGTTGCAACATTTTTTGGAAACAACTAATTATTTCGGAAGTTTTCAGCACTATTTGTGTAATTTCTGCTGAATTCCTCGTGAAAATCTCGCTCGTGAAATGTGTTGTGAATTGGTCACTTGGTCAGTTTGAGACATTTGTTGTACAAAATATGTATTTTTGACCGGCTTTGGCCTCTTGGGTGTTATTGTGACCTGCAGCTATCCTAAATTAAACATTTACAAAACGATGGAGCAAGATCTTCGCGTACAAATCGATTGTTCGCTTGATTTGTGTGGTGTGTGATACCTGATACGTTAGTAATATTTACTACATAGATACGACTTCAAGCCAACGTACTGTTTTCGAACTTGAAAGACGGATAGGTTATCAAGTAAATATTGTCTGAATTATGTAATATGCGTTGTCAAAATATAATCGAAAACTGGTGCTACAGCTGCTAGTTTCGTTCGTGTGAATCGTGTGTGAAATGTGAGTAGAATTAACTGAACAGTCCACAGTTTAATGACCGAAATTTTTTTATTTGAATTTAAACTATATGTTTACTTTAAAATTAACATAATGGTAAACTTTGGCATATTTTGCATACACTGTACATAGATTGCAACATGCACCTGCTTGCTAGCTTGTGCAACATTGGAGCAAAGTCTGCAAACATGCGAGTATGGTAAAGCAATATTCTAATGCCCATTTGCTATATTCCAATGAACAATTAGTCGTGATTATAAAATCATTAATAATTCATGAAAAAATCTGCACAAGAAATCATTAGAAAATCTAGGCTAACCTGCCAACTGTGCTCAATATTGATAATGATAAATTGATGATGATAAATTTATTTACTGAGTCTGAGGGTCATCAAATAAACTGAACCCAGACCACCTGATAGACTCTAGAAGTTTTCTACATTTCTGCGCAAAATTCTCTGGTGAAAAGGATCTTTTATGCGCAAAATAAAACATTTCGGTCTGGGTAGTTTGCACACACTCAACACAAATTTAACCTAATTAAGCCTAATTAAGCCTAATTAAGCGTGAAAGACATTGTATGAAGTGAACACAAATACCGTTAGAGTAATTTTCAAATTGGCAACGTCAAAAAATGTATCATCTTGCTCCATAGATTCATCGACACACTGTGACACTGTATTATATATTACAGTATACATGATTGTAAATGAAAATCACACAACACACAAATCAAGCGAATATTAATCGATTTGTACGCGAACATCTTGCTCCATCGTTTTGTAAATGTTTGATTTAGGATAGCTGTAGGTCACAATAACACCCAAGAGGCCAAAGCCGGTCAAAAATACATATTTTGGACAACAAATGTCTCGAACTGACCAAGTGACCAATTCACAACACATTTCACGGGCGAGATTTTATTATTATTATTATTATTATTATTATTATTAGGATACATTTATTAAGCGCAAATTATCATGAAAATGTTCAAATGCGCTATGAGAAAGGTTACAGTAAAAACTATTACATGAATTAATTAAAAATAATTAAGAATAGATATAATCTACATATATACAACTCAAATTTATTTATGGAAACTTAAATGGTAATATCATAAGCAAGACGAAATAGATAGGTTTTTAACTGTTTCTTAAAATTATCCAGTGAATCTAAATGTCTTATTTCTTTGGGAAGACGATTCCATAGTTTCGGTGCAGCGAATTTAAACGCTCTGTCTCCGATTGAATTTGGTGACTCATGGGACGGTACAGTAAGAAGTATTTCATTACTCCTTCTAAGATTATAGTTAGGCAATTCCCTAATTTGGATTAAATCACACAAGTATTCCGGAGCCAATCCGTAAATCGCTTGAAAAGTTAAGATAAGAATCTTAAATTCTATCCGATACTTGACGGGAAGCCAGTGAAGTTCCTTTAAAAATGGACTAATGTGCACAAATTTTGGGACCATATAGACCAATCTAGCTGCAGAATTCTGAACTCTCTGTAGTTTAGCGATTTGATAAGCCGGTAGTCCATACATTAGACTATTACAATAGTCTAAACGAGAAATAACAAGCGCGTGAACGAGAGTGGCTGTAACATCCGTTGTTAAATATTTCCGAATCTTTCGGATATTATGCAGGAAGTAAAAAGACGTTTTACATAGTTTGTTAATTTGTTCGTGAAAAGTCAGATTGGTATCCATCAGAATTCCCAAATTACTGAGGTTAGAGGAAGGAATTATACTCTTTTCACCAACTGAAATACAATTAAGGTCTACTTTGGAGATTTGCTGTCTTGTTCCAATTAACATACATTCTGTCTTATCATCGTTCATTTTTAATTTACTTCCAGCCATCCAGTCCCGCAAATTTGAAATACAGTTTTCCATTTCCTCAACTTCTAGTTCCCGTTTACCAGCACAATTTGGGTTCAATGTACGGTACAGTTGGGTATCATCGGCATAACCGTGTGCTCCTTGCGAAGGGTTATCAATAACAGAAAACATGTCGCTTGCATAAATAATAAACAGCAACGGGCCAAGGCAGGAACCCTGAGGAACTCCATGATTTAGAGCAAATTCTTTTGATATTGAACCGTCAACATGAATACGTAGTTTCCTATTTGTGAGATAGGATTTAAACCAAGATAGAGCGGTACCATTTATTCCAAAGTTTTGCTTCAAACGATTTAACAATATTGAATGGTCAATCGTATCGAAAGCTGCACTCAAATCTAGTAGAACCAGTAATGAAACCTGCTGATTACTCATATTTAGAAGAATGTCGTTTGTGATTTTGAGTAGAGCTGTCTCAGTGCTGTGATGCTTCCGATATGCAGATTGGAGTTTGGGATAAAGCTTGTTTATTAACAGATGGTTATTCAGTTGTTGGAATACAGCTTTCTCCGTGAGTTTAGAAACATATGATAGATTACTAATGAGGCGAAGATTTGGAAAACTAGAACCAAGGTCCACCTTTTTCAACAACGGGTAGCCAATAGCCTCCTTCCACATATCAGGAAACACACCATATTCAAGAGATAAATTGATTTGAGAAGTAATAACAGGCAGTAAGGTGTCTAGACATTCCAGCATCAGTGGTGTGGGCATGGGATCAAGTGCACAATATTTCTTGCCGGTGTTTGAGATCAATTTTTGTACATCATCTTCACTGAGGGGAGCAAAATTCAGTAGTCGACATAGATTTGATGGACCTGTTGATGGACTCGTAAGTGGACTTGATGGGCTAGTTGATGGGCTAGTTGATGGACTAGTTGATGGACTTATTAATAGACCTGTTGATGGACTTGTTGATGGACTCGTTGCTGAACTTGTTGATGGACTTGCTGTCGTGTGAGAATCGTTTGAATTAAATTGAGAGCGAATTGTGTCAATTTTTGAGATGAAATACTGGCCAAGTTCATTTACGAGGCAATTTTTATCTTGATGGTCCGAAAAGCTTAAATTATTCTCAGGAGTTAATAGATTCTTGGCAATTGAAAACAGCTTACTTTGATTGTGAGAATTTTCATTTACAATCCTAGTGTAGAACTCGCATTTTGCACGATGCATCAGATGATTTGCTTTATTCTTGATGAATTTAAACTGCATCAAGTCAGATTCTTTGTTCGTTTTTCTCCACAATTTTTCTGCTTTTCTTCTGAGCCTTTTTATCGCTTTGATTTCATCAGAGAACCATGGAACATAGGGCCTTGTTGTAATGTTCTTCTTTAGAAGTGGAGCGTGGATTTCCAGTAGTTTTGAAAGAGTTGTATTGAAACTTTCCGCAAGTTCATTAATATTCGAATGTGCTTGAGAGAATAGGCTGGATGAACGTAGATCTTCTCTCAACACAGATATATTAACGTTACTAAGTTTTCTATATTGTACTGACTTTTTCTTTAAAGGCGGTTTCAGCAATGATAAACAGCATATGACAGACATATGGTCTGAAATGCAAAAGTCAGCTTTGGGCGATTCTTTCAAAATATGATCGCTAGTCCTAGTGATTATAAGATCCAATGTGTGGCCGTGTGTGTGTGTTGGACCACGGACATGTTGCTCAAGGCCAAATGACTCACGAGGCCAAATGACAAATTTTCACGAGGAATTCAATAGAAATTATACAAATTGTGCTCAAAACTTCCGCAATAACTAGTTCTTGGGAAAAAATGTTGATTCGCAGCGATTACAAGCAACGAGACGTTTTAAATCGCGAAAAACATGGATTTCCCTGTAGAGTCTTAGTTTTTTGCCCGGTTCCCGTGCCATCTTGGATTTACGATATAGGTCACGCCTACGCAATAGTAATTATACTGTGAGTCCGCAATCTAGACCTACTATATCTATGGCATTAGGGCATTAGCCTTGTCAGGTACATTGGTCAGGTACCTTAAGGATGATATTGTAGGATATTGTTGAGCTTGCGTGAAGTGCTGTGGTAATTAGGGGTATTCTTAACCCGCTCCGAGTTCTTTCATTTCTGATTTTGCTGCTTTGAAATTGTTTTATAACATTTGGCTATTAATATTAAAGTATTCATTTTCAACAATCATGAGCGGTAGACCGGCAAATTATGCAAAGCTTACTCGAGAGCAAGTTATTCTTTTTGACAATCTTTTCGAAAAAGGCATGAAATCAACAACATGTTCGGAAATGCTTCAAGCAGCTGCTGAGGAAACATCGTTCCCTGTTGAGAAAATTAAGGTGTAGTAAATAGGTTTTTATTCATATTTTACTTGATATATAAACATGTTATTATCCATATTTAGGGCGTTTCATTAAGCTGTTTGTATGTCATTGGAATTTGCGTGAAATTAATTCACCACGTCAAGCTATAAACGTGTATAAAATCATAAACTAGTAAACTACAGTTTGTAGCACCAGTGCCATGCATGACTTATGAAATGCTGCAATTATTCGTTACAATTATGTAGTGGTGAATAGCCTACAAAATGTAAAATAAATTTAATTAGTCTATTGATCCATTGGTCAGACCAGAACCTTGTGTGGTACATGATGCTACAGCGTTTTGAGTAAATAATTTGCCAGTGGCAAAGCTTAATAGCCACAGTATATAAAGAAAATAGAAGTAGACAACAGCGAGGCCACTCAGTAGTGTAACATGTTGCCCTGTTTCTATGCAGTTCACTGGCTGTGACCAGCCAATGCTATTGGCTACGAAATGCAGTTGATTGGCTAGGGTAGTGGTAATGCATTTATAATGTGAATAATGGCAGACATGCAAACTTCACTTGAGTGACCCTACTGTTTATATTATACACTGTGCTATATAGCACACAGCCTTAAAATTTGGCCATATTTGCACATATAGGATTTCGTATTAAAAAATGAAAATTATTTTTTGCTTTCACTGCATGTTTCTGGGGAACTATGAAATGACTGATTTCAATTTGGGGGTAGAGTTTGAAAGTCTAATTTTAAAATAGTCTAGCATTGCAATTTTATGTTGGGCTTTGCCACTTGCATGTATACTGTAATTATCATAATTATTTAATAATATGCAATATTTTTTATATTCAATTAAAGAAATGGATTGGTAACAAAGTGGCCAGTGAAAAGAAAAGGCAAATGATCCAGTTGGGTGATGAGTCACCACAATGTACGCCACCAAAGGTTCCTAAAGCTCCACCTGGGATACGTGGGTCAAGTGGATACAATTTGTTTTGTTCTGATTTCTTTAAATCAGGTAAGAGTTTATAACCTGTTTTCTAGTACTGGTAGAGGCAGTTAAAATATAAAGTGAGAAAGAAGGCAGTCCACCAATGATTTGGCAAGTTCCATTCATTAAATTATTTGATATGGGATTCATCTATGTCATATTATTAGGTAGGGTTAATTTGTATGGCATTTATGTAGGTGACCACGGAGCTGAGGAGGTCCACCAATGATGTTTCTCATGGCACCACATATAGGATTACCAAATCCAGGAAATTGCATTTTCCACAATTCCAGTTTTCAAAATTTCCCAGGGACAATGCCCTTGGGCCCAGCCCTCTAGATCGATCAAACCTTTGGGACTTGCCCATGTCTCCCCCCCCCTTCTTTATCTTATGCTCATAGAATGCTGTCATGCTGGTGAGGTACGAAACTTCAAGTGAAGAGTATGCCTTGTATTCTAGGTATGAAGTTCAGGATAAAGCAGCACAGAATTTTAACTTACATGTAGTTAGTAGCAAAGACAGTTGGGAAACATGTTAGAACTACATTCCAAGTAATTATCATTTTTTGTTCTGGTTTATGCAGAAATGGTGCTATCATGCTACCATGACTTAAATGATTTGGTAATTCAAGAATTGCTATATTGCTGGATCTAAAAGAACTCAATACACATGTGACGAGGAAGGCTTTATTTCTGCATAAACAATGACCAAAAGAAAAAAAGCCCCAAAGATTGATGTCCAAATCCGCTCGAGACAACAATTTTTTCATTGTTTAATGACCAACATAATACTGTTAGCCTTCTAAGTTTCCAAATCATCTCTTCTATATTTAACTATAAAGATTTAAAACAATGTACAAAGTTCCAAGTATATGCATTTGCTACCTTAGCTTAATTTTAGATCAGCAATTAAATCACTAACAACAAATCATACTTACAGATGAAATGATTACAAGGGGTATCCAGCTTGGTGGAAAAGAACAAAATGGCCTCTGCAAGATTGAATAGCTTGCCAAAACCAGTACAAGAGGAGTGGCTAAGAAAAGCCAACACTATAAAGAAAGATCCTGTCAATATGGAAGCTGAAACAAAAACAAAATTGATTGACCAGCACATTAAATTAGTGGCTAAGGAGGTACAGTGTATCTATAATTATCATTTTGAACTGTATGGTGAAATAAAAGATAAGCTCATCAGCTCAATAGTTACTTATAGTGCATTAAAGGGCACTGGTATTAAAAAATTATTTAATATATAATTAATAGCCATTAAAGCTTTTTCATACCTTACATTATTCTTGAGATCATTTTGCTAAATATGTCCAACCAATATCTTGTACTATCAAGAATATGCATGTTGAGTCACAAGTAGGACGGATCATACAACATTTTAATATTGACAAATTGTGATTAGAAAACAGCTCAGAAACATGTCTATATTTGCTATTTTATACTGCACATTCAAGTCATTCACAGTAGTTCAAGCATTTTGGTCAACTTTTAATTCTTGCTTACTTTATTTTAATTTTTAAGGCTTACATCATCCTACTTATGACGTACCGTAATGAGGTTAGGAGTTTATCCTAGCTGACTAACAACTTACATGTTTGTAATGTAATTTGGAAATAACATGCACGAGTGAGTTTTTCAATGACTCCAAAATCGCAGGACCATAGTAACCCAGGAATACTCAGGACAAGTGCAATTTGGCATCATTGAAAAACTCACAAGTGCATGTTATTTCCAAATTGCACGAGAAATCATGCTATTACTTGTTAATAACTAAAAAAGAAAATGTTCAAGACAATAATACATGCCATACAACTGTACTTACATAGTGACCGCTCTCCTTCACTTTTTCCTTAAAAACTTTAAATTTACGCCTATAACGTCTTGATAAATAGCCGGAACGTCCCAATAGTGATGTATTTTATATACATAAATCCATTTCGTTAAAAAAACAGCCAAATTTGACCGCAATTGCTCTCAAATTTCACCTGCCATGTTTATATGTTTTGTTAAGAAAATTCGCATTCCCGTTTTCCCACATCAAATTTGATTGGTTCTTCTGTTGTTACAGATTTTTGCACTTCTTTTTGGGATTAACTGCACTGAAATTGACCAATCACAATCGAGATACATTTCCTGGTATACATGTATTATTACAGGCGAAATATCACAGGAAACAACCGGGATGTAAAAAAAGCTGTGAAATGAATGAATTCAACTATTTTTGGTGCCAATGTTCTTTTGAATAATAACAATACAAACTACCCAAACTACATGGTAGAAGTGGCTAAATGAAATAAAGAAAAGCTTTGATAAAAGTCAGGATGCATTGAATCTAAAATATATTATATTTATATTTTCAAACAGTTAAATTATCTTGAAAGTCTTGGCTGTGACTCCTCATGCTTGATTGTAAATGAGAGAAAAGAAGTTTTTGTCCTTGGCTCATCAGAAGGGAAAAAACTTTCTTAACAGTGAACCTGCTATGGTATGCAAGTTTCAGAGTAATTTTGGTAAGTATTTTTATGTGTGCGCTAACTGTTTTAACTGTGTGAATGTTATATAAGGTCGGTTGTACGATATGACACTGCATGACTAGAGAACAACAACCGCTCGTTGTCTCGCGTAATCTCGATACACACACATTAGGTCAATTATTACATTCAGTTTGTAAACTAATGCAAATTCTAGCAAATAATTTCAATTTGAAAGGATATACTTTTTTGGGGAAACCCTGCGTATGTATTCATTAAAATTATATCCTTCCTAGATGTTGAGCGTAAAAATGAAGATGTAACGCATGAACATGTGAGACTGTTGTTCAACAAGAAATACAGTAAGTGTATAATATTTAATTTATGTCTGGGTAAATGACTTGTTCTGTTAATTTCTATGATGCGTTCGCATAGCTTGCGACAGCTTGTTGACGACAAGTCTGTTGCAAGTTGTCAACAGACTTGTTGCAAGTTGATTGTCATATCTTGTTATCCACAGGCTTGCTGTAAGTTGTCTCAACACGACAAGTTGCGACAAGCCCGATTTTAACAGACTTGTTACAAGGCGACGAAATTCACAAATTTGTTGCAAATTTTTGGCAAGTTGCGTCAAGCCGTTAGAATTGATAAATGGCGTTTCTGACTGCGTATGGGAGTTATATATTCCAGGGGTTTTCCATATATCTTATTGAATGGTTTGACCATTGAACTCAATATAACTGGAAGGCTACCTTTGGCGGGAAATTTGAAGCCACTCGTACCCAGCCTTTTCACGCACGACCACCAAACAAAAACATTTAATTTGCGTTAAAATCCGATGTCAACATGCCTGTCATTGAAATACTTTTGCATAACCACTTGTTTTTTAACCAAATAAATGTTTTCTTGTTTCAAAAAGTTGGTAAAATATCCTTAATATAGATATTTGTCATTCTTCATGGTTTATACGAAAATCCGTCTCTAAACTGTGCAGCAAACTCGGTGCAACAATCGTCCAGCGATACAGTAAACTTACATGTACCTATTTCATGCAAATTTTTCACGAATTAGTATCTACATATAGTTAAACAAACCATATGCTTTAAAATAAATGTTAGCTAGTGCCTTGGTTTAATTATAACGCCTGCAGTATAACGCGTGACTCTCAAGGAAAACGCGTGCAATTCGCGCGACAGCACGCTAAAGTGCGGGACTTTACCTCCAGACACGCGTGTCTGGAGGTAAAATTTGGCTTCAGGCAAGTTCAAGTATGTTTCATAGGAGGTAGCCTTCCAGTTATATTGAGTTCAATGGGTTTGACATATAATCCGGCCGAGTATTTTACGAGTTTCGAACGTATTTTTCCGAGCCCTGAAAGGGTGAGGAAAAATGCGAGAAACGAGTAAGGGCCTGTTTACATGGCGGTAGGGTGACCCTAGCAGAAGGGTTACCCTAGCAAGCGAGTTACCCTACTACAATATGTTTTATAGGAAGCGTTTACATGTGCGCTAGGGTTACCCTAGCGGTAGGGTTACCCTATCAAATAGATAGGGTTACCCTAGCAGTAGGGCTATCTTTTTGTTTACACAAGCCATGTAAACGCGTCAGGTAGGGTTACCCTATCAAGCGGGTCGAGTTATTCGCCTTCAGTAAATGTCAAACAAACAAGGATGGTCACAACACTGAAATGAAACAGCAAAATTAGCCAGACATAGTATCACACAGCATACCACAAGAACTTCGCACGTTAATATCATTTTTTAAATGAATGGCTGAGCGACCACGTTAAGATAGGGTGACCCTACCGGTGAACATAGCCCTAGCAGTAGGGTTACCCTGTCTCATGTAAACGCTCGCTTTTTTCTGACCCGTTTGCTAGGGTAACCCTTCTACTAGGGTCACCCTACCTTCATGTAAACAGGCCCTAAAATGCTCGGTCGGATTATATGTCAAACCATTCAATGGGATTTTCATTATGTGACATACCTGAAAAAGAACTTTTCCTTCGGTTTTCGGAGGATTTGCATGTATGTGGCATTGTGAACGGCAAATTTTTTCAAGTGAAATGAGAACAACAGTAAAACAAGTTGCGAGTTGCATACTAAATAAGGAAAAACCGTTTACACTGACATCATCATTCTTTAATCTGATTGGATAAAATATTACAAATACAAAAACCTGTCAATCAAGTTTTACAGACGAGGGCAAATACGGCTTTTACCGTGTAATCCGCTCTCAGATTTTTCTTTTTCTCGTGACCTTATTTGGTAAAAAGGCGTCATTGTCATATAATAAAACACATTAAAGTGTTAATGGTGCTGTTCATTACATCATTATACTCTTCCAATTAATTTTCAGACCATAGTTGCACTTCCTCTTTTTTTACCATCTCGATTCAAATTTCGTTAATTATTTACTTTAAGGTGAAGCAAAGGGAGTGACTGGTACCCGAGTACCATGTACCTTTCAAAAGGCTTTCGAGTTGAAGGGCTTTCCGAAAATATTCGGCTTAAGAAACCAAGACAATATGGCTAAAATGAGTTAAAGAAAATAATGAACAACAAAGATGAAATCAAGTTTATCATTGAGCCTAATGAAAAAGAAGAATTGCCAATATCAACTGAAAACAAGGAATGTGATGAGCTACTGGAGAAAGTATTTGAAAGAAAAAACTTTTCCCTGAAAAAAGTATCTCTACAAGAAGTACAGGCATTAGAGAGGGAGAAGTTTTCCAACATTTCTTTGATCGAAGAATTAATTACTTCGTGTGCAAATTTATTTTCCAATGATGCTCTAACTACATTCACAGGAAAATTCAACGAATTTGTTGCCAGTGCCAAAGAGCTAATTTTACCAGTTTACTGTAGTGGTGAAGAACACAACTTCTGGCTTTTCTACTGCTCCGATTCTGCCGAAAATTTGAAAAGAAAATGTGCGAAGGACAAGTTGACTTGCTACTGGTTGGACCACGAATCAGCAACAACATATAAAATGCTGCAAGAAAAGGTGACCTTAATTGGTGAAAATATAATCAAGCAAGATGGAAGATATATCTTCGAGGTCCACAAATTTGAAGATATGAATCAAACGTTTGAACTGAACAAATCGTTTGAGAAGAAAATTAACAAGTTGTTGTCAGAACAAGGGTACATCTAGCAAGTGAAGACACTGTTGGTCGTTTCTCTTGTCCCACGCGTAATGTGGCAGCCCATTCGTTTTCGTTGTCTGTGCAAAACTAGGTACAATCGTAATGTCGTGTGTGTGGTAGGAAAACCGCCCTGTATAAACCTTTGCCCTAGGTAGCCCAAATATCTGCTGTGACGTTCAGGGGCATACCGAGACCATTTGTTGGGTGGCATAAAATACCGACGAGGTTTGCTATGATGGTTTTACATCCCGATACGCTCGGTACTCCCCTCGTTATAGTGATTGCATGTGCATGCTACAACGGAGTTTTTGGCTACCTAGGATCCATAGGCTAACATATTTACATAATTGTAGGTGTTCTGTGCAATCAATTTTTTTGAAGATAGGACTTTAAAATCATTATTTTTACAATCTGTAAACTGGTATATATGAATATGTGCACCCAATTGTCGATCTTTCAGTGCTTCTGCTACATGAAATTGCTTCGAGTTTCTACTGGTATAACCTTTCCATATACAAAACATAATATGCTCACTCATTTGTTAGGCAATATAATCCTTAGGCCAGTGTGTTACAGTTGTTTAAGGATTATATTGCCTAACAAGTGAGTGAGCAGTCTTGCATATGTTTTTAGGTATATATAGAATATCGAAAAATCAGTAAGAACATAATTGTTTGACCTTGAAAACAAAAACATACAGGTGTGGGAATTAGCACAGACGTTTTATCTAAAACGTAAGACCTCAAATTGGAACGACCGCAAGTTAATCTAGTAAGTGTATACATGTAAACAATAATTTATGTACACTTATCAATTAAAATAACTTTTGGTATTATTTGTAAATATCATCATTTAGTAGTGAGTTTATTTTATTGTTGTACAGTATTTCTGATGTTATATAACATCTCTTGAAGAATGCAAAATTAATATCAAAATTTTGAATTATGAATATCTAAATAATAAAACTATTGCTGCAATGTTGAAATTAATTGTTTTCACAGTCATTGAAAACAAAAGTATTTGCATTCCCTGACTAAATGGTAAGTCCGAACAGATGTTTTAAAAACATTACACAGACCCCGTTTTCACGGTAACCGCATTGTCACGATATCAAATTGAATATTTCCAAATTATCCTAATATTACAGAATTTACTGGCAACTAACGGTAGAAAAAGTGGTCAGAGTAAATGTGAACACAACGTGACCGAACTCGATGTGTGACCACGCGAATCCGGACACCGTGTAAACGGGGTCTCATCTATGTTGGTAAACGTTAATTAATGCAAAATATCGTTCATCGTCGCGTGTGTTCAATTTGGCTAACATTCCTAAACTTTGCTATTGGTTTGTTGGGCAAGGACACAATAAGCACGTGACGATGAAGAAGCATAAGACAGAACGCAATTAAGATAATGACTTGAATCATTATTCTAATGATCACTCTCAGTTTAACATTAAGATGGCTATGACCGGTCAAACACTGACGATTTTGACATTTCCATAAAGTCAAAAAGTCAGTGAGTCAAGAAAAATACAAGATCCTGAAAACTTATCTGGTGTAAACTACAAAACTAGGCTTGACCAACATGATTTGTTCATCTTTGTTCATCTGTTCAAACTAGTAAAGTCCTAGAATACAATGCAATAACCCAGTTAACAGACAATAGTTATGACTATAGTCAACAACATTGTCTACCTTGAAAATTTGGAAATGTGAAACTTTTTTGTCCAATGTGATTGTCCCACTGCTCTATTAGACACTGCCTTGTCAAAGCAAATGCATCTTGTCAATTTGTTGGCCATTTGCAGGAAATCTAAGGGAAATATATATTTACTGATTTCTTTTACACTATCTTAATTTATATTCATGCTGTCTCCTTGAAACAAGCCAAAAAGGGTGTAACATTGGTAAAAAATATCCAATTTGGTAAAATTTCAACATGTTGGGCAAACGGTAATAACCACTGAGAAAGTCTGGTCACACACAATATCCGTACGGATTTTAAATAAATATTAGAGAGATCGGAGTAAATACACCTCATTTTTATCGAAATGTCCTTATTTTAAATAAATATTAAAGAAATCGGCGTAAATTTTGGGTATATGTATTAAGGGTGTTGCATATACAGTCGATATTGCTAAAATACACCTCATTTTTATCGAAATGTTCTTATTTTAAATAAATATTAGAGAAATCGGCGTAAATTTTGGGTATATGTATTAAGAGTGTTGCATATACAGTGGATATTGCTAAAATACACCTCATTTTTATCGAAATGTTCTTATTTTAAATAAATGTTAAAGAAATCGGGGTAAATTTTGGGTATATATATGGTAATCTTAAACCTGGGTTTACCTAGAATCCGCAGAAGCAAATTTTCGAACAACTTGTTCATGAATTTAGAATTATTTCTTCAGGAATCTTGTCTGGATCAATAAGATCTTTCTTTTGTGGAATTTCAAAGTAAACAGACGTGCAGAAATACACAAACTAAAACACTGGGTTGAATTTTAACCAAGGCTTTGCTTTGAACAACACGCCCCCGTAAACTGCTCCAAGTCTGGCTGATTCAATGAAAGAAAACCACTATTGGTAAACACATAGGTGTATTTATACTGTAGAGCAATTTATGTTCAAAACACATGAGGCTCGTTTGTCAATTGTATGGATAATATTGTAAAAACGCGAGATAATAAAGGAATAATATTTTTAAATAAAAGTTTTTTGGTAATTACATTTTCTTGCTGCTGGTCTGTACTTTACGAAGTAACATCTTCTTTTGTATTTACATATTTCAGCACTTTTACTTCTACTTATAGTAAGAATTGAGGAGTTATTTTTCATTTCTAGTTAAGTAAAAATTCTGAGTACTTAACTCCAGGAAGGACAGTTTAGAACTGATAGAGCTAACCAGTATAAATAGACTAGTTTAGTTTAGGTTTCCTCCTGTAGTAACACTGGATCAATAACACACAAACAAAAATTGGACCGGCCAACATATACATTTATCATATTGGACATCCGACGGACAATTTAAGAACAAGATAGATTTGCCCCTCCAAATCTAGACGGTACTAAGTAAATCCACCTTTTGCACCTGACTATTATTTCTTAAATATACCACGCAATAACAAACGTGTTTTTAATTTATAATTAGACAAAATTATTATCCTATTTACACAATTTTAAAATTTTTCACTAGATCACTATGGTATATTGTAGATATGGTTACGCATGGCAAGACGTATGCATTAAGTTGATGCATAAAGTAGTTGCATGCTGTCCTCTTTAACGAGTTATTTCATAAGGAAAAAAATCCATTTGTACACGCACTTGGTAAAAGTGCAGGGCAGCCCTAAGGTTATTATGTGAAAGTAAACGCATTCATGATAAGACCACCAGGGGCTTCCAGTCTCCCAGGAAAGAACAGCGAGGTTCAGATTTGACTTCCACTACCGCTACCTTAAAGCAATTGCTCAGCCAATCAGGCGTGTTTCATCCTCCTGATTAACCAATCAGGTTTCTTGTAAGCCAGGAAAACGTGCCGGTAGTGGAAGTCAAATCTGAACCTCGCTATTATCCCGTATTATCTGCTCACGAGGGAGGGGTATCATGGGGTGCCACCCACTCATTGTCGCTGGATTTAGGTTTTATGTCTCGTAAAGGCCGATGTACACGACACGACTATGTAATCCAGGGGCCGGTTGTATCAAAGACGTTTAGCTTAAGCGGTGGATAAGTGAAATTTAAAAATCACTTTTACATCTAGTACGGAACCGAGATTAACAGTTTAATAGAATAAATATTTAGTTTTATATATAATTGTTCTTCTCAGATCAAATAACTTTAGCTGGTTTGTTTATACAACACGCAAACTTGTTTTGTATTTTTGACTTACCCACCGTTTAAGCTAAACGCCTTTGATACAACCGGCCCCAGGTGATCTGAATGCGCGTACATATAAGGATGTCTAGAATAGACTTGGCTATCCTAATCTGTGTCGCTTTCAATATCGGATAGCTCTTCGACATCCTCTTAATCGCCAGACTGCTCATTAGTATACTCTGCCCTACTTTCGTAATCAATCAAACTCTCCACATCGCTCAAGGCCAAATTCCCAAAATGGGCCTGAATACGAACAGTCTCACCCGTAGAAAGTTCAAAAAGATCTTTCAAATCAAACAATTCATTCTGAAGCCTCGCACGCATACGCAACAGCTCGTGTTTTGAACCGTACCAAAATCTACCGCGGGATCCACTCAAATCAGCAATACTAGCTAGCTTCTCGTCAATCTTACAGCATGTCTTTGTGTAATAGGACAAAAGTCTTTCTTTTTCGGCAACCAAAAGTTGTTCCTCTTCCTCGCAGCGTTTTAAGAACAGATGTAAATCAATAGCATTCCGTTTAGTGTACAGTGGGATTTTAGTCGAAGCTTCTGCAGGGTTACAAATTTCAGTTGCATCAAGATCAGAAAACAGTTCTGACGTCGGATCACTAATTTCGTCAAATATGATACGTTTGGGTAAATGATTAATGTAATCTCGAAGAGAATCTGTGGCAGCATTGAGCTTTTCCACAGTGAGCTTCATCTTGTTGGTGACTTTGGTAATTTGTCTAGACAGGCGGGTCGCAATTTGCTGTCCATCTTAAAGACATGACATACTTTGCAAACATACTATAATAAGAACTGTTTAGCATATGGGTGGGCTGGTAAGTACCATATGCATGGGCGGTGGCTTGGATGTATAATAACAAGTAAAAAGTACGGCTTGTAAACACGAAGAAAAATACAAAATTACCTGCATACTTCTTCTTCATTGTCAATAAGAAATGCCTTTCGATAGAAAGTGCATGTAGTGCTCTCAACGCGTCACTTCATCGTTCTTTTCCAATTAGCTTCACAGCACTGTCAAACCCTTCATCTCCAGGCTTCCACCTCTGCTTAAGGGAATGCCGGGATTCCATATTCTTCAAAGTCTTTTCCATACTACACAGAATAATTATATCGTATGCGGATCTAACAATGTAAAGATACATCACGACCCAGCATAACCCATTGAATAAATCAAGTGTGTAAATAAAACAAACTGTATACCATACCTGCAAAGCTTCTTGGATACTTGATGAACTGACGGATCCTCTGTCGTTATGTCTTCATTCTCTTCGTAGATCCCACACACTGCAACACTTCTGCATGTATATAATGAAATTGAAAACACAAGTAGATTAATAATCTAATATATACACACACAATAATCTAATATAAAGGATCTAGTATGTACATATATTTTGTGAATGATAGGTTTCTCAACGCTTTTTTGCGCTAACATGTTTTTGGCGATGTTACCTTAGTTGTTTATAATGAAGCAGGTTTCTAACATATTTGATATTCCAAGTCGATCTCTTTAGTTTGCCGATTTTCTACAGAAACAACAAAAAGAAGTAAAGGTTACCAGGCACTGCGGAGACAGGGAGTAGGGAAGGCGGGAAAATAAACCAGTAAAACTAAAGGAAGAGGCTGGATATTTTCTGCTTAATTTTGGCTTAGCCTACTCTATCCAATACGCTCCGCTAGCCCATTTAGTCAAGAGAAATCGACTGTTGCCTGTTAATGAACACTGCTCAAAATTACACTTTTAAAATAACACTTGTTTGGGAAAAATAACACACAAAAATAACACAAAATAAAAATTTTAATATGTATGTGTATGTATGCTTGTATATGTATGTATGTAACATACCACGGTTCTTGTTCAACATTCTTTCTTTTTCTGTGGCTTCCCAGCCTCCAACTATCTCAGGGCGGTATTCAACTAATAAATGCATGAATTGGAATAAAGTGAGGCTTATGGTGCAGATCTCATTACATAAAATATACTTACTGTCAAGTTGGCTAAATATTTCTTCAAGATCAGTTTTGGTCTTAACTTGAAGATCTTGGCATTTTTTTAACTTAGTCTTTAGCAATTTACCTGAAAGAATAAAAATGACAAAATATGATGTTACAGCTGTAAAACTCTTTATTATAACGTCAAAGCAGAACAAAAAACAAACCAGAATTCTTGAAATTCTTCCGCGACAAATGAAGAAGTGAATCTGTTAAAAGATCTATTCTGCGATGTGCTGACATTTCCTTGGTAATTGATGAGAACCCACGAAGGTAAGACCAAAGTCTCTCGATAGCTTCGCCATCAGTAAGCCTAAAACCATCAAGTCTTCTCGGACTAAATTCTACCTGTTTAAGTAAAGTTCTGTAAATAAAACTTTAGAACGTAAAAGGTAAAGGAAAGAAATAAGGTCTTTACGTCATGTAAGTGGTTTGAGTTTTTAGTAATTTGTTCTAAAATTACAAGTTAATAACGCACCTGACATGATGCTTTGTGACCATAACAATGAAAAATTGGGACAGATATGGATATCTTCGAAAGAATGTCATCTCTTCCATTCGCCTATAAGAAGGCATAACATGCATGCATAGACTTATCCGTTACGAAAGACTTTCACGAAGACGACATATTATATACGAAAACATACTGTAGATTAAGGATACACATAAATGTGCAACTCTGCACAATTCGCCTATGATTTCGCTGTCTCACGGGTTATGTCATATCAACACGCATTTCTCGCAAGTACATTGTTCAAATGTCAAATCTTAATATCAATCTATTCCCAAAATTTTTTTCAAACCAAGGCAACCTTGCGGAACGTTTTCTTAAAATTGCCGTTTATTTGACATGTCCCTATAGTGCCTAATTCCTTATAAAATCTTGCATGACCGTGCACTTGCCAGAAATGAGCGTGCGTATACGACGTACCCAAGCCATACTCAAATACCAGCTCACAAGCACTAGACAGGAGCATCGAAGATTATTTCAACAATTTAATACCCATGCAGCTTACAGTACCTGGAGATGCGATGATAATACACAACCAATATCTAACAATTATTCGCCGAAGGCGAGGTGATTATCGGGGAATATTCCCCGATAATCACCGAGCCTGAGGCGAATAATTGTTTTAGTATTTTTACACAAGTTATTTTAATTTTGTTTATTTCTTTGTCCGTAATTTGTACAAAACGGCGGCTAGTCGCCATTTTGTAAACTTGTTTTTAATGTTATATTCACCTGTAGGTGAACATAAAGGAATGTCACGTCATATTGGACCAATCACAACGTCGGATTTCTTATGTTCACTTGTGTAAAAATACTAACATACATTATTTTCACATCAACATTTGGATTTGTATTAGCGGTTTGCAGTAAGTGCTCCAGTTCAAATATTGAATATCAAATTCTATATATTAAGAATAAGTGTATAAAAAACAAAGTCCTCATGGACATGGTCAATTAAAATGTAAATCTCAAAACGAATAAAACAGTTAGACCTCTATATTTGTGTTCATTAGTATTCTGAGCGGTTTTTCTCCTAACTAAAGCCAGTTTTCCACCAGGCGAATTTGTTCGCATGACGCGAAGTGAAAACAAGAATTCAGCAACGCGATTGATTGACAAAAAAGTTCGCTATTTCGCTCAGCAATCGCGTTGCTGAATTGCTGAAAACAAATTCGCGTAGTGGAAACCGGGATTAATCGTAGTAGGTTTAATTGACTACTTTTTAAACAACCAGCCCCACATGAACAGCTAATTACCTTTCTCCGTATTTAGTGCTGAGAAATCTTCCAGGGTGACTATGTCGGCTACAACAACTCCCAAACACTCCTTTTTCATCAAAAAGATCATTTTTCCCTTTTGATCGAAGTGCTTCAGTTACTTCTCCAGCTTTAAATGTCTGACAAGTGACAACTCTATCAAGAACAAAACACATGAATCTTTCAGTGTCATCACATTTCAAAATGAACGAAGTTAGATTAACAGGGAAAGCAACTTGGAAACTCTACGTAAACCATAATCCTAAACAGTATACAAAACGAAAATTAGCATTTAGCACTCTCAGTTATTGGATTGCACGTGCTATCTTGACATATTAAAATTATTTTCATACAGAAGTATTTAGGTGAGATAATGTTTGGGTTTATTTATTGTCCATTACAATAAGTCACACAACATCTGATGTTGAGCTCATACTAGAGTGTGTTGCACTGCAGGTATTACCTCTCCCTCAATTTTATTTGACTTGCTATAATTATCAACGAAGTTATCAACTTCATCCTGATAAGCAAATTTAAGGCAGCAGTGGTTTGGTGTTGTATAACTGTTTCCTGCACTTTTTTTTTCTTTTCAGAACAAAACAAGCATCGAATGAATGAATGGCCACACCTGATTCACCATTCTATATTGATGTACAACATCTTAAGCAAGACCTTACATGTCATTGCACATAAAGTTCAACATTTACACAAATTTACATAACACATAATCTACAATTTTATAATAACATAGTCAAATGGTAATGCAGTACCTGAGCTAATTGGCCTATCAGATACCATAGCGTATGTGTAATTAATCTAATCACATGTGGACAAAGGTAGCATTTTGTGTAATCAACCAGGTCACTGCATACAAGCTCTAATGATCTCACTCTGTGCCTGAAATACCTGTAAGAATATATACTGCAGGAAATGTACACTTGGGAAAATTCAGAGTAATATTAATAGTAATTATTTTAAGATTTTGTTAGTACCTACAGCAGACAAACTGAAAATTGAACCTATTTACTGCTTGCTTTGTAATTATGTCCAAATCTAAAAATAGGTACGCATTGCGTACATGTAGGTAGCCGCTAATTAAGTCAACGAAACACTACTAGTTGTTTCAAGGCCGTAGGAAGGTGAAAAAAGTTAGGGGGGCTCTTCGAGCTCCCAAGGCACAAGTGCTGCTAGGGAGTCAAGGGACACGCCCCCCCCCGGAATTTTTTTTACTTTTAGCACGCTCAAACATGTTTTTCTGCACTTTTGAGGTTAGTTTTACTATAACCATTGGATTAAGACCTGTGTAAGACTGTAAACTGTTAAAACATATATTTACTTCAAGACTCAAAGATCATTTTAGGGGAGAGGGGCTCAGCCCCCTGCCTTTGAAGTTAGAAGGGCTCAAGCCCCCCCCCCCCTGTCCCCGTGGTTCCTATGGCCATGAGTTGTTTGTTTGTTTTCGATTGTTGCGGTAGATCGATTTACTGAAAAAAAAACAACAAAAAAAGTACATGCAACAATACCAAAATATGTTTAAGTTGTGCACCATAGACCTTACTTCTTACAATATTGACATCTCATGGCATTTAACTAATGTGAGTCTGTGACCAGCTCCAGAATGTTAGCAAAGTATGAACAATACCAGCTTTACTAACGTTTACATTATCCACATATTTTATGATATTTGAAAGCAAAGAATATAAAAATTGTATTTAACATAACAATTTTTCTAGTACAAAAACAACTTACAACATTTAACAGCATACAGCTGTATTACCCAAAATAATATCAATATTAAAGTGTACAATAAAGTATATAATACCATAGACATGTTTTGTTATAAAATATCAATATAGTGTTCATAATATCAATACGTTTAGTGTTACATTATTGAAGAGTTCAATACCAATGTCAGTTTAGTGTTCACTGCACTGTAATGCTGGATACAATCTTGGTGCAATTTACAAAGGTAATTTCTACTGAGGATGGTATAGTCAGCAATTTCTCTACAAGGTTATCCCCAGATACCATGATTGTGTTTAGAGTTGTTTGGTTCCAGATATTCACTGATTTGATTTCTTTGTACACAATTGCACTTAATGACATTGCCACACATTGTTTTCCAGCATTCGGTCTGAATAAATTGTTATCTTGGTTAAAACTAGCATGAATTGTGTAAGAGCAATCCACAATATCATTAATAGTTAGGCCAGGGTTTTCTTCAACATCATTTGAAAGCTTTAGTAACAACTGTCCAATGTTATAAACATCACACTGATCATACTGTTCATTATCTTTATGCATCATAATAAACCTAAATTTTACATTTGGAGGTAAAAATAAACTTATATAAAATTTTAGCAGCACTTCATTCCAAAATTGACCTTGGAAGTTACTTTTTAAATTTTGGCCTTCCATAAAACTGTGATGTGAACCAATTCGTGATCGATATATTTCAATTGTCACTCCCATACTTGCAAGCCTATTTATAAACACAGAAATAAGCATTAAAGTTCTTTTAAATAGCAACAATTACAAATGTATAAGTAACTTTGAAAAAGAGAACACCAGATTCAGTGTTGTTAGTTAACGTTTGTCAAGTCTGTGTAAATTTTGTGTAAATATGTTCGAATAGATGAAAATATTGCAGATATTCGGACCCTGGAAAACAGTTTAAATAGCTGTGCCCTTGGTGAAGGGTGTATATTGTAGGGTGTCACCTAAATTGGGTGGTGCATGATAAGGTGAGACAATAAATAGATGTGTGAATTGAAAAAATATGACATGGACCACTACACCACCTCCCTGGCACGTTACCATGGCAACGTTTACCTCCTTACATACTTCCTCTTCGTCTAATGCACGCAGAGTGAAGTTCGCTTCGGCTGTTTTTCGTAAGTTTTTTCTCCATTTTTACGTTTTATTTATCAATTTTACCATTCTTTCACGACATATGTCACCTTCACTTACATCTCTTCTCAACAGTTACCATCTATTGCACTCTACGACATTTTCACGACCTTTTTTCACAAGGCACAAAAACAAACTTGTTTTTCGCGCCAAAAATATTTCGTGTGAAACAACGGTTTTTATATGCAAGCACGTTGCTCTAAGGCTGCTAGCAAGCTAGAAACGTGCTTTCCCAAGTTATGCTTAGAGCCTGATGACACATAACTAATAGTTTTCAACGCAGAACGTCCAGGGACTAGACCTGGGTGGCTATATATCGGCAATCATTCTGGTCTAGGCATTCACACACCCCATCCAAGCACCCGGGTTTTGCCAACATCAAACATACACCAATATTTTATTTAATATCACTTCGGTCCATGTCATATTTTTTCAATTCACACATCTATTTATTTTCTCACCTTATCATGCACCACCCATTTTAGGTGACACCCTACAATATACACCCTTCACCAAGGGCACAGCTATTTAAACTGTTTTCCAGGGTCCGAATATCTGCAATATTTTCATCTATTCGAACATATTTACACAAAATTTACACAAAATTCAAGCGAAAATATTGCGAGCAGGCAGTCCAGATGTATTTATGTCAATGGCATTGACATGTAGGAGACCTAGATTGCTGACGTATACCTAGCGCGCGTGACCCCCAATAGAAGAATCCAAGATGGCGTCGCAACCGGGCAAAAAAACTAGGAATAGTATTACGAAAAACAGGTTTTTGGGCTTTTTTGATCGTTTAACTGCTGCGAACCACGTTCAACTGGACTTTTTTGAAAATAAATCACTATTGCGGAGGTTTTGAACCAAAAATGAGACGAGTGGGCTAGATTCTTACAAAATTATCGTTCGCTGAAAATTCCAAGGAGTGGACGTTTTGACCGGTTCCGTTAGTTTGCGTGGATTATTGCACTTTTAACACTTCGAATCACGATCGATCGCGTATATTTAGGAAACGATGTTTATAATCTATGTTTTAATTGTGAAAAGGAAAGCGTTTGCCGAATTTTATGAAAAAATATCGTGGGTTAATATCATAGAAATAATAGATATAGAATGCGTGCTTGGTAACCTAGCCGGTACCCAAATTGAAAAAAAAATTGCCCTTATAAATCCGCCATGTTGGATTTGTCCGAGGAGCGGTCTATGCGAATTACAGTGGGGCGAGTTTAATTTGCCCTTATAAATCGGCCATTTTGAATTTTAATGTGGCGTCATTTGTTTACCTGAAAATAGATAGGAGCGCGCATTCTATATCTTTTATTTCTATGGTTAATATCCTCAGTATCAGCACAGGCGGCCCAATTCAGTGTGTAGTTTCATATAGAGATCAGTAGCAAGCGGTAGCGAATTGTTTTACATATATAAGATACATAAGGTTGGCAACTAAATTTCACCTGACGAACATATAACTTTTGTTAAACACAAAATACATCGCTCGTGGCATTAAAAACAGGTAAAAAATTATAACACGTTAATCTCCGATAATTTTACTACACATACTCAATGAAATTTGTCTTCAATGTTTCCGAATGGATGCAAAATTTGAACATATTTATCATGTATTGACAAAAAATTTCTTGTCCCGATGCGGGATGCCAGAGGTTGGCGTACACGTCAGCCTTTAAAAAGCATTTATAAACTCCTATTGGTGCACTTTTAGAATATTCATTTAAACCAATAGGAGTTTATAAATTTCATTGAGTATGTGTAGTAAAATTATCGGAGATTAACGTGTTATAATTTTTTACCTGTTTAATTGGGCCGCCTGTGGTATCAGCAGCTATACGCCGGCTGTTATGACTGCACATACATCCGCCTATACTCCAGCTGGAAGGTAGAATTTAGTTTGTTTGTTTGTTCATTATGGTTTTTATGAATTTATGGGAAATGATTGCTTGTGTAGAATCTGCTGACAAAGTAGCACAAATGTAACAACAAATGATTTAAGTATGAAAGAAACCCATGTTTCCAATTGGTTTCTATTGATTTATGATTATTGATTTCAATACATATAATTTATGTAAATCTAAGAAGCTAAGCATAGTTTTAGAGACTCATAATAATATTAAAGTGTAAGTGAACATGCATGGGGCTTGATAACATGCATGAATCAAATTAACATTTAATATACTTGAAGCAAAGATCTGTTAAAATGTTAAATGACCAGGTTTTGTGTCATCAAAACTCAGAAAGTGTCTGGTATTATAAATCATAGATGTACAGCTTAATAAAGTTCAAAATACATATTGCTGGTTGCCAATGTGATTCTGATTTTGCTCAAAATCAATTACAATATTGAAATCTGCACATGAAAATCTCACGGCATTTGTCAACAATCTGTGCCTGTGACAAATGTGTTGCAAAGATGAAAACAAGTTGTGAAATGCTGTAATTTTATAAAGCTCCTGCAAGCTTGTTAACAAGACATTTATAAATGCTTGTAAATGTATGGGAATGTAAACACAGTTTTTGCAAAACAGTTTATTATAAAATCAGATATTTTTTAGGATTGCTACAGAGATAATTAAGCAATATAACTTGTAATATTGACTTCTGCCTACAGGTATCAATTTTCATTTGATAAACATAATAAATATGACATCTTTGCAAGCCATTAATAATAAATATGACATTTTTGCAAGCCCAAAGCAGAACTCTGCATGTCCATTATCAGCTTATCCCAACCTAAAGTCAATCATGCTGCCTCCTGCAAAACTTGTAGTGTACATGTACTGAAGGACTTTATGCAGATGTTCAATTTCACATTTAATACTAAGCAAAAATCAAAATAACACTCAAAATCAAAATCACTAGAAGTAATAATTTGCAAAAAAGTTAGATTTACTACAAGAACATACTAAACAACCAGTTGTCTACTCCAGAAGTCTTCAACGAACGATATTTGATATATGATAAACATCGTTTTCTAAATATATGCGATCAGTCGTGATTCGAAGTGTTAAAAGTCCAATAATCCACGCAAACTAACGAAACCGGTCAAAACGTCCACTCCTTGAAATCTTTATCGAACGATAATTTTGTAAGAATGTAGCCCACTCTTCTCATTTTGCGTTCAAAACCTCCGCAATAGTGATCTATTTTCAAAAAGTCCAGTTGAAGGTGATTCGCAGCAGTTAAACCATCAAAAAAGCTCAAAAACCTGTTTTTTGTAATACAATTCCTAATGTTTTTGCCCGGTTGCGACGCCATCTTGGATTCTTCTCTTGGGGGTCACGCGCGCTAGGTATACGTCAGCAATCTAGGTCTCCTATATCTATGATGTTGATCATTCAATCACGTGATTTTGAACAGCGCTACAGGTAGCAATCTCGTACCCAGAGCAATGCCTGTTCGCGGGTTAGGCTGGCATTGGCTCTGGGGAGACGCAATGAACTGCGTATGATTTCATACGCGCTCACTTAATGCGCATGCTCTCCACTAATAGGCTGTGCTTTATTTCCAGCTAAATAATCATAAAACAACTGTTGAGCCCGAATAAATAAAGCATAGCCTATTAGTGGGGAGCATGCGCATTAAGTGAGCGCGTATGAAATCATACACAGTTCATTCCGTTTCCCCAGAGCCAATGCCAGCCTAACCCACGAACAGGCATTGCTCTGGGTACGAGATTGTACAGGTAGCGGAGATAGTAACCTGACAAGGTTAATGCCCGCATTCTAAATTTTAGAAGCTCTTCTATTACCCATTTAGAATGAGCGAAACGGGTGATTTTTAAGATCTTTTACTTTTGCATCATAATATTTAGCTTTAGCGTATTTCCTCTCTCTGTTAACTTGGTTACGATAGAATTTAAACTGTGTAGGACAGTTATCTTTTAAAGCTTTCTGGCGACACTTTATTAGGTGTTTCAAATGACCAGTCACCCATGGAACATCATTTATATGAAGGTTAATAGTCTTTGTTGGCATTATAGTATCCATACCCATTATAATGATGTTGTTAAGGAAAGCATATTTTTCGTTTATATCCTCGACATTCTCAAGAACTGACCAATTTATATTACTTAAAAATCTTCCGAGGGCCTGACTAGAGCTGGGCCTCATATCTCTAACTGTAACTGCCTTTTTTGCATTGTACGACTTCTTGCGGTTTCTAGGGGTAATACAGACGGTGGCTCTTTAGTAGGAGCCTGGTAAAATTTGTTGAGGTTGGTCAATATTAAATCTAATGTTCTTTCTGCTGGTGTTGGAAACTTTACTAGCTGCTTTAAATGAAATTTAGTAGCCAACTGAGCAATATTGAGGCGATTAAAATCTCCAGTAAGGATGATGGCAGCATTGGGCATAGAGCTTTCAATTTCGGACAAAGTATTAATTAGATAATTCATCATTTGTTGGTCGTCAGCTGTCGGTGGATGGTAAACTACCCCCACTATTATATAGGAAAAACAACGGGGAAGACGTCTGGGACATAACTTGCACCATAGAACCTCGATAGATGTATCTCTTTCGTATTCTCGAAGGACTGTAAACGGTACAGTGTCTTTAATATATAAGCATACTCCCCCATGTTGTGCATATATCCTGTCTTTCCTGACAAGGGTATAATTCCTAATATGGATTACACTTTTTTCAACAGTATCTTTCAACCATGTTTCAGTAAAGCACATAATATCGGGGACGTGGTCTTGAACATAGAGACGAATTTCATCTATTTTGGGCGACAGGGACATTACGTTTGCTAATATGATTGATGGAACAAAATGGCATGATCGGTAGATAGGGTTAACCGGTAGGTGGTCAGATCGTGGATAAATTAAATTATTCGGGTTGGAAATTCGTCCTGCATCATTGACTGTTGTCCGTTGAGTAATTCTAACTGGGATAAAATTTAGTACACAGGTTTTATCTAAATAGATAGTTTCATTTGGTCTATTAGCACTAGGAAAGGTTTCCGTTTTGTTACAGTTGTCCATAATCAGTGTCTCGGAGACGTTGTGGGAAACCCCATTAAAGGCGGCGGTTGATAGACTGCCGATGGCTGAGCGAGACGATAGTTGGGGAAAGGATAATGGTTGAATAATTTGTAACAGGGGTAAAAAAATTAAATGGTAAAGGTCGCTGGGGAAATTAAAAAGGTTGATGTAAATCGTCATTGTGAGAGAAATCACACTTTCTTCCCTTCAGGCAGTGTCCTTTCCTGCGTAAAAAAGGGCACGGAACTAAATACTTCGGAGTACGAGCCTCAAAACTTGACAGATTATTTAATTGCCGTGGGTTTATTTTGACGATCAGACCTTTGAAAACCATTATTGGGAATACCAGAATTAATAGCTACGTTGACGTCAGTAGTGCGATTAGGCCTGGTATAATTAACCGAATCATTGACTTCGATAACCTCATCGGGGGCATTAATGATTTGATTTATGCTAATTTCACTGGTGTTATTGCCACAAGATGATTTTTGCATAAATCTAGGCGATGTTTTTCCTTTTTCGTTCAGACAATTTTTGTCAAAATCTTTACGAAGTTGTTGCACAATTCCAGCGATTTGAACGACAGAGTCCGACAACGATCGTATAGTTTCTCTATCAATTGCATGATCAGACTTAAGTTCCCCAATACCCGAGCAAACATCTGCCGTGCAATTGCAAGAGCAAAGCAACGGGGTCTCGTCAACTGTCTGGCATGAAATATCCGTATTATTACCACATTCTGCGGCTGACTGTGAACTTTTCAAAATCTTCGCACATAATCGCTGAGTTATCGTACCCACCTCGTCACCTTCGAGCTATAAGAGGCTCTTACTTTTTCTCCACGAGATAGAACTGTTTTTAAACTTGAATACTTTTTTATCCCCGCCTGGATGTTCCCAAATACCGCTTAGCTCTAAATCTTTCGCAACCAAAACCTTCAATGAATCGAAATCTCCAGTCCAAACAAAGCAAATATTATCAGTAGCTAGAGACATTTTAACTAGAACGTTCAGCACTAAAACTGGTGCTCTCTAGTGCACTATCTCTCCCACCAAACAATCCAAAGATACTTGATTTTAACTTACAAAATCGGCTAATTATAGGCTTGCACCACTTACGAGTTTACCACCGATGGAAAGAGCGTATAAATTTGTATAACATATGAAAATTGTAGACTGAAATCCTATAGAATAGCGACGGAGAAAATTCTGGTTTATTCAACATGACTTGTAAAAGCGAGTTCCATAATTATCTTGTTGATCTGTTCAGAAATGACTTTTGATAGGCGGCAGTCTTGCATAGTGTTGTTAGGAAAGATAAATGAGTCGGAGTTGGATTAGATGATCTGGTTGTTCTCCTGGTGTTGACTGGTGATGGTAGTAAAGTACTGTCAATGGAGATGATTCCGTTGATTAGTTTATAGAAGAATCTCATATCTAAATATTCATGCCAATAACCTAGCGGGATTAGGCAGAGTTGTAGATAGGTTGTCCTTGTAGATGGTGTTACAGCGAAAAGGTAGATTTAGTATAAACTTAGTTGCCCGTCGTTGAAGTCCTTATGTCTGTTGAATTGTGGTGATTGTTTGTGGTGCCCAGATTTGCCGGGAGCCATAACACAACTGCGTGCGAACCAGGGACAAGTAAAGTTTGCGACGGATGTGACGACTTTTATGTCAAGTGTCGATCATCGTACGTATCCCAGGATCTTGTTAGCTTTGTTTCTTTCTTCTTAAAAATCTCCCTTTCAATCTCCCAATTCGCAGTACCCATAATACCCTAGTCAGTCCTGACCATTATTTAGGCACTTGATTTTTAATTTTATATCTTATTTATGTCACTCCTGCCTGGATCTGCCACTGGTGCAACAAAATGGCAGCGACATCAAATAAAATTGACAAAGTATATTGAATGTATACGTATACACCAGTATTGTCCAGATCAGTGGTTGATTGACATTTTAAAAACAGGTTTAGCAAACATGATGTGAAGTTGGCATGAAGGTGAATGAAAATGCCATGTTCACATCCATATGTGGGAATATGTTGCGATTGCTAACTCTTTTATTAATGGCTGGAGACAGCATGTTTGCAGTAACAAGTTTTGTTCTGTTATACAGACACATGACCTGACTGGAAGTGAACTGTATGGCTACATGCATCATACCAACAAGCACATCAACACGGGCAAAACATGCAAAATTTCTATTGTTAGAGAACGTTATAAGGATAAATTTCCATGCGGAAGGGGCATTAACACAGCTATGGGGGAGGCATGTTAATTTATTGGGAAATTTTGCATACAGGGTGTATAAAACAGATTAAAATTGCAAAAGCCCATTGCGCAGATTTTGCATCAACTTTTTTAACTGAAACACTAGTTATGAGTAACATTTATTAATAATTCCGTGTTCTCAGTACGCGAAATAAATTTTTAATCCAAGCCCTAATTCTAATCAAGTCTTCAATCCATCAAAGTTAAAACATGACAAATAAAACGCTGGTTAGGATTAGGATTTGGGTTAGGGCTTGGATTAAGATTTATATGAGGACATGGAATTATTACCAGCAGAACTTCTTCTGGTCTTATGTCCCCCTTCCTGGAACCGCCAACCCGGGGTTCACTAATAGATTACCCCCCCCCCCATCCAGCGGAAATTTCCTGCCAAATGACGTCAGCAGTTATTTTCCCGCGAAATGTCATAAGGGTACTGTTGAGTGACGTCACCGCGCGTGGTCAGCACGTGAACAGCACATGCACATTGGTTTGGGGTCATAGCTTGTAATCAGCACGTGAACAGTACAAATTTGGTTCCGAGGTGTAATGAATGAAAGGTCTTATATTTTAAAGAAATAAATGCCTTTATATAAACAAATAGAAAATACAAACTCTCTTTACATATTACAATCACAAGCTACAACGTGTTCTCTTTTTTTTTCCTTCACGCATGCGCGCCTCGTATCCTCATTTGTACCTCACTGTATATCTGTATCTATGTGCATATGGAAGTATCCATTGTTTACTACAATCCTCCTATCTTTTGAAACAGAAATCTAAAAGCTAGACAACATTACAGTCTAATATCAATAAATGTCCTCTGTATAACTGTTTGCACTCTGTAATCTCGTTAAACAACTAAGTAAGACTATCTAATACTGTCAAGTGTTATTGAATCCGTAGTACTCAGGTTTTTTCTTATTTCTAGTCGGAAATCTAGTGTGGTTGGTATTACTTGTGGGTGCTGCTAAACGGTCTTGTTCCATACGTTCACCAACTACAGTTTCTGACGGTGGTACATTTTCTTGTTCTTGCAAGGGGCCGTGACGAGTCTGAGGATCTGGTAACGATTGTTCTGTGGACTCACGAACCACGTCATCAGCAACTGTCAGCTGAATTTTCGGAACTGGTGGAATGCTTTTAAAGAATGACGAATTTCGTGTGACAGTTCGATTATCAGTTGTCCTTTGGGCAGTTATCATTGAACCCTTGATTCTTGTCACATGATACGGTATGGGTTCAAACGGTGTGGATAACTTATTCCTTTTTTCCTGTCGAACCAACACTGTCTCGCCCATCATAAATTTTCTTGATTTAGTACGGCGCCTTGTATCTGCATATTTCTTCTCCTTTTCCTTTACAGTTTTGTCTCGAACACGTAGTTGTACGTCTTTCTCAGGATGCAATTCTCCAGATACCTTTGGCAATTTGGTGTCCATTGGTCTTCCGAAGATTAGCTCAAATGGACTTCTTCCAGTAGTGGCGTGCGGTGTAGATCTATAAACTCTTAGAAAATTGTGTATTTCTCTTTTCCAATTCCTCCCTTCTGCTACAAACGTGTCTACTGCTTTCTTCAGTGTCCGTACAAATCGCTCTGCTTGACCATTCGCTTCCGGATGTAATGGAGTAATTTTTCGATGTCTGAAACCAACACTTTTTGCATATTCTTTAAATTCTTCTCCTTGAAACGGTGGACCATTGTCACTTTTAATTTCTTCCGGAATACCAAATAACGAAAATATCTTATCAAGCTTCGGAATAGTAGCAGATGCTGAGGTTGATGTGAGAAATTCCACGACTGGATATCTTGAATAATCGTCAACTACGACAAAACAGTATGTCCCACACGGGAAGGGACCACAGAAATCAATAGATAATTTCTGCCATGCTCTATCAGGTAACTCAGTCATAACTAGTGGTTCACGATGTTTTGCACTTGTCGCAGCCTGACAAGGAATACAACCCTTTACTTCTTCTTCAATAGCTTTGTCTAGACCACTGAACCATACTCTAGATCTGAGATACTGTTTTCACCTAACAGTACCTTGGTGCCCTTCATGCCCAAGCTTTACGATCCTTTTGTGCAAAGACTTCGGAATCACAATTTTTCTTCCTTTTAAAACAATTCCATCAACGACTGAAAACTCGTTCATTACTTTCTTATAACGAGCCATCTTGGGATCATTGTACAGTTCATTCATTTTTCCGGTTTCCACCGCGAGTTTGATCTTTTGCAACTCTTCGTCTAAACTGGTTGCTTTGTTTACATCTTCTAAGCTTATTGCATCAGGCATACATTCAGTCACGATCAAATTTACTTCTGCTTCTGCTTTTGTACTCTGAATTACATCTTCGGAAGCACATTTCAGTGGATGTCTGGATGCGTAATCGCTAGGATTTGTCTCTCCTGGTCTGTATACGACAGTAAAATCATAACTTTGCAAGAAGAGTACCCATCGTTCAATTCTAATAGGTGATTTGCTGGATTTCTTATTGAAAATTCCTAGCAATGGTTTATGATCCGTTATAACAGTAAATGCAGCACCTGCAAGGTACGAATGCAGCCTTTCGCATGCCCATCTTATAGCCAGTGCTTCTCTTTCTGTTTGTGAGTACCTTGATTCCACCGGTGTAAGGGCTCTACTTATGTATGTAACAACTTTAAAACACTCACTGTCCTTTTCTTTTTGAGCAAGTATAGCTCCTAGACCAGATGGACTTCCATCAACAATTACCTCTGTCTCTCTGCCAATCTCGTAATATGTCATAACCGTATCCGATGATAATGCTGACTTCAGCTTTTCAAATGCATTCTGCTCTGTCTGTGTCCATCGCCATGGTGTATCTTGTTTTGTAAGTGCTCTTAAAGGAGCAACTATTGAAGCAAAGTTGTTGATAAATCGAGAAGAATAGTTAGCCATACCCAATAACGAACGGAGTTCATTAACATTTTGTGGCGTAGGCATGTTGTTCAGATAATCCACTTTCTCAGGATCAGGTTTTAAACCGTCTGCACTGAACACAAAACCAAAAAACTTTACAGATGACTGATGAAACAAACATTTCTTTTTGTTCAACGTTAATCCTGCATCTTTTATCCTCTCTAACACTTGTCTCAAATTCTTATTATGGTCGGCTGTGTCCTTTCCGAACACAATTATGTCATCGGAAATGTTTGCAGCTCCTGGTATGCCAGCAATTGTTTTTCGAATACAGTTGTCAAATTCTTCTTGTGCTGAAACAGTCCCATAATTCAGTCTCTTAAATCTGAATAGGCCAATATGAGTGCTAAAGGTTGTAAAATGTCTTGAGCTCGGATCTAGTTCAAGTTGATGATATGCCATATTTAGATCAAGCTTGGAGAAAACGGTCGCTCCATTTAGCTCGTGAATTATGTCATCAACAGTTGGGATCTCATATCTAACTCTCTCAATTCCCTTATTTGGTTCGCGCATATCTATACACATTCTGATTTCTCCGGATTGTTTGGGAACTATAACAACTGGTGACAACCATGTTGTTGGCTCATTTGCAGGCACTTCCTCAATTACATCTGCATCTAATAATCTTTTAATCTCCGTCTCTAGTTTCTCTCGATAATGATAAGGGATACGCCTGTTCTTCTGGGCTACGGGTTTTACACTTGTATTCTCAAGAAGTCTTACTTGTGCATGCTTGTGTTTGCCAATTCCATGAAAAATGGAATCATACTCCTTTGTTATATCTTGAACTTCACTGTTAACACAAGTATCATTTTCATTTTTTGTGATTTCATTCACAATTTTGAGCACTCCTATGTCTATTGCAGTATCACAACCCAGTAATGGACTACTGTCTGTTTTGCCTTTCACAACAAGGAAAGAAGCAGGCAAATACTTCTCATTAACTTCTAGGACAGCATCAAAAGAACCAAGTACTGTAATGGGTTGTTTACTGGCATAACCAAACAGCTTTACTTTAGACTTTTTTAATTTCAACTTGGTCTTTGACCTTTCATTAATCAATCTGAATCTTTCCTCGTCTATTAAATTGACACTGGAACCAGAATCAACAGAAAACATGACTTTCACATCATTTAATTTAGTTTTCACTATTGTTTTTTCTTGCACCTGTTTGACTGTTCCTTTGATGTGATTTATTTCATATTCTACACTTACTTGCTTTACATATTCACCATCAGATCCACTTTCATCAGATTCTTGCTCAACTTTGTTTACACGAGACTTATCCTGTCTACAGGGTCTTCTTTGAAACTGTCTTCTACTCTGTCTCTGTTTTGACAAATTACACATGGACTGCAAATGGTTTAACTTACCACAACCATGGCACGTCTTTCCCCATGCTGGACAATTTCTAGCTGTATGTTTTCGACCACATCTGTTACAGTCAAAAATGTCTGAAGTGTTCCTGTTTCTGTTAGGCCCACTTGTTCCAGGTGCCTGTGATGTCACCTTGTTTACATTACCACTATCCCCTGCAACAGCTTTCTCCATTTCTTTGGCTTGTGGTTTCATCAGCTATGCCGATACGAATTATCTCATCATAGGATAACTCTTTCTTCAATGCTTTTTGTCTAACTTTTCTGTTACTGGTCTTCTGAATAATTTGCCTTTTAACTTCAGTATCCAAGTCATCAAAGTTACAATGTTTCCCAATTTCTCTCAGTCTATTTACAAACGTGAGAAACGGCTCATGCTCATCTTGAACCACTTCTCTGAACTGATATATTAAGAAATCCACATTCTTTTTAGGTGCAAAATAGGCAGTTAACTTACTCTTGGCTTTCTCATAGTCGTTTCCATTCTCTGGGTCTGGTAAGTTGTTATGTATTTTCCTCAATGCTTGCCCGCCATATATCATCAGAGCAGCTTTCTTGTTTTTGGCGTCAGTAACTTTGAAGAATGTAAAGTTAAATTCCAAATTTTCAATCCATTCTTCCCATCGCTCAGACACTGTTGTTGGGTCGCCATCGACCTGAAATTCCTTGCATTTTAAGTCCGGTACAGCCATTAGTTTTTTATGATCCCATCCTCGTCGCCATTGTAATGAATGAAAGGTCTTATATTTTAAAGAAATAAATGCCTTTATATAAACAAATAGAAAATACAAACTCTCTTTACATATTACAATCACAAGCTACAACGTGTTTTCTTTTTTTTTTCCTTCACGCATGCGCGCCTCGTATCCTCATTTGTACCTCACTGTATATCTGTATCTATGTGCATATGGAAGTATCCATTGTTTACTACACGAGGGTCATCCTAAGCACGGCATGTGTGTCAGAAAAGAGAGAAATGCAGTATAGGTTTAAAAAATATTTATTTCAACTTTTACGTTTTACAAACTAGTGATTATATTTCAGTTGATATAAACATATGAGATAATCTATGAGATTTTTAAAAGTAGAAGTTTTTTCGATACTAGTGGATAGAGTATGTAAAGTTAAAGGATATTGGCAGCCAAAATTTTTATTCCTTATATCTATTAGACTTACCGATAGAATACTTAATTTCGCATTTTCGTGTGTCCAGCACATTCAGTTGTTGAGAAAATTGATAGAAATGTTGTTCGTACGGCCGCCATTTTGAAAATAGTGCCTTATGCTAATTTATGCTGGAATAAATTTGTGACGTCATTAGTAGGGTAAGCGGAATTTGATAATATAATTTATATTACATATTACGTTCTAAAGAACATTTTGCCAAGGCGTACAAGGCGCAGATCAAATACAATCGTGTAATTGTGCAATAAATATGTATTACTATCCTCTAAATATTTTGAATAAACGCGTGTATCAGAACTGTTAAACGCACCGAGACCCTCATCCCATGCGGAGCGTCGGCCTATGTACTAAATGCACAAATTTTCATGTATTTCAAATGATTTATTAGTGTCATATTGCAGATATCGTTATGCAAGTATTAATTCCTTGATACATACTATATGTAATTCTATACTAGAAATATCGCTTTAAACATGGAACACTCATAGACATGGGTGACAATATGTCAATATGTAACATATAGCGGTGTTTGTACCCAATATGCCGAATTGTTTACAAAAGACTGACATAGATTCTCGAATAGGAAATCTTGTGTGGGCTTTCACCGATCTGACCATCGAGTCTGAAAGTCATTTAGGCATAAACGATGCCGGTAAAGACAACAGCAACACATTAGCGCATTACAAGTGTGCACCTAAATCTAATTCTTGAAGGGTAAAGGAAGCGATTTAAATCATGTGTGGACTTTCACTAACACTTGCCACCAAGAGTTATTAAGGCGCATATAGAACACAAGGGCAAACAACAGCACATTAAAGGCTGTTTTCCACTAGGCGGAATTTTCCGCGCACAGCGAATTTTTCCTTGTCTTTTTTCGATTAGTCCTGCCTGAGAGCTCACAAACAAAGAAAAATTGCGCTGTGCGCGAAAAATTCCGCCTAGTGAAAACAGCCTTGATGCATTAGCAGAATTCTTTTGCGACACTTTCTGAATATATCTTTATTCATCCGGACACACCTTGCGCTATGAATATTAATTTAATGTTTTTTTTCTCTCGGTGAGGTCAAGCTACCTAATGTAGTGCAATTAAATTGTTGCCGTGTAGGCGCGCTAACAAGTTCCAAATGCGCATTGTTTCGAAAGGACCTATATAGCATGCATGCAAGCCGAAAGCGCAACATGTACTGTCCGGTGTATGGTTGTAGTAGTGACAGCCAAAAAATCGGAATGGAATAAGTTTTTTTCAGCAGAAAGTCATGGTTCAGTAAACCAGCCTTACCTACAAGTGAAAAACAAAGGTCAGAAAATAAGCCTCGTGCTTGTAAAGGGGAAATGCGCAACACGAAAGTGCAAATGCAGGGCAGTAGAAGTGTTATGTGACAGCAAATGTAAATGCAATTGACTAAGTGCCTAAATCGTGAATGAGATTGAACTTTCATACTTTCATAAATAAACAAACCAAGGGAAAATCTGTGAAGTTAATCGGTTAGATATGTCCTCACTAGCGACATAAGCATAAGCATAAGCACAAGGTAAAACAAAAGACAAAACAAATCCAACATAAGCATCGACATAAGCATAAGCGTAAGACTATGAGCATAAGCTATGGCAGAACAAAAGCAAATTCAAAAGAACATTCTTTGTTTTGTCTTCGTAAACCTCAGAGAAAAATTTATCTTTTGTTATTTTGCTTATGCTTATGTCGCTACTCACTAGTGAGGAACAGGCTTAAATTGGCCTAGTCCAAGAGAAATCTAAATGAGGGAAGCACGTCGTTTTGCCCACAAGATTTGAACTTTCAGTAATCGCAATAATAAATCTAAATAGTCATGATTTCCAAATTTCCATTATTTACAAATAACCTATTAAACATAAAAGATTACCGTTTTGATGTTTTTGCATATTTGAAATCTGTGTATAGGCGACGCTAAGCGTTCTCGTAGGGATTGACTACCTCACGGGCGTTCCTTGTGGGTGACGTCAATATTTTTGGCATGCGGTTGTTGATACAAATTCGTTATTTCTTCGTAAATAGTCGTAAGACTATTCTCACTCACTGGGACTGTATCTACTTCACCAAATTTAGCAAAAGCGCGAGCCCGAAGGGCGAGTAATGATTATCGCGCTACGCGCTCCCTCTTTGGCTAAATTTGGTGAAGTAGATAAAGTCCCAGTGAGTGAGAATAGTCTTACCATTATTTACGAAGAAATAACGAATTTGTATGAGCAACCGCATGCCAAAAATATTGACGTCACCCACAAAGAACGCCCGTGAGGTAGTCAATCCCGTTCTCGTATGCTTAAATACACACAGGCAGGAAATGGTCTTCGACTTTTTTTACCCAAAATCTGGAAAATCCAACGTGAACACCGTTGATAAGAGACTAGATGATATAGCTTGTGTACTTTCTCTAGATCACCATCATCTAAAGGCCAATTTTCTTCCAGATAGCGACAAACATCTATCTTTAACACACTTTCCGACAGCATGTTGTCTCGAAAGTCCGGATGTTTTGTCAAACATTTGTCGCCGTGTGCTTCTACTTGATCGAGAAGCATTCCGTATTCATCGTATTCCACCGCTTTTGCAACGCAACAGAAACACTCAATAATCAATGCCAATGACACAGCACAATGACCACACTTGCACCAGCTTAGAGTTTCAAGGTGCCAAGCGTTTGCTCTTTCGAACTCCGTATCAACTTCCTCCTCAGATGAAAACAAAACACTGCCTTGTTCGGAATCACTTTCATCGCTAATACTTGATGTTTCAGCGCCCGGTTCTGGCTCATATTGGTAGGGTAAGATTGCTTCTACTTGATTCTCATGGATATTTTCCATTACAACAAAAAAGGCCACGATTTCTCATGAAAAGCTCGCGAATTCAATAAACGCGTGTAGAAAAATATATTGTTCCTCTAGCGCTACCCTACTAATGACGTCACACTGGGTCACGTGACCGAAAGATAATTTTTTCACAACTATTTTCAAAATGGCGGACGAAAATCAAAATTTGGGCGAATTAAGGTACGAATAACTTTTAAACAAAAAACTTTGGCGCGGAATTAATACCATATTCATTCTTAGATGGGTAAGCACTTTTAAATAACACAATAAAAATTTTGGCTGCCAATACCCTTTAAGTATGATAGTTTAAAACTTTGTTCAAAAATGTTCCGACATTTTGTTGGTGGTTCTTCGTACTTGAGGATTTTAAATGCTTCCACGATTAGAATCCAGACATGTTCTTTCCCGATATGCGATTTTGCTTCTTCGCAACAGTTCCACCAACTACATAATTCCCCAGTGTTTGTGTGTTTTCGTTGAATTTCTTTAATTTTTCTTGCGATCAATTCTACAGTTATCGCAGCAGTCAGTTCCTTAGGAGTAAATTGTTCTTCGAGGTTAAAAATGTTATCAGAATAGATCTGCTTAAAGAAATGTGCCATTGTAGCTAGTGTCCCTACGGCTTGGAGAGCAAGTGTATTATGATAGAGTATATTGCAATACATGTATTGATCAGTAGAGCGTTACGCGTAGGAGTGAAGGTTAGGTATTTTTAGAGCGTACCATCGGCTTGTATGTGTGTTAAGAGCGAACGTACGGTATTGTTTAAACGCTGTACGGTCGCTATGCTGCTGTTTAGACGTTGTTTTAAGCGCACGTACGCGTGGCAAGGTCAATTCATGCAATGATATACAGTATGCTAATGCTTAGGCATTGTCAAAATGCCGCAAGGCATATTCTAATTGTGTCATACGGCAGGCATCGCCCACGCGTACCTTGACTATAAAAATCCGTAAATCGAACTAATTTCTTATTGCATTGAAGTTTTTTTACCCGAACTGTTTTTTACTGCGTTTAAGCGTAGAATATCTGAGAAAATGAACTTTTCGAAAGAATTCACCTATAGAAACAAAGTGTTTACAGATGAAGTTTCTTCTGTAGACTATCAGAAACTTTGTAAACTATTAGAAACGATAATAGCTTGGGCTGTTTCTGACGAAATTGAAAAGCTTTCTAAGGAGAAATGTTGTGGATGTGAGTACGACCATCCCAGTCAGCGTCGACACGATTGCCTGATCGATGTTAACCGTTGAAGAAAAATGGTCAACGTACGGTTTGGAAGCGATCGAAAGAGTGAACAGCAAGCAGATGATATGGCATCTATTTTTGGAGGCGATGAGAATTTTAAAACTAAAATATTACAACAGTATTGTCGACCATTTAAATGATCTTCATTAACGATAATCTTCATCTCGATACGGATAATACAGAATTTAACTCTGTTTTAAACTATCTTTCCTACTGGAAAGAAGGCAGAGGGTACTAATTAAACATTTACGAACACGTGATCGGAAGGGACGTGAAAGTTTAAAAACTATATAAGAGTGCATGATCTATAAAAAATTAGTTAAATTAATATACCGTACAATGAAGTGTTTGCACGGATGCCACGGAAAACCTGCTTCTTGCTCGACGACTGAAAAAGGCTCATTTTGGTTCTGTGGTCAGATTCAAACATGTCACTTTTTTCGAAAATGTATACATTTTTATAGCAAAATATTGTTGAAAAGACGTTTCTTTGGTTGCATTAATTAACACACAAATAATTGACGCTGGGAATATTTTTTTTGTAAGTATTACGGACAGTAGAGATATATTTTGTTAGTTTTGTACAAGTTTATGCGATGAGCAGATGAGCATCTGCTAATAACTGCTCATGAGCACATGCTCATGCGCTCATATGGCCCGATGTGATTCACCAGGTTAGTATAGCTATGTTTTGTACAAGTTTATGCGATGAGCAGATGAGCACCTGCTCGTAACTGCTCATGAGCACATGCTCATACGCTCATAAGGCCCGATGTTGCCCGATGGCCCGGTCACATATGAAACATACCATTTTTAAATCTGATTGGTTTTCAGTTATCCAAACAGCAGTAAAAAAAGTTAAATTTGAGTCGATAAGAGCATACTGCTTGCAACTTTTACAGAGATAAGACTTTTAGATGGCCAGTTTAACGGAGAAGAATTTTTTGCGGTTAGCTACATGACTTAAACAAGCGTGCGGCAGAGGCAAGAAAAAGAGTTGGATATTTAAAGAAAAAGAGGACTGCATTATACCTTTGCAAACGGAGGGTTGACGTACAAACCTGGATGTTAAACAGTTTGGTAGACGATGCATGCCGCAACCTTAAAGAAATTAGATGGCTTAGAAACAACCAGGGAAAGCTGTGCCAGAGTCTGTTATGTAGGAAGTAGGCCTTGTCTTTCGCACATGACATTTACCAAAACGTTTGTGAGAAAGAATTAATAGAACAAACATTATGAAACTTTTAAAAAATAGCTGTAGTATATAAAGGATATATACACCTGTTGGCGTCGTTTTATTTGCATGTCCTCAATACATCCACCCCACATCGATGTCACATCGACTCCAAATAGACCCACATCGACCTCTGGTCAACCTCATATAAGCAAGTGCTCATACCAATAGTTGGGACGTACATAGTAGGCCATAACTGTCAATACCTAACAGGTAGGGCCTTATCAACATTTGAGTACCTGGTCATAACTTCTTATGAGCACTTGCTCACATGCTCATAAAAATACAGTGCTGCTCCACGACAAGGCATTTCTACACAATCAGTTCTAGCGGAATGAGCTGGAAATTTTGCGGGATAACATTTAATCATGGTTTCAATCTACGTCGGCACGAAAAAGAGTATTGTCCGCTGAAAAACGGAGAGAGAGGAATGTCAGAAACAGAAAGTCAGACAGTGGACTCAGAGGATGATGCTTCGAGCGTTGCAACTCACGGGTCTGAAAGTCCAATGTCAACAGACAGTGAGACGGAAACTGAGGAGGAAGAAGCGGATCCTTGGATGCCTATGGTAGAAGAAGCGATGCAAAAGCATAAGGCGGCTTTTCAGGAAATGAAGGTGAATTTGGCTCATATTCATGGTCTGGATGAGCAAACCGCTGAAGAAACAGCTTACTCTAATATTCTGCCTGAGCTCCAAACGGAATTGAGAAGAATCTTTTTGCAGCGTCTCCAATGGATACAACAACTAAAGAAAGATCCAGTGCATAAGAAAATAATGCAAACAAAAAATACTTTCGTGAACGATGATGATTTTGATCCAGAAGAGGCTATGGAAGCAGCGGTTAATAAGAGAGAATTTCTTATTAACAGACATTTAAAAGACTACAATTTCACTGAGAACAATGATGATGAAGAAGATTATTAACTACATTAATATTTTTCATATTGTTCTCAATAAAATTATACATACATATCCGAGTTTGGTATTATTTTAATATATGGGAGGGTTAATAACTGTTGAGCCATCGGGCCTTATGAGCGTATGAGCATGTGCTCATGAGCAGTTACGAGCAGGTGCTCATCTGCTCATCGCATAAACTTGTACAAGACTAACAAAACATAGCTATACTAACCTGGTGAATCACATCGGGCCATATGAGCGCATGAGCATGTGCTCATGAGCAGTTATTAACAGATGCTCATCTGCTCATCGCATAAACTTGTACAAAACTAACAAAATATATCTCTACTGTCCGTAATACTTACAAAAAAAATATTCCCAACGTCAATCATTTGTGTGTTAATTAATGCAACCAAAGAAACGTCTTTTCAACAACATTTTGCCATAAAAATGTATACATTTTCGAAAAAAGTGACATGTTTGACTCTGACCACAGAACCAAAATGAGCCTTTTTCAGTCGTCGAGCAAGAAGCAGGTTTTCCGTGGCATCCGTGCAAACACTTCATCGTACGGTATATTAATTTAACTAATTTTTTATAGATCATGCACTCTTATATAGTTTTTAAACTTTCACGTCCCTTCCGATCACGTGTTCGTAAATGTTTAATTAGTACCCTCTGCCTTCTTTCCAGTAGGAAAGATAGTTTAAAACAGAGTTAAATTCTGTATTGTCCGTATCGAGATGAAGTTCCATCAAGGAATACAGCAATGCAGAATCAGGATCGCGTTAATGAAGATCATTTAAATGGTCGACAATACTGTTGTAATATTTTAGTTTTAAAATTCTCATCGCCTCCAAAAATAGATGCCATATCATCTGCTTGCTGTTCACTCTTTCCATCGCTTCCAAACCGTACGTTGACCATTTTTCTTCAACGGTTAACATCGATCAGGCAATCGTGTCGACGCTGACTGGGATGGTCGTACTCACATCCACAACATTTCTCCTTAGAAAGCTTTTCAATTTCGTCAGAAACAGCCCAAGCTATTATCGTTTCTAATAGTTTACAAAGTTTCTGATAGTCTACAGAAGAAACTTCATCTGTAAACACTTTGTTTCTATAGGTGAATTCTTTCGAAAAGTTCATTTTCTCAGATATTCTACGCTTAAACGCAGTAAAAAACAGTTCGGGTAAAAAAACTTCAATGCAATAAAAAATTAGTTCGATTTACGGATATTTATAGTCAAGGTACGCGTGGGCGATGCCTGCCGTATGACACAATTAGAATGTGCCTTGCGGCATTTTGACAATCGCCTTACCACGCGTACGTGCGCTTAAAACAACGTCTAAACAGCAGCATAGCGACCGTACAGTGTTTAAACAATACCATACGTTCGCTCTTACAATGTCCGGCACCCTGCAAAACAATGCCTAAACACACTTACAAGCCGATCGTACGCTCTAAAAATACCTAACCTTCACTCCTACGCGTAACGCTCTACTGATCAATACATGTATTGCAATATACTCTATCATAATACACTTGCTCTCCAAGCCGTAGGGACTCTAGCTACAATGGCACATTTCTTCAAGCAGATCTATTCTGATAACATTTTTAACTTCGAAGAACAATTTACTCCTAAGGAACTGACTGCTGCGATAACTGTAGAATTGATCGCAAGAAAAATTAAAGAAATTCAACGAAAACACACAAACACTGGGGAATTATGTAGTTGGTGGAACTGTTGCGAAGAAGCAAAATCGCATATCGGGAAAGAACATGTCTGGATCCGCTAATCGTGGAAGCATTTAAAATCCTCAAGTACGAAGAACCACCAACAAAATGTCGGAACATTTTTGAACAAAGTTTTAAACTGTCATACTTAACTTTACATACTCTATCCACTAGTATCGAAAAAACTTCTACTTTTAAAAATCTCATAGATTATTTCATATGTTTATATCAACTGAAATATAATCACTAGTTTGTAAAACTTAAAAGTTGAAATAAATATTTTTTAAACCTATACTGCATTTCTCTCTTTTCTGACACACATGCCGTGCTTAGGATGACCCTCGGAACCAAATTTGTACTGTTCACGTGCTGATTACAAGCTGTGACCCCAAACCAATGTGCATGTGCTGTTCACGTGCTGACCACGCGCGGTGACGTCATTCAACAGTACCCTTATGACATTTCGCGGGAAAATAACTGCTGACGTCATTTGGCGGGAAATTTCCGCTGGAAGGCGGGTAATCTACTTTCACTTCCGGTTTTATGTACTTCCGCTACACACAACACCAATCAGATTCGTTTCTGGTATGGATGTGGCCAGGGCCCATAGATATAGCAGGCCTGGGTACGAGGTTGTATCAAACCATCAAAGGAACTGAATGAGGAACCGAAGTGTTACCTGCATCGTATCATGGCATCTTATGCGTTGATGAGAAAAGCGATACGAGCGTTTTGAGGTAAGAATATGATTTAAAAAAAATAAATATACACAATTTTTGCTTGATCAGTTACGAATGTCTAGGTCGAACAAATACTGTTCAATTAAGAATCTTAATTAAACACAATTTAATGGAATATCTCATTCTTGATTTTCATAACATGAATTAAATGCTCATGGAGTATGTTAGCAAAGAGCTTGCAATTCCATATTTGATCAATCCAGTACAGCTTAAGCATGCATTAATGCAGTAGAGTTTGATCACCCGCCCGCTACACTGGAAAATGGCGTCTTGGGCGTCGTAAAAATTAGCAATGAATGATAAGATAACCCCCTTTTCTGTCATTTTACATCGAGTAACTACGGTTTCGTCCTAGAAATGTTAGATATCCACTATTTCATGGCTATAACAACGTTTTAGCGCATGTGTTTCATGAACATGTTCGGGTAAACCCCCTTATTTTGCGGGGAATTCCATTTTTTTAGCACGCGCATTTTTTTTTACTTTTTAGTATAAAATACACAAAATAGCAATTTATGTACTGCTCTATGTTGAAAATGTGCTAGGTAGACCATTTTTATTTCATTATATCTCAAAGAAATGTAAGAATTGATATGAAATAACGTTGGTAGCTTGTTGAGCAGGAAAAGGGTAATTCCCTAAGCGGGGAATTCCCTAATCCTTATTCTTGCTCGTGCATTATTCTTTTCACATTTTTGTTTAAAATCTACAAAATAACAATTTATGTATTCTGTTATGTTGTAAATGTGTTTGGAAAATGGATAGTTCGGATGGCATTACGTCTTGAATGCTAGAATTGATGCGAAAGTGGCACACCATGCAATAATTTAAGGGAGGGGTTGGAATGTTTACATGAGACATGCTAGCCCAACTAGCTTGGTTAACCAGGATGATTTGTTGTCACGTTTATTTTCCTCTTTGGCTAGAGGAAAGCAATGAATAATAAGATAACTCCCTTTTCTGTCATTTTACATCGAGTAACTACGGTTTCGTCCTAGAAATGTTAGATATCCACTATTTCAAGCTATAAATAACGTTTTAGCGTAAATGTGTTTCATGAACATGTTCGGGTAAACCCCCTTATCTGGCGGGGAATTCCATTTTTTAGCACGCGCATTTTTTTTACTTTTTAGTATAAAATACACAAAATAGCAATTTATATACTGATCTATGATGAAAATGGGCTGGGTAGACCATTTCTATTTCATTATATCTCAAAGAAATGTAAGTATTGATATCAAATAACGTTGCTAGCTTGTTGAGCAAGAAAAGGGTAATTCCCTAAGCGGGGAATTCCCTAATCCTTATTCTTGCTCGTGCATTATTCTTTTCACATTTTTGTTTAAAATCCACAAAATAACAATTTATGTATTCTGTTATGTTGTAAATGTGTTTGGTAGATGGATGGTTTGGATGGCATTACGTCTTAAATGTAAGAATTGATGCGAAATTTGCACACCATGCAATAATTTAAGGGAGGGGTTGGAATGTTTACATGAGACATGCTAGCCCAACTAGCCTGGCTAACCAGGATGATTTGTTGTCACTTTTATTTTCCTCTTCGGCAAGAGACAAATTTAATTACGTAAACTTAAGACAAGTTTGCAACAAATATAGTCAGGGTGTTAGCTTAAGAAAACGTCAACCAATCAGAGCAACGTATTTTGTACTTAATCACTAATTAGTGATTAAAAAGTGATTAAGAGTTTTATACAACTGGCCCCAGACTGTAAAGTTTGTTTTATGCGCAGGGAACGCTTTGCCCTTGACCTTTGGATGCTTCTTCAGACTAACAGACTTGCCCCCATTCACATACAACTTCGCCATTTCGTCTAACGCTCTTTCACATCTGACTATTGGTGAAAAACACCAGTCGATTTTCGCTCGATTACCAAGGACTGACATACTTTGCTCTCCGTTCATCTCTTGTTTCTCTACGACGCGATACAGCGATTCTGCCGCTGCTTCTGTACCAGTTTTTGAATAAACGATATCAAAAACGATACATAATTGTTGACCAACTTTGCTGTAAAACTGTGAATCAGTGTAGAGAGCTTCAATTAAGAATTGTTCCTGAAGAACAACGCGAAATGCACTTCCATCACTTAATTTCAATTGGAAAATCTCTGTTAAAGAAAATCCCCTGTCAAAAATCATTTCAAACGATTTTGTGTACACATCAGTGGACAGTTTTATTTCTTCTAAGCTCTGCTCTTTTTCTTCAAGCGCATTGAAAAACTTTGGGAAAAGATCAGTGAAGCATTTACCTCAGACAATGTCCAACAATGTTTTCTTGAACTGGAGGAATATTGAGCCACTAAGCTCTTAGCATATTGCCAGATTCAGAGTGGAAACATGTGGAAGGCGTGATACAAAACGTATCCATTCAATAAACTCCGACTTTCGCGAGAGTAACTTTGTCTGTCAGGATAGCAATTAGCAAACCTTGTTTCAAGTTGCTCAACAATCGCATCTGAGAGCTCTTTGAGATCCATTCTGCAGTTTTTCACTTCCCGGGCGACCCATGTAAACATTTCCGGCTTATTATTCTTGTCTTCGCACTCCTTGTTGCCATCCTCCTCGTCATCATCGTCTATGTCGTTCCCTTCCTCCTTTTCATTTTCCCGTCGCTGTTTCTTTTTCCTTTGTTTTTCTGCAGCATCCATCTTATCACGAGTGTAGACATTCCGAACTTGAAGGCTTCTATATTCTTTTTGTGTTTATGGAGACGAGGGCTCACTTGTTTGAAAGATTTGTTTTAAAACCTCCACTGAGAATCTTCATATATGCTTCACCACGGCAATCACGTAAGCTGGAAGTTTCCATCCGGGACTCCATTGAAGTTGCGTCTTCAACATCAATACAACCAAGGGCCAGAGCATATCAAGTACACCGCACAGATCAAAGACAAAGTCACTGCCACACAAGTTGTACAGGAGCTCTTCTTCGTTGTTGTGTTCCTTGAAGGTCTCAACGTAAGCTTCATAACTTGTTTCCAGGTTCTTCAGACTCAGGTAGCTGCTGCTCATGAAACGTTGGTGAGCAAATGAAGACGTTACCCTGAATAGAAATTCGAGCTCTTTGCCAGTGGCCTTTGCGACTGCGTGCATCTTTCCATAGCCAAAAACCTGATAAAAAAAAGCTATTGTGTTTACAATTTGTGACTTCTAATGGATTTTTTAAATAGTTTTTGGAAATTGTTTTGAATTGTTTGCAGATTTTTGGGATCGTTATAACATTCTTTTTCATTTTTCGATAAGATTTTTGTTTAGGATTTATGCGAAAGTGTACGGGATAGTTTCGAGTGGTACGCCCCTCAATTGTTATTTTTTAAAATGAATATCGTAAATCAAAACCATTTCAGTACAAGTCTCAGTGAATGATGCACCATAGAGCGTCTGGTTCTTGTATAATTTTGCAAAGCAAGCCATATAGTGTGCACAACCTGCCATCTCGACGGGACGTAACATTGCTGTTGTAAAACTGAAATTGTTCTCATGCCCGTGACTGTAACGAGTGTAATCTAGCTGCCATGTTGCAATGCTGAGCTTGGCCTTACTGCCCACCTTTTCATACTCCAGGTGAACTGAGTACTGCCACTAGTTGTCAAATAGAAATCCTTTTTTCGATCCAAACTACAAAATTCCTTATGAAATATAATTTGCCTTGTTTCCAGAATTAATGTAATTCTTTTCTAAACATAATTACTAACTTTCAACAAGTTTCATGGAAGAAAATAAAAAAAATAAGTGGTTAAATACAGGAAAATCGAATTTCTTTTCGGTAAGTGGTTGTAAGCATTTTACGCACAACCAGATAAGTTAGAAAGCGCTATAAAATCTTTCGTACAACCAGCTCGTGGCTATGTTTAGAAAACGTCAAAATATAAAGACTCAAACGTGTTTTTTTCGATAGCACGCGGATATGATGTCCGCTGCCCATCTCTTCCGTCCGCATCCGCATTTTTCTATAACCCTGTCTCCCTGTTTTTCCACCTCAGGAAGCTTTGTTGCGGATTTGCTTCCCACGAAACAGAAAAACATTTTCGTACAAGTATAGCCATGTTTCCAAGTTTCTCCACATGTTTCCAGCTCGAGGAAACTTCACTCACTGTTTCCAAGATCAGGCATCTACCAGCAATATTTTGGGATTCGTCCGAGCTCATATTTCTCGAAAAAAACTGTTTACCCACGCTGATAAACATGACAAAACATTAAAACAGGAAACAAATATTTCAGACGGTTTTCGCAACCATGCTTCCAAGGGTATTCAAGGCTTAAGCTTTATCACATACTTTTAGGAAAGATGCTACGACGTGAGAAGTGTAAGCATGGATGACGCGCGGTTAGAATACAGGGTGTCCCAAAAAATGCCCATTGCCAAACTTTGGAGCTTATTTTTCCAAGTCAGAACAAAGTCTATAAATTACTATTATCTAACAAAAGTCTATCACGATATTTGTTCTTCTGCAAAACGTCGGATGAAAATATTGAAACTCGTAATTTCTGTAGCTAAGAATCAACATCAAAATTCTGACTTGCCCATGTTTTGCATGATTTATACATTAAATGTTGAAGAACTTGTATCGTAAAATTGTTTCACGTAACACACTTACATCGCCACCATGAACGCCCACCACAATCCCCAGACCTTACTCTATCAAATATTTTTTGTTTGGATAGATTAAAAGCCTAGTTTAAAACACCATCGGCTAGCTAACGTTGACGAGCTAAACATCAACTACACACTTGTGAGTTTGTATCTCTGTGAAGAGCAAAGACGGTGAGGCATGCCATGTGAGACATGAGAAACAGAGCAGTAGATTAAAATGCTTGGAGGTTCAAAGAGGACATCTTAAGGGAAGAAATGATGTTAGGACAGTCAAACATTTTTCCAGTTCTGTGTTCTTTTTAAATCCTGTCGATTAATTGTGTTAGTAAAGAGAAAAAGTAAAATGTTATTAAGTTATGCAAAAACTTGGACAAGTCAAAATTTTGATTCTCCTTTCGATTGCTGGAAAAATAACAAATTTCGACATTTTGATCCAAAAATTTGCACTAAGAAAGATTTGATGTTACACTTTCCTTAGATAGTATCAATTTACAACCTGAACTCTTTCCTGAATAAGAATCTTCTAAAGTTTACCGGAGGGCATCTTTTTGGGACACCCGGTAAAAGGAGTCGTTCTCTGACCGGAAATATTTGACGAGTTTTCGGGCACTAGACTGTGTACTTCTACAGGTCCATGACTAACGAAAGTATGGAGCTTATAGATTAACTTAGCTAATCTTACATCATAATTAAGGAATTTTAATTTCAAATCTGAACAAAAGCACAGTAATTAGCGGAGGCAGCGTTTCTTTGTGAGCTTAATGCATTGTTTTGGTAATGGCTTTGAAATGGCAATCGAAACAAATCCTGTCCCACAACACCACTAAGACCAGGAAATGACTTGTTGGCGATAACTTCTCTACTTCTCTTGCATCATAAAAAGTAAAGGCGATTTCACAAAACTTTGGAAGCATATTCAGCATCTCTTACTGGTGTTTCGAAATCCGCACCAACAGCCATAAAAGACGGTGACACTACACTAACTGATACACAACATATATTTGAGAAACATTTTTCTACATTAGTACATCAGTACCTACCAACAACCAATCAAACCCCTGATCTTGAAACACTGCAGAGCTTTGTTAACAGTAAAATTCCAGATGACAACCTTCTTACCATACCACTTTTAACATGAGAGGAATTTTTTAAATCATTAAATGATCTAGACCCCCATAAAGCTACTTGCTTGGATGGTCTGTCCTTAAAGATTCTCAAAATATCGGACTCAGTCATCTCAAAGCCTTTAACTGTGATCTTTAACCAAAGCATTGCTTGTGGTTATTTTCCAACGCGATGGAAGACCGCGAGAGCTAACCCCATTCACAAATAAGGAACTCCCTCACGCAAAAATAACTACCGTCCTATCTGCATTCTTTGCATCGTTAGCAAACTGTTGGAACGACACTATCACAACAACATAACATCCCATCTAAGATCTTACAACTTACTCTAGCGACGACAATCTGAATTCCGACGCTATCACTCTTGTGAAAGTGCGATCGTAAAGTTGGTAGACACATGGCTGACCAATATAGAACACGAGAAACTTAACGGTGTTACACTAATCGATTTTCGAAAAGCGTTCGACATGATTAACATCGACTTTCTAATATCCAAGCTCAAGTGTTATCGCTTCGACGAAACTCTTATTACCTGGATGTATTCCTATCGGACTGGAAGATGTCAATATGTTCAAATTAAGAATAATGCTTCGTCATTAGCTCCTGTATTATTTGGTGTGCCACAGGGAAGTATCCTGGGACCTCTTCTATTTATTTCGTTCGTCAACGACCTCCCCCTTAATAGCAACCAGAACCTAGATCTTTACGCCGATATGATTCCACCCTACACTCCTCCATACAGTAATTATATTAATGAGTTAAACTATCACACGCTCTGCTCAACCATGAGAGAAAACATTGAACATTGAACAATGGGATCTAACGGGATGGTGGTTAATTCAAAAAAGACTAAATCAATGGTGATTTGCACGTACCAAAAGTCAGCGAAGATGGACGCATCTGATCTCTGTGTCAAACACAAAAAACAGCGTCCTTGAGAATGTAAAATACAAAAAACTATTAGGCATGACAATTGACAATCATCTATCATGGAAAGTTTACATCGACGATTTGGCTTCAAGTCTTAGCAAACTTATTGCATTGTTCCGCCTAATAAAGATTTACCCACCACTTCAAACAAGAATTCTGTTCTGTAAAACTTATTTTCAAACAAGGATTGATTTCTGTTGCACCATTTGGGGACAATGTTCACACGCATCAAGATACAAACTTCAAAAACTTTTACTGAGACTAATATATGACAAATCTAAATTTTTTCCTTCCAAACCGCTGTTTGAACAATCAAACATCTTAGCTATAAAGTATAGAGTTATGTATAGAATAGTTTGCTTAACATATAAATCGCTAAACGGTATGACTGCAGGCTATTTAACTAACCTGTTCAAGCCATTGTCGACGGTGTCTCAGCGACAGACAAGAAGCACGGCAAACATGGATCTGTGGGTGCCAAACTATAAACTATCAATCACTAGGTGTGGACTTAAATATACTGGGGCACATTTTTACAATATGTTGCCATCAGAGATACGGTCTTCGAATTCATTTTCTGCATGAAAGAAGAGAGCACAAAAACTGTTTCTAGACATGTTCATAAGTGACTCTTAGTATAGAACATCATTAGTGTATTTATAATAGTGTACATCATTAGTGAATTTATAAGTGTTGCCTTGATTATTTTTTAACAAGCAAGTTTCCATTTGCAATGCAATTAATTCTAAAAGGTCTAGTGGAAGATTACCTCACAATATAAAAGTGCAATTCACACGAACACAACGGAAAACTCGCATTCCTTAACACTGTCGTCACACGTAAAGATGGAAAAATCAACATTGATTTCTACAGGAAACCTTGACTACACAAATACCTTGACTACAATTACCATCATCAAAATAAACACAAAGCCAGCACAGCTATAGGACTTTGATTGACCAAGCTCTAACACTACCAAACACCGACGAAAGAAGGAATAACGAACTCGAATATTTAAAGAGTGCACTACGCGCCAACAACTACCCACTACGAACCATCAACAATATCAAAACAAAAGCTAAATCAAACCACCATACCCACTGACCCATCGTTGTAGGCATGTTCTTCAAAATTGTCGAACCATTAATTAAACAAAGCTACATAACCTTTCCCAACTTCAAAGGTATAACAGAACAGCTAAGCAGGAAGTAAGAGAATATAACGGTATAACGATACCACAAGATACGGTACCATGAAAACAATTACAAACACTGCAACAACATTTCTCTTCACCGAAACACAGAGTTGGTCTCTCTAAACAAACTGATGCAGTTTACAAGATACAGTGTGGAGAGTGCAGCTGGTCATACATAGGGGATACGGCGAGGGCATTTTATTCAATAATTCTTTTACTTTTTCTGAGACGGGAGAAGTGTTATACAAATCACCCTTAGAGCAGACACCGTAACGTAAGGGCGAAAAAATTTTGACAAGTTACTAAAATCAGTTTCAAACTTTTATTAAGATGTCAAATTCCAAAGAACTCATCAAGCCTACCTGATCTCTATAATCGATTTGACTGTAAATAAAGACCATGAACAAGCTATCAAATCCGATTTTTAATCATGCACTTATGTTTTTTATTTTTTTTATGAAACTTATTGATGCTTAGCAATCATGTTTAGTAAAGAAAATTCATTTGCAAGTCTACCAGAAATTTCAAAGCAAAACAAATTATTTTTGATTAAATTTTTTGATCGAAAAATAATTTGAAAACTACTGCCACTACGTTTTCGTGTTTTTAGATGATCACCTGAAACTTGCACTCATCAGAAAATCCGTTTATGACAAGAACACTTTAAAAATTGTATGACTTAACCACTTCGCGATGTTTATATGGCAAGAATCGCGATCGTAGACAGGATGATTTTCATGAACTAAAATTTGTCACCAAAATGTGATTCATAAAAATGTCATTATTTTCTTCATGAGAGAATAATTATTTCAACCAATGTAATTGCTCGTCAGCATCCTATGCAATGCTGAAAAATGCCATAGACACTAAATGATTGAGACACTAAGCGCTGCTTTAATGTTACGCATAACACCGATATGCAAACTCTGTACTGTTCCATTTTTTCTCTTCTTTTATTGCGTGATATTTAATTGCATTATACGACCAAATATTTATCATCCTGATTATTTGGGAAAGTGTGCCTTTAAGGTCGCAGAATACTCTTTAGGCATGCGTTGCAGGATATCTGCCAATTTTCGGCCAATTTGTACCCAATTTCTAACAAATGTATGAAAGAAAAACAATGTCCCCGATTATTCCGACAAGTTTATGTTTCTGGTGCCTTCGCGTCATGATCTGTCATAAAAACCAGTTTCACTGAAAACTTATAAAACTATCATTTTTACCCTTCTTGAGAATTCTTTTACAAAAATGTGTTCGAATTTTAATATGCTTCGACGGAGGTAATTAACATTAATTCAGTTTTCAAGCGCTAAACACGCACTAAAAAGACAATCTAAACCTGTGATTTAACCAATTGTTCTTAAACTTCAACACATTGCAGGTATATATCTCAGCTACAAAAATGTGTTCGCGTTAACTTTTTAGGGCTTTTTTTTCCATAGGTTGCAATATAACACAATTCGGCAAAGGCGAGGAACCCCTAAAACAACAAACATTTCGGAAACTATTTTACTTGATAACTTGCTCAATTTAAAACATTTTGATTTGATATTTTTACTACTCATAGATCTATTTATAAGCTACATAGCTTAAAAAAATTAAGAATTTTTAAAATCTTAAGGTATTCTGTAACCTTAAAACTATATATACAGGCAAAAAAAACGCCCTTCCACACGTCCTTCCAAGCTTCGACCTAACAAGTTAACCCCCCCTTCCCCCTTTCTCATCCACCAATCAATTTAGCCATCTGTTTTAAATCAGACTGAGTATAATAGAAAAATAACCTCCTAATAAAAAAACTTATGATAATAAGATAATTAATGAATAATAAAAAAATCAGCATGTTTTATGCTTTTCTTCAGATCATCATGGATTGGAAAAAAAGCGTAAACTCTCTGAAAAAATGTTTAGAAGAAAGCACTGCTAATCGTGACCCGTTGGCTAGAGCAACATTCAGTGACCTTCTGGGCGACGCTTATGAGAGCAAAGGGAAGTATGAAACGGCTATTGAGTACTATAAAAAAAGTTTAGAAATTCGGAGTGAAATTGGAGATTTGTCAGGAAGAATAAGAAGCAATTTGGATTTAGCCAAAACTCACTATAAATTATCCCAATACCATCCTGCCATACAATATTGTAAAACAAGTTTAGAAATAAGCACCAATATTCGCGAGCCATCACGAATAGCGAGTAGCAATTGCCTCTTGGGTGGTGTTTATTGTTGCATTGGAAAGTATAAAGAAGCAATCAACTGTCTCGAAGAAGGTTTGAAAATAAGCACTGCAATTGGAGATCGGTCAGGAATAGCTAATAACAATGGGAATTTGGGCAATGCCTATCGTAAAATGGGAGAATATCAAAAAGCAATTCAGTATTATGAAAAAGGTTTAGAATTAAGCACCGCCATTGGGGATCAGTCAGGAATAGCAAGTAACATTGGCAATTTGGGCAATGCCTATCGTAATATGGGAGAATATCAAAAAGCAATTCAGTATTATGAAAAAGGTTTACAATTAAGCACCGCCATTGGGGATCAGTCAGGAATAGCAAATAACAATGGCAGTTTGGGCAATGCCTATCGCAGCTTGGGAGAATATCAAAAAGCAATTCAGTATTATGAAAAAGGTTTAGAATTAAGCACCGCCATTGGGGATCAGTCAGGAATAGCAAATAACAATGGCAATTTGGGCAATGCCTATCTCAGCTTAGGAGAATATCAAAAAGCAATTCAGTATTATGAAAAAGGTTTACAATTAAGCACCGCCATTGGGGATCAGTCAGGAATAGCAAGTAACAATGGCAATTTGGGCAATGCCTATCATAGTGTGGGAGAATATCAAAAAGCAATTCAGTATTGTGAAAAAGGTTTAGAATTAAGCACCGCCATTGGGGATCAGTCAGGAATAGCAAATAATAATGGCAGTTTGGGCAATGCCTATCTCAGCTTGGGAGAATATCAAAAAGCAATTCAGTATTATGAAAAAGGTTTAGAATTAAGCACCGCCATTGGGGATCAGTCAGGAATAGCAAGTAACAATGGCAATTTGGGCAATGCCTATCTCAGCCTGGGAGAATATCGAAAAGCAATTCAGTATTATGAAAAAGGTTTAGAATTAAGCACCGCCATTGGGGATCAGTCAGGAATAGCAAGTAGCAATGGCAGTTTGGGCAATGCCTATCGTAATATGGGAGAATATATAAAAGCAATTCAGTATTATGAAAAAGGTTTAGAATTAAGCACCGCCATTGGGGATCAGTCAGGAATAGCAACTAAAAATGGCAATTTGGGCAATGCCTATCGTAATATGGGAGATTATCAAAAAGCAATTCAGTATTATGAAAAAGGTTTAGAATTAAGCACCGCCATTGGGTATCAGTCAGGAATAGCAAGTAAGAATGGCAATTTGGGCAATGCCTATCTCAGCTTGGGAGAATATCAAAAAGCAATTCAGTATTATGAAAAAGGTTTAGAATTAAGCACCGCCATTAGGGATCAGTCAGGAATAGCAACTAACAATGGCAATTTGGGCAATGCCTATCTCCGCTTGGGAGAATATCAAAAAGCAATTCAGTATTATGAAAAAGGTTTAGAATTAAGCACCGCCATTGGGGATCAGTCAGGAATAGCAAATAACAATGGCAATTTGGGCAATGCCTATCTCAGCCTGGGAGAATATCGAAAAGCAATTCAGTATTATGAAAAAGGTTTAGAATTAAGCACCGCCATTGGGGATCAGTCAGGAATAGCAAGTAGCAATGGCAGTTTGGGCAATGCCTATCGTAATATGGGAGAATATATAAAAGCAATTCAGTATTATGAAAAAGGTTTAGAATTAAGCACCGCCATTGGGGATCAGTCAGGAATAGCAAGTAGCAATGGCAATTTGGGCAATGCCTATCTCAGCTGGGGAGAATATCAAAAAGCAATTCAGTATTATGAAAAAGGTTTAGAATTAAGCACCACCATTGGGGATCAGTCAGGAATAGCAAGTAGCAATGGCAATTTGGGCAATGCCTATCTCGGCATTGGAGAATATCAAAAAGCAATTCAGTATTATAAAAAAGGTTTACAATTAAGCACCGCCATTGGGGATAAGTCAGGAATAGCGTGTAACAATAGCAATTTAGGCAATGCCTATCTTGATTTAGGAGAATATGAGGACGCATGGTTATATCTAGAGGACGCAATTGGACACTACGATAAAATCTTTTTAAAATTTGTTCCTGATGAACATAAACTGTCCTTCGTAACACAGTATTTTAAAACTCATCGTCTTTTAATGTGTTGTTTTCTTTCTCTGGAACGGGAAAAGTCGGCGTTGTTGGTCATTGACCTCGGTAAAGCTAAAGAGCTACATTTCCGCGTTGAAAGAAGTAAAAATCGCGCGGACGTGGAAATGAAAGATTTCTCAGTTACGACATGGAATAGAATCAGAGCATCTGAGGAGGATATAGAAATCCAAGAAATTCAACAAATTCTGCACACGGAGCAAAATGATACTTCGATATTGGTATTTGCCTTTGACAGCGAAGGGTTTCTAAATACCTGGGTATTAAATGAGGAGTTTGTCTTCAGAAAGGTGGATGCTCAAAGCGAAGAAATGCTTAGGCTGATGGTAGAACTTCTTGGAATGGTAAATGTTAACGTCGATCGTAATTCTTCGTTTCAAAAAAATTTTTCAGTTGAAAATACCTACAATCAGGTTAATGATCCCTTAGGTATCTTAAGTCGAAAACCACGACCTAAAGGTGAGGTTGGAAAAGATTCTAAATCTGTTAGTTGTGGTCGTCACGAAATTTTAAAAATATTGTTTCAACTCGTGATTGATCCTGTAAAGAATTCCCTGAAAGGTAACAAGCTTATCATTGTACCTGATCAAATCTTGTTTTTTGCTCCGTTTTCTTCCTTTGTTGATGCAAACGGCTTCTTTCTTTCTTCTAAATACAGCATTCAAATTACACCTTCTTTGCATACCTTGAAGGCTAGTATGCAACGAGAACATGACCCAAACATTGGGTTTGCATTGTTTGTTGGTAATCCAACGGTTGAAAACATTTCTTTTAACGGAGAAGAGTTTGGTCCCCTACCTGGAGCCGCTGAAGAGGTAACATATCTTGCAAATCTTTTCAAAGCTACTGCTTTATTGGGACGCGCGGCGAGAAAAGAAGTAGTTCTGCAACATCTTAGTGGGGCTAGTATAATCCACATCGCTGCCCATGGAGAACCAAACAAAGGTGAAGTAATACTTGCCCCGAACACTTCTCATGACCAGCCATGTTTGCCTGTTGCAAACCCAGAATCATTCCTTCTCACACAAGCGGATATTACAAGTATTTCAATGGAAGCTCGCTTGGTAGTTTTATGTTGTTGTTATACCGGAAGAGGTAAAGTTTCTTCAGAAGGTGTTATAGGTATAGCTCGATCATTTCTTGCCGCAGGAGCTCGCACTGTTCTTTCCACTCTATGGCCTATTAATGATTGGGCAACAATAGAGTTGATGAAAAAGTTCTACGAAGAACTCTTCCAGGAAACACCAGTTTGTGAGGCTTTAAGAAGGGCAAAGAACTTCTTCCACGAACACGAGAAAAAAAAATTTCAATCAATCAGAATGTGGGCTCCGTTTACCATCTATGGAGAAGACGTGAAATTTGAAAAACAAGAGATTGAAGAAATAAAGAAAAAATCTCGTGAAATGTTTGATGGTTTCGTTGTACTACCCTAACGTTAGTCGCGAACATTTCCCAGCATTACGAATGGATAGCGTTATAGCCATCGTCATGCCTTGTATGTCTTGTAGGCTTTGTAGATAAATCACTGAATTTATAGCATCATTGTTAGAATAGTTAAAATCAGTATTGGGGAACATTTCTAACCCAACACTCCATCGTCTTTATTTCATTTAGATTGATTTAAGTGATAGGAGAGTTAAACGATTTATAGTTGTTGAGTCGTTAATTCATATTGTCTTTACCAATTTGCCACCACCAATTCTAATTATAAATACAAAGTGATTTTTTAACCATTATAATGTATCTTAAAGGTTTTGTAAATATTTTTATCCCTAAATGACTGGAACACTTAAAATAGTATCGGGCGGGATAAGAAAAATTTCTAACACCAAATTCGATCGTCTTTTTCGTATTTAAGTTTCTTTAAGTCACAGAATAAACGATTTATAGTTGTTGAGGTGAAATTACATGCGACTCTCATTAAACTTGTGTTCCAGAAGTTCTTTTCCAGTTGCTAAGGAGAGAAAGCTCTCATTCCAAGCTTGCCAAATTAAATAGTGAAAGATCCATTTTGTTTAAGTTAATTAGCTCGAGTTAGTTATCTGGTAATGGAAAAATAACCATTCACTGATGCTAAATCTGACATTTTACCTTTTAAATCGTTAAATGATGGGGAAACTGTAGAATAGTACAGAATCACGACACATATATTTAGATTGTTTGATTGTTGTTTTCACCAATTGCACAAACAGGGCAAAATATGAAACCATACTAGCTTGACGTTCGTGGATACCTTAAAATCAATTGCAATAGTGAGCTAACTTATTTGACGTATTTGATGGGAAAAAACGTAGTTGAGAATTATCGCGATTTTTAGGTGTTAGAAACTGTGCAGATAGTTTTGCTCCACGTTGCTAAATAAGAGCTGCAGAATCCACAAGAAGGGAATAGGTACTGAAGTATAGTTCAATTTTATTGTGTGTGTTTTTTTCCATTGTTATGTTAAAAATCAGATTCTTATATTACAGTCCTACAAATTTACCAAAGTTGACGAAAGAGCAAGAAGATTACAGGAAGACATAATTCTGGTAAGTAAATCCTGGAGACAAAAACGGATATCTCCAGATATATTTTCTGCACAGTTTTATTTGCAGAAAATTATCTAAAATCATGGGTGAACTGAAAAGATCTACGGACGAAATTATTACGCGGGAAAAAAGCAAAAGACCATAGAAAGATATATGGCTTGGAAACGCGAACTACATGCGGATCCAGATGTGCGCCAGCAAATATTCTGTTTTCGTTGCACTTAACATTGTAAACTCTATTGCTTAACTGAATGCCTAAATGTGTCATTTATAAGGTAGCTAATGTTGTACTAATATTAATATTATCTTTTCATATATCAGTTTAATGTGGTTGTCAATGAATGATAGAGTATTTGCTGGCTGTTAAAACTTTGCTGGTGGAAACAACGTTGCAGAAACCTAGCAGAAATTTGTGTCAAGATAAAAAACTTTTTTACGTAAAACTGTTTGAATTTATCTTGTTTTCCTTGCAACAAGCTAACCATTCACGTGTTTTTTTGTTTAATAAAATCCCGACAAAATGAAATTGATAATTTATGTGGATTTAAACTTCGCTCTCAAAAGTTGCCGCATATTTGATTTAACGCTGCTAACGTTGTTCCTTTAGATATTTCTGAGATTCATAGTAGTTGATATTGGTATTCATATCAGACACTATAGTCTAGAACTAACAACCCGAAGAAAGTCTATGTAAACTTGACTGCCAAAATTGACCAACGTTTCAATGGTGTCAATTTTTTGTGTTGTGAAAGATGATGTTGAAAAAAACTTTCAAATGATATTCTTAGCTGTAAGATGAAATTAGATGCAAAATTCACTTGTTTTTGTTGGCATTCATTTTTTGTGCAAGTTTTTATAGACTTTCATTGGGCGATAGAACCAGTAAGGCTTGATTTTTTACTTGTAATCACATTAAAGTATTAAAAACATACAGCCCAGAATTTAAGTGTTCGAGAAATGAAAACCATTGAACAACATTTTGTAACGTGCGTGGTGGAAGAACGACGATGAAAGAAAGTAGATGGAGCAACCAGTAAGATCATATGATGGGATCACTATCTTGAAATAGAAACAGAACTCATTTGAAAACTTTCAACACGGACAGCAGATATATGATATTAGTACTCAGTGTTTTCTCGTGTGCTTTGTGAAAAGTTACGTTAAACTTTGCACACTAGTGTGAAACATTGAAATGGAACATTGATGAAACCATTATGACTTCATAACGGGAATTCCACCATTGCGCCCCTTTCTCATCCTTGACAAAAGAACGACGGTAGTTATTCTTACGTATGCTGAGTGTATAAAGAAATGAACAGTAGAAATGAATCGTTGATTAATCACGGAAAGTTTAATATCCTAAAATTTCAGCTGATTATATCCACGAAAGATATCTATCCCGCGTCTTGCCTTCTTGTTCTTATATATCGAAAGAACTTCAAGTTCAAAAGAGCAAAGAAACTTGACGGACCAAGAATTCTTGTATTCAGTCAAACATCAAAAGAGTGAATACTAATAACTGAAAAATTTGTTCGAGAAACTTTAAAAAAGTTATAAAGTTTTACGAAATGCAAATTACGATATGCAGTAACGGAATAATACTGGTGATTTGTGACATCATGCAACTGGTTAATCCTTCAAATGCTGAAAATATAACATTTATTAGTGGTGTCGCAGCCACTGTCTTAATGGTTGTCTTTATATAACGCTGAACTTATACATCTTGGTCATAAAAACGTCGGAAAGAATCCACAGTTAACTCTTGCTGTCATGCTTTTCAAAATATTTTGAATAATCAGCTGAAATGAAAGTGATCATGGACAGATGACTAAGGCTATGTACATTCGGAAAGGGCGCAACTGTCGTGTTGGATGCTTTACACGCTTGCATGCTTTACGAGGCTGAAATCTGTTAACAGAATGTCAAAATAGAAGATACACTACGAAAAGAATTGTGACAGTGTACAAGTTAGTCCACGCACGTTGCTCGCAATGTTGATAACGGTAGGTAACTAGGAACATTTTAGGTAAAAATCTTCTTTCTAAATATAACCAATTAGTTTTAGGAGTGATAGTGTCTGATATTATTTATCATTCCATCGTTACAATTAGTAGAATCACACTAGTATACTATTGCAAATGTTAAAATTTGATTGACTGCTCAACTCGCTATCTATTCCTCCATAGATAGCGAGTGTTGCAAAACAATTATTATTTTTTCCTGCCGCAAAGTGGCTTAATTTTACATGGTAGAATATTTTGTTTGATCTGTGATTCTACTAGAACAATTATGGATTATTTCCAGTTTCTACGTAGAGATAGTTAATTCAGCGGCTTCGTGTAATCTAATTGTTGATTTGTGTCGGAGGTGTTGGAAAGTGACAGAGGTGTACAAGCTTATGCAGATATCGCAGCATAAAAATTTTCAAGCGTCGTTTCTTATCACTATTGGAATAATTTTTGCATGTATCTCTAATGCTTGTAAGAAAACATCGTTTGAAAAAAGACGTCCCGTTGCGTTCATTCTTATAAATTCAGCTTACATGCCTTTGACATTCTGACGCCTTTCAAAGAATTTATCGCCATTGAAAGACGAAATACAGTTCTAGTTGTACTAATTTATTAGTTTGTTTATTTACGAAACACTTTGAAGTTCAGCATCAGTTGCTGGTTATATCAACGTTATAGCGTTGTGGGGAAAAGTAATTTGTGGACAAAAACTCATAGTATATATCGTTCATAAAACTTTGCATGCATTAATATTGTTTAAGACAACAATGTATATGATTTGGAATTTGTTAAAATATATTGTTAAAATCTAAAGATGACTAGTTTCTTTAATTTTTCTCAAATATATCTCTTGTGTGGCGTTTCTGCACTTTATAATAATTCGTTAGACTAAATCTTAGCTTGAAATACGCATGGATTCAAACGGAAACAAGTTGATAAGAGGGGTTCATTTGTTCATTGCGCAGGAAGACGCAAAAATTATAACCGCTATAGTGACTACAATAGTGGTGTAGTCATACTGCAGACGATCTAGTTCCGCTATGCAAAATTCAAATTATTACCATTCATTTCTTTAGAAATTGAGTGTTTTCACAGTCAATCAAAATAGAAATATTTGTATGGCGGGACCAAATCCTTCAACTGGCGAAGCTACTGATCCCAAACACTTGCTATCGCTAAATACTGTCAGGAAACATAGCATATACACATGTTTTGGCAAACCGAAATGATTTGTAAAATACTTTTAGAGGCGAAAGGATTAAGAAACTCGCTTAAAAAGACCGTATATTTTTGGCCTGGGACATCTTGAATGAGTGAAAACGAATCAACCCCCCCCCCCCTAACACTAACAGCTTACCCAAGTTTACCCTCGATGACTCCCCTACTAATACAGTCAGCTGTTCGCGACGTGAAATATCCCTTTTCATAGTTTATAGTGACGCCATGTTTGCAACAATTCAAGTAACAATTCATCCTTGCAAGATGCCTTCGCCGCCTGGGGAACATTGAAAATGCGATATTTTGCACTGCGCTTAGCAGAAACTATAAAGCGTTGGCTTTGGAGGATAATCTAAGCGAGGATATACATTTCTATTTTCCTTAGTGAGGATGAAATAAATGACGTGCTTTGTAGCAACAACTAAAACTAAAGAATGTGTATTTATTAATAGAGAGTGATAAAACCAACTTTTGTCAAGTATGATGACACATTTAAGACAATTGCGCCCTCGTGTTACACGTACGTTTCCCTTCCTGTCTCCAAGAATAACGTTTCAACTACATAACATGACAAGCTCCTGAGTTTTTGTCGAATTTTACTCGAAATGTTTGAAGTTTGAAAACTTAAAATTTTGCCGCCATATTGAAACCACTTAAAATCCCTAAGCCACACTATAAATATCCTCCTGTGGCAGTACGTACCCTGTATTACCATGTAAATATTTGCGCTCATAATATAAGCTCGATGAGTAAGTGATAGAATTTTCAGGGTGGGATATGTTTTGGTGTACAGAGCGTGGGGAGGAGATATCCCAAAAAACATCACTTGGCGATAAATTGATTTGGAAGTAGGACGGAAATTGATCGACATAATTAGTGTGTTTGGTAACTTAAGACGACCTCTTAGAACGACTCTGACCCAAGCCGTAACACGTACCCTAACCCCGACCCTGTGTGGCCAAGTATTCTATAATTCTACCTAATTTAAAAAATCTGTAGATGAACAACTCCTCTCCCCTCAAAAAGAATGGTCTCTTCACGTCCCCTATACTGGGACTGTATGACAAACCACGACAGCTTATTGTAGAATACTACCTACACTGGACCATCACGTTTGATATCTTTTTCAACAAGTTCAGACACAAATCACGGCAGATTATGATAGAATACACCCGACCCGAACGTGTTAACCCAACGTTTATCATATTATTATTACATAATTTCTTTGCCATCTGAACATACTGTACTAAACACCACAAATGCAATCAATAACGGAAAATACATGGCAAGGTGCGCGGAACAGCTTTCGCCAGTTACAGCGGCCCTTTTACAAAAAGATATACTAAGACCCCGTTTACACGGTACCGGATCCACATGTTCACGACATCGACTTCGGGCAGTTTGCGATCATATTTACTCTTACCACTTTCTCTATGACTAGTTGTTATTAAATTCTCTCATATTATTATATCTTTGAAAGCCACACTCGTCTTGAAACTATCCAATTTGATATCGTGACCATGCGGATCCGGTACCGTGTAAACGGGGTCTAAAAGTTACAAACTAATAACAACACGTAATTTTGCATAACAGGTTACAAGACATGTTACAGGACAAACATATAGACTTCCATGTTCGTAGATCGTTCACATCACACACATTACTCAAAGCTGATCATTCTATAGTATTTAGCAAGTCCGCATTTAAACCCATTTAGGCTGACGTTATTGGCGGTTATATCTTTTGGATAGATAGATAGATACATAGATCGTTTATTAAGAAATATAACCTCATTTTACAGTAATTACTGAATTTAAAAGATTTTACATATAACTAATTACAAAGATTAAGATAAACTGCTAAATACTAGTATAATCATTATACCGTTTAGCGGCTGCAATTATGAAAGAGTTTTAAAAACGGTCCGTTTTTCAAAAAGGTGTGGTAAAATCTCTTTTGTTCCTTAATGAGGAAATGACGCTAGTGTTATACGGCAGAAGCCCATGAAGCTTGTCATTTGGATTTAGTAAAATTTTCTTAAAGAAATCATCACAAAGATAACTACGATGATCGGAGAGTTTATGCAAATTCGACATTACCACTGCCTCAGAGTACGGTACATCATAACCATAAATGATGTTCATCGCTCGTTTTTGAATTCGTTCCAGCATAATGTTTAAAAACTCAGGGAGGTTAAAGTGGAAAACTTGGCAAGAATATGGTAACATTGAACGAATACATGTCACGTAAAAGTTGACTAACTCGTTAGATGATACCTTTGCGCTTTTTAGTTGGGACAAAAAGTAGAGTCTTTTGGACGCCTTTTTAACGATGTTGTTGATGTGCTCATCCCACTTTAAATTACTCTGCAATGTAACTCCTAGAATTTTGACAGATCTAACAACGTCTATTGTTTTTCCATTAATCGTAATATTTTCATATATTTCGGGAATTTTTCTGAAGGATATTCTCATTTCCTTACATTTCTTCGGTTGAATTTGGAACATATTGTCGTTAGACCAAAGGGATGCCTCATCGGCCATGGATTGCATTAAACTTGATTTATCTTTTTCCACAATTTCGAACGAGGTTTTGTCGTCCACAAATATTACGTTTCCATCTGCGCTGGATATTTTTAAGTCATTGATCATAACTAAAAATAGCCATGGCCCTAATTTAGTGCCCTGCGGAACGCCGGCCACTACGTCTTTCCACTCCGAATATATATCATTTTCCATTTTTATCCTTTGTTGTCTATCCATAAGGAAATCGCATATCCAATTAATGATACAGGGGTTGATACTGTAACCTTTTAATTTCGTGATAAGCAGAGAGTGATCGATCAAATCGAAAGCTTTCCTATAGTCCATAACAAAAACTCGCACATCTGAGCTTGTGCCGTCGGTGGCTTTTGACCATTGGTGAATAAGGTTGATTAAAGCGTGGGTTGTTGAAGATTGTGGGATACAACCGTACTGGTCTGGTCGGATGTGCTTGAGAACGGCGGGTTTAACATGATTTACTACTACATACTCTTCAGCAATTTTCGATATAGTTGGGGTTAAAGAAATAGGTCTTAGGTCGGTGTAAATATCGTTCACCGTTGAACTTTTTGGCAAGGGTGCCTTATTTGGCTATTTCCAAATAAGTGGTAACTGTTCCTTCTTGAAAAACTCGTTGATTAACATAGAAACAGGTAGGGCTAAAATATCAGCAAAACCTTTTAAAATCCAGCTTGGTATGTTGTCTGGACCGGCCGCTTTATGTGAGCTTATTGATCTCAGTTGTTTAGTTATCATTTCTGTGGTCACAGATGGAATTTGATGACTGAGAGTGTTAATTTTGCAAGTAGAGGAAAGCTTAAGCTTGATCTCGTTGGCCGGGATTATTTTATCCTCAATTGCCTGTGATTCGTCTAAGAGCTTGGCTGCAATATTGATGATTGGCTTTGACATTCCACATAACTTTTTGCACTCAGACCACCATTTCTTTGGCTCAGTATTTTTACACCCGTTTCGCTCATTCTAAATGGGTAATAGACAAACTTCTAAAATTTAGAATGCGGGCATTAGCTATAGACATAGTAGGTCTAGATTGCTGACTCATAGAATCGGAGGCGTGACCTGTATGATAAATCCAAGATGGCGCGGGAACCGGGCAAAAAACTATAAGACTCTACAGGGAAGTCAATGTTTTTCGCGATTTAAAATGTCTCGTTGCTTGGAATCGCTTCGAATCAACATTTTTTGGAAACAACTAATTATTGCGGAAGTTTTCAGCACTATTTGTGTAATCTCTGCTGAGTTCCTCGGGAAAATCTCGCTCGTGAAATGTGTTGTGAATTGGTCACTTGGTCAGTTCGAGACATTTGTTGTCCAAAATATGTATTTTTGACCGGCTTTGGCCTCTTGGGTGTTATTGTGACCTGCAGCTATCCTAAATTAAACATTTACAAAACGATGGAGCAAGATCTTCGCGTACTAATCGATTGTTCGCTTGATTTGTGTGGTGTGTCATACCTGATACGTTAGTAATATTTACTACATAGATACAACTTCAAGACAACGTACTGTTTTCGAACTTCAAAGACGGATAGGTTATCAAGTAAATATTGTCTGAACTATGTAATATGCGTTACCAAAATATAATCGAAAACTGGTGCTACAGCTGCTAGTTTCGTTCGTGTGAATCGTGTGTGAAATGTGGGTAGAATTAACTGAACAGTCCACAGTTTAATGACCGAAATTTTTTTATTTGTTAAACTATATGTTTACTTTAAAATTAACATAATGGTAAACTTTGACATATTTTGCATACACTGTACATAGAATGCAACATGCACCTGCTTGCTAGCTTGTGCAACATTGGAGCAAAGTCTGCAAACATGTGAGTATGGTAAAGTAATATTCTAATGCCCATTTGCTATATTCCAATGAACAATTAGTCGTGATTATAAAATTATTAATAATTCATGAAGAAATCTACACAAATCATCAGAAAATCTAGGCTAACCTGCCAACTGTGCTCAATAGAGAGGTTAAGATTGACGTTTATGGCAGACCGGTAACCGCAAACGGCAAACTTCAATTCGCATTCGAAGGTAAGTTCTACAAGTTTTCGAAGGCTTCGACAAGTTTTTAGTCAATCCAGTCTTCAATAATAATGCACAAATTATCCTAACTTCGAACAGCTAATACTTCACCTGAAAATCCGACTTGAAGTTTGCCGTTTGCGGTTACCGGTCTGCCGTAAACATCAATCTTAACCTGTCTAATATTGATAATGATAAATTGACGATGATAAATTTATTTACTGAGTCTGAGGGTCATCAAATAAACTGAACCAAGACCACCTGATAGACTCTAGAAGTTTTCTACATTTCTGCGCAAAATTCTCTGGTGAAAAGGATCTTTTATGCGCAAAATAAAACTTTTCGGTCTGGGTAGTTTGCACACACTCAACACAAATTTAACCTAATTAAGCCTAATTAAGGCGTGAAAGACATTGTATGAAGTGAACACAAATACCGTTATAGACTTGCTACAAGTCGACTCTTAAAGGCCCTATAATATTGGCAACGTCAAAAAATGTATCATCTTGCTCCATAGATTCATCGACACACTGTGACACTGCATTACAGTATACATGATTGTAAATGAAAATCACACAACACACAAATCAAGCGAATATTAATCGATTTGTACGCGAACATCTTGCTCCATCGTTTTGTAAATGTTTGATTTAGGATAGCTGTAGGTCACAATAACACCCAAGAGGCCAAAGCCGGTCAAAAATACATATTTTGGACAACAAATGTCTCGAACTGACCAAGTGACCAATTCACAACACATTTCACGGGCGAGATTTTCACGAGGAATTCAATAGAAATTGTACAAATTGTGCTCAAAACTTCCGCAATAACTAGTTCTTGGGAAAAAATGTTGATTCGAAGAGATTACAAGCAACGAGACGTTTTAAACCGCGAAAAACATGGATTTCCCTGTAGAGTCTTATAGTTTTTTGCCCAGTTCCCGCGCCATCTTGGATTTATGATATAGGTCACGCCTACGCAATAGTAATTATTACCAGCCTACCAGATCAGATCGAGAACATTTCGAAACTTAAGCCAATGGACAGTGGTTTGTTTACCGATCATGATACAATTGTTTTCAACTTAAAAACGTCCATAAAAGCAGCCCCTAAACTGAACAGAACTGTTTTCGATTACCGTGGAGGGAACATGGATGGACTACGTTCAGCTTTAGCGATGATTAATTTTTCAAACATAATCGAACCAGGACAAGATATTAATAAATGATGGGAACAGTGGAAAAACACATTCCTTAGTGTGGTGAGAGATTACATTCCAACCAAAAAGATCCAAGGTCGAAATTCTCCCCCTTGGATTAATGGCAGCATTATTCATGAAATAAGGAAGAAAGAAGCAGTGCGACGGAAGTTAAGATCATCGCCATCTGACGCTCTTCTTGCTAAATTTAAAAAGCTACGAACGAAAGTGAAGAAAATGGTCCGTGAAAGCCGTGAAAGTTTTTATAACTCTCTTGATGACAACTTTCTAACAAACCCAAAGCGTTTTTGGTCGATCTTTAAGCTAAACAACAAACGATCAAGTATCCCAGATATTATGTCAATGGGAAATGCCGCTGAACCTAAACCATCACAACCTTGTACCGTATCTACTCCTATGGCTATTGCCAATCTGTTCAACCGCTACTTCACATCAGTTTTCAACAATTATGATGAGAATCCGGTCAAACGTTCCCCTGTTATGTCATCTTCACCTTCAACGTCGGAACATTTTGATCTGCAACTAACAACAGAAGAAGTCGCAAGAACACTCCTAGCGCTAGACTCAACCAAGGCTACTGGGCCTGACGAAATTCCATCCCGACTTCTAAAAGATACAGCGTGTCAGATTGCACCTTCCCTCACCCAGATTTTCAACAAGTCGTTATGTTTAGGCGAAATACCAGATGAATGGAAATTAGCAAACATTGTTCCAATACACAAGAAAAGCGATAAGAGCCAAGTAGAGAACTATAAACCTATCTCTCTCCTTTCCATAGTGTCGAAAGTACTGGAACGATGTGTCCTCAGAAATATACGCGGTCATCTACAACAATTAATCAATGATAGCCAACACGGCTTTACTCCTGGGAAGTCGTGTACAACTCAGTTATTAGAGGTCCTTGACTATATTGGCTCACTTCTGGACAGTGGCAAGCAAGCTGATGTAGTCTATATGGACATGTCCAAGGCATTCGACAAAGTCCATCATAAAGATCTATTAAGCAAATTAAAGAACGTCTATGGCATCTACGGTACACTGCTTTGCTGGTTTGAGTCATATTTGTTAAATCGCAAGCAACGTGTGACTGTGCTAGGAGCTACATCATCTGCGAGACCTGTCCTGTTAGGAGTTCCACAGGGATCAATATTAGGTCCCATGCTGTTCTTACTGTACACGAATGACCTGCCGGATGCAGTAGAGAACTCCAAGATCGCTAGCTTCGCCGATGACACGAAACTATTTAAGAAGATTGATTCCACTTCCGATGCTATCTCCTTACAAAGTGACTTGAATAGATTGGAAAAATGGTCAGCATCATCAGGCCTTGTCTTCAACCAAGACAAATGCAAATGTCGCCGCGTAACAAGAAAAAAGAATCCCATCAAACACGAGTACAAAATCAATAGCAAATCCCTGCTAGTCACCGAAAAAGAGAAAGATTTAGGCATATGGATCACGGACACGTTACACTGGTCTTACCATACCCACGATCAGCGCTTCCACTTTGAAGGAAATTTCCTTTAGAAAGGAAATTTTTGCAAGATGAAGGAAATTTGAAGGAAATAAATTTTGAGAGAAATACGAAGGAAATTCCAGAAGAACAAAGGAAATTTGAAGGAAAAAGTAAAATATCACCAAAATCATTAATATTTAATATATTCTGAAAATAAAGCGTAAAATAACCCTTAATCTGACTTTACTTAACCGAAGGCAGAAATTGTAGAATTTATATTCAGTCATTTAAAATGATCTAATGAATTATGAACATGGCACGGCCCAGAATAATTTGAAAAGGAATACTTCATGTAATATCAATATTAAAAATACTTGCATAGGCAATAATTAAATCTTTAATTCGTCGACTTTAATTCTGATCTTTCAAAGAATTGAAGACAAAGTAATAATTTTTTTTATTCGGGTTAAAATATTAACAAGGATGTGAAAGTAAAAAATACACAAACCGCCTATGAAAAGCCTATTTAAAGTAAAACATGGATAGTGATGATATGTTGGTAATGTATCCCGAAAGCGAGTCTGATAGTGATGTAAATGAAATCGAAAGCCATGAGCCCGTGCGACCCAGCCATGGGCCAGCGAAACGTAAATGCCCACCTCGAGATCAACCGTTCATGGACAGTTGGCTAACAATTCCCGAGTTTAATGGTTGGCTTATGAAGAAACTACACTGTAAAAAATGAAGCCGTATTGCAAGCTTTGTGAGAAAGTGCTTACCTGTTCAAAAACTGGCATAAAACGGCATGAAGTAAGTAAAAAGCACCAGGAAAAGCTTAAGACGACGACGATCGACGACAACCCCACTCCGCCAAATGATCAATCAAGTCACAACTGCTGATGCGACAACCACTATGGAGGTGAAATTGTGCGCATTCATTGCACAGCACAATCTTCCTTTGTCTCTTTCTCAAGACATGGTTGAACTGCTTCGCTCCCTTTTCCCAAACGACACCGCACTGAGAAATATCAAGCTTGGAAAACAGAAGGCGACAAACATTGTCCGTCAAGTTCTTGGGTTTGACTATTTGAAGGAATTGGTTTCGTTGCTGCGTTGCCGCTTTTTCAGCGTGATTATTGATGAAGCCACCGATCAAAGCACCGAAAAGCAGCTAGCGATTGTTGCCACCTTTTTTGACATGGAAAAATTTGAAATGCAATACTGGTTAGTCGACATGCTGGAAACAGAAGACGGCAGTGCAAAGGGTGTCTACTCTAAGATGAAAGAGGCATTCAGCAACATGAATATTCCAATGAGTAACATCATTGGTTACTCGTCTGACACAACTAACGTAATGTTCGGACAGTTCAACTCGGTCGTGCAGCTGCTAAAATCTGAGTTTAGCTACGTTCAAACAGTAAAGTGTTCTTGCCACCTGATCCACCTGGTATCCTCTTACGCGGCATCGAAATTGCCGAAAAGCGTCGAAGATCTGTGCAGAGATGTATATGCACATTTTCATCGTTCTTCGAAAAGGCAGGAAGTTTATAAAGAGTTCAAGGCCTTTTACGGAACAGATCCACTCAAGCTGTTATCACACGCACAAACGCGTTGGCTCTCTCTACAAGAATGCGTGAACCGTATCCTTGAGCAATACGCAGCCTTGAAGAATTATTTTATCCTCACGGCTAATGAAGATCCCTCGCACACCAACGACCGTATTTTGGCATCGCTTCAAAATCCTTTTTTCCAAGCTTATTTGGAATTCCTCAGTTTTCAACTTGAGCGATTCAACGATTTCAATCGGCTATTTCAGAGTGAAAGACCACTCCTTCACAATTTAAAAATTGAAGTGGAGGGTCTTCTGAAAGCCATTGCCAGCGACTTTATGAAGCTCGCCATTGTGAAAAAGACAAAGGCAAAAGATCTGGATCCGACAGACGTCCAACAACATGTCCCTCTACGCCACACGTATCTTGGATTGGGAGCCTCAACGTCTCTTCTTGAGATCGAAGCCAATGCAAAACAAGAGGAGGTCGACAAGTTTTTGACAACCTGCAAAGACTTTCTTATTGAAAGTATGCTGCAGCTCAAGAGCAGATTTGATTTAAACGCAGAATATCACGACATCGTGCAATGCCTTCACCCATCCAACGCCAGTAATCTCAACCCTCGTTCATTGGCAATCATCTGCGAGAAACTTCCTTATCTTAGCAAAGTGATCGACACAAACAAGCTGGATATGGAATGGAGATTACATGCATTAGAAGAGAAAACCAGCGATGATCTTCCCTTCAATGAGTACTGGTTAGTCATACGTGATGCCAAGACACCAACAGGTGAAGCAAAATACCCTAATCTAACCCAATTCGTTGCCATTCTTTCTTCGTTGCCTTTCGCCAATGCCGCCGTGGAGAAAGTTTTCAGTCAGTTAAAATTGGTCAAAACGGATCACAGAAATTCGTTGAAGTCGACGTCATTGGTCTCATTGCTCCAAAGTAAAATCAGCTTGAAAAATCAGCACGTTACTGCAGCTAGTTTGAAACCAAACAAGGAGCTCTTGCAACTTGCCGGAGATATGAAATCGAATGCTACAGAGGAGGAAGTGTTAAGATTAAGAAGGAACTTTCTTAGCAAAATCCCTTGATTGTGTACATGAAGATAGTTACACTGTCTACAAGTGTCTACTCAGTAATGCTGACACGAATCATTCAAGAAAACGAACACGATCAACACATGTTGAAAAGTTGATATGTCACCAACCTACAATCACGACGTGATTCACGAGCAAAAATAGTGAGACATACGTGTTTTATACATAACCTTTTCATTTTGACACATCCATTCATGTAAACGTCGACCTTATATAAACAAGCCCTCCTTCCCTCCTCCTTTGACAATGTTGCGGACATCTTCTCAGCAAACTATGTGGCTGGTATCGATACAACAACATTTTTTTGGAGAGGAAGCGGGAGTGAATACAAAGTCTCAAATATTTTTGCTCGTGATTGTAGCTGCACGTTAATTTCATATTTTCCAAACACTAAAACGTTTTAGTTATAATCATATTGTAATTCCTACAACTTCATTCTTACAAAAATAAGTGCCCGATGAAGTGCAGAAAAATTATCACAATTTCTGACAAAGATAATCGGTGTAGCTAATGATCATTCAATTTTGTCACCCTGAATGACGTCATTCTGTTTATAATTTTTTGGTTATGTTACTTATCTGTACAGAAATAAAGTCATATGATTGTGTTTAGACTTTAGATTAATGATAAAGTTGAACATCAGCATGATTGTTTTGTTGAGAAAAGGCCATTTTTGTCGTTTTGGAGAATATAGCCAACGTAATTTGATTAAATTATTTAAAGGAAATTTGAAGGAAATTTCACAATTTTTTGAAGGAAATTTCGATCAAAATAAGGAAGAAAAAAGGATTTTTTGGTTTTTGAAAGTGGAAGCACTGTTCATTTCTGATTTTGCTGCTTTGAAATTGTTTTATAACATTTGACTATTAATATTAAAGTATTCATTTTCAACAATCATGAGCGGTAGACCGGCAAATTATGCAAAGCTTACTCGAGAGCAAGTTATTCTTCTTGAAAATCTTTTCGAAAAAGGCATGAAATCAACAACATGTTCGGAAATGCTTCAAGCAGCTGCTGAGGAAACATCGTTCCCTGTTGAGAAAATTAAGGTGTAGTAAATAGGTTTTTATTCATGTTGTACTTGATATATAAACATGTTATTATCCATATTTAGGGCGTTTCATTAAGCTGTTTGTATGTCATTGGAATTTGCGTGAAATTAATTCACCACGTCAAGCTATAAACGTGTATAAAATCATAAACTAGTACACTATATACAGTTTGTAGCACCAGTGTCATGCATGACTTATGAAATGCTGCAATTATTCGTTACAATTATATAGTGGTGAATAGCCTACAGAATGTAAAATAAATTTAATTAGTCTATTGATCCATTGGTCAGACCGGAACCTTGTGTGGTACATCATGCTACAGCGTTTTGAGTAAATAATTTGCCAGTGGCAAAGCTTAATAATAGCCACAGTATATAAAGAAAATAGAAGTAGACAACAGCGGGGCCACTCAGTAGTGTAACATGTTGCCCTGTTTTTATGCAGTTCACTGGCTGTGACCAGCCAATGCTGTTGGCTACGAAATGCAGTTGACTGGCTAGGGTAATGGTAATGCATTTATAATGTGAATAATGGCAGACATGCAAACTTCACTTGAGTGACCCTACTGTTTATATTATACACTGTGCTATATAGCACACAGCCTTAAAATTTGGCCATATTTGCACATATAGGATTTCGTATTAAAAAATGAAAATTATTTTTTGCTTTCACTGCATGTTTCTGGGGAAGTATGAAATGACTGATTTCAATTTGGGGGTAGAGTTTGAAAGTCTAATTTTAAAATAGTCTAGCATTGCAATTTTATGTTGGGCTTTGCCACTTGCATGTATACTGTAATTATCATAATTATTTAATGATATGCAATATTTTTTATATTCAATTAAAGAAATGGATTGGTAACAAAGTGGCCAGTGAAAAGAAAAGGCAAATGATCCAGTTGGGTGATGAGTCACCACAATGTACGCCACCAAAGGTTCCTAAACCTCCACCTGGGATACGCGGGTCAAGTGGATACAATTTGTTTTGTTCTGATTTCTTTAAATCAGGTAAGAGTTTATAACCTGTTTTCTAGTACTGGTAAAGTGCCCAGTTAAAATATAAAGGGAGAAAGAAGGCAGTCCACCAATGATTTGGCAAGTTCCATTCATTAAATTCTTTGATATGGAATTCATCTATGTCATGTTATTAGGTAGGGTAAATTTGTATGGCATTTATGTAGGTGACCACAGAGCTGAGGAAGTCCACCAATGATGTTTCTCATGGCACTACTGGGCTATAGGATTACCAAATCCAGGAAATTGCATTTCCCACAATTCCAGTTTTCAAAATTTCCCAGGGACAATGCCCTTGGGCCCAGCCCTCTAGATCGATCAAACCTTTGGGACTAGCCCATGTCCCCCCACTTCTTTATCTTATGCTCATAGAATGCTGTCATACTGGTGAGGTACGAAACTTGAAGTGAAGAGTAAGCCTTGTATTCCAGATATGAAGTTCAGGATAAAGCAGCACAGAATTTTAACTTACATGTAGTTAGTAGCAAAGACAGTTGGGAAACATGTTAGAACTACATTCCAAGTAATTATCATTTTTTGTTCTGGTTTATGCAGAAATGGTGCTATCATGCTACCATGACTTAAATGATTTGGTAATTCAAGAATTGCTATATTGCTGGATCTAAAAGAACTCAATACACATGTGACGAGGAAGGCTTTATTTCTGCATAAACAATGACCAAAAGAAAAAAGCCCCAAAGATTGATGTCCAAATCCGCTCGAGACAACAATTTTTTCATTGTTTAATGACCAACATAATACTTTTAGCCTTCTAAGTTTCCAAACCATCTCTTCTATATTTAACTATAATGATTTAAAACAATTTACAAAGTTCCAAGTATACGCATTTACTACCTTAGCTTAATTTTAGATCAGCAATTAAATCTCTAACAACAAATCTTACTTACAGATGAAATGATTTCAAGGGGTATCCAGCTTGGTGGAAAAGAACAAAATGGCCTCTGCAAGATGGAATAGCTTGCCAAAACCAGTACAAGAGGAGTGGCTAAGAAAAGCCAACACTATAAAGAAAGATCCTGTCAATATGGAGGCCGAAACAAAAGCAAAATTGATTGACCAGCACATTAAATTAGTGGCTAAGGAGGTACAGTGTATCTATAATTATCATTTTGAACTGTATGGTGAAATAAAAGATAAGCTCATCAGCTCAATAGTTACTTATAGTGCATTAAAGGGCACTGGTATTAAAAAATTATTTAATATATAATTAATAGCCATTAAAGCTTTTTCATACCTTACATTATTCTTGAGATCATTTTGCTAAATATGTCCAACCAACATCTTGTACTATCAAGAATATGCATGTTGAGTCACAAGTAGGACAGACCATACAACATTTTAATATTGACAAATTGTGATTAGAAAACAGCTCAGAAACATGTCTATATTTGCTATTTTATACTGCACATTCAAGTCATTCAAAGTGGTTCAAGCATTTTGGTCAACTTTTAATTCTTGCTTACTTTATTTTAATTTTTAAGGCTTACAGCATCCTACTTATGACGTACCGTAATGAGGTTAGGAGTTTATCCTAACTGACTCACAACTTACATGTTTGTAATGTAATTTGGAAATAACATGCACGAGTGAGTTTTTCAATGACTCCGAAATCGCAGGACCATAGTAACCCAGGAATACTCAGGACAAGTGCAATTTGGCATCATTGAAAAACTCACAAGTGCATGTTATTTCCAAATTGCACGAGAAATCATGCTATTACTTGTTAATAACTAAAAAAGAAAATGTTCAAGACAAGAATACATGCCATACAACTGTACTTACATAGTGATCGGTCTCCTTCACTTTTTCCTTAAAAACTTTAAATTTACGCCTATAACGTCTTGATAAATAGCCGGAACGTCCCAATAGTGATGTATTTTATATACATAAATCCATTTCGTTAAAAAAACAGCCAAATTTGACCGCAATTGCTCTCAAATTTCACCTGCCATGTTTATATGTTTTGTTAAGAAAATTCGCATTCCCGTTTTCCCACATCAAATTTGATTGGTTCTTCTGTTGTTACAGATTTTTGCACTTCTTTTTGGGATTAACTGCACTGAAATTGACCAATCACAATCGAGATACATTTCCTGGTATACATGTATTATTACAGGCGAAATATCACAGGAAACAACCGGGATATAAAAAAAGCTGTGAAATGAATGAATTCAACTATTTTTGGTGCCAATGTTCTTTTGAATAATAACAATACAAACTACCCAAACTACATCGTAGAAGTGGCTAAATGAAATAAAGAAAAGCTTTGATAAAAGTCAGGATGCATTGAATCTAAAATATATTATATTTATATTTTCAAACAGTTAAATTATCTTGAAAGTCTTGGCTGTGACTCCTCATGCTTGATTGTAAATGAGAGAAAAGAAGTTTTTGTCCTTGGCTCATCAGAAGGAAAAAAACTTTCTTAACAGTGAACCTGCTATGGTATGCAAGTTTCAGAGTAATTTTGGTAAGTATTTTTATGTGTGCGCTAACTGTTTTAACTGTGGGAATGTTATATAAGGTCGGTTGTACGATATGACACTGCATGACTAGAGAACAACAACCGCTCGTTGTCTCGCGTAATCTCGATACACACATTAGGTCAATTATTACATTCAGTTTGTAAACTAATACAAATTCTAGCAAATAATTTCAATTTGAAAGGACATACTTTTTTGGGGAAACCCTGCGTATGTATTCATTAAAATTATATCCTTCCTAGATGCTGAGCGTAAAAATGAAGATGTAACGCATGAACATGTGAGACTGTTGTTCAACAAGAAATACAGTAAGTGTATAATATTTAATTTATGTCCGGGTAAATGACTTGTTCTGTTAATTTCTATGATGCGTTCGCATAGCTTGTGACAGCTTGTTGACGACAAGTCTGTTGCAAGTTGTCAACAGACTTGTTGCAAGTTGATTGTCATATCTTGTTATCCACAGGCTTGCTGTAAGTTGTCTCAACACGACAAGTTGCGACAAGCCCGATTTTAACAGACTTGTTACAAGGCGACGAAATTCACAAATTTCTGGCAAGTTTTTGGCAAGTTGCGTCAAGCCGTTAAAATTGATAAATGGCGTTTCTGACTGCGTATGGGAGTTATATTTTCCATATATCTTATTGAATGGTTTGACATATAATCCGGCCGAGTATTTTACGAGTTTCGAACGTATTTTTCCGAGCCCTGAAATGGCGAGGAAAAATGCGAGAAACGAGTAAAATGCTCGGCCGGATTATATGTCAAACCATTTAATGGGATTTTTATTATACGACATGCCTGAAAAAGAACTTTTCCTTTGTTTTCGGAGGATTTGCATGTATGTGGCCTTGTGAACGGCAAATTTTTTCAAGTGAAATGAGAACAACAATAAAACAAGTTGCGAGTTGCATACTAAATAAGGAAAAACCGTTTACACTGACATCATCATTCTTTAATCTGATTGGATAAAATATTACAAATAGAAAAACCTGTCAATCAAGTTTTACATTTTTCATTTTGACTGCAAAAAGTCGGATTTTTGCTTCGTCTATACCAGAAAAACCGGTATAGACGAGGGCAAATACGGCTTTTACCGTGTAATCCGCTCTCAGATTTTTCGTGTTCTCGTGACCTTATTTGGTAAAAAGGCGTCATTGTCATATAATAAAACACATTAAAGTGTTAATGGTGCTGTTCATTACATCATTACTCTTCCAATTAATTTTCAGACCATAGTTGCACTTCCTCTTTTTTTACCATTTCGATTCAAAATTTCGTTAATTATTTACTTTAAGGTGAAGCAAAGGGAGTGACTGGTGCCCGAGTATCATACCTTTCAAAAGGCTTTCGGGTTGAAGGGCTTCCCGAAAATATTCGGCTTAAGAAACCAAGACAATATGGCTCAAATGAGTTAAAGTGTCCCTGTCAGAAAATGAGATTTCATATTTTTGAAAACTATGGTATTAAATATAAAGAAATTTGAAAGCAGAATCAAAATTGCAATTTTAGTCTAAAAGTTATTGCGGTCCAAACATTAGGTTTTACTTTGTGAAAAATCTAAAAACCGCGCAAAAGAGACTGGAACGAAATAATGTGTGTGACGTAATAGTAGGAACTCGTCTAGCTCATCAATACAGAAATACTATTGCGTGTTATATCACTGAAAAGGCAAAAGCGCAAATAGAAGTCACGAAACTGAAAAAATGCCGAGCCGATGTGTAGTAGCCGGCTGCTGTAATGGTTCAGATGCAAAGAATGACATTTCACTCCATTTCATACCTTTTGCTGGGCACGATAGGCCCGAAGCGAAAAGGAGGCGCAAGCAGTGGGTTGACTTTGTCCGCGTTAAGCGAGCAAAATGGGATCCAACTCCTAATTCGAGCATTTGTTCAAAACAGTTTGCGAAGGAGGATTTTGCGGGTATATTTTCTATCCACTCCGTAGAAGACCAAGGTTAACTACCGACGAAATTGGTATCGTTCCAATTCCAAAATATGCCAATACTGCCGACGACAAACCTTTGTCTGCCAGAGCCAAGAGAATGGTATGTAAACAAATGATTTGATTTTAAAATTGTTGATTTTATTATGTTTTATGTTGTCAAATGAAAATTTAGTTAGTCACCTGTTCCAATGCAATATAGTGCAATTTTCTCACAAATTAGTTATTTATATAGATTGTAAAAAAGCTGTTTCGATGCAATCAACCGATGTTGGTGTAAGTCACGAAAGCGTTACAAATGTAAATGAGCCACAGGTAATGGATAGGACAGAAAATATCGATGAAAAAAGCGATTGTGAACATGATATAGCAGAGGAGACCCAATTTCTCACGCCTAAAAGCAATGTAAGTTTATTGTTTTCAGTGTTTTGTACTTTGGCTTATAATAGACCACTTTGGCGGTTTTGACGCAAGTGGAAACACGTGCTCGCTAATTGGGAAACTCGGACAAACATGGCGGGACGTAAATATAAATAATACGCAAAATATGGAAATATTTCGCCCTTTTAACAGATAAATTTACTATCGTTCTTTGCAAAACAAATATCAAAATGGATAAAAAGTCACAAGAAGAGAAATTCAAAGCTATGAAACTGCCAGAGCTCAAGTTTTATTTACAAAATCGAGGTATCACTGTAAACAGTTATCTTAAGCCCGGACTCGTAGCTATAGCATGTGCCGTCGAAGAAATGAATCTTCCAGTGCTCTGTCAAACCAGTGAAGCCGATGAAAAGTTGGGTATAAGTCGTCGCGTGAATCTTCATGATGTACAGCTGCCGGATCCTTTGAAAATGAATGTTTTAAACGATTTTAAACTTTCTCCTCCCTTCGGCTTATTTGACATATTCAACCACCTGATATATCTCATTCGTCCGAGTACGATAAGCAAGGCCTTGAGCATATAAATCGTACGAAAACTACCGCTTATTTTACGATGGATACGTTGAATCACTGCTGACCATACACAGGAAAGATGCTGGAGTTCATGTGTATGTTGCAGCTGCTTTATATTCCCTTAATGACTTGTTAAATACAAAAGGAGAGGATAGTATAACAAGCAAGCCTTGTCAATGGATTCGCAGACCAAAGCCTGACACAACGCCTTGTGAACTGAAAGACCTACCAGTTAGAAAAAGAGGGCTTAAAGATCACGAGGAAACAAAACGAAAAAGGAGCCGAGAATATAAGTTTTCCCAGTACCAGCCATACTATCAATTTTGAAACAAAAATTGATTGGTTCAGATAAAAGTAAAGATAGAAACACCACTGGTATGAAAATAGCACCCGAGAAGCATGGAATGATGGAGAAAAAGCATATGCAGCATATAGAAAGCAACAACCAAGCAAATGCAGACAATGTTGCTTCCCTTACTAAAAAGCAGTGTCAATGTAAGGAATGGTATGTACACAAAAGAGGATTTATAACTGCCTCAAAAGCTAAAAATGTCTACACAAGGCAGATTTCTGCTGAGAGGCAACCTGAGACTGAGGTCTCTGTTCTTGTTAAGTCATTAAATCAGCAGAAAGATGTATCAGTGAGACAAAATATCATGGAAGATCCAAAAATCCTCTTGATTGGGGTCTTAAGCAAGAAGAGTGCCAGGAAAGCCTACTACAGACTTGAGTCAAGTAAACATAATCAACTTAATTTGATTTGTAAAGGCCTGATGATTTCAAAAACAAAGTTTACTCGACCACAATTCACTCACATTGGGGTGTACACTTACAATGTTGTCTGGGTTTGCTCCAAGAAAAGGCTTTGTTTTTGAAATCATCAGGCCATTAGAAATCAAATTAAGTTGATTATGTTTACTTGACTCAAGTCTGTAGTAGGCTTTCCTGGCACTCTCTTTTTGTTTCAAAATTGGTAGTATTGCTGGTTTCTCTTCCTTTCTTAGTAGGTCTTTCAGTTCACAAGGTGTTGTGTCAGGCTTTGGTCTGCGAATCCATTGACAAGGCTTACTTGTTATACTATCCTCTCCTTTTGTATTTAGCAAGTCATTAAGGGAATATAAAGCAGCTGCAGCATACACATGAACTCCAGCATCTTTCCTGTGTATGGTCAGCAGTGATTCAACGTATCCATCGTAAAATAAGCGGTAGTTTTCGTACGATTTATATGCTGCAAGGCCTTGCTTATCGTATTCGGACGAATGATATATCAGGTGGTTGAATATGTCAAATAAGCCGAAGGGAGGACAATGTTTAAAATCGTTTAAAACATTCATTTTCAAAGGATCCGGCAGCTGTACATCATGAAGATTCAAGCGACGACTTATACCCAACTTTTCATCGGCTTCACTGGTTTGACAGAGCACTGGAAGATTCATTTCTTCGACGGCACATGCTATAGCTACGAGTCCGGGCTTAAGATAACTGTTTACAGTGATACCTCGATTTTGTAAATAAAACTTGAGCTCTGGCAGTTTCATAGCTTTGAATTTCTCTTCTTGTGACTTTTTATCCATTTTGATATTTGTTTTGCAAAGAACGATGGTAAATTTATCTGTTAAAAGGGCGAAATATTTCCATATTTTGCGTATTATTTATATTTACGTCCCGCCATGTTTGTCCGAGTTTCCCAATTAGCGAGCACGTGTTTCCACTTGCGTCGAAATCGCCAAAGTGGTCTATTATAAAGTAATTCGATGCAGTAAATTAGACGTACACGCATTGTGTTCACTAATTGTTTAGAAAATTGATATTTCCACGGAAACCCTTGGTTGTGCTGGCTGTGCATATTTGATAAAAGAAAGAAGAAAAACTTGGAAGAAGTACATTACATTAAAAGCAAAATACGATGAAATGATTAAAGTAACACGTTCCAATGGTGTACACATACAATATTTATGTTTAGTGTGATCTGTCAGTATGCGCCACATGAAAAAGCCGTGTGATATGTTTCAGATTGATTGCATGTTCATATGTTATATGATGCAATAGTAAGGATGTATACGTATTAGGAAAATTGTCTGAAAAACAGGCTGAAAGTACAAGTTATTTAACTCAACTAAGTAAATGGAAAAGGTAAAAAATAAGTGATGTTATATATTTTCTAGTTTCTGTCGTACTTGCTCAAGAAAAAACTGCGGAGGCTGCAAAATCAACTGGACGAGCACCTCCACGATGTGCAGTGTGCAAGAATCTGATGAAGGGACATAAAAATTAATAAAGACTGCCCAAAAACTCAAAAGTAAAGAAATTTATCAGGGCTATTCTAACTTGCACACATGCTGATGTGCCTATATAAAGCTTTCTTGTTTTGATTTGTTTTGTACAATATTTAATCTACTACAATGGTTGTTGTTTATAATCCATGAATACATGTTTATTGAAGTATATAAAATATTATTAATACAATCCAATGAGCATATACCAATGACCAATGTTTTACACCATGCAATATTTCTTGCAACTTGCAATGCAAATCTAACTTAGGCTGATGCTATTAGAAATGAAGTGCTAACAATGTGCGAGTCTGTCCCTATTCTGCTTTATAGCTGCTACTCTCATAAAAAAACTGTCTTTAAGCACTTAATTACTGAAAATGCTGTGAAGAATCTTAGCAGAGCACTATACTAGTAGTTTCTATACGACTAATGTTTACATTACATCGGCCTAAAAATTACATTGCAAGTTTAAAGAAAAGTTGCAGCGTCTATACGCTTTGCACACAATATATAATTTATTGAATAATTTATAATTTACGAGCAGTCCTCCTCTACAAATCCTGCGAAGTCTTCGTCAAAAGCTGGCATGAAGTATCTCCTTATCTTCTCGTATGCGCAAGCTGGCAAGGGATATCGTCGATTCCCCAAATTCCCATATACCATTCACACAAAGGTTCTGTATGCCGTGCTTCGAAAGAATCTACAAATAGATAAGTCTTTTCAATAAGACGCTTACTTGTAAATACACATGTAAATGCATAAAGGTATAAACAGATGTTCGGTATATATCTATATAAGCCTTTTGCCTGAGAAATGCGTGCGTGTTTTATGGCACGCATGTGTTTTGCGATGACGTGGGTATATTAACGCGTAATTTTTGATAAGTAATAAAGATGCATAAATAAATAAATAATATAAATGAATAAAGCGCTATTTACCTGTCTTCTGTGCCTGTTTGGCGGTATTCTTGCTTTTCTCTAGTTCGCAAGTTCGTGGCTGCAAAACGGAGCGACCACTTGTCTAGACATAGGCTGTCAAAACCAGGATGCTTGGTAATACATGATGGAGCGACTTCAGCTTCTTGTATCACTGTTTCACTTTGTAAACATTGTGCACACTCGTCGATTTCTGCACAACATTGACATTCTTTCGCATTATGAAGCAGTTCAAGGCAACAATTACCACATTTACGCCTAAAATATTAGAGTTTGTACTTTTAATTATGATGTGTATGTAGAAGCAGACAAGTCACGAAACCCAAGGTCACGCAACAAAATCAGAGTGATATATTTACCGTTTATTCAATTCTTCCAAACCATATATCAAGTCTTCGTTGCAGTTCCTTAAGACGTTCGTCGTATTTTTGTCTTTTTTCGTGGTAATTTGCGAGCCAGTCTTCGTTGGCAACTGGTTCATTAGCATATGGACCGATGTCTTTCTCATTAGTGGCGCTGCTTGAGTTCGCTCTTCGCTTCACTGCTGTTATCATTTGTTTCGCTTGGTTTCGCTATTTGATACGGCCCAGGAATATAGTTCCAGTCAGAGTCATCGCTTTGGTAACTGTTATTTTCCGTATCAGAACTGGATGAGGGCATTTTTATTCAATGTTTGCAAGCACTTAGCACACGCTCCGTAAATATATACTATGCACTAAGACGATAGCCAAACGAGTTTCTGACAGGGACACTTTAAAGAAACTAGTGAACAGCAAAGATGAAATCAAGTAAAGAAGAATTGCCAATATCAACTGAAAACAAGGAATGTGATGAGCTACTGGAGAAAGTATTTGGAAGAAAAAACTTTTCCCTGAAAAAAGTATCTCTACAAGAAGTACAGGCATTAGAGAGGGAGAAGTTTTCCAACATTTCTTTGATCAAAGAATTAATTACTTCATGTGCAAATTTATTTTCCAATGATGCTCTAACTACATTCACAGGAAAATTCAACGAATTTGTTGCCAGTGCCAAAGAGCTCATTTTACCAGTTTACTGTAGTGGTGAAGAAGACAACTTCTGGCTTTTCTACTGCTCCGATTCTGCCGAAAATTTGAAAAGAAAATGTGCGAAGGACAAGTTGACTGGCTACTGGTTGGACCACGAATCAGCAACAACATATAAAATGCTGCAAGAAAAGGTGACCTTAATTGGTGAAAATATAATCAAGCAAGATGGAAGATATATCTTCGAGGTCCACAAATTTGAAGATATGAATCAAACGTTTGAACTGAACAAATCGTTTGAGAAGAAAATTAACAAGGTGTTGTCAGAACAAGGTTATATCTAGCAAGTGAAGACACTGTAGTTCGTTTCTCTTGTCCCACGCGTAATGTGGCAGCCCATTCGATTTCGTTGTCTGTGCAAAACTAGGTACAATCGTAATGTCGTGTGTGTGGCAGGAAAACCGCCCTGTATAAACCTTTGCCCTAGGTAGCCCAAATATCTGCTATGACGTTCAGGGGCATACCGAGACCATTTGTTGGGTGGCATAACATACCGACGAGGTTTGCTATGATGGTTTTACATCCCGATACCCTCGGTACTCCCCTCGTTATAGTGATTGCATGTGCATGCTACAACGGAGTTTTTGGCTACCTAGGATCCATAGGCTAACATATTTACATAATTGTAGGTGTTCTGTGCAATCAATTTTTTTGAAGATAGGACTTTAAAATCATTATTTTTACAATCTGTAAACTGGTATATATGAATATGTGCACCCAATTGTCGATCTTCCAGTGCTTCGAGTTTCTACAGGTATAACCTTTCCATATACAAAACATAATATGCTCACTCATTTGTTAGGCAATACAATCCTTAGGCCAGTGTGTTACAGTTGTTTAAGGATTATATTGCCTAACAAGTGAGTGAGCAGTCTTGCATATGTTTTTAGGTATATATAGAATATCGAAAAATCAGTAAGAACATAATTGTTTGACCTTGAAAACAAAAACATCCAGGTATGGGAATTAGCACAGACGTTTTATCTAAAACGTAAGACCTCAAATTGGAACGACCGCAAGTTAATCTAGTAAGTGTATACATGTAAACAATAATTTATGTACATTTATCAATTAAGATAACTTTTGGTATTATTTGTAAATATCATCATTTAGTAATGAGTTTATTTTATTGTTGTACAGTATTTCTGATGTTATATAACATCTCTTGAAGAATGCAAAATTAATATCAAAATTATGAATTATGAATATCTAAATAATAAAACTATTGCGGCAATGTTGAAATTAATTGTTTTCACAGTCATTGAAAACAAAAGTATTTGCATTCCCTGACTAAATGGTAAGTCCGAACAGATGGTTTAAAAACATATTACACAGATCCCGTTTTCACGGTAACCGCATTGTCACAATATCAAATTGAATATTTTCAAATTATCCTAATATTACAGAATTTAATGACAACTAACGGTAGAAAAAGTGGTCAGAGTAAATGTGAACACAACGTGACCGAACTCGATGTGTGACCACGCGAATCCGGACACCGTGTAAACGGGGTCTCATCTATGTTGGTAAACGTTAATTAATGCAAAATATGGTTCATCGTCGCGTGTGTTCAATTTGGCTAACAATCCTAAACTTTGCTATTGGTTTGTTGGGCAAGGACACAATAAGCACGTCACGATGAAGAAGCATAAAACAGAACGCAATTAAGATAATGACTTGAATCATTATTCTAATGATCACTCTCAGTTTAACATTAAGATGGCTATGACCGGTCAAACACCGACGATTTTGACATTTCCATAAAGTCAAAAAGTCAGTGAGTCAAGACAAATACAAGATCCTGAAAACTTATCTGGTGTAAACTACAAAACTAGGCTTGACCAACATGATTTGTTCATCTTTGTTCATCTGTTCAAACTAGTAAAGTCCTAGAATACAATGCAATAACCCAGTTAACAGACAATAGTTATGACTATAGTCAACAACATTGTCTACCTTGAAAATTTGGAAATGTGAAACTTTTTTGTCCAATGTGACTGTCCCACTGCTCTATTAGACACTGCCTTGTCAAAGCAAATGCATCTTGTCAATTTGTTGGCCATTTGCAGGAAATCTAAGGGAAATATATATTTACTGATTTCTTTTACACTATCTTAATTTATATTCATGCTGTCTCCTTGAAACAAGCCAAAAAGGGTGTAACATTGGTAAAAAAATATCCAATTTGGTAAAATTTCAAATTGTTGGGTAAATGGTAATAACCACTCAGAAAGTCTGGTCACACTCAATATCCATACGGATTTTATATAAATATTAGAGAGATCGGAGTAAATACACCTCATTTTTATCGAAATGTCCTTATTTTAAATAAATATTAAAGAAATCGGCGTAAATTTTGGGTATATGTATTAAGGGTGTTGCATATACAGTCGATATTGCTAAAATACACCTCATTTTTATCGAAATGTTCTTATTTTAAATAAATATTAGAGAAATCGGCGTAAATTTTGGGTATATGTATTAAGAGTGTTGCATATACAGTGGATATTGCTAAAATACACCTCATTTTTATCGAAATGTTCTTATTTTAAATAAATATTAAAGAAATCAGGGTAAATTTTGGGTATATGTGTTAAGGGTGTTGCATATACAGTGGATATTGCTAAAATACACCTCATTTTTATCGAAATGTTCTTATTTTAAATAAATATTAAAGAAATCGGGGTAAATTTTGGGTATATATATGGTAATCTTAAACCTGGGTTTACCTAGAATCCGCAGAAAATTTAGAATTATTTCTTCAGGAATCTTGTCTGGATCAATAAGATCTTTCTTTTGTGGAATTTCAAAGTAAACAGACGTGCAGAAATACACAAACTAAAACACTGCATGGGTTGAATTTTAACCAAGGCTTTGCTTTGAACAACACGCCCCCGTAAACTGGTCCAAGTCTGGCTGATTCAATGAAAGAAAACCACTATTGGTAAACTCATAGGTGTATTTATACTGTAGAGCAATTTATGTTCAAAACACATGAGGCTCGTTTGTCAATTGTATGGATAATATTGTAAAAACGCGAGATAATAAAGGAATAATATTTTTAAATAAAAGTTTTTTGGTAATTACATTTTCTTGCTGCTGGTCTGTACTTTACGAAGTAGTATCTTCTTTTGTATTTACATATTTCAGCACTTTTACTTCTACTTATAGTAAAAATTGAGAAGTTATTTTTCATTTCTAGTTAAGTAAAAATTCTGATTACTTAACTCCAGGAAGGACAGTTTAGAACTGATAGAGCTAACCAGTATAAATAGACTAGTTTAGTTTAGGTTTCCTCCTGTAGCACAGAATAGACATAAACAGAAGGGCCACTCAGCAGTGCAACATGTCTCCCTATTTTTATGCAATTGACTGGCCAGAATAATGGCGGAACGGCCTGTTCAGCGTTCCTATTGGCCAGAAAAGGCAATTGACTGGCCAGAACCTGCATAATGAACATGCGTAATGCGACATGCGTGGAGACACAAACTTCAAAGGTTCCGACTCGAGTGGCCTTTCTGGTTATTTCTATTCTGTGCCTGTAGTAACACTGGATCAATAACACACAAACAAAAATTGGACCGGCCAACATATACATTTATCATATTGGACATCCGACGGACAATTTAAGAACAAGATAGATTTGCCCCTCCAAATCTAGACGGTACTAAGTAAACCCACCTTTTGCACCTGACTATTATTTCTTAAATATACCACGCAATAACAAACGTGTTTTTAATTTTTAATTAGACAAAATTATTATCCTATTTACACAATTTTAAAATTTTTCACTAGATCACTATGGTATATTGTAGATATGGTTACGCATGGCGAGACGTATGCATTAAGTTGATGCATAAAGTAGTTGCATGCTGTCCTCTTTAACGAGTTATTTCATAAGGAAAAAAATTCATTTGTACACGCACTTGGTAAAAGTGCAGGGCAGCCCTAAGGTTATTATGTGAAAGTAAACGCATTCATGATAAGACCACCAGGGGCTTCCAGTCTCCCAGGAAAGAACAGCGAGGTTCAGATTTGACTTCCACTACCGCTACCTTAAAGCAATTGCTCAGCCAATCAGGCGTGTTTCATTCTCCTGATTAACCAATCAGGTTTCTTTTAAGCCAGGAAAACGTGCCGGTAGTGGAAGTCAAATCTGAACCTCGCTATTATCCAGTATTATCTGCTCATGAGGCAGGGGTATCACGGGGTGCCACCCACTCATTGCCGCTGGATTTAGGTTTTATGTCTCGTAAAGGCCGATGTACACAACACGACTATGTAATCCAGGGGCCGGTTGTATCAAAGACGTTTAGCTTAAGCGGTGGATAAGTGAAATTTAAAAATCACTTTTACATCTAGTATGGAACAGAAATTAACAGTTTAATAGAATAAATATTCAGTTTTATATATAATTGTTCTTCTTAGGTCAAATAACTTTAGCTGGCTTGTTTATACAACACGCAAACTTGTTTTGTATTTTTGACTTATCCACCGTTTGAGCTAAAAGCCTTTGATACAACCGGCCCCAGGTGATCTGAATGCGCGTACATATAAGGATGTCTAGAATAGACTTGGCTATCCTAATCTGTGTCGCTTTCAATATCGGATAGCTCTTCGACATCCTCTTCATCGCCAGACTGCTCATTAGTATACTCTGCCCTACTTTCGTAATCAATCAAACTCTCCACATCGCTCAAGGCCAAATTCCCAAAATGGGCCTGAATACGAACAGTCTCACCCGTAGGAAGTTTAAAAAGATCTTTCAAATCAAGCAATTCATTCTGAAGCCTCGCACGCATACGCAACAGCTCGTGTTTTGAACCGTACCAAAATCTACCGCGGGATCCACTCAAGTCAGCAATACTAGCTAGCTTCTCGTCAATCTTACAGCATGTCTTTGTGTAATAGGACAAAAGTCTTTCTTTTTCGGCAACCAAAAGTTGTTCCTCTTCCTCGCAGCGTTTTAAGAACAGATGTAAATCAATAGCTTTCCGTTTAGTGTACAGTGGGACTTTAGTCGAAGCTTCTGCAGGGTTACAAATTTCAGTCTTTTCCAATTAGCTTCACAGCACTGTCAAACCCTTCATCTCCAGGCTTCCACCTCTGCTTAAGGGAATGCCGGGATTCTTCAAAGTCTTTTCCATACTACACAGAATAATTATATCGTATGCGGATCTAACAATGTAAAGATACAACACGACCCAGCATAACCCATTGAATAAATCTAGTGTGTAAATAAAACAAACTGTATACCGTACCTGCAAAGCTTCTTGGATACTTGATGAACTGACGGATCCTCTGTCGTTATGTCTTCATTCTCTTCGTAGACCCCACACGCTGCAACACTTCTGCATGTATATAATGAAATTGAAAACACAAGTAGATTAATAATCTAATATATACACACACAATAATCTAATATAAAGGATCTAGTATGTACATATATTTTGTGAATGATAGGTTTCTCGACGCTTTTTTGCGCTAACATGTTTTTGGCGATGTTACCTTAGTTGTTTATAATGAAGCAGGTTTCTAACATATTTGATATTCCAAGTCTCTTTAGTTTGCCGATTTTCTACAAAAACAACAAAAAGAAGTAAAGGTTACCAGGCACTGCGGAGACAGGGAGTAGGGAAGGCGGGAAAATAAACTAGTAAAACTAAACGAAGAGGCTGGATATTTTCTGCTTATTTTTGGCTTAGCCTACTCTATCCAATACGCTCCGCTAGCCCATTTAGTCAAGAGAAATCGACTGTTGCCTGTTAATGAACACTGCTCAAAATTGCACTTTTAAAATAACACTTGTTTGGGAAAAATAACACACAAAAATAACACAAAATAAAAATTTTAATATGTATGTGATGTATGCGTGTATATGTATATGTATATGTATGTAACATACCACGGTTCTTGTTCAACATTCTTTCTTTTTCTGTGGCTTCCCAGCCTCCAACTATCTCAGGGCTGTATTCAACTAATAAATGCATGAATTGGAATAAAGTGAGGCTTATGGTGCAGATCTCATTACATAAAATATACTTACTGTCAAGTTGGCTAAATATTTCTTCAAGATCAGTTTTGGTCTTAACTTGAAGATCTTGGCATTATTTTAACTTAGTCTTTAGCAATTTACCTGAAAGAATAAAAATGACAAAATATGATGTTACAGCTGTAAAACTCTTTATTATAACGTCAAAGCAGAACAAAAAACGAACCAGAATTCTTGAAATTCTTCCGCGACAAATGAAGAAGTGCATCTGTTAAAAGATCTATTCTGCGATGTGCTGACATTTCCTTGGTAATTGATGAGAACCCACGAAGGTAAGACCAAAGTATCTCGATAGCTTCGCCATCAGTAAGCCCAAAACCATCAAGTCTTCTCGGACTAAATTCTACCTGTTTAAGTAAAGTTCTGTAAATAAAACTTTAGAACGTAAAAGATAAAGGAAAGAAATAAGGTCTTTACGTCATGTAAGTGGTTTGAGTTTTTAGTAATTTGTTCTAAAATTACAAGTTAATAACGCACCTGACATGATGCTTTGTGACCATAACAATGAAAAATTGGGACAGATATAGATATCTTCGAAAGAATGTCATCTCTTCCATTCGCCTATAAGAAGGCATAACATGCATGCATAGACTTATCCGTTACGAAAGACTTTCACGAAGACGACATATTATATACGAAAACATACTGTAGATTAAGGATACACATAAATGTGCAACTCTGCACAATTCGCCTATGATTTCGCTGTCTCACGGGTTATGTCATATCAACACGCATTTCTCGCAAGTACATTGTTCAAATGTCAAATCTTAATATTAATCTATTCCCAAAAACTTTTTGCCTTTTTATAAGCCACCAGGACAGAAACATATGCAGGACAACTTCTTTTCATAAATTTCTGCAAACCAAGGCAACCTTGCGGAAAAAGGCAAAATTGCCGTTTATTTGACATGTCCCTATAGTGCCTAATTCCTTATAAAATCTTGCATGACCGTGCACTTGCCGGAAATGAGCGTGCGTATACGACGTACCCAAGCCATACTCAAATACCAGCTCACAAGCACTATAGACACGAGCATCGAAGATTATTTCAACAATTTAATACCCAGCTTACAGTACCTGGAGATGCGATGATAATACACAACCAATATCATACATTATTTTCACATCAACATTTGGATTTGTATTAGCGGTTTGCAGTAAGTGCTCCAGTTCAAATATTGAATATGAAATTCTATATATTAAGAATAAGTGTATAAAAAACAAAGTCCTCATGGACATGGTCAATTAAAATGTAAATTTCAAAACGAATAAAACAGTTAGACCTCTATATTTGTGTTCATTAGTATTCTGAGCGGTTTTTCTCCTCACTAAAGCCAGTTTTCCACCAGGCGAATTTGTTCGCATGACGCGAAGTGAAAACAAGAATTCAGCAACGCGATTGATTGACAAAAAAGTGCGCTAATTTGCTCAGCAATCACGTTGCTGAATTGCTGAAAACAAATTCGCGTAGTGGAAACCGGGATTAATTGTAGTAGGTTTAATTGACTACTTTTTATACAACTAGCCCCACATGAACAGCTAATTACCTTTCTCCGTATTTAGTGCTGAGAAATCTTCCAGGGTGACTATGTCGGCTACAACAACTCCCAAACACCCCTTTTTCATCAAAAAGATTATTTTTCCCTTTTGATCGAAGTGCTTCAGTTACTTCTCCAGCTTTAAATGTCTGACAACTCTATCAAGAACAAAACACATGAATCTTTCAGTGTCATCACATTTCAAAATGAACGAAGTTAGATTAACAGGGAAAGCAACTTGGAAACTCTACGTAAACCATAATCCTAAACAGTATACAAAACGAAAATTAGCATTTAGCACTCTCAGTTATTGGATTGCACGTGCTATCTTGACATATTAAAATTATTTTCATACAGAAGTATTTAGGTGAGATAATGTTTGGGTTTATTTATTGTCCATTACAATAAGTCACACAACATCTGATGTTGAGCTCATACTAGAGTGTGTTGCACTGCAGGTATTACCTCTCCCTCATTTTTATTTGACTTGCTATAATTATCAACGAAGTTATCAACTTCATCCTGATAAGCAAATTTAAGGCAGCAGTGGTTTGGTGTTGTATAACTGTTTCCTGCACCTTTTTTTTCTTGTCAGACCAAAACAAGCATCGAATGAATGAATGGCCACACCTGATTCACCATTCTATATTGATGTACAACATTATCTTAAGCAAGACCTTACATGTCATTGCACATAAAGTTCAACATTTACACAAATTTACATAACACATAGTCTACATTTTTATAATAACATAGTCAAATGGTAATGCAGTACCTGAGCTAATTGGCCTATCAGATACCATAGTGTATGTGTAATTAATCTAATCACCTGTGGACAAAGGTAGCATTTTGTGTAATCAACCAGGTCACTGCATACAAGCTCTAATGATCTCACTCTGTGCCTGAAATACCTGTAAGAATATATACTGCAGGAAAGGTACATTTAGGAAGATTCAGAGTAATATTAATAGCAATTATTTTAAGATTTTGTTAGTATCTACAGCAGACAAACTGAAAATTGAACCTATTTACTGCTTGCTTTGTAATTATGTCCAAATCCAAAAAAGGTTGTATGTTCCACTTACTCCATAACCAAGCAAAATATTAGTTTTTGGTAGGAAACTTGATATGGAGCTGATTAAGTTTTTATAAATACTAATTTAATTTCAACCAAACATTTGTATCTTGTCTTACCGACATTCATCAAATGATCCAGAATTCAATATTGCATAAATGTTTTTAATCTTAATGAAGAGAAAAAGCCAGTGTAAAAATTATAGCTTTCGATACTTTGTAGATCAATAGGTTTATTATACATAACGTACACTGTATAATTATTACATACCAGCTTAGGTAACATGTCTTGATATTCAATTTCAACTGAACTGCAAAACTTATGCAAAGATACATGACTCTCCAATAAAAACTTCTCAGCATGATCCATGAAGTTGAAATGAAAAGCTACTTTAGGTTTTGTTGGAGATCCTGGCCACAGATGACGTTTCAGCAGAGTTGCAGAATCACTGATACACTGACAGAATTCCACTTGCTTTAAGTGTTATCTGCCTAAAAGAAAACCAACAATTCACATTTACATTATTATTTAAAAGTGCAATATAAAACATGTCTTAATTGTCCAATATATTGGACATAGCAGTTAAATTGTATACCTCTTTCATCAATACATGTTATCATACGGGTTTCTGCAGTTGGGCCGGGCAGCTAACGTGTCGTGGATCACAAAGTATGTGAGCATTACCAAGGAGCAACGGAACAAACATTTCACAATCACTCTTAAAAAATATAGACAAAACATGAAACTGGCTACCTGCTACTTGTACAGGGAAATGCAGTACACAACAAACAATTATATATTGTTTCAGGTTTTGGAAACAGCATGCAACATTTAGACCTGAATAAGCCCACAATCAGGTGTAACAATACCGAAAATTATTTTTGACTACATTGCAGAATTGAGTACACCAGAAAATTGTCGCACCCTGTTTTCAACAACTTATGACTGAAAATATTTTTGCCTGTCTGCTATATACCACTACATTATGTTACAGCATTCAGCAGTGGTTGTTCAGATTTGACTTTTATTATAGCATCACTACCATTAATTGAAACCCAGTTCATCAACCAATTGCAAGTACACTTGGCTGGGAAAAGGTAGTGGGAGTGAAATCTAGACCTCACTAGCATTTCATAAATATTACACTGAGCTACAATAATCTATCAAAACTCTGGTTATATAAAACCATTACCAAAATACAATTTGTAAAATAAAGTTCTTTATCATTTCAAGTATAACTGAATAATTTATAAATTAAAATATTTTACGAATAGGAAACGGAAGGCACTAGATAGGATCGAGTAAAACCACGGCGAGCCCGCAATAGGTTAATATTTGATACATTTGGCAGCGGTGCCTACAAGCACGGTTACATAAGCAGTATAAATTTAGTTTTTAATGTTGAACTTTCGATTGGCCGCATTAGCTCAGTGGTTTAGGTCGCGCGCCTCTGATCTGTTTGCTCCGGGTTCGAGCCCAGTTACACGCTTTTGTTTTATACTTTTTTTTCTTAATTTTTTGAATACTTTTTTTTCTTATATTCTTATATTTTTTCTTATAAAAACTATTCTCACTCACTATTCTCACTCACTGGGACTGTATCTACTTCACCAAATTTAGCTAAAGCGCGAGCCCGAAGGGCGAGTAAGGACTCGGCCCGCCGTGGTTTTACTCGATCCTATCTAGTGCCTTCCATAGGAAACTTTTGTAAACAATATGATTGAAAAACTAATAAATATTCCAGAAACTAAAACATCATACTGCAATCTTTGCCTTGTTTTAGCTAGCCTTGTTTATAGTTTAACAATTATATAGATACGTAATTATCTTTGGAGTTTTATTTTCATACTGAGTAGGACTATTTATCGTTTTACCTTCCAGACTTCAACAACATGAAACAAGTTTCTTGTTTGGTAAAGCTTCTCTGCACAGTAATGACAAAAATATTGATTTGGTCCACAATCAAGACATCTTATTTCAGCAATCGGCAGGGTAGATTCAGGCCGTCCATCTTCGACACATTTTACACAAATTTGCTGTGGTAGCATAGCTGAATTTTCAATATACGTTTTAACAAGCTCATCTTGCAAACCTTTCCAACATTCGCCTTCTTTTACTTTCCTCCTTTCGTACCTTGACCTGGTATTTTGTTCTTCCTGATCCTCATCCATGCTCTCACTGTCATCCAAAACATAGCTGGTTCCAAAATCCCCGTTATTATTTGGCAAGTCTTCGTTGCCACGAAGAGAATTTTCTTGAGAGTTGAGGCGATATATACGGTCTACTTGAAGAAAGACGTATATTTTGCCTAGAAAGTTTCTCAGATGCAGTGTATGTTTTAACTGTTAAAGAATATGGTTTTACACGACACCCGCCACCCTTTTAGACGCCATATTTATGCTGCATGTTGATCATTCAATCACGTGATTTTGAACAGCGCTACTGCAGGTAGCAATCTCGTACCCAGAGCAATGCAACCTCCTCCACAGGCGCTTTCCAGGGTTATATATATGGTGCGGGCGTAAAATTAGGGATACGCAGCGGGCAGTTTAAGAGAGCAATGCCTGTTCGCGGGTTAGGCTGGCATTGGCTCTGGGGAAACGGAATGAACTGCGTATGATTTCATACGCGCTCACTTAATGCGCATGCTCTCCACTAATAGGCTGTGCTTTATTTCCAGCTAAATAATCATAAAACAACTGTTGAGCCCGAATAAATAAAGCATAGCCTATTAGTGGGGAGCATGCGCATTAAGTGAGCGCGTATGAAATCATACGCTGTTCATTCCGTTTCCCCAGAGCCAATGCCAGCCTAACCCGCGAACAGGCATTGCTCTGGGTACGAGATTGTACAGGTAGCGGAGATAGTAACCTGACAAGGTTAATGCCCGCATTCTAAATTTTAGAAGCTCTTCTATTACCCATTTAGAATGAGCGAAACGGGTGCAATAACCTAGCGGGATTAGGCTGAGTTGTAGATAGGTTGTCCTTGTAGATGGTGTTACAGCGAAAAGGTAGATTTAGTATAAACTTAGTTGCCCGTCGTTGAAGTCGTTATGTCTGTTGAATTGTGGTGATTGTTTGTGGTGCCCAGATTTGGGAGCCATAACACAACTGCGCGCGAACCAGGGACAAGTAAAGTTTGCGACGGATGTGACGATTTTTATGTCGAGTGTCGATCGTCGTACGTATCCCAGGATCTTGTTAGCTTTGCTTCTTTCTTCTTAAAAATCTCCCTTTCAATCTCCCAATTCGCAGTGCCCATATTACCCTAGTCAGTCCTGACCATTATTTAGGCACTTGATTTTTAATTTTATATCTTATTTATGTCACTCCTGCCTGTATCTGCCACTGGTGCAACAAAATGGCAGCGACATCAAATAAAATTGACAAAGTATATTGAATGTATACGTATACTCCAGTATTGTCCAGATCAGTGGTTGATTGACATTTTAAAAACAGGTTTAGCAAACATGATGTGAAGTTAGCATGAAGGCGAATGAAAATGCCATGTTCACATCCATATGTGGGAATATGATGGGATTGCTAACTCTTTTATTAATGGCTGGAGACAGTATGTTTGCAGTAACAAGTTTTGTTCTGTTATACAGACACCTGATCTGACTGGAAGTGAACTGTATGGCTACATGCATCATACCAACAAGCATATCAACACGGGCAAAACATGCAAAATTTCCATTGTTAGAGAACGTTATAAGGATAAATTTCCATGCGGAAGGGGCATTAACACTGCTATGGGGGAGGCATGTTAATTTTTTGGGAAATTTTCCATACAGGGTGTATAAAACAGATTAAAATTGCAAAAGCCCATTGTGCAGATTTTGCATCAACTTTTTGAACTGAAACACTAGTTATGAGTAACATTTATTAATAATTCCGTGTTCTCAGTACGCGAAATAAAATTTTAATCCAAGCCCTAAATCTAATCAAGTCTTCAATCCATCAAAGTTAAAACATGACAAATAAAACGCTGGTTAGGATTAGGATTTGGGTTGGGGCTTGGATTAAGATTTATATGAGGACATGGAATTATTACCAGCAGAACTTCTTCTGGTCTTATGTCCCCCTTCCTGGAACCGCCAACCCGGGGTTCACTAGTAGATTACCCCCCCCCCCATCCAGCGGAAATTTCCTGCCAAATGACGTCAACAGTTATTTTCCCGCGAAATGTCATAAGGGTACTGTTGAGTGACGTCACCGCGCGTGGTCAGCACGTGAACAGCACATGCACATTGGTTTGGGGTCATAGCTTGTAATCAGCACGTGAACAGTACAAATTTGGTTCCGAGGGTCATCCTAAGCACGGAATGTGTGTAAGAAAAGAGAGAAATGCAGTATAGGTTTAAAAAATATTTATTTCAACTTTTAAGTTTTTTAAACTAGTGATTATATTTCAGTTGATATAAACATATGAGATAATCTATGAGATTTTTAAAAGTAGAAGTTTTTTCGATACTAGTGGATAGAGTATGTAAAGTTAAGTATGATAGTTTAAAATTTTGTTCAAAAATGTTCCGACATTTTGTTGGTGGTTCTTCGTACTTGAGGATTTTAAATGCTTCCACGATTAGCGGATCCAGACATGTTCTTTCCCGATATGCGATTTTGCTTCTTCGCAACAGTTCCACCAACTACATAATTCCCCAGTGTTTGTGTGTTTTCGTTGAATTTCTTTAATTTTTCTTGCGATCAATTCTACAGTTATCGCAGCAGTCAGTTCCTTAGGAGTAAATTGTTCTTCGAGGTTAAAAATGTTATCAGAATAGATCTGCTTAAAGAAATGTGCCATTGTAGCTAGTGTCCCTACGGCTTGGAGAGCAAGTGTATTATGATAGAGTATATTGCAATACATGTATTGATCAGTAGAGCGTTACGCGTAGGAGTGAAGGTTAGGTATTTTTAGAGCGTACGATCGGCTTGTAAGTGTGTTTAGGCATTGTTTTGCAGGGTGCCGGACATTGTAAGAGCGAACGTACGGTATTGGTTAAACGCTGTACGGTCGCTATGCTGCTGTTTAGACGTTGTTTTAAGCGCACGTACGCGTGGCAAGGTCAATTCATGCAATGATATACAGTATGCTAATGCTTAGGCATTGTCAAAATGCCGCAAGGCATATTCTAATGTGTCATACGGCAGGCATCGCCCACGCGTACCTTGACTATAAAAATCCATAAATCGAACTAATTTTTTATTGCATTGAAGTTTTTTTACCCGAACTGTTTTTTACTGCGTTTAAGCGTAGAATATCTGAGAAAATGAACTTTTCGAAAGAATTCACCTATAGAAACAAAGTGTTTACAGATGAAGTTTCTTCTGTAGACTATCAGAAACTTTGTAAACTATTAGAAACGATAATAGCTTGGGCTGTTTCTGACGAAATTGAAAAGCTTTCTAAGGAGAAATGTTGTGGATGTGAGTACGACCATCCCAGTCAGCGTCGACACGATTGCCTGATCGATGTTAACCGTTGAAGAAAAATGGTCAACGTACGGTTTGGAAGCGATGGAAAGAGTGAACAGCAAGCAGATGATATGGCATCTATTTTTGGAGGCGATGAGAATTTTAAAACTAAAATATTACAACAGTATTGTCGACCATTTAAATGATCTTCATTAACGCGATCCTGATTCTGCATTGCTGTATTCCTTGATGGAACTTCATCTCGATACGGACAATACAGAATTTAACTCTGTTTTAAACTATCTTTCCTACTGGAAAGAAGGCAGAGGGTACTAATTAAACATTTACGAACACGTGATCGGAAGGGACGTGAAAGTTTAAAAACTATATAAGAGTGCATGATCTATAAAAAATTAGTTAAATTAATATACCGTACGATGAAGTGTTTGCACGGATGCCACGGAAAACCTGCTTCTTGCTCGACGACTAAAAAAGGCTCATTTTGGTTCTGTGGTCAGAGTCAAACATGTCACTTTTTTCGAAAATGTATACATTTTTATACCAAAATATTGTTGAAAAGACGTTTCTTTGGTTGCATTAATTAACACACAAATTGACGTTGGGAATATTTTTTTTGTAAGTATTACGAACAGTAGAGATATATTTTGTTAGTTTTGTACAAGTTTTTGCGATGAGCAGATGAGCATCTGCTAATAACTGCTCATGAGCACATGCTCATGCGCTCATATGGCCCGATGTGATTCACCAGGTTAGTATAGCTATGTTTTGTACAAGTTTATGCGATGAGCAGATGAGCACCTGCTCGTAACTGCTCATGAGCACATGCTCATACGCTCATAAGGCCCGATGTTGCCCGATGGCCCGGTCACATATGAAACATACCATTTTTAAATTTGATTGGTTTTCAGTTATCTAAACAGCAGTAAAAAAAGTTAAATTTGAGTCGATAAGAGCATACTGCTTGCAACTTTCACAGAGATAAGACTTTTAGATGGCCAGTTTAACGGAGAAGAATTTTTTGCGGTTAGCTACATGACTTAAACAAGCGTGCGGCAGAGGCAAGAAAAAGAGTTGGATATTTAAAGAAAAAGAGGACTGCATAATACCTTTGCAAACGGAGGGTTGACGTACAAACCTGGATGTTAAACAGTTTGGTAGACGATGCATGCCGCAACCTTAAAGAAATTAGATGGCTTAGAAACAACCAGAGAAAGCTGTGCCAGAGTCTGTTATGTAGGAAGTTGGCCTTGTCTTTCGCACATGACATTACCAAAACGTTTGTGAGAAAGAATTAATAGAACAAACATTATGAAACTTTTAAAAAATAGCTGTAGTATATAAAGGATATATACACCTGTTGGCGTCGTTTTATTTGCATGTCCTCAATACATCCACCCCACATCGATGTCACATCCACTCCAAATAGACCCACATCGACCTCTGGTCAACCTCATATAAGCAAGTGCTCATACCAATAGTTGGGACCTACATAGTAGGCCATAACTGTCAATACCTAACAGGTAGGGCCTTATCAACATTTGAGTACCTGCTCATAACTTCTTATGAGCACTTGCTCACATGCTCATAAAAATACAGTGCTGCTCCACGACAAGGCATTTCTACACAATCAGTTCTAGCGGAATGAGCTGGAAATTTTGCGGGAAAACATTTAATCATGGTTTCAATCTACGTCGGCACGAAAAAGAGTATTGTCCGCTGAAAAACGGAGATAGAGAAATGTCGGAAACAGAATGTCAGACAGTGGACTCAGAGGATGATGCTTCGAGCGTTGAAACTCACGAGTCTGAAAGTCCAATGACAACAGACAGTGAGACGGAAACTGAGGAGGAAGAAGCGGATCCTTGGATGCCTATATGGTAGAAGAAGCGATGCAAAAGCATAAGGCGGCTTTTCAGGAAATGAAGGTGAATTTGGCTCATACTCATGGTCTGAATGAGCAAACCGCTGGAGAAACAGCTTACTCTAATATTCTGCCTGAGCTCCAAACGGAATTGAGAAGAATCTTTTTGCAGCGTCTCCAAAAAATACAACAACTAAAGAAAGATCCAGTGCATAAGAAAATAATGCAAACAAAAAATACTTTCGTGAACGATGATGATTTTGATCCAGAAGAGGCTATGGAAGCAGCGGTTAATAAGAGAGAATTTCTTATTAACAGACATTTAAAAGACTACAATTTCACTGAGAACAGTGATGATGAAGAAGATTATTAACTACATTAATATTTTTCATATTGTTCTCAATAGAATTATATATACATATCCGAGTTTGGTATTATATGGGAGGGTTAATAACTGTTGAGCCATCGGGCCTTATGAGCGTATGATGAGCATGTGCTCATGAGCAGTTATGAGCAGGTGCTCATCTGCTCATCGCATAAACTTGTACAAGACTAACAAAACATAGCTATACTAACCTGGTGAATCACATCGGGCCATATGAGCGCATGAGCATGTGCTCATGAGCAGTTATTAGCAGATGCTCATCTGCTCATCGCATAAACTTGTACAAAACTAACAAAATATATCTCTACTGTCCGTCATACTTACAAAAAAAATATTCCCAACGTCAATTTGTGTGTTAATTAATGCAACCAAAGAAACGTCTTTTCAACAATATTTTGCTATAAAAATGTATACATTTTCGAAAAAAGTGACATGTTTGACTCTGACCACAGAACCAAAATGAGCCTTTTTCAGTCGTCGAGCAAGAAGCAGGTTTTCCGTGGCATCCGTGCAAACACTTCATCGTACGGTATATTAATTTAACTAATTTTTTATAGATCATGCACTCTTATTTAGTTTTTAAACTTTCACGTCTCTTCCGATCACGTGTTCGTAAATGTTTAATTAGTACCCTCTGCCTTCTTTCCAGTAGGAAAGATAGTTTAAAACAGAGTTAAATTCTGTATTGTCCGTATCGAGATGAAGTTCCATCAAGGAATACAGCAATGCAGAATCAGGATCGCGTTAATGAAGATCATTTAAATGGTCGACAATACTGTTGTAATATTTTAGTTTTAAAATTCTCATCGCCTCCAAAAATAGATGCCATATCATCTGCTTGCTGTTCACTCTTTCGATCGCTTCCAAACCGTACGTTGACCATTTTTCTTCAACGGTTAACATCGATCAGGCAATCGTGTCGACGCGTTGACTGGGATGGTCGTACTCACATCCACAACATTTCTCCTTAGAAAGCTTTTCAATTTCGTCAGAAACAGCCCAAGCTATTATCGTTTCTAATAGTTTACAAAGTTTCTGATAGTCTACAGAAGAAACTTCATCTGTAAACACTTTGTTTCTATAGGTGAATTCTTTCGAAAAGTTCATTTTCTCAGATATTCTACGCTTAAACGCAGTAAAAAACAGTTCGGGTAAAAAAACTTCAATGCAATAAAAAATTAGTTCGATTTACGGATATTTATAGTCAAGGTACGCGTGGGCGATGCCTGCCGTATGACACAATTAGAATGTGCCTTGCGGCATTTTGACAATGCCTAAGCATTAGCATACTGTATATCATTGCATGAATTGACCTTGCCACGCGTACGTGCGCTTAAAACAACGTCTAAACAGCAGCATAGCGACCGTACAGCGTTTAAACAATACCATACGTTCGCTCTTACAATGTCCGGCACCCTGCAAAACAATGCCTAAACACACTTACAAGCCGATCGTACGCTCTAAAAATACCTAACCTTCACTCCTACGCGTAACGCTCTACTGATCAATACATGTATTGCAATATACTCTATCATAATACACTTGCTCTCCAAGCCGTAGGGACACTAGCTACAATGGCACATTTCTTTAAGCAGATCTATTCTGATAACATTTTTAACCTCGAAGAACAATTTACTCCTAAGGAACTGACTGCTGCGATAACTGTAGAATTGATCGCAAGAAAAATTAAAGAAATTCAACGAAAACACACAAACACGGGGGAATTATGTAGTTGGTGGAACTGTTGCGAAGAAGCAAAATCGCATATCGGGAAAGAACATGTCTGGATCCGCTAATCGTGGAAGCATTTAAAATCCTCAAGTACGAAGAACCACCAACAAAATGTCGGAACATTTTCGAACAAAGTTTTAAACTATCATACTTAACTTTACATACTCTATCCACTAGTATCGAAGAAACTTCTACTTTTAAAAATCTTATAGATTATCTCATATGTTTATATCAACTGAAATATAATCACTAGTTTGTAAAACTTAAAAGTTGAAATAAATATTTTTTAAACCTATACTGCATTTCTCTCTTTTCTGACACACATGCCGTGCTTAGGATGACCCTCGGAACCAAATTTGTACTGTTCACGTGCTGATTACAAGCTATGACCCCAAACCAATGTGCATGTGCTGTTCACGTGCTGACCACGCGCGGTGACGTCATTCAACAGTACCCTTATGACATTTCGCGGAAAAATAACTGCTGACGTCATTTGGCGGGAAATTTCCGCTGGATAGGGGGTAATCTACTTTCACTTCCGGTTGCATGTACTTCTGCTACGCACAACACCAATCAGATTCGTTTCTGTTATGGATGTGGCCAGGGCCCATAGATATAGCAGGCCTGGGTACGAGGTTGTATCAAACCATCAAAGGAACTGAATGAGGAACCGAAGTGTTACCTGCATCGTATCATGGCATCTTATGCGTTGATGAGAAAAGCGATACGAGCGTTTTGAGGTAAGAATATGATTTAAAAAAAATAAATATACACAATTTTTGCTTGATCAGTTACGAATGTCTAGGTCGAACAAATACTGTTCAATTAAGAATCTTAATTAAACACAATTTAATGGAATATCTTATTCTTGATTTTCATAACATGAATTAAATGCTCATGGAGTATGTTAGCAAAGAGCGTGCAATTCCATATTTGATCAATCCAGTACAGCTTAAGCATGCATTAATGCAGTAGAGTTTGATCACCCGCCCGCTACACTGGAAAATGGCGTCTTGGGCGTCGTAAAAATTAGCAATGAATGATAAGATAACACCATTTTCTGTCATTTTACATCGAGTAACTACGGTTTCGTCCTAGAAATGTTAGATATCCACTATTTCATGGCTATAACAACGTTTTAGCGCAATGTGTTTCATGAACATGTTCGGGTAAACCCCCTTATCTGGCGGGGAATTCCATTTTTTAGCACGCGCATTTTTTTTTACTTTTTAGTATAAAATACACAAAATAGGAATTTATATACTGATCTATGTTGAAAATGTGATGGGTAGACCATTTTTATTTCATTATATCTCAAAGAAATGTAAGAATTGATATCAAATAACGTTGCTAGCTTGTTGAGCAAGAAAAGGGTAATTCCCTAAGCGGGGAATTCCCTAATCCTTATTCTTGCTCGCGCATTATTCTTTTCACTTTTTTGTTTAAAATGTACAAAATAACAATTTATGTATTCTGTTATGTTGTAAATGTGTTTGGTAGATGGATAGTTCGGATGGCATTACGTCTTAAATGTGAGAATTGATGCGAAAGTGGCACACCATGCAATAATTTAAGGGAGGGGTTGGAATGTTTACATGAGACATGCTAGCCCAACTAGCCTGGTTAACCAGGATGATTTGTTGTCACTTTTATTTTCCTCTTTGCAGGAGACAAGTTTAATTACGTAAACTTAAGACAAGTTAGGTTAAGAAAACGTCAACCAATCAGAACAACGTATTTTGTACTTAATCACTAATTAGTGATTAAAAAGTGATTAAGAGTTTTATACAACTGGCCCCAGACTGTAAAGTTTGTTTTATGCGCAGGGAAAGCTTTGCTCTTGACCTTTGGATGCTTCTTCAGACCAACAGACTTACCCCCATTCACATACAACTTCGCCATTTCGTCTAACGCTCTTTCACATCTGACTATTGGTGCAATTAAACACCAACCTGATTCTCAGGGTCTTCACCTCCACTACCCGCGCTACGGCGAAAACCTTGACACAGGCTGGTCACGTGGCACCCAAATTATGGGTGCTTGACATTCGTACTTAGCAGGGGTAGGTAAAAACGCGTTATCACAAATTATTGTCAAACAACAAGGGAGACCGACGAAGCGGTCTCTAAAACCGTATCTTTGCTTTCTTTTGTGTTTGCATCACGCTGGTGTAATCTAAAGGCCTGTTCAAACGCAGCCAACATCATGCAACATTGTTGGCCCAACAATGTTGCATAATGTTGGACGAAATTTTAAGCAAGTTTAAAATTAAGCCAACATCTTCCAACATGGTGTTCAAACGAGGCCAACATGTTGCAACCAACAATGTTGCATGATGTTGGCCTCGTTTGAACAGGCCTTTAGATTACAACGGCGTGATGCAAACACAAAAGAAAGCAAACATACGGTTTTAGAGTCAGATGACTTCCCGCTTCGTCGGTCTCCCTTGTTGTTTGACAATAATTTGTGATAACGCGTTTTTACGTACCCCTGCTAAGTACGAATGTCAAGCACCCAAAATTTGGGTGCCACGTGACCAGCCTGTGTCAGGGTCTTCGCCGTAGCGCGGGTAGTGGAGGTGAAGACCCTGAGAATCAGGTTGAACACCAGTCGATTTTCGCTCGATTACCAAGGACTGAGATACTTTGCCCTCCGTTCATCTCTTGTTTCTCTACGACGCAATAAAGCGATTCTGCCGCTGCTTCTGTGCCAGTTTTTGAATAAACGATATCAAAAACAATACAGAATTGTTGACCAACTTTGCTGTAAAACTGTGAATCAGTGTAGAGAGCTTCAATTATGAATTGTTCCTGAAGAACAACGCGAAATGCACTTCCATCACTTAATTTCAATTGGAAAATTTTCGTTAAAGAAAATCCACTATCAAAAATCATTTCAAACGATTTTGTGTACACATCAGTGGACAGTTTTATTTCTTCTAAGCTCTGCTCTTTTTCTTCAAGCGCATTGAAAAACTTTGGGAAAAGATCAGTGAAGCATTTACCTCAGACAATGTCCAACAATGTTTCCTTGAACTGGAGGAATATTGAGCCACTAAGCTCTTCGCATATTGCCAGATTCAGAGTGGAAACATGTGGAAGGCGTGATACAAAACGTATGCATTCAGTAAACTCCGACTTTCGCGAGAGTAACTTTGTCTGTCAGGATAGCAATTAGCAAACCTTGTTTCGCATCTGAGAGCTCTTTGAGATCCATCCTGCAGTTGTTCACTTCCCGGGCGACCCATGTAAACATTTCCGGCTTATTATTCTTGTCTTCGCACTCCTGGTTGCCATCCTCCTCGTCATCATCGTCTATGTCGTTCGCTTCCTCCTTTTCATTTTCCCGTCGCTGTTTCTTTTTCCTTTGTTTTTCTGCAGCATCCATCTTATCACGAGTGTAGACATTCCGAAGATTTTGACATTGAAGGCTTCTATATTCTTTTTGTGTTTATGGAGACGAGGGCTCACTTGTTTGAAAGATTTGTTTTAAAACCTCCACTGAGAATCTTCATATCTGCTTCACCACGGCAATCACGTAAGCTGGAAGTTTCCATCCGGTACTCCATTGAAGTTGCGTCTTCAACATCAATACAACCAAGGGCCAGAGCATATCAAGTACACCACACAGATCAAAGATAAAGTCGCTGCCACACAAGTTGTACAGGAGCTCTTCTTCGTTGTTGTGTTTCTTGAAGGTCTCAACGTAAGCTTCATAACTTGTTTCCAGGTTCTTCAGACTCAGGTAGCTGCTGCTCATGAAACGTTGGTGAGCAAATGAAGACGTTACCCTGAATAGAAATTCGAGCTCTTTGCCAGTGGCCTTTGCGACTGCGTGCATCTTTCCATAGCAAAAAAGCTGATTAAAAAAAGCTATTGTGTTTACAATTTGTGACTTCAAAGGGATTTTTTAAATAGTTTTTGGAATTTGTTTTGAATTTTTTGCAGATTTTTGGGATTGTTATAACATTCTTTTTCATTTTTCGACAAGATTTTTGTTTGGGATTTATGCGAAAGTGTACGGGGTAGTTTCGAGTGGTACGCCCCTCAATTGTTATTTTTTAAAATAAATATCGTAAATCTCAACGAATGATGCACCATAGAGCGTCTTGTTCTCGTATAACTTTGCAAAGCAAGCCATATAGTGTGCACAACCTGCCACCTCCACGCGACGTAACATTACTGTTGTAAAACTGAATTTGTTCCCATGCCCGTGACTGTAACGAGTGTGATCTAGCTGCCATGTTGCAATGCTGAGCCTGGCCTTACTGCCCACCTTTTCATACTCCAGGTGAACTGAGTACTGCCACTAGTTGTCAAATAGAAATCCTTTTTTCGATCCAAACTACAAAATTCCTTATGAAGTATAATTTGCCTTGTTTCCAAAATTAATGTAATTCTTTTCTAAACATATTTACTAACTTTCAACAAGTTTCATGGAAGAAAATAAAAAAAATAAGTGGTTAAATACAGGAAAATCAAATTTCTTTTCGGTAAGTGGTTGTTTTACGCACGACCAGATAAGTTGGAAAGCGCTATAAAATCTTTCGTACAACCAGCTCCTGGCTATGTTTAGAAAACGTCAAAATGTAAAGACTCAAACGTGTTTTTTTCGATAACACGCGGATATGATGTCCGCTGCCCATCTCTTGCGTCAGCATCCGCATTTTTCTATAACCCTGTCTCCCTGTTTTTCCACCTCAGGAAGCTTTGTTGCGGATTTGCTTCCCATGCACGAAACAGGAAAACATTTTCGTACAAGTATAGCCATGTTTCCAAGTTTCTCCACATGTTTCCAGTACGTGGAAACTTCACTCACTGTTTCCAAGATCAGGTATCTGCCAGCAATATTTTGGGATTCGTCCGAGCTCATATTTCTCGAAAAAAACTGTTTACCCACGCTGATAAACATGACAAAACATTAAAACAGGAAACAAATATTTCAGACGGTTTTCGCGACCATGCTTCCAAGGGTATTCAAGGCTTAAGCTTTATCACATACTTTTAGGAAAGCATGCTACGACGTGAGAAGTCTAAGCATGGATGACGCGCGGTTAGAATACAGGGTGTCCAAAAAAATGCCCATTTTTCGAAGTCAGAACAAAGTCTATGAATTACTATTATCTAACAAAAGTCTATCACGATATTTGTTCTTCTGCTAATAATATACAAGGAAATGTTTCTGGGCTGTGATTGGTTGATTCGAGTGCCGTTAATCCCAAACATCACCCAAAACAGTGCAAAAATCTGTAACACAGTGCAAAAATCTGTAACAACAGTGCAAAAATCTATAACAACAGTGCAAAAATCTGTAACAACAGTGCAAAAATCTGTAATAAGCTCTTTGAGCGATGGGATTTACTCGCAGAAAAACCAAAAATATGGCGGCCGAATTTTCACGTTTGCTTAAAGATTTCGTCGAAATTTCAACACAATTTGGGATTCTGCTCTGACAATTATGATCACAAAACAAAGTCTAAAGTATGCTGGAACTTTGTACATAAAATTTTTAGCCATGGCTTTTATAAACATGAATTTTTTAAGCGAAGAAATTCGAGAATGAGTGCACTTGCATAATGCGAAGTTGTAAGTACAAAATGCTTGTTTGAACATTTCCTTTTTATATTATTAATAAGTAATAGTATAATTTCTTGTGCAATTACGGAAAACAAGCACTCGTGAGTTTTTAAAAACTGCAAAATAGCGCGAGTCCGAAGGACGAGTCCGAAGGACTCACTCGTGCTTGTTTATCCGTAATTGCACTCGAAATTATACTATTACCTATACAAAATGTCGGATGAAAATATTGAAACTCGTAATTTCTGTAGCTAAGAATCAAGACCAAAATTCTAACTTGCCCATGTTTTGCATGATTTATACATTAAATGTTGAAGAACTTATATCGTAAAATTGTTTCACGTAACACACTTACGTCGCCACCATGAACGCCCACCACAATCCCCTACATCTAATCTTACATCATAGTTAAGGAATTTTAATTTCAAATCTCAACAAAAGCAAAGTAATTAGCGGAGGCAGCGTTTCTTTGTGAGCTTAATGCATTGTTTTGGTAATGGCTTTGAAATGGCAATCGAAACAAATCCTGTCCCACAACACTACTAAGACCAGGAAATGACTTCTTGGCGATATCTTCTCTACTTCTCTTGCATCATAAAAAGTAAAGGCGATTTCACAAAACTTTGGAAACATATTCAGGATCTCTTACAGGTGTTTCGAAATCCGCACCAACAGCCATGAAAGACGGTGAAGCTACACTAACTGATACACAACATATATTTGAAAAACTTTTTTCTAGACTAGTACATCAGTACCTACCAACAACCAATCAAACCCCTGATCTTGAAACACTCCAGAACTTTTTTAACAGTAAAATTCCAGATGACAACCTTCTTACCATACCACTTTTAACATGAGAAGAATTTTTTAAATCATTAAATGATCTAGACCCCCATAAAGCTACTGGCTCTGATGGTCTGTCCTTAAACATGCTCAAAATATCGGACTCAGTCATCTCAAAGCCTTTAACTGTGATCTTTAACCAAAGGATTGCTTGTGGTTATTTTACAACGCGATGGAAAACCGCGAGAGCTAACCCCATTCAAAAATCAGGAACTCGCACAGGAAAAAATAATTACCGTCCTATCTGCATTCTTTGCATCGTTAGCAAACTGTTGGAACGACACTATCACAACAACATAACATTTCATCTAAGATCTTACAACTTACTGTAGCGACGACAATCTGGATTCCGACGCTATCACTCTTGTAAAAGTGCGATCGTAAAGTTGGTAGACACATGGCTGACAAATATAGAACACGGGAAACTTAACGGTGTTACACTAATCGATTTTCGAAAAGCGTTCGACATGATTAACATCGATCGACTTTCTAATATCCAAGCTCAAGTGTTATCGCTTCGACGAAACTCTTATTACCTGGATGTATTCCTATCGGACTGGAAGATGTAAATATGCTCAAATTAAGAACAATACTTCGTCATTAGCTCCTGTATTATTTGGTGTGCCACAGGGAAGTATCCTGGGAACTCTTCTATTTATTTTGTTCGTCAACGACCTCCCCCTTCATAGCAACCAGAACCTAGATCTTTACGCCGATGATTCCACCTTACACTCCTGCATGCAGTAATTATATTAATGAGTTAAATCACACGCTCTCCTCAGCCATGAGAGAAAACATTGAACAATGGGATCTAACGTGATGGTGGTTAATTCAAAAAAGACTAAATCAATGGTGATTTGCACGTACCAAAAGTCAGCGAAGATGGATGCATCTGATCTCCGTGTAAAACACAAAAAACAGCGTCCTTGAGAATGTAAAATACAAAAAACTATTAGGCATAACAATTAATCTATTCATCAATAGCGACGCCATCTTGAATCGTGATGCATTGTGGTCTATCCAGGGTAAAAACCACCATGTAAATGTCGCTATCGTTAGAGGAATACGCCGTACAGGAAAAATATTGCGATGAATGTTTTCTTAGTTACAATGGGGATATGTCAATCAATAGTCGAAGCACTTTATGCCATCAGTGTGCACATATGGGGTAATGGACTTTAAGTAATAAATTTCATTCGGATTTTTTATCTTCCTAGGGTTTTCTTTGTTCTATAAGTTACCCTGAGCATTTGTCTGTTATTTACAATAATGAAAATAACGGTTCTCTCCCGTATAATTTATTTATAGCGGTTTAAAACAGTTAAATTACCCTGGATAGACCACAATGCACCGCGATATGTTCAAAATTCAAGATGGCGTCGCTATTGTTGAAAAGCTCAATTGACAATCATCTATCATGGAAAGTTCACATCGACGATTTGGCTTCAAGTCTTAGCAAACTTATTGCATTGTTCCGCCGAATAAAGATTTACCCACCACTTCAAACGAGAATTCTGTTCTGTAAAACTTTTTTCAAACAAGGATTGATTTCTGTTGCACCATTTGGGGACAATCTTCACACGCATCAAGATACAAACTTCAAAAACTTTTACTAAGACTAATATATGACAAATCTAAATTTTCTCCTTCCAAACCGCTGTTTGAACAATCAAACATATTAGCTATAAAGTATAGAGTTATGTATAATATAGTTTGCTTAACATATAAATCGCTAAACTGTATGACTCCAGACTATTTAACTAACCTGTTCAAGCCATTGTCAACGGCGTCTCGGCGAATAACAAGAAGCACTGCAAACATGGACCTGTGGGTGCCAAACTACAAACTATCAATCACTAGGTGTGGACTTAAATATACTGGGGCACATTTTTACACTATGTAACCACCAGAGATACGGTCTTCGAGTTTATTTTCTGCATGAAAGCGGAGAGCACACAAACTGTTTCATAAGTGACTCTTAGTATAGAACATCATTAGTGTATTTATAAGTGAACATCATTAGTCAATTTATAAGTGTTGCCTTGATTATTTTTTAACAAGCAAGTTTCGCATTTGCAATACAATTAATTTTAAAAGGTCTAGTGGAAGATTACCTCACAATACAAAGTGCAATTCTCACGAACACAACGGAAAACTCGCATTCCTTAACACTGTCGTCACACCTATAGATGGAAAAATCAACATTGATTTCTACAGGAAACCTTGACTACACAAATACCTTGACTACAATTACCATCATCAAAATAAACACAAAGCCAGCACAGCTATAGGACTTTGATTGACCAAGCTCTAACACTACCAAACACCGACGAAAGAAGGAATAACGAACTCGAATATTTAAAGAGTGCACTACGCGCCAGCAACTACCCACTACGAACCATCAGCAATATCATAACAAAAGCTAAATCAAACCACCATACCCACTGACCCATCGTTGTAGGCGTGTTCTTCAAAATTGTCGAACCATTAATTAAACAAAGCTACATAACCTTTCCCTACTTCAAAGGTATAACAGAACCGCTAAGCAGGAAGTAACAGACTATAACGTTATAGCGATACCACTATATACGGTACCATGAAAACAATTACAAACACTACAACAACATTTCTCTGCACCGAAACACAGAGTTGGTCTCTCTAAACAAACTGATGCAGTTTACAAGATACAGTGTGGAGAGTGCAGCTGGTCATACATAGGGGAAACGGCGAGGGCATTCAAAACAAGAAAGAAAGAACATGTGAGGAATGTAAAAAATACACGAACAGTTCAAACATAGCATCACATTCATGGAAGAACGATATTTTATTGAATAATTCTTTTACTTTTTCTAAGACGGGAGAAGTGGTATACAAATCATGCACCCTTAGAGCAGACACCGTAACGTAAGGGCGAAAAAATTTTGACAAGTTACTAAAATAAGTTTCAAACTTTTATTAAGATGTCAAATTCCAAAGAACTCATCAAGCCTGCCTGATCTCTATAATCGATTTGACTGTAAATAAAGACCATGAACAAGCTATCAAATCTGATTTTTAATTACCCTATGTTTTTTATTTTTCTTTATGAAACTTGTTGATGCTTAGCAATCATGTTTAGTAAAGAAAATTGTAAGTCTTCCACAAATTTCAAAGCAAGATAAATTATTTTTAATTGAATTTTTTGATCGAAAAATAATTTGACAACTACTGCCAGTACGTTTTCGTGTTTTTAAATGATCACCTGAAACTTGCACTCATCAGAAAATCCGTTTATGACAAGAACACTTTAAAAATTATATGACTAAACCACTTCGCGATATTTACATATGACCACATGGCAAGAATCGCGATCGTAGACAGGATGATTTTCATGAACTAAAATTTGTCACCAAAATGTGATTCATAAAAATGTCATTATTTTCTTCATGAGAAAATAATTATTTCAATCAATGTAATTGCTCGTCAGCATCCTATGCAATACTGAAAAATGCCATAGACACTAAATGATTTAGACACTAAGCGCTGCTTTAATATTACGCATAAAAACGATATGGAAACTCTGTACTGTTCTATTTTTTCTCTTCTTTTAATATTGCGTGATATTTAATTGCATTATACGACCAAATATTTATCATCCTGATTATTTGGGACAGTGTGCATTTAAGGTCGCAGAATACTCTATAGGCATGCGTTGCAGGATATATGCCAATTTTCGGCCAATTTGTACCCAATTTCTAACAAATGTATGAAAGAAAAATAATATCCCCGATTATTCCGACAAGTTTATGTTTCTGGTGCCTTCGCGTCATGATCTGTCATAAAAACCAGTTTCACTGAAAACTTATAAAACTATCATTTTTACCCTTCTTGAGAATTCTTTTACAAAAATGTGTTCGAATTTTAATATGCTTCGACGGAGGTAATTAACATTAAGTCAGTTTTCAAGCGCTAAACACGCACTAAAAAGACAGTCTAAACCTGTGATTTAACCAATTGTTCTTAAACTTCAACACATTGCAGGTATATATCTCAGCTACAAAAATGTGTTAGCGTTAACTTTTTAGGGCTTTTTTGTCCATAGGTTGCAATATAACACAATTCGGCAAAGGCGAGGAACCCCTAAAACAACAAACATTTCGGAAACTATTTTACTTGATAACTTGCTCAATTTAAAACATTTTGATTTGATATTTTTACTGCTCATAGATCTATGTATAAGCTATATAGCTTAAAAAAATTAAGAATTTTTAAAATCCTAAGGTATTCTGTAACCTTAAAACTATATATACAGCCAAAAAAACGCCCTTCCACACGTCCTTCCAAGCTTCGACCTAACAAGTTAACAACCCCCCTCCCCCTTTCCCATCCATCAATCAATTTAGCCACCTGTTTTAAATCAGACTGAGTATAATACAAAAATAACCTCATAATAAAAAAACTTATGATAATAAAATAATTAATGAATAATAAAAAAAATGACCATGTTTTATGCTTTTCTTCAGATCACAATGGATTCGAAAAAAAGCGTACTCTCTCTGAAGAAATGTTTAGAAGCAAGCACTGCTAATCGTGACCCGTTGGGTATAGCAACATTCAGTGACCTTCTGGGCGACGCTTATGAGAGCAAAGGGAAGTATGAAACGGCTATTGAGTACTATAAAAAAAGCTTAGAAATTCGGAGTGAAATTGGAAATTTGTCAGGAAGAATAAAAAGCAATTTGGATTTAGCCAATACTCACTATAAATTATCCCAATACCATCCTGCCATACAATATTGTAAAACAAGTTTAGAAATAAGCACTAATATTCGCGAGCCATCAGGAATAGCCTGTAGCAATTGCCTCTTGGGTGCCGTTTATTGTTGCATTGGAAAGTATAAAGAAGCAATCAACTGTCTCGAAGAAGGTTTGAAAATAAGCACTGCAATTGGAGCTCGGTCAGGAATAGCAAGTAGCAATCGCAATTTGGGCAATGCTTATCGTAATATGGGAGAATATCAAAAAGCAATTCAGTATTATGAAAAAGGTTTAGAATTAAGCACCGCCATTGGGGATCAGTCAGGAATAGCAAGTAACAATGGCAATTTGGGCAATGCCTATCTCAGCTTGGGAGAATATCAAAAAGCAATTCAGTATTATGAAAAAGGTTTAGAATTAAGCACTGCCATTGGGGATCAGTCAGGAATAGCAAGTAACAATGGAAATTTGGGCAATGCCTATCTCAGCTTGGGAGTATATCAAAAAGCAATTCAGTATTATGAAAAAGGTTTGGAATTAAGCACCGCCATTGGGGATCAGTCAGGAATAGCAAGTAAGAATGGCAATTTGGGCAATGCCTATCTCAGCTTGGGAGAATATCAAAAAGCAATTCAGTATTATGAAAAAGGTTTAGAATTAAGCACCGCCATTGGGGATCAGTCAGGAATAGCAAGTAACAATGGCAATTTGGGCAATGCCTATCTGAGCTTGGGAGAATATAAAAAAGCAATTCAGTATTATGAAAAAGGTTTAGAATTAAGCACCGCCATTGGGGATCAGTCAGGAATAGCAAATAACAATGGCAGTTTGGGCAATGCCTATCTGAGCTTGGGAGAATATCAAAAAGCAATTCAGTATTATGAAAAAGGTTTGGAATTAAGCACCGCCATTGGGGATCAGTCAGGAATAGCAAAAAAAAATGGCAATTTGGGCAATGCCTATCTCAGCTTGGGAGAATATCAAAAAGCAATTCAGTATTTTGAAAAAAGTTTAGAATTAAGCACCGCCATTGGGGATCAGTCAGGAATAGCAAGTAACAATGGCAATTTGGGCAGTGCCTATCTCAGCTTGGGAGAATATCAAAAAGCAATTCAGTATTATGAAAAAGGTTTGGAATTAAGCACCGCCATTGGGGATCAGTCAGGAATAGCAAATAAAAATGGCAATTTGGGCAATGCCTATCTCAGCTTGGGAGAATATCAAAAAGCAATTCAGTATTTTGAAAAAAGTTTAGAATTAAGCACCGCCATTGGGGATCAGTCAGGAATAGCAAGTAACAATGGCAATTTGGGCAGTGCCTATCTCAGCTTGGGAGAATATCAAAAAGCAATTCAGTATTATGAAAAAGGTTTAGAATTAAGCACCGCCATTGGGGATCAGTCAGGAATAACAAGTAACAATGGCAATTTGGGCAATGCCTATCTCAGCTTGGGAGAATATCAAAAAGCAATTCAGTATTATGAAAAAGGTTTAGAATTAAGCACCGCCATTGGGGATCAGTCAGGAATAGCAAGTAAGAATGGCAATTTGGGCAATGCCTATTGTAATATGGGAGAATATCAAAAAGCAATTCAGTATTATGAAAAAGGTTTAGAATTAAGCACCGCCATTGGGAATCAGTCAGGAATAGCAAGAAACAATGGCAATTTGGGCAATGCCTATCGTAATATGGGAGAATATCAAAAAGCAATTCAGTATTATGAAAAAGGTTTAGAATTAAGCACCGCCATTGGGGATCAGTCAGGAATAGCAAGTGACAATGGCAATTTGGGCAATGCCTATCTCAGCTTGGGAGAATATCAAAAAGCAATTCAGTATTATGAAAAAGGTTTAGAATTAAGCACCGCCATTGGGGATCAGTCAGGAATAGCAGGTAGCAATGGCAATTTGGGCAATGCCTATCGTAATATGGGAGAATATCAAAAAGCAATTCAGTATCATGAAAAAGGTTTAGAATTAAGCACCGCCATTGGGCATCAGTCAGGAATAGCAAGTAACAATGGCAATTTGGGCAATGCCTATCTCAGCTTGGGAGAATATCAAAAAGCAATTCAGTATTATGAAAAAGGTTTAGAATTAAGCACCGCCATTGGGGATCAGTCAGGAATAGCAAATAACAATGGCAATTTGGGCAATGCCTATCTGAGCTTGGGAGAATATCAAAAAGCAATTCAGTATTGTGAAAAAAGTTTAGAATTAAGCACCGCCATTGGGGATCAGTCAGGAATAGCAAATAACAATGGCAATTTGGGCAATGCCTATCTCAGCTTGGGAGAATATCAAAAGGCAATTCAGTATTATGAAAAAGGTTTAAAATTAAGCACCGCCATTGGGGATCAGTCAGGAATAGCAAATAACAATGGCAATTTAGGCAATGCCTATTGTAATATGGGAGAACATCAAAAAGCAATTCAGTATAATGAAAAAGGTTTAGAATTAAGCACCGCCATTGGGGATCAGTCAGGAATAGCAAGTAACAATTGCAATTTGGGCAATGCCTATTGTAATATGGGAGAACATCAAAAAGCAATTCAGTATAATGAAAAAGGTTTAGAATTAAGCACCGCCATTGGGGATCAGTCAGGAATAGCAAGTAACAATTGCAATTTGGGCAATGCCTATTGTAATATGGGAGAATATCAAAAAGCAATTCAGTATTATGAAAAAGGTTTAGAATTAAGCACCGCCATTGGGGATCAGTCAGGAATAGCAAATAACAATGGCAATTTGGGCAATGCCTATCGTAGTATGGGAGAATATCAAAAAGCAATTCAGTATTATGAAAAAGGTTTAGAATTAAGCACCGCCATTGGGGATCAGTCAGGAATAGCAAGTAACAATGGCAATTTGGGCAATGCCTATTGTAATATGGGAGAATATCAAAAAGCAATTCAGTATTATGAAAAAGGTTTAGAATTAAGCACCGCCATTGGGGATCAGTCAGGAATAGCAAGTAACAATGGCAATTTGGGCAATGCCTATCTCAGCTTGGGAGAATATCAAAAAGCAATTCAGTATTATGAAAAAGGTTTAGAATTAAGCACCGCCATTGGGGATCAGTCAGGAATAGCAAGTAAAAATTGCAATTTAGGCAATGCCTATTGTAATATGGGAGAACATCAAAAAGCAATTCAGTATAATGAAAAAGGTTTAGAATTAAGCACCGCCATTGGGGATCAGTCAGGAATAGCAAGTAACAACGGCAATTTGGGCAATGCCTATTGTAATATGGGAGAATATCAAAAAGCAATTCAGTATTATGAAAAAGGTTTAGAATTAAGCACCGCCATTGGGGATCAGTCAGGAATAGCAAGTAACAATGGCAATTTGGGCAATGCCTATCTCAGCTTGGGAGAATATCAAAAAGCAATTCAGTATTATGAAAAAGGTTTAGAATTAAGCACCGCCATTGGGGATCAGTCAGGAATAGCAAGTAACACTTGCAATTTGGGCAATGCCTATCGTAATATGGGAGAATATCAAAAAGCAATCCAGTATTATGAAAAAGGTTTGGAATTAAGCACCGCCATTGGGGATCAGTCAGGAATAGCAAGTAACAATGGCAATTTGGGCAATGCCTATCTCAGCATGGGAGAATATCAAAAAGCAATTCAGTATTATGAAAAACATTTAGAATTAAGCACCGCCATTGGGGATCAGTCAGGAATAGCAGGTAGCAATGGCAATTTGGGCAATGCCTATCGTAATATGGGAGAATATCAAAAAGCAATTCAGTATTATGAAAAAGGTTTAGAATTAAGCACCGCCATTGGGGATCAGTCAGTAACAGCAAGTAACAATGGCAATTTGGGGAATGCCTATCTCAGCTTGGGAGAATATCAAAAAGCAATTCAGTATTATGAAAAAAGTTTAGAATTTAACACCACCATTGGGAATCAGTCAGGAATAGCAAATAACAATAGCAATTTAGGCAATGCCTATCTTGATTTGAGAGAATATAAGTACGCATGGTTACATCTAGAGGACGCAATTGGACACTACGATAAAATCTTTTTAAAATTTGTTCCTGATGAACATAAACTGTCCTTCGTAACACAGTATTTTAAAACTCATCGTCTTTTAATGTGTTGTTTTCTTTCTCTGGAACGGGAAAAGTCGGCGTTGTTGGTCATTGACCTCGGTAAAGCTAAAGAGCTACATTTCCGCGTTGAAAGAAGTAAAAATCGCGCGGACGTGGAAATGAAAGATTTCTCAGTTACGACATGGAATAGAATCAGAGCCTCTGAGGAGGATATAGAAATCCAAGAAATTCAACAAATTCTGCACACGGAGCAAAATGATACTTCGATATTGGTATTTGCCTTTGACAGCGAAGGGTTTCTAAATAGCTGGGTATTAAATGAAGATTTTGTCTTCAGAAAGGTGGATGCTCAAAGCGAAGAAATGCTTAGGCTGATTGTAGAACTTCTTGGAATGGTAAATGTTAACGTCGATCGTAATTCTTCGTTTCAAAAAAATCTTTCAGTTGAAAATACCTACAATCAGGTTAATGATCCCTTAGGTATCTTAAGTCGAAAACCACGACCTAAAGGTGAGGTTAGAAAAGATTCTAAACATGTTAGTTGTGGTCGTCACAAAATTTTAAAAATATTGTTTCAACTCGTGATTGATCCTGTAAAGTGTTCCCTGAAAGGTAACAAGCTTATCATTGTACCTGATCAAATCTTGTTTTTTGCTCCGTTTTCTTCCTTTGTTGATGCAAACGGCTTCTTTCTTTTTTCTAAATACAGCATTCAAATTACACCTTCTTTGCATACCTTGAAGGCTAGTATGCAACGAGAACATGACCCAAACATTGGGTTTGCATTGTTTGTTGGTAATCCAACTGTTGAAAAAATTTCTTTTAACGGAGAAGAGTTTGGTCCCCTACGTGGAGCCGCTGAAGAGGTAACATATCTTGCAAATCTTTTCCAAGCTACTGCTTTATTGGGACGCGCGGCGAGAAAACAAGTAGTTCTGCAACATCTTAGTGGGGCTAGTATAATCCATATCGCTGCCCATGGAGAACCAAACAAAGGTGAAGTAATACTTGCCCCGAACACTTCTCATGACCAGCCATGTTTGCCTGTTGCAAACCCAGAATCATTCCTTCTCACACAAGCGGATATTACAAGTATTTCAATGCAAGCTCGCTTGGTAGTTTTATGTTGTTGTTATACCGGCAGAGGTAAAATTTCTTCAGAAGGTGTTATAGGTATAGCTCGATCATTTCTTGCCGCAGGAGCTCGCACTGTTCTTTCCACTCTATGGCCTATTGATGATTGGGCAACAATAGAGTTGATGAAAAAATTCTACGAAGAACTCTTCCAGGAAACACCAGTTTGTGAGGCTTTAAGAAGGGCAAAGAACTTCTTCCACGAACACGAGAACAAAAAATTTCAATCAATCAGAATGTGGGCTCCGTTTACCATCTACGGAGAAGACGTGAAATTTGAAAAACAAGAGATTGAAGAAATAAAGAAAAAATCTCGTGAAATGTTTGATGGTTTCGTTGTACTACCCTAACGTTAGTCGCGAACATTTCCCAGCATTACGAATGGATAGCGTTATAGCCATCGTCATGCCTTGTATGTCTTGTAGGCTTTGTAGATAAATCACTGAATTTATAGCATCATTGTTAGAATAGTTAAAATCGGTATTGGGAACATTTCTAACACAACACTCCATCATCCTTATTTTATTTAGATTGATTTAAGTGATAGGATAGTTAAACGATTCATAGTTGTTGAGTCGTTAATTCATATTGTCTTTACCAATTTACCAACACCAATTCTAATTATAAATACAAAGTGATTTTTTAACCATTATAATGTATCTTAAAGGTTTTGTAAATATTTTTATCCCTAAATTACTGGAACACTTAAAATAGTATCGGGTGGGATAAGAAAAATTTCTAACACTAAATTCGATCGTCTTTGTCGTATTTAAGTTGCTTTAAGTCACAGAATAAACGATTTATACTTGTTGAGGTGAAATTACATGCGACTCTCATTAAACTTGTTTTCCAGAAGTTCTTTTCCAGTTGGTAAAGAGAGAAAGTTCTCATTCCAAGCTTGCCAAATTAAATAGTGAAAGACCCATTTTGTTTAAGTTAATTAGCCTGAGTTAGTTATCTGGTAATGGAAAAATCACCATTCACTGATGCTAAATCTGACATTTTACCTTTTAAATCGTTAAATGATGGGGAAACTGTAGAATAGTGCAGAATCACGACACATATATTTAGATTGTTTGATTGTTGTTTTCACCAATTGCACAAACAAGGCAAAATGTAAAACCATACTAGTTCTGTTTTAATAGCTTGACGTTCGTGGATACCTTAAAATCAATTGCAATAGTGAGCTGACTTATTTGACGTATTTGATGGGAAAAAACGTAGTTGAGAATTATCGCGATTTTTAGGTGTTAGAAACTGTGCAGGTAGTTTTGTTCCACGTTGCTAAATAAGATCTGCAGAATCCACAAGAAAGGAATAGGTACTGAAGTATAGTTCAATTTTACTGTGTGTGTTTTTGTCCATTGTTATGTTAAAAATCAGATTCTTATTACAGTCCTACAAATTTACCAAAAGTTGACGAAAGAGCAAGAAGATTACAGGAAGACATAATTCTGGTAAGTAAATCGTGGGAACAAAAACGGATATCTCCAGATATATTTTCTGCACAGTTTTAGTAGCAGAAAATTCTTTAAAATCATGGGTGAACTGAAAAGATCTACAGACGAAATTATTACGCGGAAAAAACCCCAAAAGACCATAGAAAGATATATGGCTTGGAAATGCGAACTACATGCGGATCCAGCTGTGCGCCAGCAAATATTCTGTTTTCGTTGCACTTAGCATTGTAAACTCTATTGCTTTACTGAATGCCTAAATGTGTCATTTATAAGGTAGCTGATGTTGTACTAATATTAATATTATCTTTTCATATATCAGTTTAATATGGCTGTCAACGAATGATAGAGTATTTGCTGGCTGTTAAAACTTTGCTGGTGGAAACAACGTTGCAGAAACCTATTAAAAATTTGTGTCAAGATAAAAAACTTTTTTATGTAAAACTGTTTGAATTTATCTTGTTATCCTTGCAACAAGGTAACCATTCACGTGTTTATTTGTTTAATAAACTCCCGACAAAATAAAATGATGTGGATTTAAACTTCGCTCTCAAAAGTTGCCGCACATTTGATTTAACGCTGCTAACGTTGTTCCTTTAGATATTTCTGAGATTCATAGTAGTTGATATTGGTATTCATATCAGACACTATAGTCTAGAACTAACAACCCGAAGAAAGTCTATGTAAACTTGACTGCCAAAATTGACCAACGTTTCAATGGTGTCAATTTTTTGTGTTGTGAAAGATGATATTGAAAAAAAGCTTTCAAATGATATCCTTAGCTGTAAGATAAAATTAGATGCAAAATGCACTTTTTTTTGTTAGCATTCATTTTTTGTGCAAGTTTTTATAGACTTTCATTGGGCGATAGAACCAGGAAGGCTTGATTTTTTACTTGTAATACAGAAATCACATTAAAGTATTTAACACATACAGCCCAGTATTTAAGTGTTCGAGAAATGAAAACCATTGAACAACATTTTGTAACGTGCGTGGTGGAAGAACGACGATGAAAGAAAGTAGATGGAGCAACCAGTAAGATCATATGATGGGATCACTATCTTGAAATAAAAACAGAACTCATTTGAAAACTTTCAACACGGACAGGAGATATATGATATTAGTGCTCAGTGTTTTCTCGTGTGCTTTGTGAAAAGTTACGTTAAACTTTACACACTAGTGTGAAACATTGAAATGGAACATTGCTGAAACCATTATGACTTCATAACGGGAATTCCACCATTGCGGCCCTTTCTCATCCTTGACAAAAGAACGACGGTAGTTATTCTTACGTATGCTGAGTGGATAAAGAAATGAACAGTAGAAGTGAATCGTTGATTAATCACGGAAAATTTAATATCCTAAAATTTCAGCTGATTATATCCACGAAAGATATCTATCCCGCGTGTTACCTTCTTGTTCTTATATCGAAAGAACTTCAAATTCAAAAGAGCAAAGAAACTTGACGGACCAAGAATTCTTGTATTTCGTCAAATATCAAAAGAATGAATACTAATAACTGAAACATTTGTTCGAGAAACTTTAAAAAAAGTTATAAAGTTTTACGAAATGCAAATGTTTATTTTATTCAAAGAACGAGATGCAGTAACGGAATAATACTGGTGATCTGTGACATCATTCAACTGGTTAATCCATCAAATGCTGAAAATATAACATTTATTACTGGTGTCGCAGCCACTGTCTTAATGGTTGTCTTTATATAACGCTGAACTTATACATCCTGGTCATAAAAACGTCGGAAAGAATCCACAGTTAACTCTTGTTGTCATGCTTTTCAAAATATTTTGAATAATCAGCTGAAATGAAAGTGATCATGGACAGATGACTAAGGCTATGTACATTCGGAAAGGGCGCAACTGTCGTGTTGGATGCTTTACACGCTTGCATGCTTTACGAGGCTGAAATCTGTTAACAGAATGGCAAAATAGAAGATACACTACGAAAAGGATTGTGACAGTCTACAAGTTAGTCTACGCACGTTGCTCGCAATGTTGATAACGGTAGGTAACTAGGAACATTTTAGGTAAAAATCTTCTTTCTAAATATAACCAATTAGTTTTAGAAGTGATAGTGTCTGATATTATTTATCATTCCATCGTTACAATTAGTAGAATCACACTAGTATACCATTGCAAATGTTAAACTTTGATTGACTGCTCAACTGGCTATCTATTCCTCCATAGATAGCGAGTGTTGCAAAACAATATTTTTTCCTGCCGCAAAGTGGCTTAATTTTACATGGTAGAATATTTTGTTTGATCTGTGATTCTACTAGAACAATTATGGATTATTTCCAGTTTCTACGTAGAGGTAGTTAATTCGGCGGCTTCGTATAATCTTATTGTTGATTAGTGTCGGAGGTGTTGGAAAGTGACAGAGGTGTACAAGCTTATGCAGATATCGCAGCATAAAAATTTTCAAGCGTCGTTTCTTATCACAATTGGAATAATTTTTTCATGTATCTCTAATGCTTGTAAGAAAACATCGTTTGAAAAAAGACGTCCCGTTGCGTTCATTCTTATAAATTCAGCTTACATGCCTTTGACATTCTGACGCCTTTCAAAGAATTTATCATCATTGAAAGACGAAATACAGTTCTAGTTGTACTAATTTATTAGTTTGTTTATTTACGAAACACTTTGAAGTTCAGCATCAGTTACTGGTTGTATCAACGTTATAGCGTTGCGGGGAAAAGTAATTTGTGGACGAAAACTCATAATAGTCTTATCATTCATAAAACTTTGCATGCATTAATATTGTTTAAGACAACAATGTATATGATTTGGAATTTGTTAAAATATATTGTAAAAATCTAAAGATGACTAGTTTCTTTAATTTTTCTCAAATATATCTCTTGTGTGGCGTTTCTGCACTTTATAATAATTCTTAAGACTAAATCTGAGCTTGAAATACGCATGGATTCAAACGGAAACAAATTGATAAGAGGCGTTCACTTGTTCATTGCGCAGGAAGACGTAAAAATTATAACCGCTATAGTGACTACAATAGTGGTGTAGTCAGACTGCAGACGATCTAGTTCCGCTATGCAAATTTCAAATTATTACCATTCATTTCTTTAGAAATTGAGTGTTTTCACAGTCAATCAAAATAGAAATATTTGCATGGCGGGACCAAATCGTTCAACTGGCGAAGCTACTAATCACAAACACTCGCTATCGCTAAATACTGTTAAGAAACATAGCATATACACATGTTTTGGCAAACCGAAATGATTTGTAAAATACTTTTAGAGGCGAAAGGATTAAGAAACTCGCTTAAAAAGACCGTATATTTTTGGCCTGGGACATCTTGAATGAGTGAACAATGAATCAACCCCCCCCCCCCTAACACTAACAGCTGCGTTCCCCAAGTTTACCCTCGATGACTCCCCTACTAATACAGTTAGCCGTTCGCGACGTGAAATATCCCTTTTCATAGTTTATAGTGACGCCATGTTTTCAACAATTCAAGTAACAATTCATCTTTGCAAGATGTCTTCGCCCCCTCGGGAACATTGAAAATACGATATTTTGCACTGCGCTTAGCAGAAAATATAAAGCGTTGACTTTGGAGGATTATCTAAGCGAGGATATAAATTTGTATTTTCCTTAGTGAGGATGAAATAAATGACGTGCTTTGTAGCAACGACTAAAACTAAAGCATGTGTATTTATTAATAAAGAGCGATAAAACCAACCTTTGTCAAGTATGATGACACATTTAAGACAATTGCGCCCTCGTGTTACACGTACGTTTCCTTTCCTGTCTCCAAGAATAACGTTTCAACTACATAACATGACAAGCTTCTGAGTTTTTGTCGAATTTTACTCGAAATGTTTGAAGTTTGAAAACTTAAAATTTTTCCGCCATATTGAAACCGCTTAAAATCCCTAAGCCACCCTATAAATATCCTCCTGTGACAGTACTTACCCTGTATTACCATGTAAATATTTGCGCTCATAATATAAGCTTGATGAGTAAGTGATAGAATTTTCAGGGTGGGATATGTTTTGGTGTACAGAGATATCCCAAAAAACATCACTTGGCGATAAATTGATTTGGAAATAGGACGGAAATTGATCGACATAATTAGTCTGTTTGGTAACTTAAGACGACCTCTTAGAACGACTCTGACCCAAGCCGTAACTCGTACCCTAACCCCGACCCTGTGTGGCCAAGTATTCTATAATTGTACCTAATTTAAAAAATCTGTAGATGAACAACTCCTCTTCCCTCAAAAAGAATGGTCTCTTCACGTCCCCTATACTGAGACTGTATGACAAACCACGACAGCATATTGTAGAATACTACCTACACTGGACCCAGTGGTGGCACCAAAGGGGGCTGGGGGCTACAGCCCTCTTGTCGGAGAGTGCTAGCCCCCCCCCCTTTTCGTCGGGGAAAATTTATACATTTGTCAGGGAAAACTGACAAAACTTTGGCCTACCGTGCCTAACCATGAAAAAAAATATAGCCCCCCCTCGGGGAACATAGCCCCTCCGTCGGAAAATTTCTGGCGCCAGCACTGACTGGAACGCAACGTTTGATATCTTTTTCAGGCAGTTCAGACACAAATCACGGCAGATTATGGTAGAATACACCCGACCCGAACGTGTTAACCCAACGTTTATTATATTATTATTGTATAATTTCTTTGCCATCTGAACATACTGTACTAAGCACCACAAATGCAATCAATAACAGAAAATACATGGCAAGGTGCACGCAACAGCTTTCGCCAGTTACAGCGTCCCTTTTACAAAAAGATATACTAAGACCCCGTTTACACGGTACCGGATCCACATGTTCACGACATCGAGTTCGGGCAGTTTGCGATCATATTTACTCTTACCACTTTCTCTATGACTAGTTGTTACTAAACTCTCTCATATTATTATATCTTTGAAAGCCACACTCGTCTTGAAACTATCCAATTTGATATCGTGACCATGCGGATCCGGTACCGTGTAAACGGGGTCTAAAAGCTACAAACTAATAACAACACGTAATTTTGCATAACAAGTTACAAGACATGTTACAGGACAAACATATAGACTTTCATGTTCGTAGATCGTTCACATCACACACGTTACTCAAAGCGGCATGATCTGTAGTATCTAGCATTTATCTAGAAGTCCGCATTTAAACCACTGATATATATGATAACGCATCCACTGAGCTTTACTAATATATCTGGAGGAACGGCTCCTATACTTGCTTCAGTAATCGGAGTGTCGCCAAAAACATGGCGAATTTCGGCCTCTGCTGACGCCAGATCCACGCCATATGGTTCCTCACATAGAGATTATAAATAACACTAGAGGAGGCATCGTAATCTTTTTCATTGAAAAAAAAAGGGAACGGGTTTTTTGGGGGGCAAATTCAAGTCCCGGATGCAGGGCAGGCGCTTATTGGCTGAGCTGATGCTTCCTTAGCAACCACCTTAGCAACAGCAGAAATATTTATGATATGTTTTCCTCATCGTTGTTGAGGTCGTTCTGCCGGTTTTGTGCCAAAAATAGTACTTTTTCAATTGCTTTTATTATTTTAGACAATCTGGGATGATATTTTCAAAATTTTTACGAGGAAAAACATTTTAAAAAGCAGGAAAACTCGCCTAAAACGACTTTTTTGCCTGGGACATCGTGAATGAGTGAACATCCGGGACTTGAATTTGCCCCCCAATAGCTGCGCTCCATTCAAGTGAATAAAACTGGAACACTAACTGCTATAGTTAAGCCCTATGATTGGTTGAAGCCAGTTTGCCCCAAATGGATTTTCACTCCCCCCGGAAACGGGAAGAGAGCGTGCTCGAGGCGATCGAAACTTGCAAAATATGTTCGATGTAAAATAGTACAATTTTGCTGCCTTTTTCTTCCGTATTTTGGATGATGTATGAATTTAGAAAAGTCTTCAGCTTATAAGAAATGGGACGGAGTTGAAAGATTGTAAAAATGAGGACGATCTTTGTTATTTTAAACGGAATATAATACAGAAAAACGCCGTGTCGGTTAGATATTAACAACGCCATATAAAAACAGCAAAACACACAAAGATAAGTGCAAATATTTATTATATTTTACTGGTTTTGAAACAAAATTAATTTGGTTAAGTGAAATCTGTCACTTTGTTTTTCATTTTCAACAACAGTTTGACAATAACGCTTGCCATACGTGAACAGTCGGAGTGTGAAGTACTTGTCGGCAGTATACTTGATCAACTTCATCCTGTGATCTTCATCGAAGCCAACTTCGTTCATTCCGGGATCATGATCTCCAAAGATATTCAAATGGCACGACCCATTGACAACAAAATGACGACAGACTTGTATGATCATTTTACTGCGTAGCTTCTCGCTTGAATGGATGTGTCTCCCATCCTTGGCGACAAATGCTTTAAAAATATATGTTCAGCGTACTTGACAACAGCGAAGACTGATTGCGAGGGAGTGGTTAAGCCGCCTCTGTTGATGAACAGTGTGAACGCCGAGGCTCTTGGAGCAGCAGAATGTTGTGTGGTTTTCATACGGCAGTAATCATGATCGAGTTGACGTACTTGAAATTAAAGAACTTTTACAAGCTGTGCAGGAAATTAATGTTATCAACTTGGTTACTATATATCCACTGATGTAAAACAGAATGTTTTCCATGAATTCTGAATGCCCTCTTTCCTCTAACTGTTCAACAAGCAGCTGCTGTTATGGTGTGAAGCCGGAATCATTTTCTGGTGTTTCTTCGACAAGTGGAGATCTGTGTTTTCTCTTGTGGAAAATTGGAATTATTCCTGAGGAAAAACTTTCTGAAAAGTCTACGCAGTAAGAATTTTTCGAGGCTTTTACTGCATTCCTGAAAAGCATTTGTCTGAGGGTGTATTTCAACTGCATGCTGTTGGGATTGTTATTCCAACCACCCTTTGATCGTAGACAAGAAAACAGCAACTCTAAGTGATCTTGCGAGAACTTATAGGTTAGAAGATAGTGAAAAGGATTTTCTTTAAGTGAAAACATTTCATTTGCCATTTGGATTGTTGATTTTATTGTGGCAACAAAACCAATAATAAATGTTTTTCTCTTGTGAGTAGAAAGAAGCTTTTGCTTTTTATTTTTTCCTTTTTGTTTTGTAACCAGTGATAGTAGATATTCTGCTGCTGATTTCAGGTGATTTTCCCATGTGTCTTTTGATTTGGGTTGCAGAGGCTGCTTATATCCCTTCGCCTGAGGACATCTTGAATTTAGAATGTCAAATGTTCTGTCGATAACTCTTGTAAAGTTTACTGCTGGCCCACTATTTTTAAACTGTGGTAGCTTCATTGAAACATCCAGAAATTGGATTGCATCTGCCACTGATGAGCTAAGGGTTTGTGCAGCTAAACGCACATTCATCTTATGTTTTTGATATTCTAGGTGTTGTACAGAGAATTTGTTCCCTAATTTCAACCCTTGTTCGTCTTGAAGACTGTGAAGAAGATGAAAGAACTTCCATTGAATTTCACCCCCGTGTTCATCATGAAAAGAACCCATGCTGGCGAGGGCATTTCTGGCAAGTTTTAACATGTGGCATGGATCCAATATTATGTAGACATTGTAATTCTGTGATGGATGCTTGAATGTGGTCACCATAGAGTCATATGTTGTACTAAATATGCATCCTAATTGAGTAAATGTGCTGATATTGACACATGTTCCATCAGCAGTTATTGACCATACCCTTAATCCTGCATCTGCTGCTTTTTCAAGGCCAACCTAACCAGCTGTGATTGGGTTTTGGCATTCATCTTATCTGATAAAAAATAACCAATTGGACACTTTCACCGGGTTCTTGTTCCAACCAATATGAAGACTAATGATTCAGATGCAAGGGTTTCAGGATCTTCAGGTGGTACTGGGCCATAATTAACAAAACCTGAGTATTTTTCTTTCTTTGGGTCCCACAATGTTTGTTTCCTTATTGACATGGCATCAATAATGAGACAACAATCTTTTTTAGATGGTATTTTTTTCTGCCTCACTTTGCAATGACTGGAAAGCCTCCTGTAGGAAACCTGGCTCACAATCTACTGAGCTTGACCACTTACGAATTAAGGATGGGTTTGGCAATGGTATGATCGACCTCACATATTCATATGCCTTTGGGAAGTAGAAGTATAATGTTAGCGAGAATTCTTTGATGTCGTCGGTGTATCGTCGACCACAAGGAGAGATGGTGGTGTTGTTTTAGGCATTGCTGAAAATGGATAGTTGCAACTTATCGAACGAAGCATGTAATATGTCAGCAATTTCAGTTTTGACAATCAAATTCTGCTCTAAGCTGGTGATCAGATCTGACATGTTGGCAATTTTTGATTCGCATCGATGCAGTTGTTGTTGTAAGTTTCTAATTTTAGACTTCAATTGCTTTTTCGATATTTCTGTATCATTGCTTTTCAGCCTAAAGACTTTTTCATAATTCATGTTTATTTGTACTTTTGCTGGCTGTGAGGTGGTGTCTTGCTGCCTGGCTCGTTTCTGCCCTGTGTAAACTGGTGTGTTCTCACATATTTGCAGTCGTTCTTTTGCTTCCTCTGAGATATGGATTGGTTCTTGTATCTTAAATAATGAGGCTATGGCATTCCTTTTAAGCCTGCATGAAATTGAATCAGCGGTTGGGGGTTTAATGTAGTCATCCTTTTCAAAATGCTTGCTGCAAATAAAACTGTGCTTTGTTGCTCTCCATTCATTTCCACCATTTCTTACTCTCTTGACCACTTTCTCCCATTTTTCTAACAGCTCCTTGTTCTTTAAGGGAAACCTTAAAATTTATATATTACTATATTGTAAATGTAAATTGTCATGCTATACCATTATATGCATATATACACTGTGTGATGATTTTTTTATCTATTTATGCATATATTTATGCACATATAGACTTACCTGTGATAGGCTACATGCTCTATTGGTTCTTCGTTTTCCTTATTTTTACTACTCTTGCTTCCGCAAACAAAACAGTTGTAAGGTATACCCCATATACGTCAGTTTTATCTTTTTCCTCTGTACAATATAGCTTTTTAAGTTTTTTTTATGAAAACTCGGACAAACTCTGACGTCAGCGACCAATGTTTATATTATGTTTTTTAAACAATATTTCTGTAATTTTTTAAATGCATCTTCTGTAAATGTTTAAAGTTCAATCTTCATGAAACTTGGCATACAGTTGTATTTTACATGGGTTTAAATAATTCCTGAGGTTTGATGTCTTAATTTTATTTCAAACTTTCAAAAACTCAGAAAAAGCGCCCTAAAACGCGCGGTTTTGGGGACTTTTCATTCTTATGGTCGTGTTTTTTCGTGTTTTTTGCTATTTTGTGCTTCGTTCGGTTTGCGATTATTGAGCTCGTTTGTCAAAGAACTGATATAAATCAAAATTTTGCGTTCTATGTAATATTTTTGGGCAAGTTTTTTCTGATTATAAAATGTGTATATTTTGAAAAAAATTGTTCAGAAGGGACTGAGTCTACCTACAAAGAAAGCTTTAAACACGGCTTCAACTCCCCCCCCCCTGACTTAGCGTTCAAGTTTTTATTCATTTCAATGCTGCGCTCTCTTTTTCTGCCTTCGATGACCACTCTAGTGCTATTTATAATCTCTATGGTTCCTCAGCCTAAAGGTATTTGCCACTGACTGGGCTCAATTGTAAAGCAGGCTCATCTTTCATTCCCCCCTTTTGTTTTTTTTCAAAAACTTCTTTGTCTTTTAGTTTTCGCTGTAAATTTTGGGGGTTTTAAAAGCTTTTTTCACGTCTGCTGGACGCTTCACCAACTTTTGAAAAACATATGCGCAAGTTTTACAAGTTATCGCGGACAGAAAAGGACAAAAAACCTCGAAATATATTGGTAAAAACAATAATTCAAGGGACAATTGGATTTGCATAAAACAGGAAAATTTGCAGTTTTCATTCACGAGCATGCAAAAAACCAAATGTTTCCAGCTAAAATTGTTGAGTATAACGTATTTTTAGCAACGAGTATTTTTGTCTTTTAAGTCCGCTTTGTTGTACATCAACATTTGTTATATGGCTATGTTTGTATACCTGGTTTTTACAATCATGCTTTAATGTTTTTAAAATTGCTTATACATGCCATCGGCATCTTGTTTTGATGTGAACGTTGTATAAATCAAGGCTTTTTGTTTCTTAACTGTCCTGAATGTTTATAGTTTACTGTAGATAGTAGAACGGAAGTCTTGCATTTTACAAATATTTTGCAATTTACACGTTTTTGTGTCTCCTAAAGTATTGTTTGCAAATAATATTGTATTTAATTTTGCCCCCAACGTTCAAGCATATAGTTCAAGTATGCTTGCTTGAGTCAAGCTTTCCCTCTCTTTTCTCCCTATGTTTAAGCTTGTGTTTTTTTGAATAACCAGCATATAATCTGACACTACTATACTTGTTTACCTCAAAACCATTCCACAACAATATAGCTGAAAGATGTATTATTTGTTTAAACTATTTGAATTAACCAAGGTATAATTTTTCACTACCAACACTCCACAGAGATAAATACTCCACACAAGAAATGAGTACTACCTGTAATATGTATAATATGGAGTGAGGGAATTGACTGCTGACAATAAAAGTACAGTATCAAGATGCCTAATCTAAATCCCCAATTGGGTGGAAAGGATGAAGCTCTCATCTCTCCATTATCCATCTTGTGCATCCCCCCTCCTTTTCTCTTTATGATTTCTACTGATTTTGAATTTTGTTTAACAACTTATTAAATAATGTATTCTTGATTTTGAATTTTGTTTAACAACTTATTAAATAATGTATTCTTGTTTACTAAAAAACTAATCCACAGTGATACACTTCTTCGTTACATTAAAGTTTATATTTAAAGTGAAAAAATTCAAGGTTTAGTAATTTAAACTAACAATGAGTCATTGAAGAAAAACACCAACTCCACATTTAGCAAGAGTAATCCTAACTCCACTTGAGCAATGTATGCTCCCTGTAGTGGCTTGAGGATATTATATTATGCTGATACTATAGTAAAAATGCTAAATCATCTGATGGTTGAGAGGATGACATGAATCTCCCATCTCTGCATTGGTGGTGCAGATGTTTTCTGAAATTACAATAATTCCTAAAACTACATTGTACATTATTATGACTATGACATAACTATCATTGTCCAAATGGGCTTTTATTTCTGATCTCTTCTCAATTTTGATGTGGTATTGATAATAGATTATTAGTGCAACATTTAAAGAAAACAGTTGTACTGCACAACATATTACACATATATGACATATATCCATCCATGTTGACAGTGCATGGTAGAATACATACGTTACAGTAGGAGTGTTTTGCTCTAGTTCTTGGTACGTCACACTAAAATCTGCAATAAAATGAGAAACAAATTTACCACCTTTTTTGTGTTCAATTAATGCATAGAAACATGCAAGGCAACAATTAAACCACTGAGTGTCCAGCACTCCCCATGATAAACAACAATCTGGTGTTGGACAGCAAAATAGGAAATGAGGTCCATACTGCATCTTACCCATACATTACCCAAAAAAGAAAAAAACAGCACAATTTACATCATATTGTGTTTATAGACATGGCCCAAAATGTTTTCTTTTATGCACCACTGACAACATTACATTGCATTTCAAAAACAAGCTGAATTAATTGTCTATCTACACATCAATCTACAATTACTATGCCAGCAAAGGTCACAGAGGCATAGATTTTTTTGTCAGGCACAGAGAGATTGTTTCACACCATCAAGTGATATAATTTATTTCAGTGCCAAACTGCAAATGGGCAAACTTTAAATCATGGATACATGACTATAAGCATTCATCAAGGAAAACTTGTTGTCTATATAAATAACATCAAAAACAGCTCTATTAAAGTAAAAGGCAGTGCCTGACGCTGAAGACAGAACTGTTTATACGGATATACCCAATAAATAGACAGACTTTGCATCAGTGTTTGACAATTTTTTTTCGCGTTTCTGTCATAGAAATAATAGATATAGAATGCGTACTCCTATCTTTTCTCTGTGAAAAACTTGTCGCCACAAAATGGCGGATTTATAAGCATAGAGATTATAAATAACACTAGAGGAGGCATTGTAATCTTTTTCACTGATAAAAAAAGGGAACGCGTTCATTGGGGGGCAAATTCAAGTCCCGGATGCAGGGCCAGGCGCTTATTGGCTGAGCTAATGCTTCCTTAGCAACCACCTTAGCAACAGCAGAAATCTGTATGAAATGCTTTCCTCATCGTTGTTGAGGTCGTTTTGCCGGTTTTGTGGGCAAAATAGTACTTTTTCAATTGTTTTTATTGTTTTAGACAATCTTAAATGATATTTTCAATATTTTTACGAGGAAAAACATTTCAAAAAGCAAAAAAACTCGTCTAAAATGACTTTTTTGCCTGGGACATCGTGAATGAGTGAACATCCGGGACTTGAATTTGCCCCCCAATAGCCGCGCTCCCTTTTTTTGCCTTCGATGTCCTCTCTGGTCAGGGTTATTTCAGATCCGTCAGAGCACCTCCTGCTCGCAGGCTAATTGTGTATTGACTAGTAACAACTATTTCAACGGCTTTTTTCGTTTTAAATATTTTTAAATGTGTTTAAGGATGAGTAATATGTTATAAACGAGAAAAAATTTTAAGCACGAGAAAAACTTGGTAAAAAATGTGGAAAAAAAACACAAATAAAAAAGCGACTTAACGGGTCCTCGAACCAGCGCTGCTCAAACCTCGTGACCCAACGCTTCTAGCTCATAGAAATAATAGATATAGAATGCGTGCTTGGTAACCTAGCCTGTGCCTAAAATTTAAAATAATTTGCCCTTATAAATCCGCCATATTGGATTTGACCAGAAGTTAAACGTCAGAGTCTGTAAAACAAAGCAGTTCCTGATAGAAAATTGTCTTTTGACAAATTTACAGCTTAATTACAGTTTTCTTGAAACAATGAGATAAAGACAGTGACACACTGATGGTAAATAATAGTTGTGTATTATAATACAAAGACGGTTTTAGTTTTGCGTAAACATGATTTACTTTGAAAATGCTTTGCATGCATGCATATGACTAAACATTTCGTTTAAAAAGTGACCAAATTGTCGCTTTTTTTTCATTGACCTTTGAAGTCAGAAGTCAGAAGACATTAAGATAACAGAAGTTATGTAAACTACAATATTTTACAGTGCACTAACAAGGTGATTGTTTGTAAATATCGATTGCTTAAAATTGTCAAAAACTGCCTTTCAAAACTAAGGTCAGTGAGGAACTCCGACTAAAACAACAAAGGTACCATTTGAGCTTTTAGAATAGTGTTGAACATTACATAATTATGTGTATTTTCAAACGATAAGACATACCTGTGAATTTTTATCATTTTTTAGTGTTGTCACAGCAACCTTGAAAACTCCGCAAACAATTTCTTGTACTTTCTGCTCTTATCATTTGCATTATCGCACTCTCCCATTTCTTTGTGTCATCTTTTACGTAAAAAGTCCCATAAAATCTGTTTTCCTTTATTCAAACGTTTTCTAGACCTTTTTTCCATTTAAAGTCTCGAATTTGTCTTTTTTGTAAACTCTGGTTGACAAAAACAAATCGCACTCCTTGCGACCGCGCGAAATTCTCTCTTTCAGGAGTCTGGAACTAGTCAAATGCCCTTATAAATCCGCCATTTTGTGGCGACAAATTTTTCACAGAGAAAAGATAGGAGTACGCATTCTATATCTATTATTTCTATGTTCTAGCTACTGCGCCAAGGATGCTCGCTGAAAGAATCGCATCAAAAATTGTATTTAAACCCTAACCCTAACCCCATCCCTAATCCTAACCTGATTTTAGGTGACTAGGTGCTCTGACGGATCTGAAATAGCCCTAACCGTCCTCTCTAGTGTTATTTATAATCTCTATGTTTATAAGGGCATTTGACTAGTTCCAGACTCCTGCAAGAGAGAATTTCGCGCGGTCGCAAGGAGTACGATTTGTTTTTGTCAACCAGAGTTTACAAAAAAGACTAAATTTGAGACTTTGAATAGAAAAAAAGGTTTATAAAACGTTTCGAATAAAGGAAAACAGATTTTCTGAGACTTTTTACGTGAAAGATGGCACAAAGAAACAGGAGAGTGCGATAATGCAAACGATAAGAGCAGAAAATACAAGAAATTGTTTGCGGAGTTTTCAAGTTTGCTGCGACAAGACTAAAAAAATGATAAAAACTCACAGGTATGTATTAGAGTTTTAGCGTCTGAAAATTCACACAATTATGTAATGTTTAACACTATTCTAAAAGCTCAAATGGTACCTTTGTTGTTTTAGTCGGAGTTTCTTACTGACCTTAGTTTTGAAAGGCAGTTTTTGAGAATATTAAGCAATCGATATCAAACAATCACCTTGTTCGTGCACTGTTAAATATTGTAGTTTACATAACTTCTGTTATCTTAATGTCTTCTGATTTAGGTTCAAAAGTCAGTGAAAAAAGCGACAATTTGGTCACTTTTTTAACGAAATGTTTAGTTATATGCATGCAAAGCATTTTCAAAGTAAATCATGTTTACGCAGAACTAAAACCGTCTTTGTATTATAATACACAATTATTATTTACCATCAGTGTGTCACTGTCTCTATTTCATTGTTTCAAGAGAACTGTAATTAAACTGTAAATTCGACAAAAAACAATTTTTTATCAGGAACTGCTTTGTTTTACAGACTCTGACGTTTAACTCCAGGCCAAATTCAATATGGCGGATTTATAAGGGCAAGTTATTTTAAATTTTAGGCACAGGCTAGGTTACCAAGCACGCATTTTATACCTATTATTTCTATGGTTTCTATATAAAACTTTGGGAATCAAAATGCAAACTTGGCAAGTAAAACGATATAAAATTGAAAGTTTCGAGATTCTTACCTGCTAGAAGAAACATTTCCACATTATTTTGACAAATCCGTGCGTTCACGAGCGAAAAAAGCCTACTTTTTGTTTGATTTTTCCCTGAAAACAACCAAGTTATAAAACTTTTTTGCAAAAACCAGGGGGGCGAAGGTCGTTTTAAAAGCTCGGGATCGCGGTTGGTCAGTGGCAAATGCCTGAACCATATGGCGTCAGCAAAGGCCAAAATCCGCCATCTTTTTGGCGACACTTTTTCATGCCGAGCCATAGGAAGCCCAGGCATGCGGTTTTAAGGGAATAAAAAGTCGTAAAACAATTTTAAATATGATTCAGAATATCAAATAAGCTATAGAATTGGTTTTAGAACCATATATCCAGGTTATCTGGGCGAGTGATTTTAGCCAATCAGCGCACAGAAAGGGTCCTCCAAATAAAAATCCATACCGTGCTGCAGCGCGCGCTTGCAAGTTGAAAAATCCGTAAATATGGCGGAATAGTTCGAGGAATGGTTTTTCTAAAAATTGAATATATTCGCAGAGATTTACCCTTATTATGTATTCTTTACTCACAATCTACTCTTGGTGTTGGTTTTTTACGCCCGAATGGCTTTTCTGCAGGAGTCTGCTCTCAAAGAGGCTTTGGAATCTGTTTCTATGCTACGCCCAGACTGAAAAGTTTTGCCTTTGGCGGAAATTAATTTCCTGCGCAAAAATTTTTGTAATTGCAAAAATCTGCGCAAAATTCCTAAGTGTAGATAAACTACGCAGAAAATTCTGCAAAATCAGCACAAATCATCAGAAAATCTAGGCTAACCTGCCAACTGTGCTCAATATTGATAATGATAAATTGATGATGATAAATTTATTTACTGAGTCTGAGGGTCATCAACTAAACTGAACCCAGACCACCTGATTAGACTCAAATTTTGTAGAAGGGTGTGTGATAGCTATTTCTTGGAAGTGAAATGGGATTTCATTTAATTAAAACAAGTATTTGACAGCTAAAAATCATGCAAATTGACCAATTTTGGCGCCAAAGTTAATTATAATGCTAAATATATTTGGAGGTGGATTTATTCTTAATACCCATGACAAGGTTACAAGGGCACAGTGAGTAAAGATTAATACAATTTCTGAAAGCAACCGACTTTATTTCACCTCTGCTTAATGTATTTAGTCAAAAGTTATTTTTTAAGCATTTTTATTCAGTGACCATAAATCAGAGATTATATGAACTCCAGATGGCCAAAATGTTTGCTCAAATATGTTTCTATCTTCTCTATTTATTAGATCTTACTATATGGTGTAAGATGTGCATGTACCTAATATAGCTGTTATTCAATCCCTACTATACCCAGGATGTTATAGGCTTCAGAGCACCATGACAGGAAACACATCAAAGTGCAGCACATGCTTATTCTCAATTTACCAATTGCATGCACGCCAATTTGAATTGATATGGTTTCCACAGGTCTTATAACAAGATGCATTTCGACAGTAATATTTATTTGTCCTTGATTGCCCAAGTTTGGTTTTTCAAATGATAACCTTGTGATACCATTTCCCTCTTGTAACCATTTCTGCCCCATGTCAAATCGTATTAGTGGAAATGACCAACATTAACTCTTTCCCCTGTCAATTCTACGCTGTTTGCCATCAGCCCAAATTCAATATAACACTCTGACATGAGTTTCTAAGCTGGGAATATGAATTTTGTTGATACCCTTGATACTCTTGGTACAAAGCAAGAAGCATTTTGTATTAAATGGTATCATTGTCATTTGGGCCAAGATAAACACTCGTTCTAATAATCTTTCTTGCTTGCTTGCCAAATTTCTCGGCGGTGACACGATATCATTTTATCGCTATTTTGTATACGTTTGAAAATATAGTTCTGTTTACAATCCTGCCAAAAATCCCATGTTGAAAAAAAGTACGACATAAAACCATTTTAGACAATAAACACTTAACAAATCAGCGTAATGTAATAATTAATCGAAATAACCTAAATTTACAGAAATCGAAATGGTATAAAGCTGAATTCTATCGCAATTTAACTCGCCTGCGCCAGTTGTTTATGTTTACAGTCCACTAAATTACTAAACGTTTGAGAACAACAGTTTCCCCTAAACTACGGTTTTTGGAATCAAAATTGTTCTGTTTTTCATCCCAGACGATCCAAGTTCACAACTACTTCGTTTTATTCGTTTCTGAGCTCCACTCTTTCAAAAAATCGTCGATGATCAGCTAAAATATCACTCAAAAACGATTGAAGAAAAAAGAAACGAAGAAAAAGCCACGAAGAAAAAACTTCTTACACTACGCTTGCAAAGCATGCTGGTATGGATTTCTATTTGCAAGGAAAATCATGCTTTGCGCGCTTGACGCGAGATCACCTGGTGTAGCGTGCTCTGGTCGCGCTGTGATTTATCTATATCATTAATGATGTATCTTACTATATATATTATGTATCTTACTATATAAATCACAGCGCGACCAGAGCACGCTACATATGTGGTTCTAAAACCAATTCTATAGCTTATTTGATATTCTGAATCATATTTTAATTGTTTTACGACTTTTTATTCCCTTAAAACCGCATGCCTGGGCTTCCTATGGCCGAGCCTATTAGTCAGGGAGGCAGAGGTAATTTTACCTACCTTCTCGAGGGAGAAATCAGTTTTGCTCTTAAATTGTCCTTTGGATGCCTAATATGACAATTCTGAATGTTGTTTGGCCCGATTTATCTTGTGGGCTTCGATCAACACGTTTTTCTTCAGTTTTATTATAAAACTATTATGTGGTCAAAAATAGTAAACTTTCAAATTCGCTCATTTGAAAAATAACTTGTATCATAAGAAAGCTTATAAAAAACAACATATAAGACATAATTACGGGCATCCTTATTTTTCAAACCGTTTTTGAGTTATTGCTGCTTCAAAATGGGAAAGTTTCCTAAAATGGCGCTGATTTCCTGGGCACTAGTCGGAAAATAAGTTTTCAAACGCTCATAACTCAACAAAAATGTGAAAAATAAAAGTAACCATAATAATGTGTTATATGTAATTTTTTATTACCTTTTTGATAACGTAAGTGGTTTTTCCTAGAAATAAATCTAAAAATTTCGCCTTTCTTAACAATAATAAGTTTTATAGAAAATTTCGGGAAAAACGTGTTGGCTGGAGCCCACAAGAAATTTTATCGCGTTCAACATGCAGAAATATATTTATTAGACCTAAAGGTACAATATAAACATAAAACGAAATTGTCCCTCGCTATGGTAAGTAAACATATATTTTTGTACCTCTGCCTCCCCGACTATATACGTCAGCAATCTAGGTCTCCTATATCTATGGTTCAATGTTTCCTATTTGTCAAGTGGAAACTTGATGATAAATTTCCCTTTGAAATTTCCCGAAAGGCAAAGTGGTGGTTGCACATGTCGTGTGAACTCTGTGTGAACGTTTTAAAAAATGGCTGGAGCAGATATTGATCTTTATGCCGGTGTTGGAGAGTTAGATCCCGACTTAAATCAGGTAACTTTTTAATCATAATGTGCTTCAAAGCTCGCTACTCAACATTGATGTAAATAGTTCGAAGAAACATCGTTATTTTGGGCAAAAATTTCGATGTTTGGTGTCGCCGTGTTGTCGGTGTGGGCCTGTGCTTCATGTTGAATTGGGAAACAAATATTGTATTTTAGGCTATTTTCTTCTGACTAAATGGTTCAAAACAGCTGTTATTATGTTACTCTGAGAAGCGGAGTTACCAATAGCTCGCGATGAGCGCTTTGATATTTGTAGAAGGCCACGTGAAACGCTAAAAACTGGTTGCCGGTTCTTGAAAACATTGACAACAATGGTCGTTAGGCTGTATTAAGATGTATGGTTTTTGCTCCAGAGATATTTCAGGGTATTTTTAAGTTAACTTGGTATTTTTGTGCCTTTCCAGGCTATTCACAAGTTATGATGTGATTCACATATTCTTGTGTGTGTATAAATCTGTTAAATCAAGTATACGTATATACAATATACACAAACAAACTTGAATGAATGTGGCATAAAATTGGTTTTCACATGTCAAACCCCAAATCCATAAAGTGTTTGTCACACTATCACTGGATATAAATCTTAATTGCACTTCTAAAGACGTTTTTGACTTGGGTTGTTCCAGAAGACCCTCCCCCCACTGATAGAGGAAATAATAAATACCCCCCTCTCCGAACATCCTATACAAATTTAGGACATTCGTGAGACAATTCCCTCCCCAACTCTGGGCGCCAGAAATTTCAAATATTTTGTAACTAACCCTGAGCTTAATACTTGATATCTTTCCTGCCATCTAATTTTAATTACTAGTGGACTGAGATTTTAGGTGTTCTCTGGTTTTAAATTGTGTCTACTACAGGGTGTATCCAAAAGTAAAACAGCCCTTAACCTTGTGATGCACCTTGAAGTATGGAGTTTTGTGACATGGGTACTTGTGATATGGAAAAAGAAAATATGTTTCAAACCTGGGGGGGGGTACATATTTTCGAACACATTAAAAGTGGTGCACGAAATTTGAATGCTTAAAAGTAGTTGGAGTTGGTAGGTTAGGTAGAAGATATGTTTCAAGAAATTTGATTGAGTTTAGAGACACAACCCCCCCCCCCCCCAGGCATTGAAGTTTTCAGTTTCTCATTTTTTCCTGTTAATTCTACATTACAAGTACCAAAACAATCTATTTTGATAAAAAAACTTCGTACATTGATTTCAGATTTGTTCACTTTTTTTTATACACCCTGTGTAAATGGGGCTGCCTGGAACCAATCCCATTGAGGAATGACCATACAAAATTGCTCAAAATAATATGTTACCCAATCAGTGTGGCTCCAAAACAGTGTTAATTTCACAATAAGATTTCTGTTACAGCTGATTCCATTTGACAATGAAATAACATGCATTCACAATGTTTGTTGGGCTAATGTGAAACAACTTGTTTCTAAGGGGCGAGGTTTACATTACCGTGTTTAACATATGCTTCATTGACATTGTTATTCTTATTTACGCTCAAGTCTCGCGCGTCAAGTGATTATCGATATGTTTTTACAACTCTTTTGGTGAAGGTTTTCCACTAAGATACATGATCTTCTGAGCTTACTTGTTTGAACATTATCCATTTTCTTGTTTTAAGTTTATAATTTATAATAACAACCCCATGAATAATATATATAATAGAATGTATAAGTCATGCCCAACAAAGTGCATGTCAAATGCCGTAGGCTTGGGTTATAGTAAACATGCTGTAAAGATTTTTCCTCAGTCACATATCTAGGCTGCTGTGATAAAGCACTAAGCATCTGAATACAAAAGTTCTGAATCATGAAGTTAGTTTGTTCGTGGCAACCAGGAGAAACAATGACCAAATATTTCAACCCTTCAGAGTTGATCTGAGGCTGCAACATTGCTTCTTTTATTCTCAAGGGATGATGTCATCTTCTTGAGTTTAGTAAAAAACAGTGTGGTGCAATATCAGATCAATCTGAGGAATACATTAGACTAAGTGTCAAAAAACTGGTTCACATTCCTTGACATAAACGTGAAAGGTATATAACATGACCAGTGCATTGGTAAATTTGCTGTTTGTAAGTGATTTTGCTGGTTATCATCTAATTTTCTTTGTATTTGCAACAAAGTACCCAACTTGTGCTGGACGGTAGGATTACAAGTACTGTAATCTGAACAACTTGAATAAATTGCCTATGATTAGTAGAAACTATGATTAGTAGAAACGTCAACCAATCAGAACAACGTATTTTGTACTTAATCACTATTTAACTACGAAACAGTGATTAAAAAAGTGATTAAGAGTTTTATACAACCGGCCCCAGGCATTTACCAAATATTTAGCTGAACATAAAGTCAGAAATCATATGTGATCCACTGAAAAGAGCAAGCCAAGATGCTTTACTATAGGGGCCTGTATGTGAGTAATCAGAAGCATCTATTGCAGTTTAAGTCCTTTAATACACTCGTCTGGTAGTTAAGGAAATATCAACTCAAATTTAAATTGGAAAAGTATGAAATTCTGTGGAAACAGGACAGATAATGATGTTCTAAACAGGAAAATAATATTAACTCAGCTCTTTGCCAATGAGTGCTCAAAATTTAAATTTAATGCTATGTATTATATAATAATAATTCTTAAATGTCCAAATATTGCCCAGCCTTAACGACTGTACAATATTCCCTGTTTAGTCTGGAGTATCAGCAGTATTTGGTGATCAAGATATTTATGAAGATGCCTTAGCTACATCTGCTGGTCAACCACCACCTCCACAACAGGTAACTACACCATTACCATGTTTGTCAGCTCTTGTGTTATATGGATTGTGTAAATCATATTTCATGGACTATAATATTATGATTTTTCAAACAACTTTGAAAAAATCTACAATAGAGAATTTTTTGAAAGAATTAAAAGGTGGCATTCAGGATCATTAAAAAACTGCATAGTACAGCCCTGAGAGGCGGCAGGGGTGTTTTGAGTTGTCTGAAGGTATCGATATTAAATTGCAGATCAGATGCGTAGATGGTACAGTGCTGAAAACAATTTCAGCAGCTTGCCAGTCATGGTGATCTGGGAAACTTAATTTAACACCCCAGAAGATAGATAAATAACTTTATTAAACTGTCATCTCTTATAGCAAAAGCCAGGGCTTTCACTTGTGAGGGACACTGTACATTATCATCCTAGTCATATTAACAATTGTCCATGGCGAAATAAGAAGGTTTTTTGTAATTGTTCATTACTTTTTTAAGCTACCTTTAGGGTGCAAACTTGAACAAGAACAATTCTGTAGTCTGTACTAATAAACGTCAACGAGCTCCAAAAATGCTCCAGCCTGTACAGATTTTATTTGAAGTTGTATACAAATCAATGGCAGAAAAAATATCACTCTTGTTGCAAAAGTATTTTGCTGGTCAAAATGACAATTGAAAAAACTAGGCTTTCAATGGTCTAATATTGCAGTCAGTGACAGGCCATTATTTCAAACACTGTGATGACAATGCCCAATAATAACTGGCACAATTGTCTTTTTAGTTTGTTCATGGTGCACCTCCAGTTACAAATGCAAGTAAGTTATTAAATAATATATTAATGCTTTTAATAAGATATTGATACTGTGTGTAAATTTTTGACATACCAGATGGTACAAAGAAATGTACCCCCCCCCCTGATCTAACAAAAACTAGGATAGCTATTATTGCTAAATAAATTACATTTTTTCCAGGATGGGCAAATGTAAATTTTGATATGTTATAATGAGACTTTCACCAGTTGAATGATCCATAGGTTGTTTGGCATGTGTTTAAACAACAGCTTTGCAATGTTGATATCTTTCTTGTAAATTTTTGGCATTTTAAAAAAAAACACTTGCTCGATTTAATTTTTGTGATGTATCAGCAAATGTTCAATTAAAATCTTTGTGTAATATAGCAACATTAGCTCTTTCCAGATAAGATGCAATCTAGTTGACTGTTAGTAATAACTATCTTAGTTTGTCTGTAATACTGATGATCCGAGCTTCCAGATTGTAAACTTTGTGTTCATAAATTTATGTGGTGTTTCCACAAAATTATACTTTGATTGATAATCACCATGCAAACATACAAGGAACTCAGAACAAAATTATTTAACATTTGTTAATATAATGCTAAAATTTCTTTTACTTGACCAACAGCTGGTACATATGAGTACAAGTCATTCACGACTATCCACCCAAAATCTGCGCAAGCTCAAGCAGCTGCCTCACAAATACCAGATAAACAAAAGGGAAAGCCTTTGTATGTTGGAAACTTTACTTGGGTAAGTAGAATAACTTTAAGCTGAACTGGGTTTTCTTTATTGTACTTTAAATATATCCCTCTGCTGGTATCAAACAGTATTTCCTTTTCCAATTTGGTGTGGATTAAAGTTTAGTGTTATGTAGCTGTTCTAATAGCATGGTACCTCATGGTTTCATATCCTGGTTTTTCAAAATGGCCACCAATCGTTTTGTCCATAGACAGATGCTGTTGTGAATGTGAAATATGAAACGTGTTTTTGCCATTTTCACCTATGTGATTATACTAAAACAATTGTTCACATTAGCCTCAGTGATTATTGGTGAATATTCACCTTGACTTCGTCTCGGTAAATATTCACCTATAAACTTCGCCTTCGTCAAATAATTGTTAAATAGTATATGTTGAAAAAATTGAAAGCGTTTTTGAAGAAAGAAGAATGCATTGTTTTGGCATTAGATGAGAGATTGATGAAAACATGTAGACAATGTTTTTGTGATTTTATTGATCATGATGGAATGCTGATATAATATGCTACTCAAAAGCGCATGCTACGTGTGAACAGTATTATGAAATTGTGATTCTATTGAATATTTATCATTCACAATGATTGAAAAGATAAATTCTGTATAGTATTTCTAAGGTTATTGTTGTTAAAATACCAGTGGCGTAACTACAGTAAGCCCAGGCCGGGGCATGCCTGGGGGCACCAGCCAGTATCCAGCAGTGTAGAAGAAGTAAAACATAAGAAAAACATTACACAGAAAATAATAAAACACATTGAAACTCTTCGACATTACATTTTGCATGCCGTAGCTTTGGCAAATAAGGCAATTTTGATGCACGAAAACACTTGAAATTTCATGTATTTCTGCTTGGACTGTTCGGGCAATTTAACTTTTGTTTAGTTTTCAGAACTTTTAGGTTGATAGAACAGCAGCATTTAAACCAGTCAGTTTTGATTGAGCAACTGCATGTAGTCTGCATTTCCTTTGTGACATATTGCTTAGTTCCTACGTGCTCGTAGACATTTGCTTAAATCTCACCCAAAATTCAAAACTCCAAGACTGAAGACTGCAGTGAAGCAGTGATTTAAAAGGTTTGACGACATAAGCAATCGGTTTCTTTACAGTGTAGGGGGAGGGAGGCTTTCAATTTTTTTTCCCGGGGCCCCCAGATGATACGTTACGCCACTGTAATATACATGTTCATGTATTGAATTATATAGTCATAATGTAAAATATCCCCATGTAAAAAGTGTACGATTCTGTTAACGTTGTATTGTTCACATTACATGTTGTTAACGTTTGTAAATAATCATTATGTACAAAACTTTGTGGAACTTCATTAGTGGACAACAGACCAACAGCTAGAAGATGCACTGCAAGAATGTGGCGTGACAGACATTGTCCAGATTAAGTTTTTTGAAAACAGAGCAAATGGGCAATCAAAAGGGTAAGTATGATTTCTGTATTATTATTTAAGACGATTTTTTTATAATCTTTATGATATATTTTACAAAATCAGTAGACCGCGACACCCCACTTCATTTAGTAGGCCACATGATTGCTGTTTCATCTATATTGCAAAATCGAAACAAACTTGGGCAAATATACCACTCTTGCATGCGTAGCTTCGGCTTTCTTTCTACTTCTTTTGCAAATTGATCGAGCCGACAGTTTTCGAGGTATATACTGTAGAGCTCGTGCGCTTTAAACAACAGCACAAACCACGGCGCATAACAGTGTTAATCAGGAAAAACATTGAATGTTTTGTAATCATGAGGGGGGGGGGGGGGGGGGGGAGAAGGGCATGGGCTGAGAACAAATTAAATAATGATAAAGCTTCGTACAAAAACACTTTTCAAGTAGCTTCCTTAAATACTGCATGCTTCATTATTGTATGATAGAGATATTGAAAAAGCAACCCTATTTTGCCAAAATGTATAAAGTAATACCTGTCAAGAAAATTACTCTCACCTGAAAAGAGTGCCGATAACAAAGTTTATGAAGACAATAACTTTGGCGGGAAACCTCGAAGCATGCAGAATCTAAATGCGTCACACTTTGCTTATTAAGACACAGAGTCACACTTGAAACACATAAAATACCAGCAAGGCTCCAGGAGTATGGTTAATTGATGTTTGTTGGCCAAAACTTGTTGCTCCTTACCTGTGCAAGTCTTCAGACCATATTTTATAGCCTTAGGCTAGCGTATATTTGAGAAATTCTGTAGAAAATCTTCCAAAACAAACGTTTTTCGCCAGCTTGTTGCTTTGACTGCCAACCATGAACCATTACGGACAGTCCATGGCTGAACTGATAATGAAAACTCTGAATTTGCCGTAAACTTGCACTTCCACCGCCTGCAGCAAATTGTCATCACGTGGTACACAAGCACTTTTTTAAAGGCACGTCTCTTCTGATTCTGTGCGCCCTGCCAAAAAGTGGGTTTGCCGCGGTCTACCGATTTTAAAAGGCATCATTGCTAAACCAGTAAATTTCCTGAACCTGCAGTACAACGTGTCGTTACATCTGAACCATTTTTGTTTTTGACCCAATACTTTACACGAACATAAATAAAACAGTTTTATACAGGCTAGCTATACTACTCAATAACATTTAAATCACAAGTATTAAGCAATACCCTTGTATGTATAATGTTATTCTCATAACGAAATACTCGAATGTTTCTCTAACTAATATCATATGTTCATGATTACGGTTTAGACTATAGCCAAACAAGCTCACTGGAAGTGTGGCCAGCAATATAATAAGCTTGAATAACTATGGCGTCCACTGCTTGTTCAAATTTCAATCACGAGCTTTGAAAAGTGTAAAAATGTACAAATAGGTTTCATGTAATTTTTGTGAGTCACGTGTATACAATGAACTCAAAGTTCAAAAACAAATTTGTTAGTGTATAAAGCGGGGAAAAACTGCGCCGAAAATCTAAATTATTTGAAAAATTGTAAAAAAAGGACTTGTGTATTAAATTGCAACTTGTAATAATTACAACACAACATAGTCTGTATTTCGTTGAAATTGTGTGAAATATTGTAATCTGGCATGCCTGTATTCTGTTATATTGGCCAGCAGGAATATTAAATATTTAATAGTGGTGTAAATTAAATTACAATTTCACGCTCTTACTAACTTAAACATTTTGTTTGTATAGCCATACATATAGTATATTTGATTTTGTCTATAATGGTTTAATGTGTAGATTGTGCGACATAATTTGTATGTATTTAACTAAATAGCCACAGCCATGTTGTCTTGTAAATGCCTTAATCTTATAACACCTGGAGGGATGTTTAAAATCTAAAAAGGCCGTACGATAATTGAATGTACGGATTTTTTTATTGTATGATATGGACGAGAAATCGTTTGCAAGTACAGGGCTGTAGCTATCTGGTTTTTTTATTCGGAGATATATTTTGTATGGTATTATTGGCATAATATGTTAATTTATTTACTGACGCATCCTTTGTTAAATAACAATTGTATATTTTGCAGATACAAATAAATTTGCGTTTCTTGACAATACTATAGTTTTTAATCAAACATATAGTCGGACAATTTGTAATGCTTTGATGGGGGGTTTTTTGTTGTGTTGTATTGTACTGTACTGCCAGCGGTATTTGTTTTATGTCTGTTGTTAAATTTCATGTAATATTGCAGAACACCGGAGTCAGTTGTTCAAAAGCTGGTTAGCTTCAATTAACTTAAAATTCAAACGAAATTGACCCGCAGCTTGTTTATAAGTCTTGAAAAATTTAGTCGGAATCAGTTCTGACGTTTCCAATGTGTGTAAATACAGAAACTAAAACAATGGTTTAACCTTCAACTGAGGGGTTGGCGCCAACCTGGGATTAAACCCCTGGAGGCGGTTAATCAAAAGTCGGCGAGCTTAACCCTGGGTTAACGTAAAGTTTGAAGATGTTTCAGAGGAGCTTGTTTATAAGTTTGAAAATATTTTCTCATAAATCTTGTCTGGATCAATATTAGCTTTGGTTTCTGAAGTTTTGAAATAAATTTTAATCCTGCAATTTTGATGCTAACGTAGCTTTTAGCAACTGCCACCGGCCTAATATAGTGTAGTCCTAATGCCGCTCATGTTTCTTTCAAGGTAGGTTGCATGTTACTTATATCTGTGTGGGATATCAGCTTTTCCGTTCATCCACTTGCTCTCCTGCCATTCACCAATATAAGTGCGCACTAAAATTCTTAAAATGCTATTTGAAAAAGATTCAAAGCGGCAGCAATTATGCATGTAAATGTTTATACTGGGCCATGCTTTCCTTAATTGTATCTAATGAGCTGTTTTCCAGTCAAAAGACAACATGCGCCTTTTTAATTCAACGATTTATGTTTATAGGTTTGCTTTAGTCGAGTTGGGTTCAGATGTTTCCGTCAGATTAGTCACTGAGAAGTTGCCGTTCAGGTAAGATACGTAGTGCTAAAGGGAAGACAAACGAAATTTAACCCAACTTTTGCTCTCGACTGACACTTTTTGCCGAGCATGCCCTTCGCAATCCGCCATATTGGATTTACCAGGAGCTCAACGAGCCCTTCACTTCGCAATATTCCTCGCCAAGTGACACTGGGACCAACCTAAATGCCCTTCGAAACCCACCACTTTGTAGAGACAAAATTCATTCTGAGAGGAAAGCTGGCAGTGCGCATTCTAAACACCGCACAAAAAGAAAGTTCCCCTCCTAAATACATCAGAATAAATTCTAAACAAATGAATCGCTGTTAATCAAACCTAGAACTACTTGGACCTATGGTAGGTTGCTTAATGGTGTGTGAAAAATTGGGTCACACATGCGTGCAATAATGAGTTAAACCCCATTGAATACAAAAATACCCGATTTCAAAATTAACATGCTGAATATGCTAGTGTGATCCGTCTCATTCACCATTCATCGGTAAACACAAAATCGTAGTGCAATCGTGTAAAGCCGTTTAAATCATGCCCAGAATAGGTCCAATTAGTTCTAGGTTTGATTAACAGCGATTTATTTGCTTAGAATGTATTCTGATGTATGTAGGGGGGAACGTTCTTTTTGTGCGGTGTTTATGTCTATTATTATGGTTGTCGTTTTCAGGGAAATCAATGGTCAGACGCCAGTCGTGACTCCTGCCACTAAAACTCATTTGCAACAATTCGAAGTCACTGCTAGAAAAAGTAAGTGCACTGGGATGTCTTGATTGTGGTCGTTTCTGAACCCGATCCGAGTTACGTTTGTGTCTTTTGACAAAAAAATATTGCTGATAATCACTGGCTAGTGATTAGCTTTTTGTATTTTGCTGTATTTTGTACTGTAACATATTTGAAGTGAATTTTATAAAGTTTAGTTGATTATCATTTGTGAACACCTTGAAAATGGAGTAGTCGCCTAAGGCTCGGTGATTACAAGCCTATATTCACTTCCCCTTCGGCTCAGTTTCATTTGAGCCGCTACAGTATTCACAATAATTTTGCATGTTTAAACTTCTCATAGGCCATAAGCATGGTACTGGTCATTCTTCTAAATTTGCTTCGATTATATTTATGCTCGTGTATAAATTTGCGCAAATAAAATGTTAATGTTTCTAGTCAACCCATCGTTAAACAGTCATCACGATAATGATGGTATGGGTCGTGGTTTTGGTCGTGGCTTTCGTGGACGTGGTGGTATAAGGCCTGGCATGGGTAGAGCAGAATTCATACCTGCTGAAATGGCAATGGGGGCACATTGGGTTGGTGAGTATAGCTTAATTACCGTTGATTACTTTATCATCTTCCTGGAGACGGTTCCTTACTCCTGCACGCTCAATCTGTAACTGATCTGCATGTATGACACTGGATTAACTGATGATATTTTAATTGAACTAAAAAGCGCCTGGGTACGAGGCTGGTTACTTACCGTGTGTAATAAACAGTCGATTTGTTTCGTTTTTATCTTTTTTTGCACCACTGAACTCGCTCCTTGTCTAAAACAAGAACTCTTTAAAAACAAGAACTCAATAAAATTACTGTTCACGAGAACACAAGTGTCATAAAATAATTAATTATAATCTAAGCATAATCAATTATGCGTAAGTAATATGAATGTTTTTAAACCTTGTGCACAATTCGTAAGATTGTGAACAAAGTCTAGGGACTAGGGCATAGGTTCAGTCAGGTTTGTCGACCTTCAAGGTTTTCGACCAACGGCCCCTGTCCAGAAATATTGATATGTTTGACAGTGCAAAAGTCCTACCCCTCGTCCAATTCGCTGTAGGTTCAGTCAGGTGGATCGAGTGATTGGTGTGTGTATGTGTAGATTGCATAAGAAGTAAACCTATTTGTGAATTGTAGTGCTAGTAGTGAAAACTCCAGGTTCAGCATTTGCTAAAGAAAGCGGATAACATCTGGTTCCTAAATTCGTCTCTTATTGTGCTTCAGGGGCACCAGGAGCTCCAGTGATGCGTGGACCACCACCAGCTATGCCTGGCATGATACCTCCACCTGCTGCCATGGTAAGTAGCAATCAAACGTTCCAAACGCCAATTGAGCTCTTTTTGTATTTTATCGGTAGTTAATTGCAGCAAGTTCTCTCGTGTAACACACGGGTATCATGTATGCCAGTTTCTTATACGAAAGACAGGCTGCAGTTTCATTATACCCTGTTTGTTATACGACAGATAGCCTGCAGTTTCATTATGCCCAGTTTCTTATACGAAAGGCAGACTGCAGTGTCATTATACCCAGTTTGTTACACGAAAGAGAGGCTGTAGTTTCATTATAGTCAGTTTTTTTTATACGAAAGACAGGCTTCTGGCCCTGTTTGTTATACCACAGACTGTCAGACTGCAGTTTCATTATACCCAGTTTGGTATACGAAAGACAGACTGCAGATTCATTATACATAACCAGTTTGTTATACAAAAGACAGGCTGCAATTAATTATACCCAGTTTTTTTTTCGAAAGACAGGTTGTAGTTTCATTATACCCAGCTTGTTATACGAAAGACAGGCTGCAGTTTCTTGTATGCTTTTTTCTGCTGCGAAAGACTGGCTGCATTTTTTGCATGCTATTTTTATACGAAAGACAGGCTGCAGTTTCTTATAATATGCCAGTTCCCAATATGCAAAGACTGTAAACACTTGCTGCTCGAGGACCGCGCTGCCGATGCTGGCAAAGTTAGTTCAATATTTCATTTCTTTGAACATCCTGTATAATGTATTTTCTATCTCACAGACTGCTCCTCCTCCAATGGGTGTCATGATGCCTATGCCTGCTGATCCAGGTGAGAGAGATCACGTGTTACCTTCCTTATATTTAGTCTGCCTGTAAAGTTTAAGGGCCGGTTTTCATTTGTATAATCCGTACTAAAATCCTGGCTATATGGTTTGCCCTGACCCTATTCCAAAAGCTCGAATGACTAAAAATACAATCTCACCATTGATACTATCTCTATTTCGTTGGGGCTTCTGTGGTTTAGTGGTCAGACCACTCGCCTTTCACTTCTAAGGTTACGAGCTCGATCCCCAATAAGGTTCGAACTCAGTCGTCATGTAAAAAGAGTATAGTCAACGCTCTGCAGAAAGTCGTGGGTTTTCTCCGGGTACTCCGGTTTCCTCCCACAGGGAAAGTTGACAGGGTGGGATAGGTAATACGGGCCCACGGTTATTGGCTGAAGCTGTTGTGGTGACCCTGCCCTTGTGGCGAAGTTAATGAAATAAAATAAAAATAAACCCTGTAAACTAAACAATAGTTCTCATTGACCCCTATCCCAGCATGTTAACAGGTATGGTGGAAGAGGAAAACGGGCTTAGGTCGTGGATCGTGTTATGGTCGTTGTACTATCAATGTTTGTTCAAATTATCGCCAATTTTAATGAACGTACGTTAAGAGGATATTTGGTGGTCGCGCAAAGACACAAATAATATCCTCGATTGCAATATGAATATTAATGCACAGCAATTAATTTTAAATGCATATATGTCAAACAGTTTAAGTTTATATTAAATTTAATTTGCTAACGTTTCGTCGCTGCTTATTTGGATTCCGTAGACGGTCGGACACCTCCAAGATGGCCGAGCACCTCATTGATCTCGTTCCCAGCCTGCTCTGGCTCATTTAGACGAAGTTTTATTATAAATACAAATTGTTTCGATGGTTTCCAGCAAGCTCGTTGTTAGCTCAGTCGTCTTGGCGTACGATTAGATTTGGCAGGGGTTCGAATCCCATCCGAGGTTTTTTTTATTTTTAAATTTCATCAAACTTTTTTTCTTACCTTTTTTTACCTTTATACGATTTTTGTAAGGGTTAGGTTTAGGGCTTGGGTCAGGGATTGGATTATTTAAAATTTTAAAAAGAAAAATCTATTAGTTTTATCAGACACATAGGCTTGGAAATGAGACCAATGAGGTGCTCGGCCATCTTAGAGGTGTCCGACCGTCTACGGAATCGAAATTTGCTTCATCGCTGCATCGCAACATCATCAGAGATACATACAATGAATAAACATAAGTTGTATCTATATATACATGATAACTAAGTATTATATTGCAAACGGTAAAAAAATTAAAAAGAGGGGACGAATGAATAGCAAAAGAGTTAGAAAAACAATATGTTAAAGTAAGGATTGAGTCATTTGATGAATGACTAAAAGACATCAATGAGCATATAGGCATCCATGATCATCATTAATATTCATATTCAGTTTACGTTTTCCGCCTGGTATTTCTATTGCCACTATCCTCGTTTACAAATTTACAATAAGCTCTGACCTGGAGCGAAGTTTACATTTTCTCCATGATTGTGAATTTGTGCATTTCTGTTTGTTTAAGGAATGCCAAAACCTCAAGTTGCTCCTCATTTTAATCCAGCATTTTTCCCTCCTGAAGGAGCACCGGTGAGAACAAATTACAAAGATCTAATCATCTCTGAGTATTTGTTATCCTCTTAACCTTAATCCTAGTCCTGTGAGTTAACAATCATATCGACTGTCTACTCACAGCGATCTTATTTTACATTTATAACATTTTAGCCTGATCCCATGATGCCTGGGATCGTGCCCCCAGGACCAAGGTAAGAAATGTAAAAGTTGAATATGGTAGAAGCTATATTACAAAGTGTGATGAAAGATTCTTGTTCATATCATTATATAATAAAAAGTACAAATAGTACAATTCAGTTTAGCTATCATTGAATGTTTATTGCGGTTCAATCCTCTCTCTCTGATCGTTTTACAATATAACTATATCGTACTAAACATCTTCTGTCTTTACTCTATAAAGGGAAGTAATTTTTCTTCCTTTGAGCACAGTATGAATTGTAAAGATGATATATTTCCTGTCGACCTGCAGTGTCTTCCTTTAAATTGTTTTTATTACAAATCTTCACACGTGTAGCCAGAGTTAAAATTTCCCGCGACTGGTGAAAAATTTCCTGCAAGCGTCGCTGGTTCTTTTATTTTTTCTAATCACTTTTTCCTTTTTAGACTTGAAGGTGATTTCATGGGTCGTGGAATGGCACCTGATATGTTTGCCCAGTTTCCCAGACCTGGTGAGTTTTTTGTTCACAGGACCCCCAAAGCAATGCTGAATCTGGGGAAAATGCTTGGAATTGAAATGCTTGATCAACTTGGGGTGGCGGTTGGGTGGGGGGTTTAGTTTATTACAATGATTTGTATTCACCAAGAACTGTTTACAGGAAGCGTGCCTTCAAAATGTATTGTCCAGCTGGGTTTTTTCTTTGTATTCAACTTCTAAGTATTTCCGTGACTTTTTCAGGTGGAGAGTTTGACGAAATGACAAGACAAAATCAACTGTTGACCAGTAACTCTATTAAGAAGGCGATGGTCGAATCTAACGCCGGTAAGAAGTGTTATTTATCACTGTCATCAGAAACAGATGCACATGTACTTGTACAGTATTGCTTGCTGACTTGATAAGTGGATAAAACAGAAGAAGCTGTTAACTTTTTTTGGAAAATTAATATGTGCATATCCTCGTAGTATTGAAAGATAGTGTGCACTCCGTTGTTGTATTCATAGCTGACAGCACTTGTTCCTGCTCCAGTTTTTTTTCGTCTACTACGCGAATTGACTGTCTATTCGCTAGGTTTTCATGAAACTATGTATTGGAAAATAGTAAAAACAATTAAATTTGTGATGTAGATGTTCTAAGCAGGCACAACGCAACGCGACTCGCTGGAACGAAGAGCAGAGCCACAATATTGGGAATGGCAGTAGGGCCACTGTATTGAATTTTGTATGTGCACGCATATCGCATTACGCATCTCATTACCATTATGCCAGTCAGTCAATTGCATTTTCTGGCCAATAAAAACGCTGAACTTGCCGGTGGCAGTCCACCACCCAGGTGGCGCTACACTGCCACCAGTTAAGCGGTGCAGCCAGTAAACTGCATGATGTTAGGGCGCCTTGTTGCACTGCTGAGTAGTCCTACTGTCCATTTCCTATACTGTGGCGAAGCCGAGGACGTTTTCATAGTTCACTCGTCTCCTGCATCATATTGCGCTGAAAAAAAAAGTATGGAGAACTTGGAAAATTTTTTTGTGACAGTTAAAATCTTCCACCGGAACAAAATGTCCCGCAGATCAAAAGTTGTGCCAGACAAAACCGAATTTTGAAATTTTCAGCCAGACAAATGTCCAATGTCCGGCGCCATTTCAAGGCTCGAAGAGAAACTCCTAAGTGTGAGGATTGCATCAAATTTGACATATTTCAAACTTTTCTGATTTGAAATTTCTATTAATTTCCAAGCAAAGTAAACATTAAATATATAGGCAATTGGTATGTCATAGTTTGTAAATTTTGATATTAAAAATGTAAACAGAAGTGTATGTTTACATAACGGACTTGTACAAACGTTATTATTAACCGGCTCTGAAACAAACAAAGTTAACTACATTAGTCTTCTTGAGCAACGAATCACAAACATTGATGACTTCTATTTCTTTACTGAAGTTACTGAACTTGTTTAAAATGTTTTGAAGAAACATATCCGATGAATTGCGCTATTCAACTTCCGAACAACTGACCCCTGTAATATACCATCATTTCTCCTGAGGAGAGAATATTCCCCGAAAAGTCATTGCCACCAAGAAGAAAAATATTTTACATTATCATGCTTATTTTTTCAGGTCAACATGAGATTGCCATCGAGACATTAGTTCAGGCCATCTCAATCATCAAACAATCTCCTGTCGCGCACGAAGAAACGAGTCAGGTAGCTAGATTTTGTTCAATTATATTTCTAATAAATATTTGTAGATGCGTTGTTGATCTCACAACTTGTAACAAGTGTGTCAACAAGCCATCAAAACAACTTGTGTTCGCACTGCTTCTCCCAAGCTTTCGACAAGATTAGAGCAACTTATTCACAACTTTTAACAAGCCTGACTAGTTAGAACTATCCTCATAGATATGAAAAACTAGATTGATATAATCTCTGACACTGCAGAGAACAAAGAAGAATTCGTTGTCTCGAGCGGGATTCGAACTCGCATAGACCATTCCCCAATTAGACAAACTTTTAAATTCGAAAACAATTTTAGCGCAGTTGGAAAGAGCTTCCTAAATTTTGTGAAATTGTAAAGTTTGGTTGCAAAATATTGTAAAATGTGGAAAATATAGTCCTGTAAAGTTTGCGAATTTTGTATACTTTTGTATTACGCAAGGAAAAGCGTTACTATGTGGAAATGTGGTAACGCTTTTCCCGCGTAATACAAAAGTATACAAAATTCGCAAACTTTAAAGTGCTATATTTTCCACATTTTACAATATTTTACAACCAAACTTCACAATTTCACTAAATTTAGGAAGCTCTTTCGAACTGTGCTAAAATTGTTTTCGAATTTAAAAGTTTGTCTAATTGGGGAATGGTCCATTGAGTGCTCGAGCCAACTGGGATTGGTAGCGAGTCTTATCCAATTTAAGTGCACGAAATATTTTTGTTGACTAGTTACAAGGTTGTCCTAAGAACTTGAACACACCCCTATTGGATCGCAACAATGTTACAAAGCTGACTGTACAATATTTGTCTGGATAGAACAACCTTGTAACAAGTTTGCGACAGTCCCTTCAAGCTTGTTTTAAACTTGTTCCAACAGTCTGATCAGGCAGTGCCAACACAAGTTGTGAACTCTTTGTGAGCAGGCTTGTTGAAGCTCGTTTGCAGGTCTGTAAAGTACATGAATATGAAATTGAAGTATGAAAGTTGATTATAAACACCAAAAAACGTTTTCAGCTGTGAATATGAAGTATAAAAACATTCTCATAACAGAACGTTCCATCTTCAACTAGGAAAAGAAACCTAAAAACTATTGAAAAGATGGTTCGAATTTACCATCTGAAGGCGCGAGGCTCATGATGAATATTACTGTTGATAGCATTACTTTTGACTGACAGTGGGTGTTTTTTCAAAGAAATTGTGTGTTTTTTTATAGATCCTTGTTCAGTCTCTTCAAGATTGTTTACAGGGCATTGAACAACAAATGATTTCTAGTTCTGCAAGTGAGAGAGCTGTTAAGTAAGTTACAGAGCCTACATGGCCATCCAGCTCTTGGGTACTTCATTCAGCAGTAAAATTAATATGCAGAAAATTCGTTTGATCGAAAAGTACTAACATAAAACCATCCTATTTTCAAGATATATATCCTATGACATGCTAGTATGAAAATGTTTATGTTCGTAGTTTGGCCAGTACCAAAGCGAGCCTGTCAATTTATGCTATGAAAATATTTCCGTTCTTACATGTATAGCCGTAGAAACGATCAATTTCTTCAGAGATGGGTAACGGTGATGGTTTAATTTGCATAGCATGGCCACATTGTTACCGTATACCATTTAAACGAAGAACAAAAGTATATCTATGCACAAGCGAAAAACTCTTTTTCAACATGTGTATGCTTGTATGTGCTATTGTTCTGTGGCACTCTTCCGGAAACTACCGCGTCAATGGTATCCAACCATGTGGGTAATACATCGTTCTGAATCCATAGCAACGAAATAAACTTTGTTAGCCAAATCTGTCAAAAGACTTCCATGTATACATATAATCAAATCTGTATCAATATGTGTAATCTGTCAATAATTATAACAATACATGTAGGCCATGGTCGAAAATTGTTTTGTTTCGTGGTTCCCATTATGGGAACTCCTGATTTGTAGTTTATTTGACATAGCCACATTGTTACCGAAAAAGTTTCCGAGAAAAAAATCCTTGCCAGATATCAAGAAAATGGGTAGTTTGTGATTATCTACTATTAAATTCTATTACAGCGAAGAATGTGAAGTATCGTATTCAACAATAAAAAAACCCCGACTACCATCAAAAAGATCACAAAAAAACTGCATCCGAAAATTGAAACAAAATTGTGCAATGAAAACTGGGTACTTGCTTCAAAATAAGTGTTTGGGAACAAATAACTCAAAAACTATTTAATGAGTAGAAAACTGTTTTAAGAATCTTACATGAAAGTCTTTTGTGCTCTTTCTGGTGATAGCAGTCGTTTTTGTTACTGTTGAATACGAAATTCACCTTTTTTGCTGTAATTCAATTTAATAGTGGATAGTCAGAAATCACCCGTTTTCTTGGTATCTGGCTAGTTTGCTTATTTTGCTTGGAATGTTTTTTTGGTAGCAATGTACCTTTATGTCTTTCTAATAAGTCATAAACCAGGTTTTCCCCAGACAGGTACCACGAAAATGTATTTAAAGCTACTTTTTAACCTTATAGCCCATGGCCCAGTGTGTCTGATCTGTCGATGAGGTGCCGATAGATATCCATAGATCGAGTTATTTACATTGTCGCATTTTCAGGGCAGCCAAACGAGATTCACGTCGTTATAGCGATGAAGATATGGATGGCGAACGTCGACGTAGAAAGAGAAGATCAAGGTCAGGTTCCCGATCACGTAGCAGACGTTCCAGATCTCGTGAGCGACGCTCTAGATCTCGTGATCGCGAGAAATACCGCAGCAGAAGATAAATATTGATAGGTAAGTTGAAAACGTTTTTCATTCTAATTTGCCGGATCCGTTGAGTATATCAGTGATATCAAAGGAATATAAACCTGTTTGTGATCAACATGCCTACCTGTGGTATCGAAATGGCTGTGGCCATGATATAGGTGAGTGTGTTACTGTAAGAAAGTTAAGTGTGCGTCGAAAATCTCCTCATAGTCATCCTAAATTGGTAACTATAGTCTGTCACTAAATGTATAGAAATGAGTAGGGCTCACCGCAAATCGCTTTAAGTTCTTCCCAATTTTTTTCGGAAATAATGTTTGCAGAAACTTAATTAAGTATGTGTTCCGAAGTATTTACGCCAAGCATGTATTATTCTATTGAATGTCCAGCGTTTCTTTTGAGTCATCGGCTTTTGAATTTTCTATACGAATCAGAGCCCATGTTTTGCATTGGCAATTTTTTAAAAATCTATTACTCTCTTTCATTCTGTAGGTTCTGATGGCACTAGACTTGTTCTCTAATGTTTTCTGTCGACATGTAAGGTTGATAATCCAATGGAACTGTCTTAATGGCTGTTGACGTGTGTAACTCAATGTACAGATTATTTTGCATTGTATTATTTCTTATCTTGCGCTCTCGACCTTTATTTGAGCGATGGAACCACACGTGTAGGATAAACAGAAGAGAGTAAAAAAGACAGCTAGAAAAACAACTTTAATAAGTTCCTTTACAGTGGTTTTAACAGCATGATTATTTTAAACTCTAAGCACATGCATATGTAATGTCAGTCTGTGAAGTTGGATACTCGCCATTTTTGTCAGATTTTTAGATTTTCAGAATAAAGATATTTTGAAATTGATTTGCCTTGCGTGAACACACAAGATGTCCGAAGGCAAAACTTGCTGTATTAATTTGCACGGCAGTTCTAATCACGGCTACTAGTATTCTTGAATAATTCAACCCAACCGTGAACCGTCATCAACAAAGAAAAAAAAGCAAATACAAAGAAACAAAGAGCATTGTTGAAAGTTTAGCCAATTTATCCACTTAATCTGAAAACTCGAGCTGTGACTGCTTCGAGTTTAAACTGCGCGCTAAATTTTTGTTTTTGAATGCGAACTTGCGTTTTATATGCAACATCATGCATTAATTTGCAGGTATATATTCGGGGTTTACATTACACAATAGCTAATTTAAAGTAGGAAAGGTCTATAGCATTTTAACAGCAGTTGGGGTAGGGGACTCCGAAGCCCGCCCGGCAATCTGGTCATGCAAGTTTCCCTTTCTATAGAGTGAAAAAAATCTATTTCTGAAAATAATTTTAAAATCGCTTGGCATGACCAAATCTTCCGGCAGACTTAATGGTTCCGGGGGGTTTTGGGACACTTGGTATACACCAGAAGGCACACGGCCTTAAGTTGTTATGAAATGTCTAAAAGCCAATGCCCCGCAAGATGTGGATTTAGTATCTTTTTGAGGTAGCTTGCGTCGATTTCTAGTTAATGCAAAATTCAAAGCGATCCTAAACCCCAGTCCCACACTGACAATACTGGATTTACTGGATACAATAGTCTTACTGGGTTACAACGTGCGGATTGGGTAGCTGAAAGCAAAGAAATGCGTCAGGGGTGTAACTGTCATGATTCGATTTTGTGTGCACTATTGCCCAAACCAATCAGTAAACCTGCACGCGATTATTGCCCCAATCAGCAACGTAGATGGCGTTATTCTCGTCAACGGCCAGACCTTGTGGTGACTTCACCCTGTCCTCTTTGCTGCATTCTGTGCCAAGACAACTTACAAAGCATCCATCCGCACGAAACGTTTGAACCCGATTGTTACACGAGTCCGCTACGATGATATCTCCGTTACCTTTGACAGCAATGCCTGTTGGCCAGCACAATTGCCCATTACCTTGTCCAGCTCGGCCAAACTTGAGAAGAAATTGTCCTGTGTCCGTGAAAACTTGAATTCGGTCATTTCCTAAGTCGCTGACTAAAATGTGACCGCTCTGGTTCGATGTTACATAAGATGGGTTTATAAATTGACCGTCTGCAGACCCTACACTGCCGAATTCCGTGATTATGTCACCATGGTTATTGTAAATCCTTACTTTGCTCTTGTCAGCGTCCAGTGATATAATATTGCCTTCTTCGTTAAGTGTGACGTCATGCGGATGAAAAAACTCTTCATCATTATCACCATGGCAACTGATACCTCGCAGATACTTGCAATCCTTGTCAAATATCTGGAAAGGGAGAAAAATCAATGGCATTTAAACAAAAAAATGAACAATCTGTTCATGGTTGATCAATAAAACAGCCTTGGACAATGTTTTTTTTTGCTGCCAACATTGTTCAATGCTGTCAGCATATTGTTTAGGATTGTTGCACCTGATTGCGGGTTAATACGGAATCAACAAAACCGAACAATGTGGCTAACACTGTTGAAAAATGTCGCAGCAAAGCATTGCTTAATGCTGTTTTCATCAAACCCTAACCGGCTGTTGCGCCCAATTTAGTTTTATTTAGGCAAATCGCCTTTCTTATAACGTTTACAACAAACAGATGAAACATCGAATATTCCATGTCATGTGAGTACTGAGGCCATTTCGCGCCTAAAAACTGGTACTGCATGCGGATTTTTTAGTCGATGACGTCATTGGAAATTCAATTTTGCAAAATGAATGTGCTACATGTAAATCTCTGCATTTTGCGCGGTGACTTATTTTAAGTTTTTTATGCAGTATTGTACCACAAATATCCTGTATTATTAAAAAAAAAATTTAAAAAATGTAATACCAAAAAATTTTTCTAGAAAACCGCATTTTCGCAGTAAAGTATCAAGAAAGAAAATTAGCATTATAGACTTTTGTAGAATTCATTATAGAATTTTGCAAAATTTTAGTCTATGATGTTACATAATGTGTATGCTAAAAAGACCAAATTAATGTTAAAATTGGTGAAGAATCCATTTGAGCTTATTTAAGTTTAATAGTGCGAAAATTAAGTAAGTTAAGTAAGCTATAGCTCAATTTTATGAAAACTCTATCGAGCCACCTTAAATAGCCACTCTCGGTGCTTCAATGTCCGCCATCTTGAGCATCACTTTCTGATATGAAGGTCGAATTACTGAAGTTCCCACTCTAGATATACTTGAGTTCAAGTGTGTTCAGCGGCAGTGTTTAAGCTGTTGAGACGATTTAAATATAAATTTCTACCTGTATCCTGCCATTTCCAGTGTCAGCAATCATCACTTGACCTTCCTTGCTGACAGCTACTCCACGTGGCAAATTAAACTGGCCGCTCTCACTGCCAAAACTACCAAACATTCGCAGAAACCTTCCTGATTTATCGAATACCTAGAGGAAAGTATAGCGTACCTCATACTCTGATGTGTTGATGTTTTGGCCCTGGCACATAGCTATATAGTGGCTATTATGTTATGACGAGCGTTGGAGCCTGGAGGTCGGGTGGCAGCTGTACCAGAAAGGCACATGGATAGCGTTTTTAACTACCGCAGAAAGGCATAAAAAGCAATTGCACCAGAGATATTGAACTGACTATCATAGAATAAAAAGTGGCTTTAACTTGAAAATGCTGAGCTTAAATTTCGGTTTTACCAGATACTGTACATGTTTAGAAAGTTCGACTAATCCGGCGGATGGCATTATTCACTTTTCCTACAAGCGATCCTGGAGTGCAGGAGACGGAAAAGTGTATAGCGTTTTTAACTACCGCACGTATAGTTAAAAACGCTGGGATGCTGGCCATTCAAAAGCATGAGTGGCGATTTGCGATGTAAAATGAACGGGTATGTGCGTACTTTTCCTTCTCCTGCACTCCACCTGAAATCTTACCAAGGAATTGTACACCTGTAAGTACACTGTCTTATAATTTATGTAATGTTATGTATATAGTATACCATACAACACTTTCACAGTGTCGTCGTAACGCGTATATCGTTAAATATCTACAACGCTAACGTTTATTTCTCGTGATGGCGCTCATGAAACTAACTTGTTGCATAGCAAATACAAGTCATAGTATGTTGATTTATTTCTGGCATACACTCGACCATAACAGGCAATTAACAACTAGTATTAGTACATTTACACAAGTGAACAAAAGAAATCCGACGTTGTGATTGGTCCAATATGATGTGACATTCCTCTATATTCACCTACAGGTGAATATAACAGTAAAAACAAGTTCACAAAATGGCGACTAGCTTCCGTTTTGTGCAAATTATGGATAAAGGAATAAACAAAATTAAAATAACTTGTGTGAATTGACAATACTAAAACAATTATTCGCCCCAGGCTCGGCGATTTTGGGGGAATATTCCCGATAATCACCTCGCCTTCGGTGAATAATTGCTAAATATTCGTGGAAATAAGTTAGGCGTGTTTTGAATAAATTACCTGAATTCTGTGACACTTTGAATCTGTGACCACTATCTCTCCCTCCTTCGCAATAGCGATCCCATGGACATCCCAAAGTTCCCCAGGCTTCCTTCGATTGCTTTTTACACTACGTGGTGTCGTCGGTTGTGGGGAACCGTTGGCCGGTGACTCAGGCTTTCCAAGGACAATTTCAATCGGAGATCGTTGCACTGGAACTCCGTCCAGAGTAATCATCACGCTGTGGATACCAGGCCTCTCTGATTGAAAATCCACTCCGTAACTTCCAGGATTGTCTGCATGAATATTTGGGAATGGCTGAGTAAATATGTGAATTCTGAACAATTATTCCACAAAGTCGAGTTTTATGAGCTGAATAGTAGAATAGCTGTGTTGCTAATATGAGTGGAATAACTGTAATTACATACTGAATAATGATTTGATAAGAAATTATTTTAAAAATTATATATTTTCGTAGATAACTTTGTTAGTTGTATTTATATTCTGCCTTTTATACCATCAACTACTTTCATTATCAAATAAAATTTGAATATCATTCTAATTTTGATCTCCATTTCCGCCGTCATTTTTTAAGATTTTTCTGCTAATAGGATATGACCTAATTTCCTACAAGTAGAGGAACCAATCAACTTGCAGCTACAGTAGCATAACTAATATCTATTACTCTAATCCAGGGTTGCCAGATCACTGCATTTTTGAGGCCAAATCGTCATTAGTGTAGTCAAGTAAACAAAGAAAACAAAAGCCAAGTACAAAGAAAAACAAAGAGCATTGTTGAAGATTTGGCCTCAAAAATGCAGTGATCTGGCAACCCTGCTCCAATCTGTATCAATGTGATAATTCAATTCTTGATTAGCATATCCTGTTGTTGATGTGCTCTGTGCTCTGAGTGTATACATTAACTCCGAGAACGCTGAAAAATTGACCTGGTCATGCACTGCAGTAGGAATAAAATCTGCGACCTCTGAAGGATACCCAATGCTTTGCCAACTGAACCACACGGCCAGATCGGTTTTAATATGTACATATCTTGTTATTTCGAAACCGAAAGCATGGGTGGCCCAAAAATGTCGGGGAATTTCGTGCAACACAAGCGCGAGCGACAGCATATATAGTTTACATATATATTATACACATAAGGTTGGCAACTCAATTTCACCTGACGAACACATGACTTTTCTTAAACACAAAATACACCACTCGTGGAATAAAAACAGGTATAAAAAAACTATAACATATTAATCTCCGATAATTTTACTATAGACATGCTCGGTGAAATTTGTCGCCAATTTTTCAGGTGAATCTACTTTGAGACATGGCAAGATTTTGTTTCGACATTGTTCGCCTTTGACAAGTTCAAGTGTCAAAGTAATTTCTATATGCATGGCATAAACAAATTACTGCATGGTTGGCTAGTTTGTTACTTGTGGTAAATGATTGCTAAACTCGCTCGTTCGCAGTGCTAGCTCACTCGTTCGTTAAGCAATTTTTCACAACTTGTGCATAGAAATCGTACGCACTCGCCAACCATGCAGTCATGGCTGTATGTAAACAACGTATGCTGCCGCTTGCGCTTACGGTGCACGAAATTTCCAGACATTTTTGGGCGGCCTATGCCGACAGCTCGAAATTTAGGAATCACAAGGTATTCTTGACATTATTTATAGTTTTGACAAAAGAAAACAGAATGTAAACAATACCATAATCTCACAGTAATTCTTCATTGTTTACCGTACCTCTTTCCTTTTTCACGGGACTGAGTAATTCCCCACCCGGTCCTCGTATATCCACACCAATCCCCTTAAGATCCGGGGAAGGTTCTGAAATTGCAACATTAAAGTTTTCGAAATCTTCCAAATCACGCACACAACCATTAATAACGACATTTCCGTTCACTTCCAGATAACCCAGCGACGTTATCGCCATCCGCTGACCCTTTCTCGTTTCTCTCACGTGCTTTAAATTGTTCTCTTCCACAGGGACATAGGAAATTTTTTTCTTGTTTAAAACCTTAAGACGTTTTGCTAATGGATCTCTCAGCTGGTAAAGTTCCACCTGTTACAAAAACAGGTATTTTATGGATGTTATTATAATACGAGTACTTTTATGAATAATATTAAAATCTACTACATCAATGACATGAAATTTGGGATATATGTCCATATATAATTTTGAATTCAATAATTGCGCAAAATTCGAATGAACCCTCTCGCCTGTTTCAATGTTGCTTAGCTATATCTGCCAAGAGTTTTTTGCTATCAGTTTGCATACTCGAGTATGCTTCAGGGAAAAATGACAACGCCTATCCGTAAGCTCAGAACTTCATGAATGCTAAAGATGTCACTGAGGAAAATTCGATACTGATCGAAAACTTTGCGATGATAAATTTACATTCACTATGCAAACATACAAGGAATACACGGAAATATTTTGAACAAATCATAGAGAATTGAGGGCTTTATTTGTTCAAAAATTCGAAATGGCGTCCTTCACAGTTAGAAAAAAACAATGTTTTAATTCTTTTTTATGTTTGGAGCTTATAGATTGAATAAACGTTGTAAATCTGTAAATCACGTCTTATGTTTTGCAAAAAAGTGAGCGTACTGAAGTTCCACGGAGTGATAAAAAATGTATATTTACTATTCGTTATTTAGTTGGTTACTATTCTTCTTGTGACGCGGATATAAAGTCACTGCTCTGTACCTATGTTTTCTACTCATAACGAGAGCCCTCTCTAAAAAATTAGTTTCTCATAGTACTGCCAGCAGGTCAGCTTCATCTCTACACCATATATGCCAAATACTATGTGCCCCTATTATCTACCCACACCTCAACTTAGGTTTCAAACGGAGTACCTGGAGAAACTCATGAGCATGAATTTCGGCAAAGCGTTTACAGTTTAACTTTTCGCCTGAGAACGTGTAGTAATTTCGAGTCACATTGAGAATACTCATGGAAATCGAGCCGAGAATCTAATGGTTTTTAACCAATTCACCTTTCAAGCCCCGTTCTGACTTACCTCGCTTAAATACTTAAAAGCGTGTTCAGCATAAATCTTCCCGTAACCGAATACTTCGAGATTATTTTGCAGTTGCTTGGTCTGTTGTTTAAGCCCATGAAACTTTCTGCTTTGAATCCGGTCTATTTCGTTGATCATTTCTTCTTCAGCGACGCGAATATTTCTCACCATCTCAGTGGCTGTATTACGCACACTATTCTTCAGTCCAGTTATACTTGCCGTAATAAGATCAGTGGTTGCGTTCACATCTTCAAGGGCTTTCTCGGCTTTTACTACTTTTGACTGCACTTTAGTCGTAAGGCTTTTTAAGATATCCAGGACTTCTCTTATACTGCTAGATTGTTCCAAGTATTTGTACTTGTGAGACTTGTGTAGCACCATAGTGCACTCGCGGCATACAACTTGTTTGCATTTCTCGCAGAAATACCTGGTAGAAATATATTATAGTAGGTAATGGTAAAAAGCGACCAACTTTAAACCTATCTTGAGAGACGTTTTACGAAAAAAATTTTTATAATTGCATAGTGCCTTTCCAAAAGTTTAAATACTGCTCAAGAATTTAAATGAAAAACTGAAGTTTTGATTGTTTTTATATGTTTCTGGTAAACAACTACTATTTAGCTTTACAAAGAAATCCTTTAAGCGAAGGTTGTTACAAATTTTGAAAATCATTCAAATGTATTTAAACGTTTGGGAGGCATGCACTGTAGATATGAAGTTTAAGCCGAAAAATCAAGACAAAAGCATTGTGTAAATCAACGTTGATAATGACCTCTTTACGAGCTTGATTTTTTTTGCTTTTCTCATTAGTTATCTATTAATAAGTTTAAATACAATCATACCTCATGAGCCTTAGCCATTGGATAGTGCTATCAACATTACGTACAACCGACTTCTGGCGTATGAAAACAAGCAAGGGCGTATTAAACTTGAGCTCGAGTATTGGGGAGAGAGGTATTCATATATATGTGTTCACAGACCATAGAAACAATTGATTCCAAAAGAAATTAATCGCGCACAATACCAATATCTGAATATGTTCTCCCTCCAATTTTCGAGTTTGCTACGTCACTAAAAACGAGTACTTCGGAATTATAAATTTTCTCCGTTTTCACGCGTTATATTCGATTTCATGACCCAAGAATCGAATGTGACAATAAATGTATTGCGGAAATAGTGTTTCACAGAGTAGAAAGCTGTATTTGCACTAGAAAACATGCTACATGCATGTATAAACATAGGACTGGCAGAAATATTATTGAATGAATATACCTCAATTCTTCGTTTGGATGTTCGTCACAGAATAAACTGCGATGGGAGATTTGTTCGTCTTCTTTTCTATAATCGTTGAGCGTTATAATTTCATGATCTCGCGTCTGCCTCATACGACGGTGTATGCTGGAACATTCGCTGCACAGGAACTCACTACAATCCAAACACCGGTCTACGGCCTCTTCAGTCTCCATGCTACAACTGGAACACATTGTTTGTTCCTCACTGCCCGTTCTTCCTTGGGAAATCAATGATTCCCCCAAAACGTCCTTGGGAAGATTTGGAACCTCTTTTATGCCATGGTTTTCAAAACATGTCGGGCATATTAGATCTTCTTCTTCCTTCACAAATTTCAACAGACAACCCGTGCAATAGGAATGAAGACAAGGTAGGAGGCGCGGATCTTTAAGCAGCTTCTCACAATGCGTACAGACTGTTTGTTCTTTTAGCCTCTTCACGTCTGCCATAGCTAAAAATTCTAATGTGGAGAAGAGCAAACATTTGATTTATGAAATAAGTCTTTAATTTAAGCGATATCGCAAATAAATGATAACTTGGAATTGTTACGACTGAACTTGCAGCATACGTACACGACAGAATACAGCATTCGCTCTTTGGCGTTATGTAGTATTGTGTTACCAGCCGTTTGCTGTCACGGTAGCCACGAATTAAAGGAATATTATTTCACTGTATACGAAATGACATAATTCGCTAATGATTTAAACACAAACTTATATAGTGTAGTATTTTCGCTTATGTGTAGTTGCCAGGAGCAACCCGCAATTAACGCTATCTTTCCAATAAACAAAGATATAATCCACGACAGTCTTAAATGAAAACAAATATGTTGCTCGAAATTATGTACCGGCATTAATTTGGAAAAATCTAAGCCTAATTTGGTTATTATTAAAAGAAACATCTATCGTGTCATTATTTGCACTCGCGTGTCGCATTGTTGTGTGACGCATGTAAAAGCAGAAGGAATTTCTCACCTGTCGGGATAAATGATCTGTTTAATTAACGATTTAGGACGTTTCTCATTTAAATTCGAATGTCTCGCCTTTAGCAAGCCATTTGTACATGTAACAGCACATAAAATATTTATACGACTTTGTACTAAATTCAAAAGACATGCAGTTATTACAAGCAAAAATACTATGCACGAAAATGCATTGTATTGTATATAATTATACTATTGTAGCGGTTATTCCTTTTAGCAGTTATTAACGCAGTTGTGAGCAATAATAACAAAGTCAAAGGACAGCGTCTTCAAAACGGTTCTTTTCGCTGTACAAGTAGTTCAGTGCAGACAAATAATTGAAAATAATTAAAAAGCGCTGAAAAGAAGAGAGAGATTATTAAGTAATGCTCTTCTGCGCACCTATTAATTTTTATGAAGACTGACAGGGTGACAGAGAAGATCGGCTTTTCGTTTAAGGAGCTATATTTTTGTATCAATATATATATATATATATATATATATATATATATTTTCTTTTGCGGTTTATCTTCTTAGCAACCTATGGATTGGATTAAGACTGCATGCCCACCTTTGTAACCGCTGGAGACGTTTAAGATAAATGAAATCGCTTTAGTATTAATGTCTGTAAAACAGTTGTGTCTTGTGAACAAGTGTGAAAGAATATGTAATTAATATTACTTTTCTATCAAAAATATCTTCTCTAGATTGAAAAATTAACAGTGAGTTTGCATGAGAGTTTTCCTCGTCATGCACTTAGTTGCAGGTTCTCGTCTCTCGTATCCGTTCTTGTCCTCATTCGTGTGCGCCTTTATCTTATGCTAGACATTCACGGCTATCAATTCCACACAAAAATTAATTCTTCCTTCTTTCTCGATATTTTCAGTTGCCTGATACAGAAAGCGTCACATTCAGCCATTTCCTTTGCAATTTCCAGCACCAAATTAAAATAAAGGAAATATAGACTAGATTCAAATCAGATAGAAAATGAAAGAATATCCTGCTGTTTTTACGCTCATTATAATATAAATGTTTAATGTTTAGACTATTTGATTCGATTTCTACCGCGCTAAGTTACAGTTGAATCATACACTATAGCTTCGTTATTAAAGTGATCGTTTACACGTCTGTCATAAGGAAAAACATGCCTCCCTTCAACTGGTACCAGCTTGAATGTCAAATAAAAAATATCTCGATCACATCGAGCAGCATGAATAGTGCAGTAAAAAGCGCACCTGACAATATACTATAACAATAGAGTTGACGTTCGCGGGCATAAATATGTTTTTGGCCCGACTCAGAATTCATTTTAGCCCGAGCGTATAGCGAGGGTTGAAATGAGCTCTGAGGAGGGCCAAAAACATATTTAGGCCCAAGAACATCAACTCTATTACTATTATAATAACTTTAAAGGCCTTTTAACGTTTAAGTTTAACTTTGTTTTTCCAAAAAAACAACTACACTTAAAATGGCTTCCGACAATTTATACATTGGCTATTACGTCAGCGGGCTTAATGTATTTTAGCCCGCTGATTTTTTTATTTTAGCCCGCAAAATACGTCACAATGCTGGCTAAAGTTATTATAATAGGATCTTTGTAATCTTTCACGACTTAAGTAAAATAAGCGTTACGAACAGATCTAGCTTTGAGGCATGTCGAACAAAGGCTGTTCGTTATGATTCCATATTTTAAACGACTTTACGAATAGAAAAACCTGTACCCATGCTTCATCAGATAAACAAATGTGAAATTAGAACTCCACTAAACTTAATACCCAGCGCCAAAATGCCAATGCCGTGGTTGCAACGACTTATTTTTTTGAATACATGTGAAACCATGACTGGGGAGGGAGGGGGAGGATTGCATCAGATGGGATGAAAATATCACCGCATTAGTCAGTGGTTATTGCAGCGTGGCAAATCAGTTGCGATCGCGGAATTGCATTTCGGCACAGAAAGGGGGCGTAAATTTAATGCAAATGTGATTTAACAACCAGTGCATGGCGTACGGCAGTCTCGCTTGCCAGTTTCGCTTAATCCTGATCTCCAAGTGCATGGGTTCAAATTTTACAGCGGACTTTTTCTAAGATGAAATCTTTGCGTTTCACCACCTAATACGAACGTTACAAGCAAACTAGTGAAATACAGGATATATTAAAAAACTGAACAAATGTCATATCGCTAGCTCTTGTCAACATCACGAAGCGGCTTGATGCATGAACTTTCTTTTACTAACATAGATTGCTGTGGTACAACGGGGCCGTATATTCGAATATATTAAGAATGACTTGCGCCATATGTGCTTCAATTAAAATACCATGCGAACTTAATTGTATTGTACACATACAGGATTAGGTTTAGGGTTAGGATTAGGGTTAGGCTTTGTCGTAAGTTTATCATATCAATAAATTTAGAGGCTTTTAGCAATTTACTAGCTGATATAGTAAATTTGGATGAGGAGCTTATGCTGATTTGATTAATAGCACTTTTATAACATTATTATAGCTTTGGTGTTATCTTACAGTAAATAATAAAACATGTATTGGCCAGTTTTTGTGGGTAGCCGCGCATGCGTAGCTACCCACTATGTGAGAACCGTAAAATGTACAATCGTCTGTGGGTTCGTGTCCGCAGTACTGATCCAGTACTAGACTGGATAGTCAAAAGTGAAGCAAATTATATATGCGAAAATCACTTCCGGCCACCAGGGAGCGATAGAATGCATGGCGAACGTGAATGAAGTTGAATTTTGCCGAAATTAAGATACTTTACGATATTATACCAAGCTGATCGCTCCACTGGTGTCTAAAAATGTTACGTGAATGCTTTTGAAACGCCAATTATCCGGATTGTCCTAAAACATCGTCATTTTTGTTTGTTCAAAGTTGTTCATGAAATACAATGCATGGCGAACAACGTGAAGCAAGGTGAATTTTGCCAAATTTGAGATACTTTACGAAGTTATTCCGAGCTGATGGCCTCACTTTTGTCTAAAAGATCACAACAAAACTAAACTGAGATACCACTGATTTCGAGGTAAGTGTTGACATTATACTTTGATATGATATTTCACAAATAGTATGATCCCGCTGGCTATATTTTAGTGAGCTTGCTTAAAGAACTGTTAATTCTTCATAATCCTTGTGTATTTCTAAATTTATAGGTAAATCCTGACGGTCATTCTGGAAATGATCCTGCCAGTATTTATACGGTGACCACGAGAACACTTCTAACCATGGAGAATGGCATTCATCAAAAAACATGAATGGCGCTAATATCAAATTTATGGACATCTTCAAATTTTTGACATTTATGCTAATCCACAAGCGTAAAATTAAATTGGTTCACAGAAAGTTAAAACAGTGTGCAACCTCAGCAACGAAGTATTCCGGAGAACAACAAACAACAACGAAATTTCACTTCCATTGGAGAGGATCAGAAAAGCCGATCATAGCTTATCTTCGTTGTACCCATCCTACGCATTGAGAACTTTGAGAAAGTCATGGACTATTTATATACTCATCAATTGAAAAAACAAGAGTGAAGAAGAACATCGATACATTTGGCAACTATGTTTTTATCAATATATCTGATAATGTGAAAGTGCCATGAAATGACGAATATCTTGACTTTTCTTAACTTCGCCCTGGAACCCTGTACCGCCCTGGAACATGAACGCTTCTTTTGTCAAGGGTTGTTCTTATTATCTATATTTTGTTCTGTGAATTCTTGTCTTTCACGGGTCAAGTTTTTGTACATTGTATGCGAAATTGTATTTGACACATTAACTACCTCACAACTTCTTGGATATGTTTATGCTTGTTGAAAAAAAATGAACGTAGATCTCGTTTACTTAAAGTGTAATGTCTTGTATGTGATTAAATGTTTATTTCCCGTAAACTGTGCCAATTTACTTAATTTCAATAACTTTAGCTTTTGAAATAGCCATTATCAAACACGGCAGGCTACCCACATGTACGCAGCGCGTACCAATTTTTATGGTTGTAACAGTGACAGCAAAATGACGAATGAAATGTGTTTTTTTCGATTTGCATGCAAGAAATCAGCAATACATAAAAAAGGCATGGGTTTAATTTTTCTGTTGGTGCATGCATGTCAATTATAAGCTTATCCCAACTCAAAGTCAACCATGATGCCTCCTGGAAAACTTGTAGTGTACATGTACTGAAAGGCAAAATTTTGTGCAGGTATTCAATTTCATGTACATTGAATACTAAGCAAAAAGTCAAATAACACACAAAATCACCAGAAGCAATTATTTGCAAGAAAGTGAGATTTAATACTAGAACATAATAATCGACCAGTTGTCTACTCAAGAAGTCTTTAACGAATGACATATCTTAAAAAATTGGCAACCGCTTTCACATCCAAAGCATCCATGATAAACATCTTTTCCTAAATATATGCCATCCATCATGCCATCCAAGTGTTCAAAGCCCAATAATCCACGCAAACATACGAACCGGTCAAAACGTCCACTCCTTGAAATCTTCAGCAAACGATAATTTTGTAAGATGTTTATTTATTTACTTATTTATTTGTGTAACCCACTCTTCTCATTTTACGTCCAAACCTCTGTAAAGGGATTTATTTTTAAAAAAGTCCAGTTGAGCGTCATTCGTAGCAGTTAAACCATAAAAGCCTAAAAACCTGTTTTTCGTTATACAATTTATAATGTTTTGGCTCGGTTGCGTTGTGACACCATCTTGGATTCTTCTATTTAAGATCACGCCAGTGGGTCATGCGCGCCATAGACATTATAAAAGAATAGAGGGGGCATCTTTGGATGAATTCAGTCAAACTCTGGTTATTGACTTTTCACAAGAAGATGTGGAGAAAGCTCGAGAAAAAATTTATTATATTGTTTAATATTGAGTATTTGTGAGCAAAAATGCAATTTTTGTGTTTGAAAAATCAGATGAACACGCTTGAAAAGTCTTTAAAGTTGAAATAGATCGCAGTATTGTGGTTGTACGCCTTGTTGCACCTTTTTGATAACTGTCTGAAGGCTGACTACATCTGTTGGTGGTCCTTAGGCTATATAGTTCAGTGCATCGTAACCGAGCCTTTCAAACTAAATCCCAAATTTTTCCAGCGTGTTTGCTTTGCTTGTTTAAGGTGACATTGCGAAGATTATTGTGGTTTAAAATCGTAAAGGTTTGTGGAGAAAGAGAACAAACTGTGCTTAAAAAAGGTAAGAAAGTTTTGGAATTTTCCTGACATATTTTAGGCGCGTGAAATCGTATCCTGATGTGCTCAAATTGTTGTATTGTCTGAAGGTTGTTCTCAAAATTTTGTGTTTTTTATCAAATAAATATAAGATAATCAGGTTTGCTCAAACGGTTTCTCCCTGACCCTTGAAAGCTACGGTGTTCCAATGTAAAAAATGTTACAGATCTATGCTAGCTAAGAATAGTAACTTGGCTGAAGCCCTAAACACTGCAAATTCGAATACCAGCTTTAACAAAATATGCAGTAATAGTATACAAATATATTGTATAAATATAAGAATTTATTAGAAAGTACTCAAAAAAGAGTTTCATTGTTTGAGTGATTAATTACCCCACACTTTGGAGGCAATATTAAGTTTAGCTACAAGAATCAGATGCAGTTTGTTACAGTTTTGATTATGGAAAATTATAGCTAAATATTTTGGTTGAAAGCACCCTGCAATATCAGAGTAAGAGAGTATAAAATTTAGTGGAATCATGCTAGCATACTAAATGCAAATGCTGCAATTTGATTGGTTTCTCCACTCGCTAACTATTGCTCGATAGATAGCAAGTAGTAAAACAATAATTTGCCTGGTGTAATTCATGGACAATTTGTAATTTTTAATGTAAAATGACTTAAAAATCCATGGCCGTAAGAACCACGGGGGCAGGGGGGGCTCGAGCCCCCCTAACTTCAAAGGCAGGGGGGCTGAGCCCCCCTAAAAAAGATCTTTCAGTCCCGAAGTTAATACATGTTTTTAACGGTTTACAGTGTTACACACGTATTAATCCAATGATTATGGTAAAACTAACCTCAAAAGGGCAGAAAAGCATGTTTGAGCGTGTTAAAAATAGAAAAAAATTTCTGGGGGGCGTGTCCCCGAACCCCCTAGCAGCACTTGTGTCTTCATCGCTCAAAGAGCTCCCCTAACTTTTTTCATCTTCCTACGGCCTTGAAATCAATTATTTATCTCAGATTCTATATACTAAATGAATCTCTCTGCTGTGATAGTTGGTGAAGGCAAAGCCCTGATCCACTATCACCACATAAAAATCTCAAGCTCGTAATCTATATAAGTGTTAAATAGGCAGGCTTTCTATTAGTATGCAAAGGTCCAATTCATCCTTTTTGTTTACATACCCAAGTCTAATTAATCCTTGTTTAAATCCAGTTAACTTAACTCGACCATGTACATACAATGACAGGAATGTATAAATTAAAGTAAATTTTAAAGACTGTAAAAACAATTATTTGAAATTTGTAAACATATGGCTTCCCCATTGCCCACGTACTTGTTTATAAATAAGCTTCAAATCATACAGGGGGGACTTTGATTGATAGTGGTTAAATCGGACACTTACTGCTGAAGGTTTTAATTCTTGTATGTTTCAGTTTTTATATATAGAATTCATTCTTCATAGACTTGCAAGGTGGGAGTGCAACCCACAGTTTTGATTAGCAATAGGTACCTTTTATTAGGCTACATATCAGCCAATTTGTAATGAGCACTTGAGATTTAATGTGTTTGGTCACAGGTGTGAATATGTGGCTCAAAATGTGAGGAAATAGAAAAAATTGTTTATAACAAGTTCATATTTTAAGATCACCCACATGCCTAGTTATTGTTTTATTAGCATGCTGTAGTGTAACTGAGAACAAGAGTTAGTACGCATTCAGAAGTATGCGTATGAGTGAATAACTCATATGATATATATGACTCGTATGACTGGTTGCTTTTATCCTAATGTACTCTGCTGCAAACCAGACCAAAGGTATCCAACCATGTGAATAATCCAAAGATGGGAATTGAATGGCAATGGTGCAAACAAATGTTAGCTGATTTGGTCTAGCTATTGTATTGTATATTGTATTGTGTTAAAGTTTTTATAGTCTTTTTGCCTATGTATTTCTTCCATTAAAATCAGACACTGTACATTAGCCTGCATTACTGGTATCAGGGTCATGACTTGCTGAAACATACTTGCTGTTAGAGACCCTAACAATTAATAATGAATTCATAGGGAATGAGTAAATATTACTTGTAAAATTCATTTGGATTTTATTTGCTGGAAAATGACAATCGGTTGATGATGATATATTTTCTAGAGTAATTTCAGATTTGAATTCTAGCTAAGCCTAAGTTGCTTAAAAACAATTGCCAATTTCAGTTATTGTTTATGAATATTAGGCAACCGGCAAAAGGTCAACCTGCTGCCCCCCCCCCCTACCCTCCTACCTATATCATTTAGGTAACAGGGCCAGCTTGCCTAGAATGATCTCAAAGAAATCTAGCCAGCATCAAAAAAGTTTTAATTTGTGAAATTCTTGTTATAAATACACATGCAGACCCTGGTAGAAAAAATAGTTACAGGAACTGAACTAAGTTCTTCAACCTGGGTTAAACAACTAGCCCTTTTACTGTCTGTGGCTTCACCACAAGGGCTCATTCACCCACGGTAGGGTGACTTATAGAATACTCTTCACCTGAGGGCTATGTACATACGATTCACATTTAGAAGCCTCTTCTTAGAATCAGACTCCCAAATTTTACCATAGAAATCTTTAAGAGAACGTATCTACGGTATTTTGGAAGCTTCTTTGAAGTGGAAATTAAGACGCTATGCAAATACATATTAGCAATCATATTTACATGCCCATGTATGGAGTGCAGTTCATTATTCAAATAGCATGTTTGTCTGGTTTGCAGCAGAGTACATTAACACAAATCTCTGCACCATATTCTAGAACTGACTGACCAATAAAATGCTAACAGATCGTCTGTAGTAACACCATAGCTCTTTAGGGAACGCTTAGCTGTTTTCTTGGTTATATACTAGTTAATAATATATACTAGTCTCTACTAGTTTTCTATTTTAGGTCGTTCTCTATAAACATAACCCCAGTAAATTATGTGTCGTCCTTCTTACTCGCACTATGCTCACACTAGCTTATATGACGTCGTGAGACTGGTGGTATAGAGGATGTCATGAGGTTCAGCGTAAAACTAAATGATTCACTCGAAAATTTGACAGAAAAACGATTTATTTTTTCTTGACAAACACATGTGCACAAGAACAATTATATATAATTAGCAAATTAGTTTATGTAATAATTTGCAAAATCCCACGAACACGTTAATTTCCCCGGCGCTAATCATTGAAGTGGTCAAGAAACTACAAATATTACATTACACGTAGCTCATTCCCTTTCGAACAAGTTCTGCATCTGCTGCTGCAGTTCTTTTCGGTATCTTTCTAGTTTCATTATTTTCATCATGTACACTTTCACCTGCAAGCTTTCGGTATCCGGACTCATCTCAGCTCCAGGGGAACTAAATATTGAGTTGGTCGCCATAATTCCGTCACTCTCACCTTTCCAGAGATCAACACCCAAACCTTTGCAGCCCGAATTACACCATCTTTGCTTACAATAATCTCTTTCACTCTTGTCAATTTTCAAAACATTCGTGGAGCGGAATCATTCTTTAACACAACGATGTCGCTACAGCTATCATTTCTCTTTCTGCTCGGTGAAGCACTCGTGAGGTCTTGCGAAGACTCTTTGGTCTCATGGTCAATTACTGTAACGATTGGTTATTACTGATAATGTCGAATTGTCGATCACAGGGAGTTAATGAAATTTGTCTACCATACACGAGTTTAGAAGGTGTAATATAGGGTACGAAATTCCTTCATTGTCATTATACTTAACTGAGGGGTCTGTTTATTTATTGAATTTCTGAGAATCTCAAAATGTTTTGTGCACTCTTGTCTCAGGTCTTAGCATTGTCAGTTAATAGTCTTGATGGCAAACCTCTCCAAGTAACAAAGCGTCGAAAAGCTGGTAGAGATAAAGGCACGGAAACAAGGAACAATTCCGTTATGAACGACTCTTGTAGAGGCACATATGTGAACAAATAGACATACACTTCCTCCGATTCTTGCTTCGTTGCAGAATACACACAGGGACTGCAAAGTCGATACCTGTATCTGTGAACGGTGGCTCTTCGCTGACTCGAATTGATAGTAAACTAGGTGATTTAGCGACAGTAAACGGCTTGGCTTCGAGTCTTTTGCACGTCACGCAAGGTCGTACCACGTCCTTAACGCTTTCTCGACCACGTAGGACCGAGTTTTTCCCTCGAACATAATTTAACGTATCTCTAACTATCTCCTGACTTTGGCGCATGTGAACTCGTGCTTAGCTGTTAACACGATCGGTTGTTTTGCTTCATCAGGAACACTGGAATGGAACATCCCCCTTTTAGACAAACTTTTGAATTAGGAATATTCATTAGCATAGCTGGAAGAAGCATCCTAAATTTAGTAAAATTGTGAAGTTTGGTTGCAAAATATTGTAAAATGTGGAAAATATAGCCCCTTGAAATTTGCGTATTTTGTATACTTTTGTATTATGCGCGGAAAAGTGTAACCACATTTTCTCATTGCTCTTTTCCGCGCATATTCGCAAACTTCACAGGGCTATATTTTCCACATTTTACAATATTTTGCAACCAAACTTCACCACTTTAATAAATTTAGGATGCTCTTTCCAGCTACGTCAATGAATATTCCTAATTCAAAAGTTTGTCTAAAAGGGGAATGGTCCATTGCTACTACAAACCTCACAATGAGTAATCTTGCCGTCACTGAATAAAAAACTAGCTGTTTAAGTCGCGCGATCAGACAACCAGTTCGGTCACACACATTCGATCTCTTACGCAAATTCTGTTCATTGCATGAATATGACGCATCCACATTTTTCGGCTTCTATCAATTTATGGGCGGTTAATTCATCGGATCTTGTGCAGGGCTGCTTTCCACATTTTTTCATGAATCAAATAACTAATGCTGTGACGCGAATTAACTTTATTTTCGTGCTATATCTCGGAAGATCAATAATTTCTTCGATATGTAGCGAACCGTTTTTATCGTTATTCCAGACAAAGAATGTACGATTGGAAGAGGATCTTGTGGGAGGTCAGAAGCATCACAAAATCCGTGAGTCTTGTGGGTTCGAAACGAATCGTTAACGCAATGGAAGTAGCATGATGCTACTCGCGCATAGTTCATTGAGTTCAAATCACCTACGAATGAATTCCAACTCGCCAGTGTCTTTCCTTTGAGCTTGTCATCCCAATTCATGCTGGTGGTACAAACTGTTTGAAACAACATCTTCATAGTGACCATGTGTTTGTACATGAAGTTGTACCGTTTAAGCGACCGAAAATTTATCATTGTATCTCGGAAACTGAAGGAAGTAGCTCAAATTTTTAGAGATTTAAGTTAAATGCAATGTCGATATTAAGATTGGCGTCATGTGTCACATATGTCTGTTTACAGAGGAATTACTCGCTTTGAGGCGGTAAAAGCAACAAGGTGATATAAAGGTATAAATCACAGAACACAAAGCTATTAAATCCCTAGCTGAAAAAATCAAATGGTGCAAGCATCATGTTTCAATCGTTTATGTAGTTACTGTAAAAACCACAAATGGATGTTTCTTATGTTTGAAGTATTGTTACACACGTCATCTTGCCCATACAAGTTAACATAAAGTATAAAATACGTAAACATAACAATGTGCATCAAACATCCAAAGATGATGCGTGTACAATTGTGCTAAAGTATATTTTGATATTCATAGTTATGTACAATCAACGTTCTCTAGTTAAAATCTTTTCATTGTTAAAAGCCTTTGAATTTAATTTACCCGTCGCAGACTGCAGGCTGGCAGTCGAAAGCTTACGACAAAATTTTTTTAACCAGAATAAACAGTTATTCTACGAACTCGGGACCTATATGAGCTGATATACAACGAGAGTGACTAGAATAACTGTTTTATTATATAGACAACCACTGCTACCAAAAAATTCCCCGTATATTGCAGTTTTATGTTACTAAAATACAGTCAGTTTGGCAACGTAAACAACTTGAGCTAATTAGGAAATAGAAAACAGTTATTGTGTATCTATAGAATTATAGAAGAATGTTTCCACGGAATTTCAAGTGTTTCTATAACTCTATAGAACACGGAAAAAATATTTTTTATCTTTTGAAAACGAAATGGGGTTAGTGCATTGATTTTAATTACAATCAATTTTCAAAAATCAAAACTTACTTTACTTGGTAATTTTGAAACAAAATTGAGTAAAAATGTCTTCTTCTTTAGATTTTATGGTCGAGTATTTCCCTTTTGTTTGTATATTGTGGTATTACTGAACATTTTTCCTCCTTTTCAGCGACTACAAACTTGTTTCATTTGTGTTATAATTTTTGAGTTACAAAAGACCGGAATTTTTGGTACTAGTCATTTATCAGGCAACGATTCAAAATAGCTGTATTTGTCGTAGATTTTAGGCTGTTTTCAATGCTTTGAAAGCATTTTTACTCACAATTTTTTTTACCTAATCAGAGGAGGCGATTTCTTTCCAAGTTGCAAAATTTTATCTCTTTGATTTTTCGTTGCATATACACTTTAACTAGAAAACTCGTTAATGGGATATGCTTTAAAAAGTCTGCCATACGGCAGGGATTGCATTTTGGAATTCTGCGCACCCTTAAAATTTTCCAGATATTTGGTAATTTTTTGCGAATAAATGATCTATTGAAAATGTAACTTAATCATTTTGTCATTCTAACATTAAAACAGCCATCATGCACTATCGCTTAATGAGTAGAGAGACCAGGAAAATAATCATTCATTAGATTACCTGTATATTATGAATTTAGTTGGATATTAGAGTGTGGGTTATTTCTGTGTATACATCCTGTTTACTCTTCCGGTAATGTTTCCTAATGTTTTTCTACCGCTGCTTTAGAACAACCAACCGGTTTGATTTTTTCCAATTAGTATTTTCGCTTTCGTTTCCGATGTTAAAATAATCTTATTACGAAGCGATCTCTATTCCGCCATTTTTCCACAATGGTACGTTTTATTACTATTAGATATCAAATGTTTGATATCTCCGGTCAATCGAGTATATCATCTTTATAGACTTGAGTAGCTTTTCTTGAAAATTATTCATTAATCATTGCATTGTTAATCGAGGAAAAGCGTTTACTTTGGTGCTAACACACGGAACGTCCTAGGCATGCACTTTCACATTCTTGTAATGCGCCGTAAGAATCCTTGATGGTGTCGTTTTTAAGCGACTTGTAATGCTCCCATAGTATACTTTGCTTGCTCGGTTCTGCTCGTGGCATTCTTTCTTCCATATGGAGAGATGACTTTTATTTCAAAGTTGAGTTTATTTTATAAAAAATCGGTTGACTTTAACAGACTAAATAGATAGAGATGATGTCAATCTGCTTGCAGCATGACTTCAGTTGGAGCAGCTTTTGTTGCTTTCGGTCTCTATTGCATTATCTGCGTGCGTTCTTAATAACCTTTAAGGTTAATAAGTCTATATTTCGAAGATCAAATTTTCGTGTGTGTTACTGCGCTACAGACACGGGCAGCCTTTGTTCGAGATTATATCATTCCAATAAATTTACTTTTTCTTTTTGATGTTTAGAGCCATGATACCTTATGAAGTGATAAAGGAGGAGAAATCAGACAAGACAATAATCAAGTGTGGCTATTGTTTTAAAATATTTGAGACTGTTCAACATCATCAGCTACATCGATGTCGGAAAGAAAGAAACTTCATTGGTCAATGTTTGTCTTGTGGAAATTCGTATAATTATCATGCAGTGCCAAAGAGCGACAGTGGCCACGAAATAGGTGCGTATTTCATACTTTTTGGAAGAGATCTTCATGTGTCGCATGCCTGGTTTACCTGTCCGTATCATATGTATATCCGATGGGAGTAACGGGGAGAAAGCCCGCTCCCAAAAGCAGTTATTTACAGTCATGACATTATGGGTTAGAGTAAATGGGTTTGGTAAATTGAGCTTGTCCGATTTTGTAAAATTATATTGTGTCTATCTGTAGCTGATGTTAAGGGAGTTGAGGAGGACACACAAACCGTCAGCAAAGAAAGGAACATCACAAAGCCCGAAGAGCCGAAGTCAAGTTCACCGTTTTACCGATGTTGCGTTTGTAACAAAGATTATCCCAATATGCCTTACTTAGTACGCCATATTAAATATCACATTAGCAGAAAAAACGTTTCACATTGCGAACGATGTAGCCATTGTGATAAATCTTTTACGACAAAGCAACAACTAGTACGACACGAATCCTCACATCAGGATGTGCGACCTTTCCAGTGTGACCAATGTAAGAAGTTTTTTAAAACTGCAGACAGTGTAAAACGTCACATGTATGTTCACAGCGATGAAAAGCCTTTTTCTTGTCCTATATGCCACAAAGATTTCAAAGCAAAGCATTTGATGAAAAAACATGAAGAAACTCATTCTGACGCGAAGAACTATGAATGTCCAAAATGCGGCAAGAAATTTAAAGCGCGGAACAGTTTACGAGATCATTTATTAGTTCATAACGGAACTCGACCATATAAATGCGAAGAATGTAACCAAGCATTTTATCGTCGCAGTCATCTTGCTACACATAAAACTGTTCATAGTGAAATAAAACCGTTTTCATGCAACGTCTGTGACAAAAGTTTTGGTCGGCGTGAACACCTCAAAGTACACCAACGTATTCACAGTGGGGAAAGGCCTTTTCATTGTAACCAATGTGACCGTTCTTTCAACCAACAAGCTGGACTTCAAGCACATCTTGTTAGTCATTCTGATGAACGTCCATACACGTGCTTAAAATGCAAGAAGTCGTTTAAATATCAATCTCAGATCAAACATCACGCGTGTAAACCAGACGTGATTGGACCGTGCATGGTTAATGTACACGATAACATTTGCACAAGGGAGGAAGAAAACTGCGAGCAAACTCCTCCAAATACTCCAGAGGTAATATCTGCGTCTGAAGATTTTGAAAATGAGACAAGTCCTGCTCCTGTTGATATTTCTAATGAAACCTCTGAAACTGAAAATACAATTATACTTATCCAAATAGAGAATACTCCCCATGCTGACGAAGCTGTCATGTCAGTCGACATAGAAACGGTAGGTACACAGGAAACTGCTATTCCAGGAACAAACGTTCAACTGATCTTGTCGGAAGCAGAGTCGGAGCGACAAAATATTAAAACTATATCTAAGGTTATTTCAGAAAGTCGACAACGAGCAACGAGTACGCAACCCAAAAGCAAAAGAAAAGCTTCCGCCACAACGACGTCACAAACGGAATTTTCTCATTTGTCAAGCAATATGACGAAAATAGACATTCCAGAAACCCGTGTGATCCTAACAGAAACACGAGTAGAAGACAGGCATGGTCTGGACAACATGACAAATGTTTCTCAAGCGGAGACACACAGTCAAGCAAAATGTATGAATATCACGAGTGATTCGACGAAAAATGGTTCAACCCAAGAAAAGATTACAGGTACACAGCAATACAATACTTCAGGAGTCGATACATATGACATTGTAGGAGGGACGCGAACGCATCCTTCAGTTAATCAGGGGTACGTGAGTGCATCGCCTGCGATTACTCTAGAGAAACAAAGCGACAAATCGGCAACGCAGCTATCTAGCATTGGTTGGTCTCATAGTGGAATTGCTACTGTGGCAAATGATGCTAGAACTGCGGAGCAAGGTGCAATGCAACTACCATCGTACCAGTTTCAACAACCAGTGCCCTTTGAGGCCGAGACTGCTGGAAGAAATCAAGAACTGCAATCAGGCTCGCCGCCACCTTTCTGGAATCAACGTTAACACACCAATTGTTATTCATTATGACACAGAAATGTTAATTGAACATTCAGTTTTCTTATAATAATTTGTTATATCTATAATTGGTGTGATAGTTTCATAACATACAGTAACTTGCCTCGATTTTCAAATCCGACGTGAAGTCTATGTTTGGGTTAAGGATAAGTAGAAAATATTGAATTGTTGTAACCTCAGTTTTAAGGTTAACCAGAAAACAAGTGCATACGCTGTAATAACTAATTGCGTAAATATAAATGCGTATACTGTTTCTTTTTAGATAATATGTTCACGCACGTTTTCTTGCAAATTATTGAAATAAGCCACACACATTTGCTTGATAGTTAATATTGTTGTTTCAGAAAGTGTTAAATACAAACAAAAGAGTAGCAGGTCAAGTGTTTATTTTCGCTCTCTACAACTAACAGTTTTTAGTGTTTTACTACGATCATGCTACAACCGACACCATGAATTTATCATAACCATGCGTGCATAACATTCATAAATATTCAATCTTTGGGTATAGTGCAATATGTTTCCCCAATCTTGTCAAGGCAACTCATATCAAATCTTTTTCATGTAGAACACGTTCATTTTTATGCTGTTTTAGTCTTCGCCTCAAGCAAGTACTACTAGCTCTGCTTCTACTAGTAGTATTCAGAACTCTGTAATGAGACAATCTAGGCGAAAAATAAAACGAATAAGCTTTTACACGTTACCTCTGCGATTGTACTTAGCGTCTCGTCTTTCGCCCGCCCGATAGCTTCAGTTAAACTCCTTGCAAGAGTACTTTGTTGACTTCGTTGACCCGACGCCATAATTTCATACGCGCAACACCGCGAACGAATCAGAATTCAGAATATTTTGGAAAATCATCATCGGCATGTTCAGGAGGGGTAGACTCTGAGTGTTTCTAGCGTCATGACGTCATTTGGCTCGCCAAGTGGGTAAAAATTATTTTGGTTATTTGATATAATGCGACAAAAAAATTGGTTATTTGATATAACCAATGCAAATTAAATCATGAACGCAAATAATGGTTATTTCAAATAACCAAATTAAATCATGACATCAAACTTGGTTATTTGATATAACGGAAACGCGTCAAGTTTATTATTTCATATACAGCACAAAACGCAAATTGGTTATTTGATATAATAGAGTTCATTTGGCAAACGAGAATGTGATTATTTCAAATAGCCAAAGCAGATATTTGGTTATATATGGCGCCCCATAGCAAGAATACACGACATTAAAAATTCGAAAACTGCATAAATAGATCCATCATTAATAAGGCCTGTCCATGTAACAATTCCCAATTGTTAGACTCGGAATTTAACTTTGCATTCAGTTGAATCCCTCAACGGTGCTTTTGGAATATAACTATAGCTATATTGCGCTCGGAAATTTACTTATTAGTTTGAGATTTGTTACCTTCCTTGAGATCATTCCACAAAATTTTGCTCGCGCCTATTAACATGCGAAATTTATCTCCGTGAATCCAATTAATCAATTCTTTCAATACAATATCATAAATTTTGATTTCTCTTTTTTTATATTATCATCCTGAATATCCTACTGTTCTCATCGTGGAATTGTTTACGATCAAACGATTCTTTGCGTGTGCAGTGATGTAACTTCTCGTCTTTACGCATGCTGGATTATAAACACCTTATATATGTTTCACCAGATTTCAACTCACTACAAGACCGTCGTGTTTACCACTTACCTTCTGTTCACAAATACCTCGTCTTGTTTAGCAACCGAAATGTATACTCGTATCAGATTTTCTGTTTTTCCATTTTCAGTGCATAGTATTCACTGATCTTTAAACAATACTGGATTGAGCTTCTGCCACGCATATATATAAATGAAACTAATATGGCCATATTGAAGTTAACCGGCCATCGCAAATATATAGTAGGCTTAGTAGCATTATTGCTGACGTAGCGGAACAAGTTCTTAGAGTTTCAGGCTATTACATTGGCGCTAGTAGATCATCAATCTCCAATTTTCTCTTCCGGCTTTAAAATTTACTGTGAATAACGCTCTACAGTAGTTAAACGTTGTAGAAACTACAGGAAAAGTTGCAGCTACATATAGCTTTGTCTTGGCTCATCACAGTTAAATGGGAAAGACATATTTGTTTGATAATTTTGCTGATTCGTATATGCGTCGCGATGTGATTTACACAAATTTTGACCTATTTTAGAATTTCACCTCATTAATACTCTGCTTCTAAATTCGCTGACTGAATTCAAAATCAAAATCAAGTTTTCAGATCAGTATTTGTACTAAATCTGAGATATCGGGCAATTTGTATTAAGCGCATATATCATTTTCACTAAAATATGTTACAACATGGTAAATAAACATGATTAATCCGCGAAGCCCGGGGAGATGGTTATTAATTCTGAGAGACGAAAGTCCATCCGCCATTATGTGTTGGATAGGTTTGGACGTTCGACCTTTTAGCTGACGTCATTGAATTCCGAGGGTTTTGTATCTACGCGAAGCGCTAGATACTATGCTATCGAGTTGTTCACTCATTTCCGTTCACTCATTTCCGTTCACTCATTTCCGTTCACTCACTTCTGTTCACTTTCTTTGTTCACTTGTAGCCAATCAGCGACTTGTATTATAAAATTACGTCATTGTATTCTGAGTTCTGCTGTTTTTTAAAATATATCTCATCCTCGTGGGAAAGTTTCCTATATATTTTTTCGTCGTTTTTGCTTGGAAAGCTTGTAGATTTTTTCGCCTTTCTCTGTCCAGATTTATCCTCGACTGGTAAGTATTTTAGATATGAATTCTACTAGTTTTACTTGTGTCAATAACAGTAAAATTTGTGATTTGTATGGAGCAATGCAAACATGTTTAATAGGGAATACGGCTTTTAAAAGGGAAAATAAACCTCTCGGGACTCGGGAGGGCAAAACAATCTCTTCGGAGATCAAATCAATCTCTTCGGAGATCAGAACAATCTTTTCGGAGATCAGAACAAACTCTTCTGAGATCAGAACAAAGTCTTCTGAGATCTGAACAGTTAAAACCTGATGAGGCTATGATTCACCATTTAGCTAGTGTAACCTGGTAAATTTTAAACTACATGCCCATAGTAGCTATAATTGCAGATTTTCTGTGAGAAAATTGACTAAATCAAATAGTACACCATACACGAGGGATCATGAACCTTCTACAGGGTGTATCAAAAAAAACGGAGTCCATGTTTTGTGTCTAATTATTTCTAAATTACTGAAGCTTATAGCACAATTTTGGACTTGTTTTAAACCACGTTCTTTTCTCTTTCGAACAAGCTATAATTCGTACTTTTACTCCAAGTAACGTATGTGCTATGACAAATTTAGTAAAAGCTATCGATTTGAGATGCCCTCCAATTATGCAAATTCACTGTCTTCATGGTCGCCAGTTCAATTTTTAATTTTTTCGCTTATTACACAAATGGTATTTCTGTTAAACTTAATAAAACTTGTTATAAAGCTTTACAGAAGATAACGGACCGTTTACTTTAACAAAAACCTTAGATTTATGCCAAAATAATGATCGAAATTAGCGTTTTGTTTATCCGCGCGTGCACAATGTTGTCGAAATTGCATAATGTCAATATTCATGTCGATACAAGCTTGAACTATCCGTTCGTAGTGCACGATAACGGTACGATATCTTCTGTAAAGCTTTATAACAAGTTTTATTAAGTTTAACAGAAATACCATTTATGTCATGAGCGAAAAAATAAAAAATTTAACTGGCGACCATGAAAGACAGTGAATTTGCATAATTGGAGGGCATCTCAAATCGATAGCTTTTACTAAATTTGTCATAGCACATACGTTACTCGGAGTAAAAATACGAATTACGGCTTGTTCGAAAGAGGAAAGAACGTGGTTTAAAACAAGTCCAAAATTGTGCTATAAGCTTCAGTAATTTAGAAATAATTAGACACAAAACATGGACTCCGTTTTTTTTGATACACCCTGTAGATTACCTTTGAAGAAAATTATATTAGCTATGAGAAAAAGTTTTAGTTTTACTACTTAACCACTATTTTTCTTGAAGTCGTAAACATTGTTTTTTTACAGATGACAGCAACAGCAAACATAAATATAACTACCGTATCAATGAACAATCTCAATTTCAACTCACCTGTAAATCAAGAAGAAATTAACTTCAGCACCAACCACATGGATCTTATTAATACCACACAATGTGTACAAAACTGGAGCTATTATTGCAAATATTAGATTTTATCTTGGGACACAATATTATTCATTACGTGAATCGATATGCTATGCTGTTTTCAACCTTATCACCATAAGGCAAATTATACTGTATGGATCTGGTTTGCTGTATGGCTCCCAATGGACTTCATACATGGATTTACGTTGGATTATAGCTACATTTACCTGGGTTTTTGAACTCAGGCAACATACATAACAGAAACGTTGACGTTTTTGGAGGCTTTGTAACTAATAGTTATCTGCAGTGGCTTCCAACATTAATTCTGTATTATGACCAATCAATGATAATGACGGCAACTGATTATAAGTATACAATATAAGTACACTAAGTGTTCATGTATCTGGAAAAGACGTAAAAGTTTTAATGGTTAATAGTGACTGCTTAGCTGGTAGAACGATAAATAGCCACTCACAAAACAAATTCTAGCTGATAACATAATTTCCATAACATTGCAATATGTTATCAAGTGTTATTCTTTCTGATATTTGAGAAACAAGTTATCTTAGTCGACTAGTGTAGCGGCTTCACTTAGCTGGTAATAGGGACTTCAGTTTATATTCATTATTATTTGATACAAACATTGTCGAAAACTTTGTAACTGAAAAAATTCTTGTATTATATGAAGTAATATAGTAAAAGTTCAGTCTCTGTAAGACCTGTACAATAAGATGATCGAGTTACGCAGTGGTTATTACTGCTTGTCCTACATTATCACAATGCCTCCCCCCTCTAAACAAAACAGAAAATAGACAATGTAAATTCCCTTTATTAATTATAACAGTCGACTACAAAATTGTAAGTTGTTCTGTCTCAACAAAACAAATTTAACACACCAAAACACCTTGTCCCAACAACAATTGTCCCAACCATTAATTGTTCTTTAAATAATGGTTGTATATAAAAAGTTTATGAATATTGAAAAATTAGATTTTGCAACCTTCACACCAATGTTAAACATTGAATTGCAATACAATGTGGGAAACATGCGGGAAAAAATTACCTTGTATATATATATATATATATATATATATATATATATATATATATATATATATATATATATATATATATATATATATATATATATATATATATATATATATATATATGTATATGTATTCAAATCTGTGTGACGTAAGCAATTCTAAGGTCTATTGGCAACATTGATGCCTCCGTATAGCGTAGATACATGCACGCGTCGCGAGCCTATTTTTAAGATAAATGTGATGAAATCTGTGAGGAAACAAATCGAAATAATTAAAAAACACTTAAAATAAATAAAAAATACAGAAAAAACGACGAAAAGCGCGCCAACAGAAGGAAACAAGAACGGAACGTGTGAAGCTGAACCAATATATGGTAGACTGACAGAAGACTGTTATTCAATCTTTTCGCGTACGCTTCGTGGTGTTTTTACAGCATTGTCTGTGAATTTCGTATGATAACTATTCATTTTTAGAACAACTCTTAAGTGTTTTAATTTACATCCAATGTTACTTTTCTCACAAATTGTTTTTGCTCGATTGATGAGTGTCTTATTTACACACAGAGCTCTTTATGCTAGCTAGGATGGTGAAAAGAATTATAGTGCAGATACCTGTCCGTGTGTGTTGGTTTCCTACACACATGTGTCCTAATGAGCCATCTTCCTGTTGTATTAACAGTACATCTAAGAAAGGAATAGTTTTATCCTCCTTCTGCATTTCTAACGTGAACTTGATAGAAGGATGTAAACTATTAACGTGTTCTAGAAACCGGTCGAGATTTTCTAGACCATGCATGTGACCAGCTACTTAACGTATCGTCAACGTATCTAAACTAGAGACCTGGTTTTAACGTTGCCGTAGGTAGAGCTTTCTTCTCAAATTCTTCCATGAATAAATTAGCCACAACAGGTGACAACGGACTACCTATTGGAGCACCATATGTTTGTTCATAGAATTTCTTCCCCCACTGAAAACAAATCGTAGATATAAACAAAGTTTCAGTAGATCAAAAACATTATGGGGAGCAAGAGTAGTTCTCGGATAAAGTGTATCATCCAAAAGTAGTCTTTTTTTGCGATATTACAAGGCTCATCAACAGGAACATTTGTGAACAAACTAAGGACATCAAAACTTACCAGAATTTCTTCTTGACTTCTCCTAATTTTGTTTGTTCTATTCAGTTTGTTACAAATTCTTTAGAATTTACAACATAATGTTCAGATTTTCCAACACGAGGTTTCAATATCTCAGCAAGATATTTAGCCAGTTTATATGTTGGCGAACCTTGAGAAGCTACAATGGGTCTTAAGAAGACATCAGGTTTATGAATTTTAGGTAAACCATAAATTTTAGGACAAACAGTAGCCGGCGGTCTCAAAAGATCATAAACTTTTTGAGACAAAATTTCTGCCTTTTTAAGATCAGATAGCTTCGAACATACTTTACGCTAAATTCTAGCTGTAGGGTAACTCTTAAGCTCTCTGTAGGTAGGTGTGTTTAAGAGGGCCAAAGTTTTGTCGTCATGCATATTCCACACAGAATCTACACGATCTGAGACAACTGTAGCGTTACCCTTATCAGCTTTTAAAATATGTATAGACTTATGTGTTCTTAATTTTCTCACATCATCCTTCAATTCTTGGTTGAATTCGAACTTGGAAGCTTCGCACGTCGTAGAAACTCAGTAATCTGGACACGGATGTTACAAGCTGCGTCGAATGATTCGTCGCAAGCAAGAAGAAGATTTGGCTGGTCAATCACTACGATGCACCGTTATCAATAGAAGTGCAAAAAATCTAACGCCGATTAAAGAAGATGTCTTGGCTCTTGGCTTAAATTTCGCTGTTGTACCGCGCGTTCTTCCTGAAGAGAAAATTGTCCAACATTTAGAGCCGAAACTTTTCCATCTAAAAAACGACACAGCTTGTAACATCCGTGTCTAGATCACTGAGGCTCTACGAAATGCGAAGCTTCCAAGCTCGAATTTAACCAAGAATATGAAGGATGCATTGAGAAACTTAAGAACAGATAAGTCTGTCATTATTATGTAGCTATATATTAGTCGCACTATTAGTCTATTATTAGCACTGATGAAGATCCGATCTCACGGATCGAAAGCTCTGCGATAGTAAACGTACGTGGTGTTTCCACAAAATTATGCTTTAATTTGATATTCACCATGCAAACATACAAGGAACATTTTTTATCATGTTTACACCACCAGACCTGTGATTGAATAAAACTAAAACCAATCTTTTATATATACTAGTTATAATATGGTCTGTACGTCTTCTTATAAAATATCTTTAGAAGTGCAATTGTAAGACTTTTTCTCTTTCGGACAAATAAGTAAACTGATTCAGTTAGCAAACAGAAATAATGTTTCTGGTCTGTGGCAAATGTTTAGAACTTTTGTGCTTCGCTGTGATTGGTCAATTTTACGAATTCTGAAATCGGCAAAGAAACATGAACGACAAAGTGAACGTGTAACACTTGTGTTTATTTATAACAATATTTTTCGACTCTACCACAATTAATACATGGTTTATTAAGCTTATCGGGGGAAAAGATCTTCAAAGTTACACCCATATCGATTTAACCGAAATACGTACGTTATTTAATGCATAAAATGTCGATATTGAAGCAGCAATTTGTAATTCTTCGTGGCGCCACTGACATCAGTTGGCAACATGAAGTTGTGTGTTACACTACATTTTTCATCTTACACGTCGTTTTTATGTCTGAATGTCTATCCTATTCGGTGGATACCTTTTTGAAGACTATTGACAGTAAACTATATGGACTACAGTGGCTGGAGTTGAACAAAATAGGTACAAAACGAACAATGGTTGTATTAAACATTTGCCACAGACCCTACGGTGGCCCAGAGGTACAATACACAAACACAAACACGCATACACAAAACACAAACAGAAATACACAAACACTAATAGAAATACGCAAACACAAATAGAAATACACAAACACAAACACGCATACACAAAACACAAACAGAAATACACAAACACAAATAGAAATACGCAAACACAAATAGAAATACACAAACACAAACACGCATACACAAAACACAAACAGAAATACACAAACACAAATAGAAATACGCAAACACAAATAGAAATACACAAACACAAACACGCATACACAAAACACACATAGAAATACACAAAACACAAACAGAAATACACGAACACAAATAGAAATACACGAACACAAATCGAAACACACGAACACAAATAGAAATATACGAACACAAACAGAAATACGAAATTGGTGCGAAACTTCATGTTATTCACAGTTATTGTACTATAGTTCAAGTCTCTTAGCAGGGGGGGGGGGTTCACACTACTGCATGTATTTTTGTATTGTCCTTACCATTGATATCAAAGTCACAAACCTTTAAGTAATCAAGCTCTTAACTTATAAATAAGGTAGGTTGTAAAGTTAATTTGAATTTGAAAGTTCACAAAGTGTTGAAAAATATTTACTGTTATTATCATTTATGCACATAATATTATAGTTAACAAAATCCGTGCATATAATTATGTAAATATAATCAATAAAACCTAAAATTTTATGCAAGAATGCTGCCTTATTAAAGCACAACCCTTACCTACTGCAAGTCAAAAGTTTTAAACAATAACACTTGTGTCTAGGGGAAATTCAAGGGGATATTTTGAAGCCAAATGGGCCTGTCTGCTTCTGACTGTGTGGAGAAACGTTTTATATCTCATATTAACAGCAACATCTGTTAACCAAGTTGCCATGTTTAAACAGGCCAGATCATAGCTGGCAAAACATAACAGCCCCCACTGAGCTAACTGCATAATATATACATATAAACCAAAGGAATTACTTGCTTTGCCAAGTTCCCAGCAAGGCAGCTCTTAGTTTAATTGTCCCATAGAAAGAGTACACTTTTGGTTTAGTCATACACTTTTAATTTATTTTTAGTTGTCTAATGCCAAATGAATTTACTTGTATTAAACGACAGGGTTAATTAAATTATTTCCATAGATGTTTTGCCAGACATGTGGTAGTTCTAATAATCAAACTGCAAAATTCTGTGGAAATTGTGGGGTAGCTGTTGGTAGCTACAGGACAGAGCACCATTCTAACTCCAATTCAACTTGTGCTAATCAAACATCAAGTTCTAATTCTACTTGTTCTAATGGTAAGCAGCCACTATGTTTTCAAGAGTACATGGAATTCAGGAAAAAGTCTCAAAACCAAAGTGCAGAATTGGAATCAATGTATAAAAGAAAAACAAGTGAACGAGTAAGTGGGAGTTCAAAAAAGAAACCAAGAAAAGATGATGAAATTGTGAAGGTACTTGTATTTAATACCAAGCTTAGCTCACTAGATTGGTTAGACAGTTACATGTACCCCCAATTTTTAGTTCAGAATGTGTTTTCTTGTAGTGCACTGACTAAAATGCTAAACATTATATAAGCAAAAAAAGTTACTATTAATATATTATTAATATTTAAAAGCATCTTTTATTGATCTTTATTAATTTTCTCAAAATTTTTGCTCTACAGCTTTTTTAAAATCAGTGTATTTTAAAATCAGCCAAATTAGTGTACTATGAATGCTAGCAGAATACATTTGATAAAATAAAAAAGCATAATGCCAGAACGAAAGTCAACTCCAACCTTTTTTTTGGTGACTTCTAGAAAATTTTGAACTATAAAGACATTTAAAAATACTTTCAAAATATTCAAACAGTTACGAATGTATAAGTAAGCTGCATTGCAAGTTAAGTCAGATTTTGACATGATAATTTTTTCACAACTGTTTTTCATTGATGCCATAATTAATACTCCAATATGCCCTACTTGTCAAACGGAAGACAATTTTACTTGTTAACAGGCTCTGCCACGTAATAATTTATATTATCTGAAGTGTTTTCTTATAAATGTACATTGCACACAAATGATGTCAGAAATGAAGAAAACTTGATCAGTAACCATATCAGCTGGTCTTGGTTTTACAATGTGGATGAAAACAGATTCACTGGGAAGTTAGGTCAATCATTTGGGAATAGACACTGGCTTATGGTTTAGATGATGCTAACAATTTTTGTGCATGTTATGGATTATAGATAAACATTGGTATTGCAGAGATTGATAATGATGGAAGAAATTTAAAAATTAAGAGGAGATCTCTTCTTCCTGTTGAAGTACGGAAAAGTGATAATAATGTCACTGTAAAGAACCTTGGCATAGCAAAACTATATGCTCACAATGAGCAGTTGAGAGAAAGTGAGGAGTGTGAGTGGCTCCTGTTGTATCCAGACTTTGATCCAGTGTTGAATGTGCCAGGAACGGAAAAGCCCTTCTCAGTTATGGATTACAAGGACTCCATAGGAAGACCCTTTGCTCGTGTTAACTTGTATTTATGTCGAATGTCTGAATATGAAGGTGAGAGAAAGAAGAGTAAACATGTTTTGAATGATTTCTTTTTCTTGAGCAAAATTTCATGCATTTAAATAAATAAATAAATAAATAAAATAGAATAGTAATAAATTAAAGGCTGCATTAGTTGTCTACCATTTTATATTTCCTAATAGTGGCAAATAATTTGGATGACGATGTTGATCGGAATGTGGTAAAGCCTGAAATTCAACAAATGCATAAAGATGTGTCTCAAGATAACATAGTGGTTGACATGTTGGCAGATGATCTTGATATTCCAGACTCTGTACTGGCAGATCTTCCTTTTGTAGATTTGGCTAATTCTGTAGAAACAGATGAATTGAGAGTTTCTGAAGGTTTGTTTATACCTGGTGGCGGGTATTTTAAACGGTCTATTGAATCTGCGTGCCTAAATAAATTTTCAATTTTACTGCCAATACAATATTTAATGCCTAATGCTTAAAAACTCACGGCAAATTAAAATAAACTGCAGACGGCAAATTAAAAACGAGCGGCAAATGAAACATGCACAAACTTGGTTTACTTCATATAAACTTTAATCACTACAAATTTGTTTCGCATGGTAGGCAAAGCCTACCACACTCGTCAGGTGATTGTCGCGTCTGATGACAATGCCTAACATTAACTAATGATAAGTAAAACTTAATATTCTCACCAAAACGTTATATTGCCCTGATACATGTGGTCCACGGCAATATAGATATATATGCTTGTTTCCATTACTGTACTTTCTATTTCCTACCCACAACAATGGCATATCATAAAGTGTAACGAAGGTTCACACTCGTCACAAATGTATGCTAAAATTAAAGGATTGCTCTGAGAGTGAGACCGTGATATTTAACGCACTTAGTATGCCACCGTCACCGATCAACGAAGTGTGTGCGTGCGTGCGTGCGTGTGTGTAAAAAATAATACTTAAATTATAACCAAAAATACGTTTTAAAAGTCTCGATAATGGCTTTCAATAATGTAAAACCGTCGTTGTTCGTCGTCACCCGATCCGAACGTTGTATCCCAATAAAATTATTGTCTCCAATAAATTACTAGGATTGTTAGGGTTAGGGTCAGGGTTAGGGTTAGGGTCAGGGTTGGGGTTTGGGTCAGGGTTCATTTTATATGCATGAAATGACAATTCCAGCAACTATTGGAATTATCAAACGTTGTAACCAGTAATTGTATTGGGATACAACGTTCGGATCGGTTGTCGTCGTACGATTACAATAATAATGCTTCCACTTTTCATGCTTCCACTTGTGATAAACTATTTACAAAATCTTCCGCTTGCTTTAGGCTTCGACGATGTCCGTGAAAGTATGTTGGTGGAAGAGATAGAAAGAGAAACAATGGTGCAAGCGGAAGGAAACGAAAATGAACTCGCACTTGACCGAATAGATGTAACTGTCTACCGTTCTACACTTTTAAAAAGTCTGATATCAGCATTTTCTGATCCGAAAGTGTTAACTTCCAATTTGTTCGTTAAAGTTGTTGACACAAATGGCCTTGAAGAAAAAGGCGAAGGAAGAGGTGTGACCAGAGATATCATTACAGAATTTGGCATCTCTTCTTTCAGTCTTTGGCAGTCGGTGCAACAGCTAAAGTTCCCGTGATTCGTCACGACTATCAAAAAGATCAATGGAAAGCGATTGCAAGAATATTAGTATACGGATATTGCAGGGAGGGAATATTTCCAATTTCTCTCTCCGCAGTATTTGTGGCCAGCTGTATTCTTGGCGAAGACTGCCTTTCTGACGAAATGTTGTTGCAGGCATTCACACAGTATGTATCTGAGGATGAAAAAGAAGTGATCAAGAACTGCTTGGAAAACCGTTCGAATGTTGCTCAGAATACGGAGTTGTTAGATTTGTTGAGTAGCTACAAGTGCTTTCGAGGCCCTAGCGAAGATAACATCGGAAATATATTTTCCCAACTCGCACATCAAGAGCTCATCCAGAAGCCCCGTTATGTAGCTAATTCCTGGAGTCCAGTCCTGCAATCTCTGAGAGCCCGTAGTTCATTTCAGAATGTCGCAAATATTCTTGCATTCTACGAAGATAAAAAGCCCACACCGAAGAAAGTAATAAAGATGCTGGATGCTTCTCCAGAAAATGATGCTCAACGTATTAGCCTGGAGCACTTGACGAGGTTTATCAAGTCACTTGGAAGTAATGTCGCGGCATTTCTCCAGTTTACCACCGGTGCAAGTGTCATGGTGGATGGCCAGAAATTAAAAGTGAGTTTCAATGAATTAACTGGTTTTGCCCGTCGACCAGTTGCGCATACCTGTGCTCCTATGCTCGAACTCCCGAGCACTTACCAGTGCTACAACGAGTTAGTCGAAGAATTTTCAGCAATTCTGCGAGAGAAAAGTGCCTGGGTATTCAATATTGTTTGAATCACACCAATCTATGTACAACTAACGATAGTCATTTGAGTCAAACGGTAAATGACATTGGTACATTTGCTTAGTTTTTCCTCGTTATGGTATGGCTACATACATTGAGTATTAACTTCTCTGACTCATGAATGTTAATATTTACTGTAAACAACAGGATATGTTATAAGCATATCTTTCATTAATATTTATTATTAACTATTTATAAACTTGATATTTTATTTACGTTGAAGAAAGCATTTTAAAGGTGTCAGTTTTACGTTGCTGTTCTTCATGATATTTTATGTGCATCCATTTTACTGGCAACGTTCGAGACGTTTATTGATAAGAATAAATCTTTTCGACAACTAGTTTTCAAATGAAGAACATTCTCGTAAAACAGAAATTTAAAAAAAGTTTTCAGGTAATGACTTTTGCATTTGAAGGAAGTAAAATGTTTTCATGAAAAATCAATGTATATAGTCATTTTGTAATAAATATGCGTACAATTTTTCCTTATATACATGGAAAAAATCGATTAAGCTACTGCAAGTAGTTGTTCATACATGACCAAAGCATCTCTCCAGTTCTGAGGTGCTTGTAATTCCAAGTGATTTGCGCTGTATAAGAAATATTCTTGGTAGATATCATTGGAATCTTCTACCACACTAACAGATTGCTCTGCTTCTCGTAAATCTCTTTCGTCATAAACCTTGTGATAGTCTGTAGTACCAACAGACTCAGGTAGGTAAAATAGCTGATTAGGAATTCCAGAAACAGTATGATGCCTCGACTTTCGAACGTAATGGCAATTCCAGGACTCTTTTATCTCGTCAAGACCCTTTTCCATTAAAGGATGGAAGCAAAACCACAGACACTGAAGGTGTAAGACGTTACTAGTATCCAGAATTCCGCGAGCAACAAGGTCTTTAAAAAAGTTTATCCACCAGGACGACCACGATTTGCGCAGCATAGCCCACCACGCTTCTATCCTCTGATTGCTGTGGGACGACCCATAACGATGTGCTTTTTCTCCCGAAAGTGAATCTGGGTGGTTTCTGCGCAAGAATGACTGAGCAGTTGCTATGATGCCATTTTCGGTCCCTCTGTCCGTTCTTAGAACTGTTGGGCAAAATTGAAGTTGCCTAGCGCAGCTAAAGAACAGCTTCGCCACCACACGAGGGTCATTGTTAGATTTTACGATTTTGAGCCACAATATTCGCCGACTGAAACCATCGATACATCCGTGTATCGGGAACCCGTACGGTTTTAGTTTGTCATACCCGTCGGTATGCCAACAGTAATTTGGGCCCGGATTTAAATAATTTCTTCTCCGAAGACGGTTTGCTCGTCGAAGTCTTGATCCCTCTGGGTCAATTTCTGGAAGGATAGTTTGAATAACTAAACGTGGTACTTGTATGTCATATTTAGACTGTAATCGCCTCCACATAGCTCTGTACCCAAGCATCTGCCCACTTCCATCCAGCTCTAGTTGAATACATTCTCGTACCCGATTTTGATATACGACATTTCCTCGCCGACGCAATCCATACTCTTTCAGTTTATTCAAAAGAGTGCCTTTTGAGATAGTGATGTCATGAAATTTCTCTAATAGCTTAATTATCGTTTTGTACTGATAATTCTTTTTAAAATAATATCTAATGGCTTCTTCCATTTCTTTTCCAACTGCAGAATATAGACAGAGAGCTTTTAAATCTACCGTTACATTTTATGTGTCCCGTATATTTGACATTTCTATATTTGTGCTTCGTGTATTTCTATTTGTGTCTGAGAATTCCTCTTTATGTTTTCGCAATTCTATTAACTCCATTTGTGTTCGTGTTTTCTATTTGTGTTCGTGTATTTCTATTTGTGTTCGTGTATTTCTATTTGTGTTCGTGTGTTTCTATTTGTGTTCGTGTATTTCTATTTGTGTTCGTGTATTTCTATTTGTGTTTGTGTATTTCTATTTGTGTTTGCGTATTTCTATTTGTGTTTGTGTATTTCTGTTTGTGTTTTGTGTATTTCTATTTGTGTTTTGTGCATGCGTGTTTGTGTTTTGTGTATTTCTATTTGTGTTTTGTGCATGCGCGTTTGTGTTGGGTAAGGGTAAAACGCGGATACGGACGGACGGACGGATGGGCGGCGGACGGACGGACGGACGGACGGATGGGCGGCGGACGGACGGACGGACGGATGGGCGGACGGACACGGATATGAGAGTAAAACGCGGATGAGAGGATGACATTGGTAATCATAACATTGGTAATCATCATTATAACATTTTAAGGGACCGATTACATGGGCGAGTTGTCCTGCAAACTGAGTTGAACTCGGGCACGGGAGTGATTTTAATCTTGAAATTGTAAACAAATAAAAGTCATTAAACTCAAAATAGCAAATGAATTATGTTTTATGTTTCAACACACGCTTTAATAACATTTTGGACTGCAAAATTAAAACATTTCACGAAAACCGAAATCGTAAAATTGAAAAGCAAAAAACCGATCGGGGCCAATAGCTACTAAACAAAATTATCGCGGCTAAAACTTCCTTCCGATACGTAAGGAAGTCATAACATGCAATATACAAACCATTATATATTAATAAAAATTTTGCAACGATTTTTCGAGTGTTGTGCATTTTCAATCTATGCGTTTTTTTAAAGACCTCAACCGTAATTAAGACGGCATGACATGTAGAACACAAATCTTGGGGGAGGGGAAATGATTGGTTTTCTTGTCACAATGGAAAATATCTACAGAAATGAGCGCATTACACCCGTTTTCAAAATTATAATATCTAACCCCAACTATTGGAATTTTGGTTACACCAACTATATAGACAGAGTCTGAAAAGTTATCCAGCTGTATTACCAATACTAATAGTAGACCATAGTAATACAGCTAGAGAATCAGGTTTTGCAATCAAATATGGTACCATGCCTCAAGGTATGATTGTCATGCATTCCTAATCAGTAATATATATCCAATTTATTATCACTATAAAACGGGGCTGTAAGCATCATTTTTGCATGTTTTCAAGTAGAAAACGAAAGGTTAAGTTAACAAGGCAATTGATCTTATCTATTATTTGAAATGCATTTCATATTTGACATTTTGATCAAGCATGTTTAAACAAAGTAACGAAAATTTGATCTGCTATTAATTAATATGTACAGTACTCACCTGATCTATTAAGTTGCGCTTTATATCACACTGATGCACTGGATTCAAATGAATTGTCTGTTTCAAATATTTTATGCTTATGCCCAATTGATGGGCCATGTTTATTTCAACTGAAAGAATTTTTTTATCCCTTTCCTTTTTATATAAAAATTTAGATTTTAGAGCGCGCCATCATGGGTGTACTCAGCCGGAAACTAGGCATCGACCTTTGACCTTCGTATCGTTATCTTTTAGCGCAATTCATGCAAAGTTGCATGTCTATTGTGACTGAGCAACAGTAACACCACTAAAACGTAATCTGGCACAACTTAGCTGCCCCATTCTATGAAACTACAACAATACGTTCACAGAAGCGATAAAAGTATGTAATTATAAATGTAGAAGAAATTTCTGGCATTGGATTCAATTGGAATATACTTTGAGTTTCCAGGAGACAGTTGCCAGCAGGTTGGGTGGATACTAAAGGGCAAGTTAGCTACGTGGAACAAATGAGGAAGACATATATATGTATGGCCATATGGAGGCGTTCATTTCTTCAATTAATATGGTGTGGTCTATATCATATACAAAACTGTCCATATTGCTTGAGATAAATGGTGCTTGAACATTTTGTAGTCATGAAAAACACTTAGTAACTATGCAATGACCTACTGTTGTTTGTATATGCCAGTATGAGGTTTGTGACACAGTCTTAATATAATATCTCTACGTAGTTTTAGTTTTTGAACATTTACTGCAGATAAATATGGAGCATTTTGATGTTTCATACCTCGTTTCATACAATACAGTATATTTGCTGATTTTTTGCAGTCATTCTTATTTTAAACAAAAGCATAAATTTTGAGGCTTGAGTCTTACAAGTCATAGTCATTTGCAGGCAGTGCGTAGTCAGTGTTATGCAGTTGGGTTGGCGATATGTTCTGCGCTATTAATTTCTTTTGAAATTGGTTGTTTTTAAAGTTTGTAAACATAAACATTTCAATATTCACACCCTAATTATTGACACTGGTATGCCACTGGTTGCATGTGCAAGTTGTTGGTTGCTCTTAACAGTTTGCAAGTCAACGACTTGCTAGAAAAAATGCAAAGCCTTGCCATATATTTTAGTTGGAATTGGATAAATATTTGATTTATATTATGCTTAGATATTAACTAGTGAACATTTTTATACTAAGTGGATAGTACATTGTCTTAAACAATGGTATACAATGGTATTCTATGGGAACTGTAATCACTGTATCCCATGCTAATACCCAAATAATATAACCTATATTGCTTAATATCACTCAATATCGCCCAATATCGCCTAATATCGCCCAGTGTCGCCTAATATCGCCATGTATTTTAAAGATTTTTTCTAATATCGCCCAATATCGCCCAATATCGCCAAATTTCGCATATAATCGCGGCGACATTGGGGCCCAGAGTAGGCCTTTGTTTGAAATCATAAACGTGAAAGTTGACTGACTGCCGTTGTTGATTTCAAACAAGAACGGCTGACGCCATCATTCGCCATCTATAACGACACAACTTACTTCCGGCTGCCGTCCGTGTTGACAAAAACGTCGCTTGTTTAAGCTCTCTATTGATAAAATAGTTTTCCGTCTACTTGCACATACATAACAGATACTTAATATAAATTAATTGTTTTTGACATTATAATCTTGTTTAGATCAGTGACTTAATTAGTATGCGAACATAGAAAAGCGGCGGGAAAGTAATCCATTTCATATTCAGGAACGGTGTTTATAGCAGTAACGATTGTGTTATTTTAAATCGTTTAAATTTTTAAAGACTTTAGAGCTCGCCAAGAAGTAAGTTTGACGTTTTAAAGAGCATATGAAATATTTGTTACCTATTCTACAACTACTTGTTTCAACTGTACTTGTTTTAGATCGAATAAAATTATTTGTTTATACTATACGTTTCGGCGTGTTCTAAACGGATTGTTGTGCTGCGAAACGCAACGGACCATGGGCCGGTTGTTCGAAGCCCGTTTAGCGTAAACGGTGGATGATTCAAAATTAAATAACGCTCTTACATCACTCGCTAAACAGCTAACTTAAATATTTTGCAGTAATTATGCAGTTGTAAGCATAATCATTCTATTAAGGTTCAGAACTTTTAGTTTGGTTGTTGAATGAATCCATAAACTTTGTTTCTATTTTGAGCTTAACCACTGTTTAAGCTAAACGGGCTTCGAACAACCGGCCCCATATCTTTAGAAAAATACCTAATTTCCACATTTTCAGTAACCCGGATGAATATATATATATTAAGAACATAAATGTTATTATACATATTATACAGGTAAAATGTATGTCAGCCATGTTGGTTGCTCCGAAACATACTTTTGCTATCGTTTTTTGATATAAATATCGCTATGTGTGGAGCCTACGCACCACACATTCGTCATGTTCTACCTCATCAGCGTCTAATAATTCTTTTTGACGCTAATGACGTTGAACATGACGATTGCTTGGGATATTGCAAATTGTCTGTGGGTTGTTGACCGACAATAAGGCACAAAATTTCAATGTAAAATAATGTGAAATATAAATCGTGTTCTCGAGAGTCGAGTGCTCTAGTAGGTCGTATATACTAGTTGAATGTGCCACATTATTTACGTAATTATTCTATGCACGTCATATATGTATACTGGGTGTATCTCAGGTCATGCGATGTATGAACCTGGGGATAAAACTATCAGTTGGGAAATCCATAAGCTATATTTAATACAAACTTATAAACTTATATTAACTCGTAATGCCGGCGTTTTTAGTGTAATTCCTTGGGATTTGACATGCCTCGCTAAATGAGCTTTCACAGAATCTGCTTTTGCATGGTCTGTCTCCCCTGTGTCAATAAATGTCGTCTGAGATTTCCTTGCATTGAAAATGATGTACACGCGACTGTGAATTTCCAATGTACTTGGTCAGTTAAAGATGGTGTTGCAAGCGTCACATTTTAATTAAACGGTGTTTATCTAAAAGAAATCAATATTGCTGTAGTTATATATGAAAATTAAATTTTATATGAGTATTCGGTATAAGTTCGGATTTCGCACAGCTGCCAGCTGGATCAGATCTATAGATATATAATCTATAATATCCTGACATGAACATCTTGTTATCAGGATAAATACCTTTATTTGTGATAAAGATCTACGTTGATTGGCAGAAATCTTTTGCCTTGAATGTTAAATTAAACGGTCAAAATCTATAATGGATTTTCTTCGTAAATAAATTCACGAATTTTTAGCAGCACGCTTTGCCGACGTCTAGATTAATAAAACATCTGTGTCACAATTATTTGACATATGAAGTATATTTCACGGGCCGCGACAGCATTGCGTAGAGCAATGGGATTTATTCTAATTTTAGAGGTTTTAAGTGTATAATTTTTAGGAAGTTGTTGAACGCAGTCTGATGAAAAAAGCACTGAAATAGAGGTTATACGTATAAACAATATGACTCGATGATATCATACACTTCGATTGAAAACATCTTTGTCTGAAATTATTATAAGTAGTTGTTTTGGACGTTGTTATTAAATACAGAGACTTTGGCTTGGGTAAAAGTGGAACACTGAAACGACAGATTTTCAATTTACTTTGTGGCCCTCAGAGATGCGCTATGTGAATGCCCACATATAATTTATGTATATGCATATACGTGCATGTGGCATATGTCACCAAAGCGATAGAAATGACTGCTTTATTGATCTCGTAGCAAGCTATGGCGTAACTTCCTGCGTGCAGGTAATATTTGCGAGTGAACATTTTAATCCTGCTTATCTCCTAAAAAAGAAACGTAAACGTTTTCACGTTCTGGTCGCATGCAAGTTACAAGCGTTAGCCATTATTTTAGAAATTTTTTGTGATGATTCCATGATTGGCTTGTCATAGTTATTTAACAATTAGTCGCCAAAGGCGAGGTGATTTAGTTCGCCTTCGGCTCGGTGAATATAGGCTTGTAATCACAGCCTGAGGCGACTAATTGTTTTAGTATAAATTTCCAGGGGTTTACAAATAATAATCAACTAAACTTTACAAAAATTCACATCAAATTCATTACAGTGTAAAAAACCCAAAAGGCAAAAAATTATGGTCACTGGTCAGTGACTATCGCTTCACAGACAGTGCATTTTGACCAATCACAATGCAGGATCAATAGTCAGCTGGAAATTTATACTAAAGTGTACTATATAGTTATGTTGAAACCATAAAAATAATAGATATAGAATGCGTACTCCTATCTTTTCTCGGTAAAAATTTTGTCTCCACAAAATGGCGGATTCATAAGGGCATTTTGGCTACTCCCAGACACTTACGCAGAGAATTTTGCGCGGTTGCGAGGAGTGCGATTGTTTTTTTTTGTCAAGCAAAGTTTACAGAAAGATAAAAATTCGTGACTTTACATGGAAAAATGGTTCATAAAACTTTTAAACAAAGGAAAACGAATTTTATGAGTTTTTTACGAGAAAGGATTAGTCCTGAGAAGATAATACAAAGAAATTGGAGTCAAAAAATACAAGTTTTCAAGATTGCTGCAAAAGCCGAAAAAGATAAAACTCAAAAACAGAGTCAGAGGATGAAAAACAATCTCAACAGGTGTGTTTTAACATTTTAAAATACATATATATGAAAACAGTTACGATGATTGATAGTTACAAAGAACGAAATGGTTACCTTTGTTGGTTTTTGTCTGTGTTTCTTAATAATATATTTAAAAGGCATGCAATTTGGCAATGACAATTTCAAGTAATCGATATTTGCTCATACAATTACATTTACACACAACATAATAGTTTACCATAGTTTACATAGCTGCTATTTTTTGAAACGGAAACTTAAAGATATATTATTAAGCTTCGAAAGTCAATGAAAAAACGATTATTTCGCCCCTTTGGCTTTGTTTATAGCGAAATTTTTAGTCATGCTTCGGGAATGCAAAATATTTCAAAATTAAATCATGTTTACGCAAAACTACAACAGTTTTTTGTGTTAAATACATGCACGACTACATGAAGAACTATCTTTATTTCATTTTGTTTCTTCAAGAGCACTATATTCTAAACTGTAAATGTGATACTATTTAAGTGATTTATTTATGTTGAACTTTGTATGTATACTCTGCAGTTCAACTCCTGGTCAAATTCAATATGGCGGATTTAAAAGGGTACTTGCGAAAAAAAGTGGAGACATGATTCGTGACCGAGTATGCATTCTATATCTATTATTTCTATGGTTGAAACAGTTGCAGTTGTGTGAACAACAATTCTTACAATGACATACTCGGGATTACAAGCTAAACTCAAGCTTGTATACGTGTGCTTCTCGAGCCTTTATGTTTGTTTTCCATGTGCCTGTCCGGCAAGGCTGGCAATTGTTCTTCCGGGCAGTTCCATCTAGGACAAATCTGCCGACATTTACTTTGATTTCAAAATGTATTTTTGGGAACACTGTAGGCCATTTGGGGCCGGTTGTATAAAGCTCTTAACTGCTTTTGAACTACACAAAAAGCAGTTAAATAGTGGTTAACTTTAACCACGTACTTAGGCCGGTTGTACAAAAAAAGCAGTTAGCGTTAACTGCAGTTAAAAAGTAGTTAAAGTTAACTATCCTCAATGGCATAGTTAACTTCCCAAAACCTAGTTAGATATGGCGGCTGTATTAAGAGTGATCAACTTTCATGAGCGAGATAATACTGAAAGGCTACGCTTACCTAGAGTTTTTGATTGTCATCTCCCCTGGGAAGATTTCTTAGTTGAAGAACTCCTAAAACGTTATAGATTTGGCGGAGAATCCTTGCTTTTTATAGCGCGACTCATCGACGGCGAAGTGAGACCACTAACAAGGCGAGACCAGGCTCATCACCTAAGACTTATAATTTTAGCAGTGGTAGGGGTTGGTGGTCTTGCTGCAGGACGTCCACCTGTTTTCCTTTGAGACTACATTATCCCAGAATTTGTTGCTTTTTTTGTCAATTTGGGCCATGTTTTGCCATTTTCTCGAATTCTATTGGTGTACGTTTTTCATAGCTGTTAATCTGGGAAGTAAATAGTTTCCCTCAACTTTTGCTTTTTGCATTTGTTATTGTGCTCAGAAATTGGCCCCGTAATGTGTCTAAATTTTGTCCAACTATATTAACCAGTAGGTTGCATTCTTCTGAATTAAAATTTTGTTTTCTTTTCTTTTCTTCCCTTTTTTGGATTAGTTGCTTTTTGGGCAGGCATTTTTAATTTGTGTATATATGTAATTGAGTAACTCAACTTAATGCAACTGAGTAACTCAAAATACCTGTAAGCTTAATTGGTAACTGTGGTTACATGGGAAAATATGACCTCAGACATGATACAAATACATACAGTATGACATGAGTTGTATATTGACTTTTGTTACCTCTGGCAACACATCAAATAAATATTGATCGATTATTGTGTACAACACAATATTGAAAAATATAGTGTACTATCTGATAGTGAATAAACTCATACAGATTGAAACATTTAAACTTTAACAACATTAGCCAAGTTAAATTGGTTTTAATCTAGGTCAACCCAGATTAGGTTTCATGATGAAAATGACTTGAGTTTATTTATAAATCTATCCATGCTGCAGAATTTTCTACAAGATCTTGGATTCTTGGGGGTATAATTAATAAAATCTAGGGGCAGGGGTGCAAAACAGTACAAAAGTAACCAAATAGGTATTAAACACAATAAAATTTAAAGATTTGGGGCAGATTTAAGTTTTAATTGCTTAAATAATGAAGCACTTCCCAGGGGTACCAAAAAATTTTCCCCAAAAAATCTTGGGGGCAACTCTGACCAACTCTGCAGTCTGGTAACCAAGGATAGTACAATTCACAGGATGAAAAATCAGATTTGCAATACATTTTCAACCCAGTGCCAAAATGTAAATGCCATGAAGGCAACAAATTTGCTATTATATAGCGCAATTTGTGTGCAAATGTGATCACTTGAAGACTCATATATTCTTCTTTTAGACAGATATTGCTTCAACAATTTGCCACACATTTGAATGAATTGTGCACATTTGATGCATTTGCATTTTGGCACTCAGGTGCAAATTTAGTGTGAATCTGGTTTTTCATTTTATGCATGTGTTTCAAATGATCAAATTTGCACTATAGCAAATGTTTTGCCTTCACAGCATCTGCATTTTGGCACTGGGTTGAAAATGTATTGCAAATCTGATTTTTCATCCTGTGATTCTGTAAGGGCCAGTCATTATTCATGGTGGGGGTTTGCACCAAAGAGAAATGTCTTCTCTTGCTAAAAACTTGCTGATTGAACCATAAAAATATTGAAATAGTTTCTGTGACAAACTGCCACCAATAGCCAAAAACTTTACAAAACGATACCATTAAGTTGTCACACATGTATTTCACCACTTCTATGACATGAGTTTGAAAACTGCTTGTTTAATTAATAGGTGACAGTGTATTACTCCCACCATAAAAAATGACTGAATGACCAGTCCCCAAATATCTAGTAATCCATTTCCTGAACATACATGTCTTGACTTCGCTTTTCTTCATTAGCATAAGTTGGCAAAATAAACATTTTAACATGTTTATACGAATGTGCATAGCGCTCTCGATACAGTCAGTGAGTCAGACAAACAAAATACACAATTTAGCACATGTGACGTCCAGTGATCCACACAAAATCCTTTGTTTGGCCAGTTTTCAGATCGAAATTTACAAACCAACGAATTAGTACTTTCTTTAGTAATAGTGAATGTTTGTATTTGTACGAAAAATGTATAACGATTGCTTTTATCACAGATCATACGCATTCTTCTGCAATTATTTGAATCGAATTTGTTAGCCATTGTTAAATAAACAAGACTTAATTTATTTTAATATATGTTAACTGACCCACGCAAGTTAACTACGTCGTGATTAGTTAACTATCTGACTAACTGCGTTTTGTGCAACGCAGTTAAGTCGTGCAGTTAACTAACTACTGTTAAGGATTTAACATGGGTAGTTAACGCTAACTGCAGTTAACTTTGACTAATTTTTTATACAACCGGCCCCTGACCTTTCCCATCTGAAATGTCACATTGAAAAGGCCTTTCTCCTGTATGAACTCATTCATGGCACAAATGTGAACGCCACCAGCTTAAATGATTCCTTGCACATCATACAGTTCTGTACTTGTTTGGCATCTGCTACAATTTAAAGTAGCTACTATCCATGGCAAAAACGCGTAATTAACACTAATTTCCATAACTTCTTTTGTAAATAATGGTTTTCAAGAATTTTGATTGGTTGCCTGACAAGTAAATATGAGTCATTATTTACTTGTTGGCATTTTTTTTAGATGGCCGCTAATGAAAGTGGTCTTAATGTTTTATACTTTTGTCAAAATTTACAAGATAGAGAAAAATTGCATTAATACAAAGCCAAAGAATATAAACAAACTTTGGTGTCAAACTATCTTAAGGCAATAGCTAGATCGTCAGCAATAATTTATTAAATACTTTTTCACTATTTAAAAAACACAAATAGACTTTTAATTAGTCTAATACATAGGAATTTTCCGTTGTAATCTGTATTCATAAAAGAAGTGCATTTTATACATGTTTTGCTAAAGAAATTATACTAAAACAATTATTTGCCTCTGGCTCAGTGATAATGGTGAAAATTCACCAATGATCCTTTCGGTGAATAACTGTTAGATATACACGAATTCTCATATTATTTTGTAAATGAAAAGGAAAACAAGGAATTATGCTACGCTTATCATACAAATGTCTTATTGTTCAAAGTCACCAACATGCGCGTGGACAGTGAATGAAATAATGGTGCGATAACGTAGGCCTGTGCGTCATAGATTTACAAAAAAACAGGCCCCTCCCCCAGTTCCACGAGATTATCAAATGCGGCCACACGTAAATCGTGATAAATTTTAATACGTGGTTGTCATGAAAAACTACAGGTAGGTAGGTAACGATAAAAGTCTGCAATATACAAGAGGTAAACGTGGAAATTCCATGTCAACTCTTCAGAAAATATAGATACTAAATGATAAACATTTACCACAGTGGGTTTTTCCAGAAACTATATATATCTTGTTTTTTGAGGAAATTGGATAGCAATTGATTCAACAACTGATCATGAGCAGACTTAACACATTTCTAGACGGTATCGATTGATGAAGTTAAGGTTATGGTAAGTTAAGAATTCATATTGAAAAGTTGACATAAAATGATGTACTTAGTTTGGATTTGCAGGAATGATCGAAGGATTTTAGCGCTCCAAAGATAAGGGGATCTATTATAGTTTTAAGGTTATACGGTTTTAGCCATATTTAGAGTTTGTATTTCCGTTATTGCCAGTTTTTTTGAACGGTTGCGGGTTACTGAAAATCGTTCAGGGACTAAAAATGGTTTGGGTACACCGCGGATGCGGACGGACGGGCGGACGGTGTGAAAAACAGCTTGGCTTTCGCAGATGAGTACCCCTGTAATAGATCCCAGATAAGTTTGGGTTTAAAAATCTTGATAACATTGCATATTATGGGAAAGGTTATCAGAACAGAATAGGTACTAAACGGAATTTAAGGGCCACTCGAATAGAAGCTGCGTGCATCGCATTGTGCATATATTCATTTTAAGCAAGTTCTGGCCAGTCAATTGCATTTTAATTTCTTGCCAATAAAAATGCTGAACTGACAAATGATTATCATGCTTACTTAGTAATATCGACAGTGACCGACGCAATTGTCATTGTATACTTTTCTAAATTTAAGTACTGAATGATTTTACCGTTTTATTATAAATTTTTACTTTATTGTGATGTATAGTTATTGTATAATATTGTATATTTTCATGTATTGCATTATTCCGGCCAGTGTTTATTCGCCATTACGCTCTACTGTAGTTATTGGCATGTTACCAAGTGATAAGTTAAACAATCAGCATTGGTATATTTCCACCAATTCTCACCAGCCCTATTTTGTTGAGTGGACTCTAGACCCACTTTGTTTTCGAAGGGAAGTCTCAAGGTTAAGCCTCTCCGTTAATCTATGAACGATTCTGGAACATATTAAAACTGCACGGCACTTCAATAATTTCTTGCACACAACGTTAACGGAGTTGCGTAGTTCTTTGGCATTTGTACACTTAGACTGAAACAAATGAGTTTTAGTTGCATTGTCGAGGCAACGTTGTGTGGACTTGATAGTCTCTAGCGTGCAAAAAGCCTCTGGCTTCAATTTTCATCGGAGTTAAAATTTTGCCAGCCCGTTTCAGAACATTAGGTCCACTATTCAAAATACCATTGACATCCATTGCGAAAACGCGCATTTAACTATCAATAGACATGAATTCTCATATAATTTCGCAAATCAACTATCATGCAAATATCTTTTATTGCTCAGCGTCACTATTTTGCGCCTTTAGTGCCAGTGGATGCAACGATGGTGCGATAACGTATATTTCGTAACTTCGCGGAAAATCAGGCCCCTCCTCTCCCAGTTACGCAGTTGTAAAAAAAAGCTACGGGTATAGGTTGGTACCGATGAAGGTTTGCAATATACAAGAGATTAGCGTGGAAAGTTTCATGTCACTCAACCCTTCAGAAACTAATTACTCAATGATAAATTGGATTTTTCCAGAAACTACGTACATCCTCCTTTCTGAGGAGATTAAATGGTCTATTTATATAACCACTCAGTTGTCTTGACACAAATAAAGGGGATTTATATTGTCTTGATATTGTATCTATAAAATTCAGCAATGCAGACTTTGGAATTTGCTGGAATGAATGATTTTGGCGCTGCAAAGATAAGGGAATCTTTTATAGATTTGCGGTCATACGGTTTAACCATATTTACAGTTCGAATTTCATTAATTAGGAGTTATTTTCTACGGTTTGCGGTTATCTAAAAATTGTGCAGTGGCGGTAAATGTCGAGAGGAGAAATGTAGTTTGCGGTTAAAATGTGAAAAACAGTGTGGTTTTCGGCGATGAGCCCATTACATAACCAACCCCCAGATAAGTTCGAGTTTGTAAAAATCTTGATGCCATTGTTTAAGGAAAAAGTTATCAACACAGAAAAGAAACTAAACAGAAGACCACTCGATTCGGAACCTTTGAAATTTGTGCTCCCACTCCTGTCGCATTAGCTTCGTGCGTTTATTATGGAGGTTCTCGCCGGTCAATTAGAAGATATTACCAAAGAGCGAATATCGTCGATTTGTAGGCAATTCGTAAGAATTACAAGAAGGCTGCGGATTGTGGAAAACTTGGTGTAGGTGGTCGCGTTGTAGTAGGGGCCTTAATCAAATGCGACTTTTCACACGACGACGAGGACTGGAAGTAAGATTGAACAATTATAAACCCATTATGAACCTTTGAAATTTGTGCCCCCGCTCCTGTCGCATTAGCTTCGTGTTGTTAGGGACCGTTCATTATTTATACCTCAGGGGGGCACCGAAGAGAAATTGGGTGGATAACTGATTTTTGAAACCTCTAAAAGGCTGGGTGAAAAAAAGACCAATGAGAGTACGAGAACATATACTACAATGAATAATAATAGCTAATAAACGAACGCAGTTAATAACATATACATGAAAAACGCAATGACAAAAACAAATAAAACATTCATTTCGAATTAAGTTTACAAGGCAGCTTTAAAATCTTGGATTTCTATTAGAGGTTGGGTAAAAAAAAATTTGAACACCCAAAGCGGTTGGGTAATTTTTTTATATATACTTTTTTTAATTTCTCTTCGGTGTCCCCCTGAGGTATAAATAATGAACGGTCCCTATGCATAAATAATGAACGGTCCCTACTATGCAGGTTCCAGCTCGGCGGTCAATTAGATTTTCTTGCCAATAAGAACGATGAACTGGCTGTTCGGCCGTTACTTAAAAGGAAATGTACCTTCATATGAACTCTTTTTCTACTTGTAAAGCTGAGTACACTTTTTTTAGAAATAAACTAAATAAATAACTAGTACGAACAGATAATTTAAAGTGCTTATTAAACGAAATTTGGTCTAACATTTTGTTCATTGCATTTCAAAGATCACTTAAATTGACAACATAACTTCGTTGGTAAAATTTTTGTAACTCTCATCCTTGTCAAGATATTCAAATTTATTCAATGTACAAATAACACAACCACTGACGTCATCCTGTATAATGAGTGTCTATTAGATTGCTCATGTGGCAGCATACAATAATGTAAAAAAAACTAAAACTACATTTGCATATGAGTATGCGCGAGGATCAACATTCAGTCTTGGGAATGTATGTGCGATATTTTGACTACTTTTCAAATCAATGAAGATTTTCGAAAAGTCATTATGCATAATGACGTCACTGGTTAAGTTATTATCATATCAAATAAAATTGAATATCTCGACAAGTAAGACAGTTAGAAAAATTCTAAGCAAAGAAGTTATATTGTCTCTAATAGCAAAGAAGTTATATTGTCGTTTTAAGTGAACTTCCCAACGTAATCTTAAAATAGGTGGAGAAAATTTCGTTTCATAGGCACTTTAAAACGAAGCCTTTCTTATTCTTTTAACAGGGCTTGATTATGGGATAGCTTACCCGAAGAGATGCAGAATCTTACAGTATTTTCTCAGTTCACAAATCAGTGGCTTATATTAGCCAGTGTTGATAATTAGAGGAGCGAATATTCATATATGAATTATGTTCTTTACATTATCATTTTTATAAAACTGAATGTTTTTAAGTTCTGTGAATAGAAATATATGTATTATATGAATATTCGCTTCTCCAATTATCGACGCAGGTTACGCCACTGTTAAAAAGCTGCAAATTATAATTAGACAGTGTGCATAAAAAAATCTCAACACTTTGAAATTCAAATTATCTTTAACGTATTGTTGTAATTTGACAGCTTTAACAATATTGTTTGCCATTGTTACACCTGTTCTCGGGTTGATTCAGGCTCAACGATACTGTTCAATATTGTTGACAACCAGGAAGAATGTTGCCCCAACAACACTGTTGCATCACATCGGTCAGCTTGATATAATGACGTCACTCACGACTTAATGGAAACTAGGCTTAACACTTTCTCTAGAAATATGATATATCTAGCTACTATAATTCTCGGATGAACGTCGTAAACAGGAGGATGCGCAGTTAAATCTGATAAAATTGAGAACCTTGTAGCTTTAAGGTTTTCACGCAAATTCGCAACCGATTACGACGTCGACAAAGAGTTTGAGTCATATGACCAAGTCCTATATATGTGCTCCTATATGATCACAAACTTTACGTACAAGGTCAAAATGATTGATAAAATTGATAAAATTCGCTTTACATATGCAGTTTATGTCTATTACCTCTGTTTTATTAATGGTAAGTATACATTAATGCTATAATTTTTGTTGAATACAAACCACAATAAAGAGTGCATCAAAAATTATCCGGAGTCCTTGAGTAAAGTGTTAATTTCGAATAAAAGGGCAATGAACCAGTATGCATTCGTTACTGTGGCACAGTGCACGCTATTCCTTGTTATGTTGTTTGTAATTCAAGCGGATTGTAGCGGTGCGGTGGGCTCTGCTTATGTTATTATGACGATCGCAAGATTCAGGAGCCATGTATATGAAGACAACACATAGTATCTTGCATGTCGAATGTTATTTACACATGATCCTTACTGTTGTTTTGGCATAGGAATGGAATCTGTAAAATTATAGGAAATTCATGAACTGCGGAAGCCATCAATGATATTTAGATGATACAACTAAATCGAAAGAGGGCTAACATTAGTGCGTTCTCTATTATCAAATCCAATAGAGAGAAAATCAAAGTGTGAGTTTATTAAGCTTATGTTTTCTTCGTGTAAAAACATGAAATCGATATCAATTCAGGTATACAGTTTTAAAGGACAACATCATTTTGTTAGAACTAACATTACAATTTGATATACTGAGTTGTACAATATGAAATCGATGTCAAATGAGGTAAAAATAACCAGAGTCTTAATAGTGAACATCATATTTTGTCAGAACTGATGTTACAATTGTACTATTATAGGAAAATGTAAAATGACTATTTAATACGGAATTTCATTATAGATTATATTGCAATCAGGTGTAACAATGCTGAACAATACTGTTGACAGCATGGCCCAATGTTTGAAGCAAAACGTTGTTGAGTGCTGTTCTCATCAGCCCAGAACAGGTTGTTCGTTTGTGTAGATCAATAAAACAGTCATTTTCCAACGTGCTAGTGGCATAGATTTATTCAGATGAAGAATTTCTACACTGTCCCCGAGGCTGCAAGCTTTGGATTTTGCTACAGGTTTTTACCGACTAATCTCTTGAAACAATCAAGGTTATATTATAGTAATCGTTTAATTATCACAGATTGTGGGACAAACAAGACTAACATGTATCAATGAAACAATGTTGTCTGTGTAACAATGACTGAGGAATAAAAAAAAATGAGAGATGATAGCAATTCTTTTACTCAATCAATTTTGTCAACAACAAAATATGCATATTCAGTCGAAATGAATTATTTTCCTAGAATAACAATTAAATAACTCACTATGTGCACTCGTTGAAGCTTTCTTCATAATTTTGTTTTTTTTTTCAGATATTTTACTGGCATATTTGAGCTTACAGTGCCTTTACCTCCGACCTTGATTATTTCATTTGTGCAAATGCAGGGGCTTCTTTAAATATTCTTGTGTAGCTGTACTCGAGTTGTATGTTCATAGCATGCATACATTTGATTTAGATAACGCTGGCTATACCTAGCCTATACTAATATACATGACTAGTACATGCATGTTATAAGAGAAAAGTACAAGCTTTTGAGACAATTGGATAAACAAAAATATTTTTGCAATGATATTTTGAGAAAGAAACCTATAAGTCACGTTTAATAATAATAATAATAATAATAATAATAATAATAATAATAGTAATAGTAGTAATAATAATAATAATAATAATAATAATAATAATAATAATAATAATAATAATAATAATAATAATAATAATAATAATAATAATAATAACACGAATATTTATACTGGATAAACACTTCAACTAATAAGCTGTTATCAGCGTGTGTCCTGATTACTAAAATTGAAAATTCTATGTAATAAAAACTAATATGTAAATCAAATTATCTAATATGTACATTAAAAGCCTTGTTTACATTAGACATACATGCTGATTTTATAATTACTACACAGCATTTATAGTAATACTTTATTAAAATGTTCAGTAGTTTTAATCTCGAAAGCCTGGCTGTCTCAATCCTTGTTAATTCAATGGATGACTCATTATAAATCCTAGTTCTCATGAAATAGAAAGACTTACGAGCATTAGTTTCAATATATTGACACACCTTGTATGTATGTATATACATCTAAGCCATATATAACTAATGCATGTATGTATAAAGAACACGCATATCTTAACTAGTTTTACAATTGTTTATGTTTTGTATGACAAACCAGTAAACAACTGAGTGAAAATAGAAACCTATGTAATGCGTCAATAAAAATATAATTCCGCTCAGAATGTGGAAATTTCGATCTATAACAATTATGATGAAATACCGTCCGCATGAAATAGGGATCTATATATTATTGTAGAATAAACGCCATCGATATTGTATGTATTGTAAGTATTAACTAACTATAATACACTGCATGCATAAACGAATAAATTAATATTTATTCATTATAGAACAAATGCTGTAGACAGAAAACTGCAGTAAAATTCAGACATGTCCCACTACCACAAATTAGTGCTTGGTAATATGCCACGACTCATACCCAATTGTATTTATTTTTACCAGGAAATAGATAAGACTTTTTCAGATGATCAGGCAAACCTGCTTGTTGCATTCCTCCATTAAACTTGATTTTCAGTAATGTTTGGCGTTATTTCAATTAACAAATTTAGTACAAAATTAATGACTATATAACTTGCTAAATGGTGAATTTTTGTAAACATCATGATTGTGGTGTCGAAATATTCTTGTGTCATGGTCGTGTGTCTTTATACGTGATAAAGATGCACGTTGATTTACAAAAAAACCTTTGCCATTCGTTGGTATAAACAACCAACATATACCGTCATAAACGTATATGTTCCATAACTATTCAAATTGCGGGTATCTGACGGGCCGAAAAAGGATTACGTAGTATAATGGAATTGTATTTTTAACTTCTGAGGGTTTAAGAATTAAGTGCATGAGTTTTAAGAAGGTCTTGAACGCAGTCTGACGAAACAAACGCTAAGATCGAGGTTATATCATTTTGAACCATTTAACTCCTTGATATCATACATACACTTCGATCGAAAACATCTGTCTTAACATACGTACGAGGAAATAGTTATTTTGGAACTTTTGTTACACGATCGTGATTGAGTAATGATTGGCGTTATTTCAATTAACAAATTTAATACAAAATGAATGGCGTACATTATATTGGATTGAACATACCTGGCTAAATAGGCGAATTTTTGAGACATATAAATCCTCATCATAGTTTTCTCATAATTATGTGTTTTAATTTATCTTGACAAATTACCGTGGAATCAGTTGATAAAACATTTATATTGTGTTGTGCATACAGGCGTTTTTGTCCACTGTGATAAATAATTGTAATTTAACATTTTTAATTCTTGGAAAATAATGCTTTGCGTGAGAACGACGGTTAAAAATAGTTAGTGGACAGTGGTAATACGCAAAAAATATTCAAGTAAAAACTCAATATATTTTGTCGAAATGGGAGGTTCCTTATAAGGTATAAGTATATTTTAATTTTTTGAGCGAAGGTCAAGCTTTGTTTAGTGCATGACTATACCTCAAGACAACTGTATAATGGTTTCATTCATTGCATCGTTCACGACACTCACAACGTTTATCCCGTATATTTTTTACACATTATTCTGACATGAAGATGCATTTGAATTCAAGGTAAGCGTTTAAATTCGAAAAAGCTTGAGGAATTTTTGTAAAACGGTTGATCTCCCTCCCAATCATTGCAAGAGTATAATAAAATCGACAATATACTCATCCGAGTCGCCGGGCTACGCATTCCATGCAGTAATTGAATCATATCGATACAAAATTTTCTGTCTACATGCGCATGCATTGCAGATAGTAATTATAAATAATTCTGTTTATGTTATACATTTTTAGAAATATACCTGACCCGTGTGTTCCGGATGCCATAAAAGAACAGAAATGTCAATGGATTGGAAAAGTAAAATATACGTCAGCCATGTTCGTGTAGTCCCGAACCATATAGTGAAGCAACGAGCAATGTTGATATTCGTTTCAACACAGCAATATCACGTCTATACAGTCTTAATTTTCTGTTTTGATTAATTTTGGCACTTCCTGATTTGGCATAGACAACCATACCCCATGCTTTATCAGGGAAGAGGAAAAACGAAGCTTGGACAAAGGAATCATGCTCAATCTCGACGTGGACAGAACTAGATGATTCGTGGCTACTCCAATCTACAACATATCTATACTATTCCGTCGGAAAGTCAAATTCTTAACTTGTACCGCGGCGATTTTTCTGATGCACAGAGAAGAATGTATTCATATATTAATTCCAAAGAAAATATTCAAAAAAGAATAATCAATTCTGTCGTGAGCATTAATTATTAATACCATCAAACCTTAAACAGCTACACAGGAAACCAGACATTTTGGGGCAGGTTATGTATAATTTCATGATTATATGGTTTTAACACCCGTGTAACAGTCACATATTCCGCATGATTACCATGCGATTCGAATGGAGATGCATGCAATACTGCAAATTGAAATAGTTTTTAATTATGATGAACTATAACTGGACATACTGTTGAACTATAGCTATAGTTATCCAGTCGGACTGATGTGAAGACATCTACGTGATCGCAAGTGGCGACAGGGTTGCCAGATCACTGCATTTTTGAGGCCAAATCGTCATTATAATGTAGTCAAGTAAACAAAGAAAACAAAAGCCAAGTACAAAGAAAAACAAAGAGCATGGTTGAAGATTTGGCCTCAAAAATGCAGTGATCTGGCAACCCTGAGTGGCGTAGCCAGCGCGACGAGTTCTATAATAATTATGGACTAGGTGATTTAGCCGGCTAAGCGAGTTGAAAACTGCATATTTAATAAAAGTTAATGAACACAAGGCTTTGATACATAAATATACGCTTTTAACTGACTTAGCTGGGTAACTCGTCTGATATATAATAAGCGCCATAATTATAATAATATTCCCGCTATGCAAATATTTTTGTGTTTATTACCTGCAAAAACAATCATTCTCTGAAGACATGTATATGAAGAAATAAAAGTAATTTTCACAAGCTCGTTAGTGATTCATCTAGTTAAAACAAAGGAAATCATAACCTTGAAGGAAGTTTATATAGTATGCGGTCTTAATTAACAGATTTTTACGATATTTAAATTTTACCATTTACTCCGTAGTTTTTGTTTCATTTGAGAAGATATCAAGCACTTAAGACGGTGATTTAATAACTGTCTTCTCGGTGTTTGGACATCTCGATGAAACACTGTCGCTCATGCTTAACATATATTACTTGAAATTTAGAAACCTGGACTAAATTGCTGGGTTTCGTACGCTACTTGTGATTGCTAAAAATAAAATTTTAATGTGTTATGATTATGTGATATGAATATTGTTCGAGGAATAAAGGTCATATACTTGCTGAATTGGCCACGTTATTTATATATTTATATATTAAATACATGTATATGTATTGTGTATATCTCTGGAGAATAAAAAATTATTCTGAGGATAAAGTTATCAGTTAGTAAATCCACAAGCCATGTATCACACAAACTTATTAACTCATAACGCTGGTGTTTTGGCAACTTTATTGTTCCTCATCCTTGCATGGCTGTTTCTTTCCATCATGTTGAGACTTGACATGCCTTGCTAAATGGCTCGAGTTGTTAAAACAACACTCACAGAATCTGCATTTGTATGGTCTTTCTCCGCTATGTATCAATGAATGCCGTCTGAGATTTCCTTGTATTGAAAATGGTTTTAAACAAATGCTGCAGCGATATGGTTTCAATCCGGTGTGCACGCGGCTGTGAATTTCCAATGTGCTTGGTCTGTTAAAGATGATGTTGCAAACATCACATTTTAAATTGTCTCCATCTAAAAAAAGAAATCAATATTGTTATAGTTACAGTAGCTGCATATGAAAATTAAACTTTATATGTATTCGGTATTAGTTAGGATTTTCGTACTGCTAGACTTGAGTGCTCGTACAAGGATTAGACAAGACATGATAAATGTCTGCTATATCTTGGCGTAAGCTTGCCCTTATCAGAAAGTAATGACACAATAACCATTGCTAGCAAGCTAATTCGCATGCGCAAGTCACATGAATGGACTTTTATTTTCATATGATTTATGCATAATTATCTTTATATGTGACAAAGATCCACGTAGATTGGCACAAAACGTTTGCCATTTATCGGCTAAAATCTATATAGAAAATTCTAAATTTAATGAATAAACTCAGGTAATTTAATTTAGCCGCACAATTTGCCGACCTCTAAATCAATAAATCAGAAATCTTAAATTTATCTGTTCCATAACTGGTCATATCGCATGTATCTGACGGACAGTGGGATTCTATTTCAACTTCTGAGGGCTTAAGTATATGATTTTAAAGAATGTCTTGAACGCTGTCTGACGAAACAAACATGCACAGAGATCGGGGTTATAATTATCATTTTGAGCCATTTAACTCGATGATATCATGCACTTCGATCGAAAACATCTCTGACTCAACAGTCAACACATTTATGAGGAAAAGGTTTTTTCTGACTTCGTCATTAATGCAGAGAATTTGGCGTAGATTTGTGGCCCACAGAGACGCACTATCCGAACAAACACGTATGTAAAATTATTCACATGTACATGCGACACTTCTTTATTGATCTAGAGCCTAGAGGCAAACTGTGGCGGAGCTAATTAATCCTACTTTCAGGTTGAATTTGAAAGCATATATTTGCGTCGTGTTTGTCTTTCAAATATTAATAGTTTTTATGTTCGGGTAGCATGAAAACTAAAAGCGTTATGGTCATTATAATTTATTTCCGAAACTTTGTGATTATTCCATGATTGCCCGTCGCAGTTGTAGTGTAATCGCCATATTTTGAAACAGTCGCACTTGCGCCGTGAACATCAATTCTCACAACAACATAGTCAGGCTGTATGCTAAACTCAAACTTGTGTGTATGTGTCTCGCACCTTTATGTTTGTTATCCATGTGCCTGGAATGTCCAGCAAGACTGGAAAATGTTCTTCCGCACATTGTACACGCGAATATATTTTGTTGTCTGAGGGCAGTTGCGTCTAGGACAAAGCTGCTTCCACTACGACCACCGAGTTTTACTTTATTTTTAAAATGGATCTTTTTGTGACATTGTAGACCATCAGACCTTTTAAAAGCTTTACCGCAAATTTCACATTGAAACGGCCTTTCTCCTGTATGAATTCGTTCATGGCACTCCAAATGTGAACGCCACGTGAATGATTTCTTGCATACCATACAGTTATGTAGTTGTTTGGCTTTTGAACGCTTAGCCTTAGACTGAAACAAATCTTTTTTGGGTCCTTGATTTTCGGGCGATTCATCAGAAATAGAGTTTTGGTTGCACTGTTCAGGCAATATTGTGTTGACTTCAATTGTCTTCACGGTGGAAAACCCTTCTGTTATCCAATTTACATCGGAGGTAAAATTCTTGCTTGCCCATTTAAGAACACTAGGTCTGCTACAATTCAAAATGCTATTTACATCCATTGGGAAAACGCAGAATTGATATACTCAATATACACGAATTGTTACATTTGTAGTTTCGAAAATCAAAACGAAAACACAGAACAATGATACGCTCATCAAATGTCTTTTATTGTTCAGCGTCACATTGTGCGCGTGATTTGCGGAAGAACCAATTGTGCAATAACGTAGGTCTTTATTACATAACTTCTCGGAAATATAGGCCCCTCCCCCAATTCCACACGATTATCAAATGCGGTCCACAAAACGAAAAATCCTAATACATAGTTGCAAAAAAGCTACGAGTTGGTAGGTACCGATGAAAACTTGCAGTATACAAGAAGTTAGTGTGGAAAGATTTATGTCAACACTTGCAAAACTAATTACTAAATGACAAATATTTACCACGTTGTTTTTCCAGAAATATATATATATATATATATATATTTTTAAACAACTGTGAAAATAATGAAAGAATTACAAGTTTTAATGAAAAATACTAGCTTAATTTTTTAAATGTCTATGATCCGTATGTCATCATGCGTAATGTGATCTTTGGTATACGATATGAAATTAAAGTTAGTTGTTTTAACACATCTGTAAACCATTGATTGATGACAGTAATTGGTTCAGTTTTACAGTTTTAGCCAGATTTTCAGTTCGGATTTCAGTTATTACCAGCTGTTTTGAACAGTTTGTGGTTAACTAACTGAAAATCGTACGACGACGGAAAATGTCGAAAACCGGAAATATGACTATACGAGTGTGTAAAATGTAAAAGACAGGGGGATTGTCGGAGGTGAGTAACCCCTTATGTATGAAAATCTTGATAACATTTTTAATCAGAGGGACATTTTTCAGTACAGAATCGCAAAGCAGAATTTAAGGGGGGAAAGGAGTATCATGTACGTGGTACGTATTACACATGGTCATTAAGCATGTTCTGGCCGGTCAATTACATCTTTTCTAACAAGTCTTTTGAAAAACACAAATCTGCTTAGTTAATAAAATCTGCCTTTTATAAAAAATAAAAATAATATTTACATTTACACTTTGGCCGGCGAAAACGCAAAATTCTGTATTTATCTGATTGCTTCTTAAATTTGTCGAACTGTATCGTAGCCATCCACAATATGATTTTAATTCCTCAAGTTTTTTAAGTGATTGACAAAAAATTCTAAGAATTCACTAAATATATTTGTATAATGTACAATTTTCAATTTGTATATGTGTTAGAAGTGTGAGCATGCATGTGCATTTATTATTCAAGTTTAATTTTATTTCAACTGTGGTGTCAGTGTAGCTCATAACTCTATCCTTTTCAAACCATTGCTTGGAACACTACTCATTGTCATAAAATAATTTAGGACTGAAAGGGATTGACCAGAGCTACTTTACATCAACATATTAGTAAATGATAAGGCATCTCGTTTTCTTATAGTTATTAGAAATAGGGACATATTTCTATTAACTATGGTGTTCTCGAATGAGGACGTTAAACCGTAGGTACTTCGGATACTCTGTCAATTGGACCATAGCATCACGCCATAACGTGTCGGGTAAATCCGCTAGCTCACTAGACCTCACAGGGCAAGGAACAATAAAAATTCAAATTGAAACAAGACGTCTACCAAGACGTTTACTCCGACTGTCAATAACAAAGATTTATAAGCTGGAGTTTCGTTAATTTTCGTCAATGACCGGCTTAAATATAACTGTCTAGGGAACTTAAAAAGCTGTTCATATTTTCTCTGAAAAGTGTGTTTTGTAAAGGTATTTTAGTGGAATATTCGATGTTTAAGATGTGTTAAGAAACACAGGCATTTTTCATTAAGTATACGCGTAAAGAAAAACTTTATCACAGTCATGAACTTCTTCCCGATTGAGTCTCAATGTGTCAAAATTTTTCGCTTTAAGCCTTTTGGGTTAGAATTTTTGCACGAAGAATATTCATGCTGTTTATATGTTGCAACAACTATTCAAAATGCATCAATTACAGTGTAATTTTCATTAAGCGTTGATAGGAAGTGTGGTCGGAGCTAAAATAATTTACTTAAACCGGTTGTATTCATTCTTGATATCTCAGCCTAGTGACCTTGTCCTTACAGAAGATAACGAAATTAAAGACTGTTGACGGAGAGGTATTTGCAAGACAAAATTTAAAAACAATAACCTTTGTTCGTTGAAATACCATTATCGCCCAACAAAATCATGGTGGGACAAAGCAAAAAAAAATTCTGTGTCGATTTTTGACTTTTGATTTTTGACTGCTGAATGTTATACATGCATAAAGCACGGATTAATCATCACCATCAAACACTTGCATATTTTTGACTGAAATTAACTCCCATAGTGAATTTCAGCACTTAAACTTGATGGCGCCGGATAAATATTTTCTAAAATAGTTGACATTTTCTGTGTGTTTTTTTAAATATGAGCTTAGGATTAAAATAATCAGACGCAACGAGTGATTGAACAATACATGAAGTCTCTCTGTTAATCTTCGCGATCGAACGATTTTGGTGCAGTTTCAATTTCATTAACGAGTTTGGTGATTAGCTACATGCCAACAGTTCCAGTTGCAGTAGAGAGGAACCGTTTTCGAATATACATCTGCTGATGTCTCACGGCTGAAGATCTAGATATTTCATTTTTGCAGTTTAGACCGCTACATTTCCTTGGTAAGAGGATTGAAATATCCAAAAGTCATGGCATTTAAGCGAACAGCAGACAAATTTGGCTAACAATGTTTATGCCGTTGCTACCCAAATCCCAACTTTGGATTATTCACATGGTTGGATACCATTGTTCTCGTTTGCGGAAGAGTACATTCGGACAAAATATACGAATGATGAATACGAGTTATTCACTCATGTCCATACTTCTAAACGCGTAGTTGCTTTTGTAATAGTAACTAGGCATGTGAGTGATCTTAAAATGTGAATTGGATACAAACAAACGTTAACCAAATTTGTGTGAAGGTTTAGTGGCGTGTACATGGGCTGTAGCCCATGGTTTGGTTGCGAAAATAAAACCTTTTGTACATATCACATGCTATTTTCTGGGACTCTACCTATTAGCGACATGCAGTTGCAATGTACGTTTATCTGTACAATTTAGGAAAAAAACCTAGGAAACGTTTAGCAAAACAGGCTTACGCCGTCACGGGGCAAGTACAAGCAAAATTTAATGAGTAGAGGACTACGTTTGCTGTTTATGATTGCTGGGGCTTTTGTACGATTTTGGTCTCCATTGACGGTTGTAACCTTCGTGACAGACGTGAAAAAAAATCCTGTTACGTATTATCGTGCGTTTGTATTTACACTTCCATGGTGATTTGCAAATTCGGTGGCCGACCCTTTTGTTTATTAACAGAGCTCATGGTTTTCGCAGAGCATTAAAGGTGCTGGTAAGACATTTGAAAAATGCAGGATGCGGTGAATGTTATTAATTGAATGAGAAACGGTTGGTTTTGATTTAACAAAGACGGAAATATGAGGATTAAAATTATAACGAAGCACGTATTTTAACAATTATGAATTTGCAGAAATATATGAATGCATGCATGAATATCAAGCAAGTGAAATAATGTACTGGTAGCTTCTATTTCTAGAAAATCATGTAATATAATTCTTTATGCTTATTTTGCACGTGATACTTCAACATTGAACAATACATTAGCCTTCATTGTGCAGAATTATTGTACAGCGGCATGATAAATGACTTATATTAAAAATTTTTATTGAAATATGAAGCAACTTGTCACTCTTTATATGTATTTTAAAGCATAATGTCGCCGGATTACTTTTCATCACGTTTCGTTAAAATTTATTTTCGGCGGTGCATGGATATATCATTTTAGTAAGAATAGTATTGCCCCCGTGTCTCCTCATCTCAACCGGTTGGAGCATTAAGGTAGTTGAGTTGAATACCACAAAACGAAAATGGTGCCTTGAACCAAGTACCGCCTCGAATAAATGCCTGGACTAAAGGTCTTTAGATTTAAGAGGAGATTTTTTAGAAAGTCGCGTATTTCTTGCGAAAACCGCTCAAAACTTAGCGACCAAGCCTTCGCGAAAAAATGCTCTGGCGCCATCTTTTGTTTTGAAAGTTTTCTAAAAATATTTGCGAAGAAAAACAGAATTTTACTGGATTTTTGGTTATGTCATGGGGCAAAACATTGCTAAATATAAAGAAGGATAACGTGGTAAGTGTAATATCGTATTTAATAGACGTTGTTTGAATTATTATTATGTTAACATGCACACGTATCTGACTCAGGAGTGAGCATATTTTAGCGGCAAAATTATCTGCTACTTTAAATTATTAATAAAACTGATTGAAAGCCACTGCTTTCGTCCTCTGGATGATGACCAGCTTGTTCACAACTCGTTAATAACATAAGTACATGGAAAACGTTAAAGGATTTTGCATTTTTAAGGAAAATTTGAGTATTTGTAATTTTAAATCCCTTTACTCCAATTTACTGATTTTACAGGCATTCAGTTTTTTACTCATTTACAGGCATTCAGTATACAACTTCATGCCATACGCTATATAATCTGAAACGCCCTTTTTAGGAATGAAAATAAAATTTTCAGTCATATGTTTACAGTAAAGTTTTGAATTACACCAAGCATCATGGATGCAACAATCTGGTAGGAAGGTTGCTGAACCAGGACTGGTCATAAAGCAGGGCCTGACAGTCAACTGAGGCAGCATGCGTTACTAGGAAAGACACCAGACAGGCTCAAGGAGCCAAGCATGTTGACATCAAAACAAAATTGCCTATATGGTCATAAGGGCCAAATATTTTTTTTTCTTTGATAATTGCCTGAGGATTAACTCAGACCCCCCCCCCCCAATAACCTGAAGTAAATCAATTCCTCTAGTAGTTAACCATGAAAGTATTTTTTTATAGATCTCTGTGACATTACTATTACAATCTTGAAGATATGATTACAGTATCTGAAAACATCAACCTCATTCTGTCAGTGCTGGGTGACAAAAACCAGCACATTGTGGAGTATTTTGTCTACAGTATAAAGTTATCAACATTTTCATTATATTCACACAAGAATAGATTGTATCATAAATAATAATCTGTGATTTAATAAATATTCATTTTCATCTTTCATTTTTTGTTTTCTTCAATAGCCTGCAAGAAAAGGTCTTCTTAGAAATTCTGATATTTTTGCACATTTATTATGATACACTGTATATGCATGATTTAAATTATGCCTGGCCTGGCAGAATTCTAATAATTAGGTCCCACCCACCCATGTGTTTATTTTCATGTGTTTAAAATGTGTTTTTATCATTTAAAATACAATGACCAAATTGATTTGAAAGAAACATGAGTCATGATTGTTGGTGTGGACAGTACCTGTTAATGGTAGCACTCAGACATACTATAATTTGGTTGGTTTTAAAAATCATAAAAAACGGCCTTCGACCGCACACTCAAATTTTGACCAAAACATATTTTTTGTACACTTACATACCCCTGGCTTAATGTGAAAGACAATTTAGCTTGTTCAGGTTTAGTTCTGGGGTTTATTTTAACCTGTGAAATTTAGGTAAAGCAGTATAAGGACAACCCCAATTTGACCAGATACACTAACATGATATAAACATTTAGGATTCCATTAAAAATCTTTCAAAATCAAATATTCATGAGTTTGAACTTGAGAAAAATAGTTGAAAATGTGTTTATATCGTTTAAAATACAATGACTGAATTAATTTGAAAGGAACATGAACCATGAATGTTGGTGTGGACAGTACTTGTTAATGGTAGCACCTGGACATAATTTGGTTGGTTTTAAAAATCATAAAAAACGGCCTTCGACCGCGCACTCAGATTTTGACCAAAACTTATTTTTTGTAGACTTAAATACCTGTGGCTTAATGTGAAAAACAATTTAGCTTGTTCAGGTTTAGTTTTAGGGCTCATTTTAGCCTGTGAAGTTCAGGTTGAGCATTACAGAAATAACCCCAATTTGACCAGATACACTAACATGATAAAAACACCCAGGATTGCATTAAAAATCTTTCAAAATCAAATATTCATGAGTTTGAACTTGAGAAAAATAGTTGAGAATATGTTTATATTGTTTAAAATACAATGGCTGAATTAATTTGAAAGGAACATGAATCATAAATGTTGGTGTGAACAGTACCTGTTAATGGTAACAGATATTGGACAGTCTTGAAAATCATGAAAAAGGCCTTCGACCGCACACTCAGATTTTGACCAAAACATATTTTTTATAGACTTACATACCCCTGGCTTAATGTGAAAGACAATTTAGCTTGTTCAGACAGGGTTATGGGGTAATTTTGAACGTTCAACTTTATTTTAGGACAACATACTATTGTTGTGTATTTGATGATTATGCAAATTTCACAAAAACAGCAAAAAGTAGTTTAAAGGCCATATGATGCGCAAATCTCAATTTTTGAACAATCAGGACATTCCCAAAGTGTTTAGAGATGAAATACTTTTACAGTATTAGCATATGAGCAAAAATCAGATTTTCTGAGATACAAATATTATGATGGACAATTCTACAACGAAATTTATTAACATGCAAATATTGTTAATCACTTGGCCAATGACGTCCTCCAAACAGTGAATTTATCAGTTTTAATCTTTCAATAATTGTTCTGTATCGTGAAAAAGTATTTTATGAACTTGATATCCAAATGAAATAGGGATATAAATGTAATATTTTACCTTCCACGTTCCATACTAGTAAGACTTGATTATTATCCATTCATATCAACGAAAAGCCTAATACTTTTTTACCATGGATTGTTAGTCATTTGTTCAAAACACTTCTCATTTTTTCCATCATTTGCCCATGTAAAAAGCACTCAAAAAACCTTCGAAAGGAACACGCCGCCATCTTGTAAATGCGCATACCAATCCGTGCGACCTGATTGGTTTTGAGCAAACAATACGCGATTCTGTAAAAAATCTCCTCTTAATTTTGATAAAAGCAACTTATATTGCTACTAAAATGTAATTACTTAATTACTAAACAGACAGGTCCAAGTGTCGTGAAGAGGCTTTCGTTCTTGCAGGATTGTTTTGTTTTTAAAGATTTCAACTGATTCACGGATTTGCCTTGAAAAATAATTTCTTACTGGCACCAAAAGTTCAGAATGATCCCATTTAATCGGATGGTCATTTTCCCACGCATGTTTCGCCAAAGCAGATTTATCGGGTTGGCATTTGAGGCAACAATCTTTATGCTTTTTCTGTCTAACTTTCAAGTTACGGCCTGTCTCACCAATATACACCTTTCCGCATGTGCAAGGGATTCGGTATACCCCGGGTTTTAAGTTTATATCTGTTTTATCTTTATGTGTATACAGGAGTTGGTAGATTTTTTGATTGGAACAATGATAGACGTTTATACCAGACGATGCAAGGATGCGTTGAATTTGATGTGAAGTTTTGCCGAGATATGGAATACATACCGATGTTGAGAATTCTTGCTTGATCTTATTGCTAGGGGCAGGTGGTGTAAGGGGAATCTTGTTTGCTGGAAAACCATTTTGTTGAAGCACTACGTTAAGGTGATCTAATTCTTTGGTAATGCTTTCTTTATTGCAGACATTATATGCGCGGTTTACCTGGGTTTTGCGAACCGAAGATTTAATTGCAGGGTGATGAAACGATCTGTAGTTGAGGTAACGATCAGTGTGAGTAGGTTTACGAAAAACGGCGTGATTTAATGTGCCATCATGATTTCTGGTCAAAGCGATATCGAGGAAGGAAAGAGAGTGTTTGCCGTCTTCATGCTGAATGGTGAATTTTATGGATGGATGGATGTTGTTTAGGTAATTTAGAAATGTGTCTAAATGTTCTTTTCCGTACGACCAGATCGCGAAGATATCATCGACAAACCGTTTCCACAATTTGGGAACGTATGTACTATTTGCCAGGACAATCTGCTCAAAATGTTCCATGAAAATATTTGCCAAGACAGGAGAAAGAGGTGAACCCATAGCTGCTCCACTAGTTTGTTCATAGAAGCCGTCCCTCCATTGAAAGCACGTATTTGAAAGACATAGTTTGAGCAAGTCTGTGATTTCATCCACAGATAGCTGAGTGCGTTCATGCAAGCTTATATCATCGAGAAGTTTCTGCTTGATAATATTGCAAGTCTCGTCAGCAGGCACGTTAGTAAACAAACTTACCACGTCAAAGTTGATCAAGACATCATTTGGATCAAGGCGGAGATCTTTAATTTCTTGGATAAAAGATGAAGAGTTTAGAACATGATGTTGTGTGTTACCAACTAACGGTTTAAGGATTTCCGTCAAATGTTGTGCTAAGTTGCAGGTAGCTGACCCTCTTGATGCGACAATTGGACGGAGTGGGACGTTAGGTTTATGTATCTTTGGTAAACCGTAGAATTTCGGACAAGTGGATGCTGATGGGTGGAGTCGGCGATAAAGATTAATTGATAAAGAATCGTTTTTGCGTAATTCAGGTAGATGCTTAGTAACTTTCGGTTTGTGGAGGCAGTTGGATCATTTTTTAGTTTTCTATTAGTTGGTGTAGTGAGCATTTCCTGAACTTTCTGATCGTAGTCAGTTCTATCCAAAATCAGTAGCGTTCACCTTATCTGCCTTTAATATGTGGATGGAGTTATCTTGCCTTAATTCTTTGAGTGCTTTAAGTTCTTTCGTATTGAGGTTGCTTTTAGGTAATTTAGCGCGTCGTAAAACCTCGGCTATCTGTACTCGTGCTTGATTTCCTGCTTGCTTAGAGAGTCTTGAAAGTGCTGGTTCAATTTCTTGGATTATCTTTTCTTTTGGAAGAGCACGCAGTGTAACGGCGAAATTGAGTCCTAAGGAAAGTACTTGTTCAACTTCTTTGCCTAGGCTACGGTTGCTTAAGTTTACCACATTTACACGGTTTTGTACATGATTGCTTGGAACGTTTATAATAGTTTTCCACTTTTCCTTAATTTCTTAAACTTAGCTAATTGCTTGGATTTACATTTGTCAAAAATAAGATCAGTGGATCGTTTTGCCATCCTCTCGCGCGTTGTGAAGTCGTCATGATCTAAAATGTTTCTCAATGCTTCTTTACCAACCGATATAGCTGAATCGATCTTCGCGAGTTGTTTTCTTGTCCACTGTATTCGTTCTTTAACCAAGGAAATAAAATTACAAATTACATATTATATGTAATTAAAAAAAATGTTATTAAAATTAATATGTTATTAAATTACATATTACATATTATTACATATTACAAATTTCATATTATTCTATATTATTAGTCTCAAATTACCTATGTCATAGTCTGTCAAAAAATTCATTAAGGGGGTCTATCAGACAAGGGGGTCTATCAATCAGACAATAGTTTTAATATGTTGTTGTGGCAGCTTCTCTAATTTAAAAAATACATTGTTGATTCTTATTCATGCTATGGATGGAGTGACTTAAGACAAGAGTTATCCCGAATAACGTGTGCATAGTAATAAGTACACAATCTAATTTAAACTGTATATTTCGAATCGATTTGATTCATCTTCAGCAGAAAAGCTTACAAGAATTACGTGTACAAGAATTATAAATTTAAATAGCGTGCGCAAGTTACGCGTAAGCAATAAACAACTAAGAATCAAAGCCGTCATTTCTAAAAGAACTAAGAATCAAAGCCGTCATTTCGAGAAGCGCATCTATGATGGGAAGGAATTAGATACAGCCCTGAAGAAAACAACACTCAGGAAATTGATAAGGGGCACTTGCAAGAAAACGATCTTCAGCTGCAATGGTGTCTACTACGAACAAATCGATGGAGTAAGTATGGGTGGCTCTCTTGGTCCAGTATTAGCGAACATTATACTAACTGAATTTGAACAAGTCATAATTGACCCGTTGATTAACAGCGGTATAATTAAATTCTATTGCCGCTATGTAGATGATACTCTACTTCTTATAAAACGTGATGACATTGACTTCCTCTTACACAAATTCCACTCCTTTGACCATAACATACGTTTTACGTACGATGCATTCTCGGACGAACCACCACACTTTTTTGACCTAGATCTTGATAGTAACAGATTTTCAATATACCGTAAACACACCTTTACTGGTCAATATACACTCTTTGACAGTTTCGTACCATGGAAACACCGCACAGCTTGGCTTCGCTCTCTTCTTTCCCGAGACGATAAGATCTGTTCACCATCTAATCTCAAACGAGAGTTAAACTTCATTAGAAGAATTGCTTCATGGAACGATTTTCCCAAACAGGTTGTGTCTTCGTTGATCAAACGTGTTAGACAACATCACGATACTAACAATGATACTAACGAAACGAATGACAACAATACAACTACACCAACACTTTGGTTCGAGATGCCTTACATTGGCCATAAAGGGGAACAACTCTTACGTGGTCTAAAAAAGAAACTGAAACGTTGTCTTAACATTTCTGACGTACGAATTGTAACAAGAACTACAACCACCAAACTCAACATGTTCACCAACATGAAAGACAAAACTCCTAAAGAAAACAAGTCTAATGTTGTGTATGAGTTCACGTGCTAAAAATGTAGCAATAGCTACATAGGTAAAACTGACAGAACATTACTAGAACGCGCTAAAGAACATGCATACAAAGACAATCATTTACAATCTTGCTACGAACCAGATGACTTGACCAACAAAACTAACAAAGAACTAGTTGATCTTGTTGTAAATAATACTAAAGTAATTGATTCAGCTAGAAATTGGAACTTGTTACTTTATAAAGAAGCACTTCACATAAAACGACGTAAATGTGTCCTAGATAATGGCTTTAAAGCAAGCAAAGAACTGCAATTATTTAACTGATTAGTTAAAATGAACAAAAGAACGCTTTAGAAATGACGGCTTTGATTCTTAGTTGTTTATTGCTTACGCGTAACTTGCGCACGCTATTTAAATTTAAAATTCTTGCACACGTAATTGTATTAACGTATTCTTGTAAGCTTTTCTGCTGAAGATGAATCAAATCGATTCGAAATATACAGTTTAAATTAAATTGTGTACTTATTACTATGCACACGTTATTCGGGATAACTCTTGTCTTATATCTGCTGAAACTATCAGTCGGCCAAGGTTTATGGAGTGACTTCTCTGCTTAAATTTTGGCAATTTTCTATGCATGATTTCTAGAAAAATGATATTGATGGAAACTTGGACCAACTTTTTGTTTATCATCCAAGACAATAAAATCGAAGATTATATTTTACAATGTTGAAACTAGTCACTTAATTAAAATTGAAATATTTACTACATTCTAATAAAGTTCGTTCATTCATTTCAGTCCGTCCCCTAGAGAAAGACCGTTGCTACATGACCAGAAAGTTTCAAGTTCAGATTGAATATATATTAGCCAGATTATCGTTTTGCAATATGAAAAATTGGCGTTGTCAATAACCCGAAAAAATGGCTTATTGTTTGTTTTGTATATATTAATAACTTAAAACAATGAAACAAAACAATGAAGCAATGAAAGGCCGCCTTTTGTTCAGGGTAAAATCTGGTAATGGTCTTGTATTGCCCCATGCTATTATTCCGCACATCCACATGATGAGCCATCTAAATGCGATTGTCCTCAGTTATCTTTAAAAAGATATCACACTAAAATGATGTTTAGCTTACATTTTTGACTTTAAAAATTTGCTTGCCTAAAAACTGTGGTATTTACCCATTGCTAAAAAAACTCTATGCTTTCTGAAGCAATTTGATTTAGCACCATCATAATATATCAAAGTGACAGCAGGTAACATTTTTTTGCAATTGACATTTGCACCTGAATTCAACGCAACATTTTTCCATGATTGTATTTGACAAGTAAGGCCAGGTATATTATATCAAACAAAATGCCAATAAGTTGTTTCAAATGCAGTATGTTATTATGTTATCAAATATAAATTACATTAATGCATAATTAAATGATCAGTACTACATGTCTTTTTATTCGCACACCAAAATAGAGTTAAAATACAATTACAGGTGCTATATATATAGCTACTTTTTATACAAAAATATGAACTAATATTTCGATAACATTTTCCCTTTTTCCCTTTTTATCATTTTTCTACTATAATATTAAATTGTAACATATCTTACAGGTCATTTTACGGAATTCTAACGTCACTTCGCATCTCTAAAGTCAAAGGTGAAGCCCACCTTCGTCGTTTTGTTCTACTTCAACATCGCGAAGCCAAGCAGGAGGTTCGCTCTCACAGCGCCGTAATCCAAGTCTTTATTGTTTTCTTCGCTTCCTGGACTGTTTGCATTTAAGTTATCAGACGATGTTTTCCTATAATCAGCCATTTCTCGTGTTTAAGACTAAAAAATCAGCTTAATGTAAGCCTGAGCACTCGTGTAAACCATAGTGTAAACAAAGCGCAGTCAGGCGTGTATCACAGTCATGACGTCACAAGACAATTACATTTTTCGCATCTACTACCCATCTTCAAACGTAAAATTAATCAACTTCTACTTTGAATTAGAAGACAAATATGGTATCAAAATGATCAGAAAAGATTGAATTTTTACATTTTGAAAAAATCCTAACATCGAAAATTTCGTGTCATTACCACTTTAAAAAGCGTGCACATAGCAGTGAAATAGAAAATACTGTAAAATTAAATGAACAATTTTTGAAAAAATAAGCTTTCTTTCCATAATAATTTTGTGTTTTCGTATTGTTGAAAATTTGTAGAAATTTCTTTGATTTCGCGAAGCATGTATGATCTGGAAAATACTTGCATTTTATAGATTGTCGTCATTTGCAGTGAACACGAGAATTGGATCACCTTTTTATAAACTAATATTTGTGCAATAAATTGACCCAAAAATTACGTATATGTATACATGTAGCTTGATTGTTAGAAAACCGGTTTACTTCATTTTTGAGCTGAGCTGTCGTTATAACAGGCATCTAAAACTGCTGAAACTTTGTTTTGAAGTCTGCTGTTCTGAAATCATGCGTTTGCAACTAACAAGGTTTATGATTTGCTGAATTTCTCCGTTTATAAACACTTTTTGTTTTTGAGATTCTGGAAATGTCTAAAGAATCCGCTAAGCACTATCTTCTACAATATCTTTTGACACGTAGCTACTGTTCTGATTTTTTATAAGAGACTGGCTACAAAAATATTTATTGTCTTATTTGAAATAGATTCAAAAACAATATGTACTCACTTCAGGAGATATTCGCCCCTAGGTCAACGAACTGTCCGCAATTTTGAATTAATTTTTAACCTCACTAACAATATTTTTATGACGTCACGACTGGGAAAAGCCTGTCGAAGCTGCTCCTAAGTGCCTAACAACAATAAAATATTGTTTGAAACCTTTTCAGTCGGTACTGAAATCCGAAACACTTGCCGTACGTGTAGTTATGGGAGCATTTGGGAGCAAAGGCTCAGCTGTTGTGGCCAAGCCAGGTATGAAACGACTACAGAAGTTCACTAGTCCTGGAAAACTACTTACTTTGGCAACTGATTCAGGTTTTTTTGTTTCTAACTTGTTCCCTTGTTTTCTCTTCAGCTCCCAATTTCAGCCAGAACATGAACCATAAAAGAGATTCTGGCATCTCAATTAGTGTGTCCATTTCTAATTCTGTCCACATTCTCGGTTTTTTTCTTTTCTTTTTCGCCGTCCTCAGGCAGCGATTTCTTCTGGTCTAAAGAGATTTTAATAGTGGGATCGATAATTTCTTCTCCAGGCGACTCCTCAGTTAAATTTGAGTTCAAAACTGATAATTCAACTATCATTTCGTTTTCGCCATCTTAATTTTAATTTGGCTCGGTTAAAAACGTAAATCTCCATGGAAATAATGCCAATTCGTCACGTACGTGTACTCTTTGAATGTTGCACAATGTTGGACGAAATTTTAAGCAAGTTTAAAATTATGCAAACGTCTTCTAACATCGTCCAACATGGTGTTCGATCGAGCCCAACATGTTGCATCCAACAATGTTGGGTGATGTTGGACCAACATGTTGGCTTCGTTTGAACAGGCTTTTAGATCAAAGAGCACTAATTTCAGACACCAGGTCGCTATTAAACCGGGACTCCAACGTTGTAATATCAGCTTTTAGAGAAATAAGTTAAGAACCAAATGACTCGCTGACGGCACAGCTACAAACATCCAACACCAAAGGCTAAGGGACATCGCTAGCAGCTTCGTACAAAATGTCAGTGTTGATCTGACATTGATGGACCAAACTCTCAAACGTCAGTTTTAGGTACTGTTCAGTATTATCGCTTTGAATGGCGAGTCTTTATAAACGAGCACCGTGCATGCCATTTAGTAATAAACTCACCATCGCCGTCGCCACTGAAAAGTTTTACATGTCCACCGAGGGATGTCCACTTGCCTGTGATATTTAGCGATACTTGAATAAAACTTTGTAAATCCAGCAATGACTTGGTCCAACGTGCTTCTCTCTATCATGTGTTAGCCCATTTGATGCCTTTGTTGTTACTTTTTCGTTTTACAAATTGCTTTCAAACATAAGCTAAACGGAGCTCAGAATTACACGTCTTGATTCGGCTCTATTATACATGCAAATCAACGTATATATATATTTATCATATATATACCCGGAGCGAGGGGGATTCAGTGAAATATTTCCTGAAGTGATGATATTTAAGTGATATATTTAGGGTCTATAAATGATATATTATACCGAAAATCAAAAACTTCCGTAAGAATAAACTTTTAAGTTCTTTAAGTTGAACATATCTTCGAGAATAGGATGCTCTAAAATACAAAATAGCCAGTTCTTTGTTTATTTTTATAACGAGAAGTACAGAAAATTCCTTTTAATTTTTTAAATATTTGTGTTTTCAACGTCCTTGTCCTCCAAAATACTTTATAATTCTTTGTGAAGTTTATCAAACTTTTCGCACATTCCGCCATTTTTAATTTGTTTACGAAAACTTGCCAATCTGTGCTTGCGTGTACAAGCGTTGCCATGACAGCGTGAGATATCCAAATTTCTTTGTGTTATATATATATATATATATATATCGCTCCTTGCAGAGCTCTAGATAGTAATTTTGTCACAGCTCGAAAGTCCAGGCTGTTAGCTTTGAATGCGACCGTTATTGTAAAATTTGAAGCGAAATTGAGAAAATACGAACGGGATGAAAATTTCCGGTCGAAATCCAATTTTTTCACCGCTGGGAATTTACTGAAAACCTGTAGAAATTTAATCCCATTTGTAAATTAAAATTTACAAATTAATTCTTATGTTTCGTCTTAGTACCGACATTAATTGTTTCAATTTAGCTTATTATAGTGACGTTAATTGTTTCAAGAAATTTTACAAAAACGGTGCCGCTCGAAAGCTAAAAGTTTGGTATTTCCGACAGCGAAAAATAGTTATGTAGAATGAGCACGCTAGAGCACTCCAAACTTCAATTACCTTTTTTTATACACCCTACAAATAACATTATCAGTATTAAGCTCAAACAATAAAAAACCATAAAGAAGCTATGTCTTTGTGTCTTATTTGTTGATTTTGCTCTAGAGATTAATAGAGCGCTTTTTAACTGTATGTATAGTGATATATTAATACATAGATATTTAGATATGTGGATATATAGAAATATAGATATTCTGCCACCTGAAGATTCCTTCTGGATGAAACAGACTGTAGTGGTAAGTTTTTTCAAGTTATTTTGCACGATTATACATTTTGCTCAGTCTATATGTGATTAAGCATTCTTTTTTATAGAAGAATGCTCAATATTGGATAAATAGAGAAATTCGTACATTATAGATATCTACATATATATATATATATATATATATATATATATATATATATATATATATATATATATATATATATATATATATATATATATATATATATATATATATATATATATATATATATATATATATATATACAGGGTGTATCAAAAAAAAGTAGACTATTTTGAAACGGCTCTCAATCTCGCGAAGCGGATTGAAGTATGAAGTTTTTTATTAATGTACATTGCTTGGGTATTTACGGTGTAGAATAAATGAAAATATTCTGAAATTTAAATGTTTCAAACCCAGGGGTGAGCGTATTTCGAAGCACATTAAAAATGGCTTGCGCACAAAATTTAAAGGCTTAAAAGTAATTTTGAGTTAGTAGGTAGAAAGTATGTTATGAAAAACACATTGCAAAAACATGCAGCAATTAAGGTCAGGGCAGGAATTGGGAGCGATAAGCCGTATAAAACCCTTTGTGTCACCTACCACCCTAGAAACTATCAGCAAACTTCAGTGATAAGGTTTCGTTGGAGATTCAAAGTGTCTTGGTGCAGTATTGTAAAATATTTAACGTATGGTATCACGACTTCTCTGCCAACAATTTCTATTTTACTATAAAGAAACTAATTGAGGTTGGTAAAATGATATAGTCTTAAGGACACAGTATTGGGAGTGAACAGTAGGACCACACACCAATTCAACACAGCGCCTTATAATTATATAGTTTACTGGCTGCTAAAGCCAATTCAGCGTTCTTATTTACCCATTTCGCTCATTCTAAATGGGTAATAGAAGAACTTCTAAAATTTAGACTGCGGGCATTAGCCTTGTCAGATTACTATCTCCGCTACCTGTGCGCTGTTCAAAATCACGTGATTGAATGCTCAACATGCAGCGTAAATAAGGCGTCTAAGGGCCTGTTTACATGGAGGTAGGGTAACCCTAGCAGAAGGGTTACCCTAGTAAGCGAGTTACCCTATTACAATATGTTTTATAGGAAGCGTTTACATGCGCGCTAAGGTTACCCTACCGGTAGGGTTGCTCTATCAAATAAATAGGGTAACCCTAGCAGTAGGGCTATGTTTTTGTTTACATAAGCCATGTAAACGCGTCAGGTAGGGTTACCCTATCAAGCGGGTCAAGTAATTCGATCACATTTTGTAAATGTCGCACAAACGAGAAATGGCGTCGCAAGATCATATTTATCAGCCAGGTGAGTACTTTAATAAAAGATATAAAAAGAATGGGCAATCTGAAGAAAAAGCACCAGAAGCAAATGAAGAGTTTCTCCTAGTCGATGACGCTGGGAATGCGCCGAATGATGTAGGTACAACGAAGCGAAAAGGAAGCAAAATTTCGACGCATCCTCATCGACCGTAAAAAAGCAGAAAAAATGGTCCTGGTCGGCCGAACTTGTTGAAAAACTGTTAATCTCCGTAAAAGAGTACAAGACGCAATGCGAGTTTAACGGAGTCGACTTCGAAGCCGATCTGCAGAGCCTTTACCCAGAGGCTCATTCGTGCATGGCAACAGAAGACCCATGTGTGTTTGGTCCACAAGCCTTGAGTGAGCAGATTAATCCACGCGACATGGAAAAGGCAGAATATGAAGCACATAAAAGTAAACGAGATGAGGAAAAAAGGTTAATACGTAAAGGGTATGACCGCATTAAAGAAAAAATTAAAAACATTCGGCAAGATTACAGAGCAGCGGTGAACAAAGGCACACGAAGTGGTAGCGGCAAAATTGTCCAAAAAAATTATGATTTATTGACGGATATTTGGGGTGGATCTCCGGCAACGACTTCTTTGCCTTTTGGAGTTGATGGTATTGATGAGGATGAGAAAGACGAAAATGAAGACGAAATTGACGTAGTAGACATAGGAGAAAACTTTGACGACTCGGGATTGGCTCTGGAAGAACGACTAAATGAAGGTAATATTTTAGCTTTTCACAATCAATTTCATTATTTTAGTCATTCATATTTATACCAAGCAAAAGCCGTTTCAGTAACATTTTGTTTAATATAGCCTGCTCGCAGACTATCTTTAATAATAACCACTCACTTTCTCTGTAGTGCTCCTCTTCTAACCCTTCTACTCGTCTCTGCAACTAAGGATTTTTTATACTGACATGAGTTCATTATTATTAACAACGTTTTATTTGTTAAGAAAATGAAATAGCTGCTTTGGATAGGCCAAACACTGCCAAAGCACAGATAAATGTGTCTAAATTCCCGAAGCTGGTTGATAACAAGAGGAAGCACATGGAAAAAGGGTTATCACAAGCTCAACGACACCATCTTCTTCTCAAACAGGGAAAAGAAGATGCATTGATAAAACAGCAAATGGTAGATGCATTTGACAGGTCATATCAAACACTTGAAAACTCCATAACAAAAATGACAAATTGCCTGTCCTCTCTTGGTGAAGGAATAGCATCAGGAATGCAGATGCTAGCAATGGCATTGGCTGGACCACAGCAACAAGTCCGAGCACAATACCCTCACCCACCCACTCGAACCCATTTTTAATCAGTTGCAAAGAGCACCTAATATGTATCCTAGCCACTATCAGCCAAGACAGCCACAACCACAAGTTCCTCAACCCTACCCATACCCAGGAAGTGAACCTCCAAGGCATGGTTATCGGTTTCCTGTAGATCATGAAAATGATGATCATAGTCTTCAATCTCTCTGATATAAATGATTTGGGATAATATATACAATGATTGGATGCATTATTTATATAGCTATATTTAAACAGTTAATGTTAACTTGGTTCACATTTGTCATGAGAATAAGGGATTTTATTCTTCAGGCATATGTGAATGAATATTGAACAAACTAAAGTATGGGATAAAGATTGGAATTATTTGGCAAAGGTATAGAATTCACTCAATCACATCTGCGAGAAGCCATCCGGCCCTGATTCTTATGACAATTGTGACCCAGGCTTTATAGTTTAGGCCTTTAGGGGTTTTGTTTTGTTACGAGGGGACAAGTCACATGGGCATTATGAACTAGTCAAGAATATTCATACTATAATTAAGACAGATTTTAATAATTTTGAAACAGAATACATAAGCACAAATGTTAAGAACGAATAGTTTATTTCCAAAAGATTAAAACATGTCCTAATTTTACTTCATTGCAGACATGAACTGTAACAAACCAGTCACAGATGCATAGTTTTAGTTAAGGAATTTTGGAAAGTAGACAAGATGAATTTTGCTTTCAAGTCACCAAAAAGTATTTACATATGATTATTTGATATTGTTATTTAATATTAGAATAAAGTTTTCAACAATTGTGCATTTCACCTGTGTATTTTTACAGGTGCATGTCAAGTATTGAGCTGTTCCCCACTTAGTTCTCTTGTCTTAAGTCTTATCTAAAGTTTATCTATCAGAAAGAAACACATAATAATAGCATTATTGTGTCCCTTTCTAGACTTTCAATATACAAGTTAGCTTGTGTATCAAACCTTCTTTCAGTTCCATTTGGTATTTCTTTTCAATATAAAGGATACCCAATATGTATACTGGTGAATGGTACATGATTGGGTAAACCGTTTAATTACAGTCTTTTCAAAGAAATTTTAAGAAATACCAAGTTGAAAAGAAACTAATGGGGAATGTGTTCACGATACATCCTTGTTATGATATTTCTAACCTGTGCTCCCTCAGCAGTGTTGCATGAATGTAGACAGTCTGCAACTGTATTTGGCTGTGTGGCCATATCATGTGCAATCTGCTGCTGAACAACTTCATCATCAATATTAACTGCCTGAATCTGACAAAAATTATGCAGTACAAAACAAGCATAGACTATCTCTGGAACAGATGTCAATTGCATGTCAATTCTTTTGTTTAATATTTGCCATTGGGCTTTTAGACGTCCAAATGCACATTCTATTGGATTCCGTGCGCTTCGAAGCATGTTGTTAAATATGACCTCCTCGTTCGATTGTGGACTGGGGTACTCCTTCATGCAAAATGGTAGCAAAGGGTATGCTGGGTCACCTAGAAGTATGGGAGGGACCTTGTCATAACCAACAAAAATTTCTTGGTAAACCATTGGCATTTTCTGTTCTCTAAGGAGGGTACTTATTTTAGAGTTTGCAAATACACGCCCATCGTGGACACTGCCTGGCCAGCGAGCATCAACATTGAGGAATAAGCCCCTCCAGCTGCATACAGCTTGTACATTCAATGTGTACTTCATTTTGTAACTAAAATAGTCATAAGGATTTTCTGAGGGCTGTGTAATATGGATGTGTGTACCATCCACACAACCAAATGCTTGAGGGAATCCATATTTATTTTCCATTTGCCCAATTTCTTGCCTCATTTCTTGCTCGGATGAAGGGAGTTTAATATATATGGGTCCTAAATGTTTAGTCAATACCTTGCAAACCTTCCGTACAACAACTGGGGCGGTACAAATGGCAACACCAAACGCATTTGCAGTCATAGAAAGAGATCCTTTGTTCAGCCACCACTGCTCGGTTCTACCAGGAATACGCCAAAATCTTCGACGACGTCTCACAATTCGTCTCCGTATAGCAGTAGGGTTACCCTATCTCATGTAAACGCTCGCTTTTTTCTGACCCGCTTGCTAGGGTAACTCTTCTCCTAGGGTCACCCTACCTCCATGTAAACAGGCCCTTAAAAGAGTGGCGATACATAGAGATTATAAAAAAATAGAGCCTGCGGTGCGGGACAAAGAAAGGCACTAGATAGGATCGAGTAAAACCACGGCGAGCCCGCAATAGGTTAATATTTCATACATTTGACAGCGGTGCTTACAAGCACGGTTACATAAGCAGTATAAATTTAGTTTTTAACGGAAAACTTTCGATTGGCCGCATTAGCATTGTGGTCTAGGTCCCGCGCTTCTGACCTGTTTGTTCCGGGTTCGAGCCTAGTTACGCGCTTATGTTTTATACTTTTTTTTCTTAATTTTTTGAATACTTTTTTTTTCTTATATTCTTATATTTTTTTCTTATTAAAACTATTCTCACTCACTATTCTCACTCACTGGGACTGTATCTACTTCACCAAATTTAGCTAAAGCGCGAGCCCGAAGGGCGAGTAAGGACTCGGCCCGCCGTGGTTTTACTCGATCCTATCTAGTGCCTTCCCGGGACAAACCACGGACAAATTAAACAAATCTAATGGGGGGGGGGGGGGGGGGGGCCCAAATTTCAGTCCCGGATGTATAGCGGTGAAAGCATTACTGTTTTTATCTGCTAAAATATCTCACATCTTGACACAAATTGCCTTCAGATAGTTATTAAAATTGTTTTAAAGGTGAACAAGGTGTACAACCATGCACAATATACTCGATCTGTTTAAACTTTAAGGACTTTTCAAGTGTGTTCATCTGATTTTTCGAATACAAAAATTGCATTTTCGCTCACAAATACTCAATCTTAAACATACCAACTTTATCCAGTAATCATAACACAAAATTCAAAACGTTCAAGGCAATCCCGCGCTAATTTTTAGCATCTTTGCCTTTGTTTTTACATGAAAACTTTGAGTGCGAAAAAATCGGAAAAGTTTTTCTCGAGCTTTCTCGATCTCTTGTTGTGAAAATTCGATAACCAGCCAATAGGCGCACAACCATACATCCTGGGGCCGGTTGTATAAATAATGGTAATTGCACTGAGTGGAGTGCAATTTGGTCTGAAATCAGACGCGTGATTACAATTAGTAATCACAAGTTTGATTTCAGACTAAAATTGCACGACACGAAGTGAAATTTCCACTTTATTACATTCATTTTGAAATCTAAAACAAGACACACCTCCCTCCTTTCTTCCGGTTCTTCTTCGGCGCGGTAGCATAGCAACAAGCGAACAAAATCGAAGGACATATTTGTACAGGTATTTAACAAATGGAGAAGATAATGAACTTGTTTGTGCATAAAATCTTGGCCAAAGGAATAGCAAGGTTAGTTTAAACATTCTATCAGCTTTATTTGCGATTTAACAGGATTCAACAACGGATTTTTGAGCTAAAACATATTAAATTTATCTGGACTTACTTGTCGCTGCCATATTGCATTTCGAGCTTGTACTAGTTATTCAATGTTATTCACAAAGGTTTTATTTCTGTAATGTGTAGCATCGTTTGATTTGTTTGGCAACTTAGACAGTGTTTTATCTGTTTTTCAGTGCTTGTGTACTAGCCTTTGACTGCCTGAGAAAATAGTATAGGTGATATGAAATTTGTTTATTTTGCTCTTTTGTCACCGTGATCGGATGTTTTTAAAATTTATTTGGTAATTGAATGCATGCAGTTTGATTTGTTTTGTTGGCTAGACTCGGCAGCCATATGCAATTGGGACCAAAAAAGATGCGATTAATGAGCAGTTCTTTAATCGCACCCAAAATGATGCGATTTGGGGATTAATCGCACTATTTTTGACCAATCAGAATGCTGGAAATACCATTGATTTCAAAATGAATGTAATAAAACTTTTTGTAATCACGCGCTTGATTTCAGACCAAATTGCACTCCACTCAGTGCAATTACCATTATTTATTACATTCATTTCGAAATCAATGGTATTTCCAGCATTCTGATTGGTCAAAAATAGTGCGATTAATCCCCAAATCGCATCATTTTGGGTGCGATTAAAGAACTGCTCATTAATCGCATCTTTTTTGGTCCCAATTGCATGTGGCTGCCGAGTCTAGCCAACAAAACAAATCAAACTGCATGCATTCAATTTACCAAATAAATTTAAAAAACATCTGATCACGGTGACAAAAGAGCAAAATAAACAAATTTCATATCACCTATACTATTTTCTCAGGCAGTCAAAGGCTAGTACACAAGCACTGAAAAACAGATAAAACACTAGCTAAGTTGTCAAACAAATCAAACGATGCTACACATTACAGAAATAAAACCTTTGTGAATAACATTGAATAACTAGTACAAGCTCGAAATGCAATATGGCAGCGACAAGTAAGTCCAGTGTCATGTGGTACAACCGACCTTATATAACATTCCCACAGTTAAAACAGTTAGCGCACACTTGAAAATACTTATCAAAATTACTCTAAAACTTGCATACCATAGCACGTTCACTGTTAAGAAAGTTTTTTCCTTCTGATGAGCCAAGGACTTCTTCAAGGGAAAACTTCTTTTCTCTCATTTACAATCAAGCATGAGGAGTCACAGCCAAGACTTTCAAGATAATTTAACTGTTTGAAAATATAAATATAATATATTTTAGATTCAATGCATCCTGAATTTTGTCAAAGCTTTTCTTTATTTCCATTTAGCCACTTCCACCATGTACTTTGGCTAGTTTGTATTGTTATTATTCAAAAGAACATTGGCACCAAAAATAGTTGGATTCATTCATTTCACAGCTTTTTTTATATCCCGGTTGTTTCCTGTGATATTTCGCCTGTAATAATACATGTATGCCAGGAAATGTATCCCGATTGTGATTGTTCAATTTCAGTGCAGTTAATCTCAAAAAGAAGTGCAAAAATCTGTGACAACAGAAGAACCAATCAAATTTGACGTAGGAAAACGGGAATGCAAATTTTCGTAACAAAGCAAACAAACATGGCAGGTGAAATTTGAGAGTAATTGCGGTCAAATTTGGCTGTTTTTTTTCACAAAATGGATTTATGTACATAAAATACATCACTATTAGGACGCTCCGGCTATTTATTAAGACGTTATGGGTGTAAATTTAAAGTTTTCAAAGGAAAAAGTAAAGGAGATCGATAGCGATGTAAGTACAGTTGTATGGCATATATTATTGTCTTGAACATTTTCTTTTTGTGTTATTAACAAGTAATAGCATGATTTCTCGTGCAATTGGAAATAACATGCACTTGTGAGTTTTTCATGATCAATGACGCCAAATTGCACTTGTCGAGGCACTTGTCCTGAGTAATCCTGGGCTACTATGGTCTTGCGATTTTGGCGTCATTAAAAAAATCACTCGTGCATGTTATTTCCAAATTGCACTCGAAATCATATAATTATGCTATTAACAATACAAACATGTAAGTTGTTAGTCATTTAGGATAAACTCGCGTAACCTCATTACGGTACGTCATAAGTAGGATACTGTAAGCTTTAAAAATTAAAATAAAGTAAGTAAGAATTAAAAGTTGACCAAAATGATTGAACTACTGTGAATGACTTAAATGTGCAGTATAAAATAGCAAATATAGGCATGTTTCTGAACTGTTTTCTAATCACAATTTGTCAATATTATAATGTTGTATGATCCGCCCTACTTGTGACTCAACATGCATATTCTTGATAGTACAAGATATTGGTCTTGGACATATTTAGCAAAATGATCTCAAGAATAATGTAAGGTATGAAAAAGCTTTGATGGCTATTAATTATATATCAAAAAAAATTTTTAATACCAGTGCCCTTTAATACACTGAAAGTAACTATTGAGCTGATGAGCTTATCTTTTGTTTCACCATACAGTTCAAAACGATAATTATAGATACACTGTACCTTCTTAGCCACTAATTTAATGTGCTGATCAATCAATTTTGCTTTTGTTTCAGCTTAGTAGATTACCCCCCCCCCCTTTCCAGCAGCGGAAGCAATTAGTATTCAAATTTACGGCGGATGCTGACTGACTGTCACTAGCACGTGAACAGCACATGCACAGTGAATTGACGTCATAGCACGTGAACAGCACATGCACATTGGTTTGGGGTCATAGCGTGTGATCAGCACGTGAACAGTAAAAATTTGGTTCCGAGGGTGATCTCAAGCATTGCATGTGTATCAGAAAAGAGAGAAATGCAATATAGGTTTAAAAAATATTTATTCCAACTTTTAAGTTTTACAAACTAGTGATTATATAAATGTGCTTAAAGAAATGTGAAATTATAACTAGTGTCCGTATAGCTTGGAGAACAAGTGTATTATGATATAAGAGTATATTGCAATAGGTGTATTAAGTCAGTAGAGCGTTACGCGAAGGAGTGAAGGGTAGCTAGGTATTTTTAAAGCGTACGATCGGCTTGTAAATGTGTTTAGGTATTGTTTTGCAGGGTGCCAGACATTGTAAGAGCGTACGGTACGTACGGTATTGTTGAGACGCTGTACCTACGGCACTGTGCTAATGTTGTTTTAGGCGTACGTACGCGTGGCAAGGTCAATTAATGCAATGATATACAGTATGCTTATGCTTAGGCATTGCCAATATGCCCCAAGGCATATCCTAATTGCGTCATACGGTAGACGTCACTCACGCGTACCTTGACTATAAAAATCCGTAAATCGAGGTTTTTGTAGTAGAGATAGGGATTTCTTTCTTCTTTGAAGTTCATCAATTTTTCGTTTGATCAGTTCGACGATGATTGCTGTCGTTAGTTCTGCAGGTGGAAACTGCTTTTTTATATCTGTAATATTTTCCAAATACAGTTGTTTATGTATGCCAATGCTTAGGCACATTGTTGGAGTGCTGTAGGACATATTCTAATTATAGGTTACACAACAGGCATCGCTCATGCGTACATAGAAGATGCCTTGCTCAATGATGTTGCTAATTTCTTACTATTTACATTGGCAAAAATTGACACACAGATTAACGATTGGAATAATTTATTTCTTAAAAATATAGAATATACAGTATAATACAAATTGAGCAAAGTGCGTGTAAATGAAGAAATGCAATATAGGTTTAAAGAATATATATTTCTTTGGAGCATTACAAGAAATACAAGTACATAGAGCGAATTAGTGTTTATATTTTAGTTTATAAATACATACAAGATTATAGATTACATGTTTAAAAGTGTTCGTTTTTTCGATATTCAAGGAAAGGGTATGTGGACTTAGAATATGTAGAACTTTCCATTGTATTTCTTTTTCAATCAACTCAACAGTTATCGCTGCTGTCAATTCGTCTCGTGTAAACTGTTCGAGATGACATCAGAATATATCTGCTTAAAAAGATGTGCCATTTCAGATAGGTAGTTTAAGCAAGAGCTGTTTAGTCCGTACGGCTTGGGAAGCAAGTGTATTATGATAGTGTATAATTATTTGCAGTATATGTATGTATTGAGTCAATAGTGTGAAGTATTTTCAGAGCGAACGTTTGGCTTGCAAGTGTGTTTAGATATTGTTTTACAGGGTGCTTGACATTAAAAGAGCATAGTTACGTAGGGCTTGCAAATGTATTCAGATATTGTTGAAGCGCAGTAGGTACGCTGTGCTGATATGTTTTGGCAACTCATATGAAATCATTCAACCATACCGTGTGTTGATTTTAGTATGTTCAACAATATCGAACACTAGGTTAACCAATGACTTCCCTAACGGTTTATACAATCCTTCCGAAGGACGCCGGGACTTCATTGCGGGACTCTTTTTAGATGTCCCGCTTCAAGGGACTCTCTTATGGGACACGCGGGACTCACTTACGGGACTCCTTTTGAGCGTCTCCATGCCCTTTAGATGCATTGGAAATTCTGGAGGGTGTTGTTAAAGCATTTACTCTTACGGGACGTCGGGACTTTATTACGGGACTCTTTATAGGTGTCCCGCTCAGCGGGACTCTTTTAAGGAACTCCGGGACTCTCTTAGAGGACACTTTTTAAGCGCTCCGATGTCCCGTTTTAAGCATTCGCTTACCTGAATTCAATGCAACACTTTTTGGCGTCTAATACTAAGGGACTGGTGCGGTGGGTTTAATTAATAACCCTGTATTAATTAAACTCAAACATTGATCAAACCATATATCTGTTTCAATTGTTTTATTTGAAAATATGTACTATTAACGATAATATCAATGTAGTTCATTTCTCGATTCATAAGATATGCAAGCGTTGTCTTCATCATCATCCTCTTCGTCAGTGAAGTGCTGTCTGTCTTCTAACATACGTTCCTAGAGAAATTTTCTCTTCCTAACAGCCGCGGCCAGGAATTCGTCAGGATCAAACTCATCTTCGTCAACGAATGCTTCTTTGGTTTTCATTATTTTTCTATGCACAGGATCACTTTTCATTTCAGACATCCATTGCAGGCGAACTAAATAGATATTTCCCAATTCCTTTCGAAGTTCTGGCAAAATTTCTGAAAAGGCTTGTTTCTTTTCGTCAATTTCACTAAATCCATTATTTTCAAAACTTTGTACAAATTCATTGTACTTTGTACGAAGTTCCGCTGCAGCTTCCCAGCAGCAGAGTATTAGTACTCCCCAGGGATCGGCCTCATCGTCTGAGTCGTTCATCTCTTCGGGACTTTCGTCTTCGTCTGATGAGCTGAAAGCATCTTCATTAGATACTATTGACGTTTCGTCGTCGGATTCATTTCGCATCCTTTTAGGGCTCAACACTTCTTCTTCAGACTCTTCATCATGTGATACTGTTGACATACCGCCATCCCAGTAATCCCGCATTCTTTTTCGACTCGACATGTCTCCTGACAGATTTTGATCACCAAGTGGCTTGACCTTACAGCGATAATATCGTCTCGTTTCCCCTGAGAGTGGATGAATATCTGCTAGATGGTTCGATAACTTTACGAGATTCCTTTTTCCGCAAATGGGACAATCTTTACGCCTTCGCGGCATGCTACTAACTGCATTTGACGACTAATTGCATCTTCGTAAAAAGTGTTCCATAAGAGAGTCCCTTAAAAGAGTCCCGTTGAGCGGGACATCTATAAAGAGTCCCGCACTTCCCTGACTAAGGGGATGATGATGAAGACAACGCTTGCATACCTTATGAATCGAGAAATGAATTACATAGACATTATCGTTAATAGTACAATTGTTCAAATAAAACAATTGAAACAGATATATGGTTTGATCAATGTTTGAGTTTAATTAATACCCTCCGTACCAGTCCCTTAGTATTGAACGCCAAAGTGTCGCATTAAATTCAGGTAAGCGAACGCTTAAAACGGGACATCGGAACGCTTATAAAGTGTCCCGTAAGAGAGTCCCAGAGTCCCTTAAAAGAGTCCCGGAGTCCCTTAAAAGAGTCCCGTTGAGCGGGACACCTATAGAGAGTCCCGCAATAAAGTCCCGACGTCCCGTAAGAGTAAATGCTTTAGCAACACCCTCCAGAATTTCCAATGCATCTAAAGAGCATGGAGACGCTCAAAAGGAGTTCCGTAAGTGAGTCCCACGTGTCCCATAAGAGAGTCCCTTGAAGCGGGACATCTAAAAAGAGTCTCGCAATGAAGTCCCAGCGTCCTTCGGAAGGATTGTATAAACCGTTAGGGAAGTCATTGGTTAACCTAGTGTTCGATACTGTTGAACATACTAAAATCAACACACGGTATGGTTGAATGATTTCATATGAGTTGCCAAAACATATCAGCACAGCGTACCTACTGCGCTTCAACAATATCTGAACACATTTGCAAGCCCTACGTATGCTCTTTTAATGTCAAGCACCCTGTAAAACAATATCTAAACACATTTGCAAGCCAAACGTTCGCCCTAAAATTACTGCACACTATTGACTCAATACATACATGTATTGCAATATACACTATCATAATACACTTGCTCCCCAAGCCGTACGGGCTAAACAGCTCTTGCTTAAACTATCTATCTGGAATGGCACATCTTTTTAAGCAGATATATTCTGATGTCATCTCAAACAGTTTACACGAGACGAATTGACAGCAGCGATAACTGTTGAGTTGATTGAAAGAGAGATACAACGGATAGTAGCTACTACATGCACTACATGTACTACAAGCCCACATACGCTTTCCTTGAATATCGAAAAATGAACACTTTTAAACATGTAACCAATTATCTTTTATGCATTTTATAAACTAAAATATAAACACTAATTCGCTCTATGTACTTGTATTTCTTGTAATGCTACAAAGAAATATATATTTTTTAAACCTATATTGCATTTCTTCATTTACACGCACTATGCTCAATTTGTATTACACTGTATATTCTATATTTTTAAGAAATAAATTATTCCAATCGTTTATCTGTGTGTTAATTTTTGCCAATGTAAATAGTAAGAAATTAGCAACGTCATTGAGGAAGGCATCTTCTATGTACGCATGAGCGATGCCTGTTGTGCAACCTAATTAGAATATGTCCTACAGCACCCCAACAAGTGCATAGTGCACCTACTGCACTTCAACAATACCTGAACACATTCGCAAGCCGAACGTTCGCTCTAAAAATACCTAACCTTTACTCCTACACGTAACGCTCTATTGATTCGACATATGTATGGCAATACATTTGCGCTCAGAGTCTCACTCAGCCAGCAGCGTCTTGCTTTAAAACCTTTATAATGGCACATCTTTTTAGACAACTGTATTTGGAAGATATTATACAGATATAAAAAAAAAACCAGTTTCCACCTACAGAACTAACGACAGCAATCATCGTCGAACTGATCAAACGAAAAATTGATGAACTTCAAAGAAAGAAAGAAATCCTTATCTCTACTACAAAAACCTCGATTTACGGATTTTTATAGTCAAGGTACGCGTGGGCGATGCCTACCGTATGACGCAATTAGGATATGCCTTGGGGCATTTTGGCAATGACTAAGCATTAGCATACTGTATATCATTGCATGAATTGACCTTGCCACGCGTACGTACGCCTAAAACAACATTAGCACGGCGCCGTAGGCACAGCACTCAACAACATCGTACGTACGCTCTTACAATGTCTGGCACCCTGCAAAACAATACCTAAACACATTTACAAGCCAATCGTACGCTCTAAAAATACCTAACGTTCACTCCTACGCGTAACGCTCTGCTGAATACATGCATGGCAATATACTCTTGCTCTCCAAGCCATACGGACACTAGCTACAAAGGCACATTTCTTTAAGCAGATGTATTCTGACAACATTTTTAACCTCGAAAGACAATTTACTCCAAAGGAACTGACTGCTGCGATAACTGTAGAATTGATCGCAAGAAAAATTAAAGAAATTGAACGAAAACGCACAAACATTGGGAAATTATGTAGTTGGTGGAACTGTTGCGAAGAAGCAAAATCGCATATCGGGAGAGAACATATCTGGATCCAAATCGTGGAAGCATTTAAAATCCTCAAGTACGAAGAACCACCAACAAAATGTCGGAATTTTTGAACAAACTTTTAAACTATCATAATTTACATACTCTATCCACTAGTATCGAAAAAACTTCTACTTTTAAAAACCTCATAGATTATCTCATATGTATATATCAACTGAAATATAATCGCAAGTTTGTAAAACTTAAAAAATGAAATAAATATTTTTTAAACCTATATTGCATTTCTCTCTTCTCTGATACACATGCAATGCTTGAGATCACCCTCGGAACCAAATTTGTACTGTTCACGTGCTGATCACACGCCATGACCCCAAACCAATGTGCATGCGCTGTTCATGTGCTGTGACGTCAATTCACCGTGCATGTGCTGTTCACGTGCCAGTGACAGTCAGTCAGCATCCACCGCAATTTTGAAAATTAATTACTTCCGCGCTGGATGGGGGGTGGGGTGGGGGGTAATCTACTCAGCTTCCATATTGACAGGATCTTTCTTTATAGTGTTGGCTTTTCTTAGCCACTCCTCTTGTACTGGTTTTAGCAAGTTATTCCATCTTGCAGAGGCCATTTTGTTCTTTTTTGTTCTTTGTCCATTTTGTTCTTTGCCATTTGTTGTTAGTGACTTAATTGCTGATCTAAAATTAAGCTAAGGTAGTAAATGCGTATACTTGGAACTTTGTAAATTGTTTTAAATCATTATAGTTAAATATAGAAGAGATGGTTTCGAAACTTAAAAGGCTAACAGTATTATGTTGGTCATTAAACAATGAAAGAATTGTTGTCTCGAGCAGATTTGGACTTCAATCTTTGGGTTTCTTTTTCTCTTTTGGTCATTGTTTATGCAGAAATAAGGCCTTCCTTGTCAAATGGCTATTGAGTTATTTTAAATCCAGCAATATAGCAATTCTTGAATTTCCTTCTATACTCACTACGTTCGTCCGAAGGAAAAACATTTTCCTTCTACATTCGCATATACACAAACACACGAGAGTGTAGATGGTAGGCTGCGTGTATGCACTTGCCTACCATCCTGATATTACAAAGAAGGGGAAATGGACAGCAAATATTGTAAAACCGAAAATACTGAAAGACGGTACCTCGAAAAAGCTGATTATCTCTAGAAGCATTGAGGCGATAACTTTGAGTAGTCTTGTTCGGTTGGCTGGAGCTGCGTTGTTGTCTGGACTGATTTTTCTTACGTAGTGCTGTCGCCTATGCTTTGCGAATGCGCTTTTCATCCTCGGAGTCACAGGCCAATTCATCGGCTTCGTATTCTTTAACGGCTAACCAGCCAGCCTCGCTTTTATCTGCGAGTTTGATTTTCTTTTGTCTTTGCCTAAGGGATTTCTGCGTTGTTTCAAGGGTAGAGAGAGCGCCTGCGACGTCGTCGTTCTTCAATAAGTCGGTACTTTGCACCAAGGCGTCTTCCAAATCAGCATTAAAAAGATACTGGTCTTTATTGCCCGGAAATTTCAATTGTTGGCCTTCAGATTGCCTTTCAAATTGTTTTGAGCGATGGTCAGCTTGAGCTGTGAAACTATGTGTTAAATTACCGACTTTTTGATCAAGATAGGATTTAAACTTTTCGAAGATTTGCTCCGTGAGTTGGTCGTTGACAGAAGGAGGCGATGATTCGGATTCTGCCATATGCGATAGTTCCCGGAGAACAAAAATATATAAATTTTTGACTGTGAAGAGGCGTGCGTGCTACTCGTGATGGTGATCGGTGTGGATACACACCATTTTATACTATCATGCAAATTCGTATGCACTAATTTGCATCCCATCATTGTTTAGCTAGTTCCGCAGGAAAATACATTTACCAAAGCATTTAAGTCATGGTAGTATGATAGCGCCATTTCTACATAAACCAGAACAAAAAATGATAATGACTTGGAATGTAGTTCTAACATGTTTCCCAACCGTCTTTGCTACTAACTACATGTAAGTTGAAATTCTGTAGCTGCTTTATCCTGAGCTTCATACCTAGAATACAAGCCTTACTCTTCACTTCAAGTTTCGTGCCTCACCAGCATGACAGCATTCAATAGTTACCACAGAGCATAAGATAAAGAAGGGGGGGGGGGCATAGGCAAGTCCCAAAGGTTTGATTGATCTAGAGGGCTGGGCCCAAGGGCATATTTCCTGGGAAATTTTAAAAACTGGAATTGTGGGAAATGCAATTTCCTGGATTTGGTAATCCTATAGCCGAGTAGTGCCATGAGAAACATCATTGGTGGACCTCCTCAGCTCTGTGGTCACCTACATAAATGCCATACAAATTTACTCTACATAATAACATGACATAGATGAATTCCATATCAAAGAATTTAATGAATGGAACTTGCCAAATCATTGGTGGACTTCCTTATTTCTCACATTATATTTTAACTGCCTCTACCAGTACTAGAAAACAGGTTATAAACTATTACCTGATTTAAAGAAATCAGAACAAAAACAAATTGTATCCACTTGACCCACGTATCCCAGGTGGAAGTTTAGGAACCTTTGGTGGCGTACATTGTGGTGACTCATCACCCAACTGGGCCATTTGCCTTTTCTTTTCACAGGCCACTTTGTTACCAATCCATTTCTTTAATTGAATATAAAAAATATTGCATATTATTAAATAATTATGATAATTACAGTATACATGCAAGCGGCAAAGCCCAACATAGAATTGCAATGCTAGACTATTTTAAAATTAGACTTTTAAACTCTACACCCAAATTGAAATCAGTCATTTCATAGTTCCCCAGAAACATGCAGTGAAAACAAAAAATAATTTTAATTTTTTAATACAAGATCCTATTTATAATTATGCAAATATGGCCAAATCTTAAGGCTGTGTGCTATATAGCACAATGTATAACATAAACGGTAGGGTCACTCAAGTGAAGTTTGCATGTCTGCCATTATTACATTATAAATGCATTACCATTATGTATATCCTAGCCAGTCAACTGCATTTCGTAGCCAATAGCATTGGCTAGTCACAGCCAGTGAACTGCATAGAAACAGGGTAACACGTTACACTACTGAGTGGCCCCCGCTGTTGCATACTTCTATTTTCTTTACATACTGTGGCTATTAAGCTTTGCCACTGGCAAATCAATTACTCAAAACACTGTAGCATGATGTACCACACAAGGTTCTGGTCTGACCAATGGATCAATAGACTAATTAAATTTATTTTACATTTTGTTGGCTATTCACCACTATATATTTATAGACAAATTATTGCAGCATTTCATAAGTCATGCATAACACTGGTGCTACAAACTGTAGTTTACTAGTTTATGATTTTATGCACGATTATAGCCTGAGGTGGTGAATTAATTTCACGCATAATTTAATGACATACAAACTGCTTAATGAAGCGCCCCTAAATATGAGTTATAACATGTTTATATATCAAGTACAATATGAATAAAAACCTGTTTACTACACCTTAATTTTCTCAACATGCAGGTAACGATGTTTCCTCAGCAGCTGCTTGAATCATTTCCGAACATGTTGTTGATTTCATGCCTTTTTCGAAAAGATTTTCAAGAAGAAAAACCGGCCCCAGGAAATGCAATTGACTGGCTGGCGTGATAGTAATGAGATGCGTGATGCGATATAAGTGGTCACGCAAACTTCATTTGAGTGGACATACTATCCATTACCTATATTGACCTGTATAAGGTCCAATAATTTCCCTCCTAGTCGGCCAAAATTTTGAATAATTTCTATCCTTGATGGACTCTGTGATGTCGAACAAGGCAACAACTTTAAACTTTTCCAGGCGGTTGGAAGCAATCTGGCTACGCAATGTCAGCAACTACCGCATCACAAAGAGAACGATAGTTAGCAACATTGGTGAATGCTGTGCAAAGATTCTGACCAAGCCTTTGAAAGAGCTCCATCCCCGAACATCGACAATCCTGCAAGATGTAACAATCGATAATGCCGACTCGTTGGTCCTCATTCATATTCCAAGTAAAATAAACCTCGGCGGCATTCCCTTGGACGATGGCTGGGCACACTTAAGCGTCACTGATCCGACCTTCTCTACCGATTATCCTCTCTACAAGTCAGCGCAATACGACGTTGGCAATGTGAAGTTTGACCCGTTTTATGCTACTGGTTCAATAGACGCACCGAAGAACAAAAACTTAGCAAATTATCAAGTCAAAGTTAACTTATGGTTCAGCCCTGAAAACTCCAACTGTGCCATCCACAACCACCACACGGATCCCGAAATGCTTGAAGTTCACACACAGATCTTTGGCGTTGGCCGCATGCAGAAATTTCACGAACAGGAATATGAGTCTATTTACGAAGACGTGATTTTAGGCCAAGGAATGACGCACGTTTGCTTCGCAGGAGCGAAAGAGGATGGCTCATTCTACTATCCATGGCATCAGTATTTTGCCGACACTGACTGTATATGGATGGCAATAGAATATCATCCAGAGTGAAATTGATTTGATATAAGCTTAGTACTGACGTAATTCTTCAAAAGTAATTCTTATAAGTAAGTCTTTAGCTATGCAATAAAGTGAAAACACCAGATTTCGTCTATTTCTATTTTTCTGATCATTGTTAAAGAAAGGAAAAAATTGCTCTCGAATGAATGCTAATTAGCTGACCGAATGTTAATGTAACTGAGTCAAATACCCAGCAGAAGGGATTTATGGCACACTGCTAGCCTCAGATACTTCACTTTGAAAGGGAAATGTTTTACTTAGGCGATTTAGGAGCTGATTACATGATCCCACTTACCCGACATTAAATGAACCGTAAAATGATCTTGAGGTATTGAAAAAAGTCATTTTATGAATTACAAAACAACCAAAGTTAGAATGCCTTTAGTATTGATCAATGAAAAAGATGTATTTTACAAAAATTCATGCCAGGCACTATTTTGTTTATTTCATATTTCGGCAAAACAAAAATCTCTAGCAATCAGGAACTATATCACAAACCACTTTAACTATGACCCATTTCAATACATCAAAAATCATGTTACGCATTTGATCCCGGGTAAGCGGGATCATATAATCAAACCCTTATTAGCTAATGCAAGTAAAAAGGCCACACAGAGGTTCATCGTTTTATAACAGGCACTTGATATCAACATTTTTTCAGCTCGCATGGCTTTCCTTTTGAGATGTAACATTTCCGTATTTGATGAATTAATTTTACGATTAAACCACTCTGATATGTGCCGTTCAATAATGCGGCAATCTTCCCTATTAGCGTTTCGTTGGTCATTCAAAGTGTCTTAGTGCAGTATTGTCGGTAGAATTTTTACTGTAAATGGCATGGAAGCTATGACATAATGTAACAATTGAAAAGATGCGTATTCCGTCGTATTTTTTCCGGAATACATATATCTTATTGGATGTTTCGGTGTACAATATCGCTGTATATTTTTACGAGTTGATTTGATTAATTCGCCCTGCGGGCTCGTCAAAATACTTTAGAACTGTTCTGCAGTATTTTGACGAGCCCGCAGGGCGAATTAATCGAAATACAAAGACAACTGCTTTTGTAAATACAAAGACAACTGCTTTTGTAAATACAAAGACAACTGCTTTTGAAAGAGGAGTCCTATAAAGAAACTTGAAAAGTCGACAGCCCAATTAGCATACATGAAGTACCAAGGCGCTGAAGCAAAATTTGATTGGATAAAAAATACACTCGTCAAACCGGTTTAAGAATTGTCCGCTCATTAAATTTGAATTTTATTCAAAACACGTCAGTTTGTCAAAACGGTTTCCTACTATACAAATGACCAAGTGTACAAATAACCAACTGTCCGAATATCTCGGTATAATTATTTGTACTCGTTTTGTGAGTTATTTGGACACTTTTTAACAAGGTTGTATAATAATAATCAAAATAAACCACATTTTCCGACCGTATTCGGGAAGAAAATATGGTTATGAATATTGTCAGACTTCTTGTGAAATTTCCTGTACGAGTACGTTTTATGATATGGGTGGTATTCTGAGCATTTTCCCCTAGGAATATTCTTGTAAAAGCTATGCTCTTTATATTCAAAACCGTTATCAACATACAGTATTGTAATACGGCTCTTTTAATTCATTTCAGCTTATGAATATTTTAACAGGAATATGGTGTTTTGTACACAATTTGATACACAACTGATCAAGACTTTCTGCTGAAAGTTTAAAACTCATGAGTATTTTGCTGCTAGTCTCATATCAGTACACTGCAGACTGCGAGGCAGAATGTAAAAGGAATTCAATATTATTTGTACGTGAAATTGTTCATTTTTTATATATCTATGTAAAGTTTGGTAAAAAAATTGCGCAAGTGCACTACTAGCTAGCTATTATTATTAAGCTCAAATCTGCAGAAAATTAAGATGACGATACACAGAAATGATATTTTTGTCTCAGATTTATATTTTTCATGTCCGCAACATAACTAGGCTATATCTACAGTATGTTGTATAAAGTTTGATAAAATAAGAAGAAAGGGAATAATACACATGTTTTATAATAGCATAGCAAAACGTTAGGACTGACTCTTGCCAAGTAAACATACGGAAAATATTAGGGTAGTACTGAAACTGGGAAATTGAGCAAACTTTGCGAAAATATTTCTCGGGAGAGTAAATTAACTCTAAATAAATGACTCAATTCTGAAAAAAACTGTCTTCCCAACTACTACCTCCCCCCCCCCCCCCCCCCCTTAACCATCCTTGCCCCATCCCCTTATCAAGTGCAAGTGCTTTAATTTCCGGCCTAGTTTAAATTCTTTAGCAGCTGCCTTGTTAAGTTTGTTCTTTCAATTTTAAAATTTTATTCACATTTAAATTTATGTATTTGCAAATACGTGTATCATGCAGTTTAAGGAAGGCTATATCTAGATTTTAACTTATTTTATATTGTGTTTTTCAAAGTTTCAACAGCAATTATGTTACAAAGCAAAATTTAAAAAAAAAGATAGATAGACATAGTATAATGTAGTAGTACCCTAACGTCAAAGAAATAAGCCTTACAAAGCTTCCTAAATCCATCTAGGTAAACGCTCGCGCTTCTTGTTGTACTTCACAACCGGAAAACAATTGATACTCCGAAATTTATACCTGTTATGAAAAGGTAAAAACTTAACAAATGTATGTAACATAATTTACATGCAGATTTCCGCCAGAAGACTATAATACTGTAATAATTTTTCTGCTTGTCTACATAGCAGGATTTGCATTATGACATCACCATTTAATTTATTTCGGCTCAGAATTAAAAACGAATTAACAAAACAGGCGCATTGTTATAGGTGAGATTCAACCCTCATACTGCATACCTGAACCAAGGTGAAAAAGGACGCAACCGTTTTGTGCCCATATTCACTTATTCACTTAGTACTTCTTCAATAAAGATGTATTCGACATGCATTTATTTAATCAAACCAAATTTGCCGAGTGAAATCGAAGTGTACCGCTCAACAATCATCATAAGAATGTTTCGGCGAGGAACTGAGTCAGAATATTATGAGATTAATTAACAAGTTTGGCTGGACGATAATATTACCCGGAAAAGAAGTAAATGTGAGCGAGATTTTTCTGACCCAGACCTCCAGCGCGGATTACGAAAAGCTGTCGCCTCGGCATCCTTGGTATATAGTAACCTTGACGAGAATTATATATACGTAACCTTGACGAGAATTATAGTATGTGCAAGGAACCTAGTTTGCGTATTACTGCTCCTACAACAACTACGACATATTCTCGGGCTGATCTTATTTCGATTCGTCGTAATACTCGTTGCTCAGTTTCCTCGTTCGTATGTTTTCAATTAAAATCCAACGGTCTTCTAAGATTTAGAGGGAAAAGAGCGGGCAAATGCAAGATTACTACAAGAATAACATTGAGAAATCAAACTCGTCTTATAAACAACATGTTTTCCGACAGCAGTTATGAATATTTTAGTCATGCAGACGTGACTTATAACAAAAGTAGTGGTGGTTTGGCGAGAAATTATAACAATTTAATCGTTGTCAAAACATCTGTTCTTCCTAATAACAATTGTATTACTAACTCGTTCTTTTCAAAGTTTGCACTTTGGAATGCCCGGTCACTAGCACGGAAAACAGCGCTCGTGTGCGACTATATTCTCTCACAAAAGATAGATTTATTTATTGTGACAGAAACTTGGCTTGACGAGTCGTCGAGGACTGTGGCAGATGTAACAAATACGTTGCCAGACCATCAACTATTCAACAAACCTAGAATTGGACGTGGCGGAGGTGTCTGTGTCATATTAAAGAAAGGCTGTAGTGTGAATCAATTGTCCCTCCCTTTATTTAAATCGTTCGAATATATTGCTCTATCTGTTAGCTGCGGATCTACCAAATTGTGTATCGTTGAGGTGTACCGACCACCCCCATCTAAGAAAAATGGCTTGTCCTCAGAGATTTTCTTCAACGAGTTTCAAATTCTCATTGAGAACCTGGCTGTACTCCCCGGTGAATTACTGCTGGTTGGTGATTTTAATTTTCATCTTGACAATGCCTCAACTTACCGTGACGCTACTCTGTTTCTTGATCTCTTGGATTCAAATAATTTGATACAGCACGTTAAAAGCCCCACTCACAACCGTGGTCACCTTCTCGATCTTGTGATCACTCGAAACTCCGATGTTGTTATATCAAATATAAGTTCATCAATACAGCTTCCCTCAGATCATGCTGTGATAACTGGCCGAGTCTCCGTTCCACGACCTAAACCTACAAAAATCTTTGTAAATCACCGAAAACTTCGGAATATTGACTTGTGTGCTTTTGCTGAATCTATTTGCGCATCGTCCATCATTACTGAACCTTGCTCAGACCTGGACTCGTTAGTCCATCAATATAATACTGATCTGGCGAATGTTCTGGATATACATACTCCTGCGCGCCCAAGGTTCGTTACCCTTCGACCGCATGCCCCATGGTTCGATGATTCTCTTCGAGAGGCTAAGGCAAAGAAAAGAAGGTATGAAAGGAAATATAGATCTTCTGGTCTTGAAATCGATAAACAGATTTTTAAAGACTATTGTAATGCATATTACTGTCGATTGAACGACATAAAAACCTCATATCATCGAAATCGCTTCAGTAATGCTGATCAGCGGTCTCTTTTTCGCGAAGTTGAACTAATGACTAGAGAAAAAAGGGCAAATACTTTCCCGTCCTCTCTACATGACCCAGCCAACCAATTTCTTACTTATTTCAATGATAAGATTCACAGACTTCATAGCGGATTATGCGAACTTCCTGTTTTAGAACCGAATATTTTTCTCCCTCCATGTACCTACAATTCAAGGTTTTCATCTTTCGTGACTGTAGCAGAAGACTACATCAAACAGATTGTTCTGATGTCTCCTACGAAGTTTTGTGAATTAGATCCAGTTCAAACTGTGATCTTGAAAAAGTGTCTTCATGTGTTGTTAACACCTATTACGAAGATTGTCAATTTATCCTTGGGTGGTGGTTATATGCCAGATTCCTTGAAAGTTTCTCAACTTGCACCTGTTTTAAAGAAAGTATCGATGGATCCTGAAGATATGAGTAGTTTTCATCCAATCTCAAATTTGCAGTTTATATCGAAAATAATTGAACGCGTTGTATCTCCTCAACTTGTGGATTATCTAATGGAAAATAAAATATATCCAAATCTTCAATCAGCGTTTAGAAAGGGATATAGTACTGAAACAGCTCTCTTACGTGTTCATAATGATCTTCTAGAGGCACTTGATTCTGGCCATCAAGCTTTTTTAGTAATGCTTGATTTTTCTGCAGCCTTCGATACAATTGACCATCAAATCCTACTTGACCGCCTGGAATCTCGCTTTGGAATTTGTGATACAGCCTTATCATGGTTTCGGTCATATCTTACCTCTCGAATTCAGTACGTAAAAATTAACGGTAAAGCTTCGGTGTCAACTCCGTTATTACAAGGTGTCCCTCAGGGATCGGTTCTTGGGCCATTGCTTTTTTCGCTCTATGTGTCTCCTCTAGAAGATATCTTTGCTGCCCATGGCATTGATGCTATGATTTATGCTGATGACACTCAACTCTATATTATCCTAAAGAAACAAGATTCTGACACGGCTATTCAGCGTCTTGAACATTGTCTTCATGACATTCAGGCTTGGTGCCTTCAAAACAAGTTGGTTTTAAATGATGGAAAAACTGAAGCTATCTATGTACATTCTGCTTATGCTAAATCATGTCCAGCTCCTCCCAATGTTTATTTTGGTGATAGCTTAATTCGTATTAAGACCGAAGCCCGAGACCTTGGTGCTATTGTGGACGAAAATCTCTCTTTAAAGAGTCATGTTAATTCAATCTGTAAAACAGCTTATACTGCTTTGAGGAACATTGGCATGATACGGAAATACCTTGACCAATCGACTGCGGAGCGTTTGGTTCATGCTTTTGTCACAACGCGTCTTGATCATTGCAACAGTCTCCTCTATGGGCTTCCACAACGTGAAATTGAGAAACTACAACATGTACAAAATACAGCCGCTAGAATTGTGACCAGGTCAAACAAAAGAAAGCATATTACCCCCATTTTGAAAGAACTTCATTGGCTTCCTATACAAAGCCGTATCAAATTTAAACTCGGTCTAATAACATTTAAAGCTGTAAACAATCTTGCTCCATCTTATATTCGGGACCTTCTGAAAATTCATAAGCCTTCGCGGTGCCTAAGATCTGCTTCTAAAAATTTACTGGAAGAACCTAGGACGATAACGAAAACGTACGGAGATAGAACATTTAGGAAGGCTGGTTCGGTGGTTTGGAATAGTCTTCCTGATGAATTGAGACTTGAGACATCAATTAATATTTTTAAAAATAAACTTAAGACTTTCCTTTTTAATCAAGTTTATAGTTAGTTTTTAAGTTTTCTATATCAGGTTTTTATTACATAATTTTATTTGTACATATTATTAATAATTTAGTTACACTATTGTAATGAGCATTGAGAATTTTTATAAATGCGCATTTAAGAAATAAATTATTATTATTATTATTATTATTATTAAGACTCTCCAACTGGTGATCAAGGCAAAGTCTACAAGGAGTTACAGGAACAATTACAATGAAGTTTAGAAAAATTGTACGAGACAACCCTCCCATAGAAAGGAAACCTTCCACCTCTCCCTAACAACAAATCTGGAAGTTTACGACGACTTGACAACTTTGCGAAAAGGCTAGAAAGATCGGATCTTCTCGACCGATACGATAAAGTTATTAAAGACCAACTCGAGCAAGGAATCGTCGAACGTGCTAACGAAGCTCCTAAGGGACGTGAGCTCTATATTCTGCACAAGTCAGTTATGAGGGATTCTACCGAGAGTACTAAGGTAAGAATCGTGTACGACGCGTTCACTCGTGCAAGTAAGAATTTGCCATCTTTGAACGAATTGGATGCCTCGACCCAGGACCACCATTGCAAAACCAATTGTAGAATGTGTTGGTGAGAGCGCGATTTCACCCAGTATTGATCACGGGAGATCAGAAACAAGCACTCCTGCAAGTGAGAATAGCTGAGAAAGATCGTGATGCACTCAGGTTCCTTTGGTTTAAAGATATGCAGACAAAGACCATCGAAGTTCTTATATTTACTCGTGCGCTATTCGGGTTAGCTCCATCCCCTTTCTTGCTTGGGGGAATGATCCAGCAGCATTTGGAGAACTTTCGAACAGATTGTCCGAAAATAGTTAGTGAAATCGAGAAAAGTCTTTATGTTGACGACTTAATTAGTGGTGGTAAGAACGAGAACGAGGCAGAACATCTCAAGAGCAAATCAACCGAGATTTTCGCAGATACAACCTTCAGCTTGCATAAGTGGCACTCTAATGTTTTAAAGTTAGAGTCACCTAGTAAAGTCAATGGAGAAGACACGTGGAGACGTTTGCGAAGCAACAACTTGGCATTCTAAATGCAGGGCACGGGAACAAGGGCAAATAATGTTAGCCAATCAGCGCGTTTGTTGACATTTTGCGTAATTGACCAATCAGAATGCATGGAATTCACAATGTGTAAACAAAAGGAGTGGGGAAATAGCACCTTGTTCTACGGCCTCCGTGCCATTCGTTATTGCACTTCTCACTTTAAAAACAACAAATTGTGAGAAAGCGTGATTTTTCTTACAATTTCCTCGGGGGAATTTTTTAAATTCGATCTAGAACGCGAAAGATCAACGTTTCAATAACCGTGTTTTTATGCGCGCAAGAAAGATACCAATCAGCTCTATCGATAGTATATGTAGACGTAGCTCTGTGTTGCCTTACTTCCTTTATGCACACTTTATGCCGGAAATATGTCACCAGGTTTTGCAGGTTATGACTGGCCATCACCGTCATCACGGCTCGACTCCAGCGTTCGCCAATGGCGAATTCTTGGTAACAAAGTGTCAATGTTTATCGTTTCGCTTTGATCGTCGACCAGTTGGTCGTACTCGTCGTCATCATCGTCACTTATTAATTCCTCGTTCTCGTCGCTTTCCTCAGCAGCAGAAGGCACGGACACATTTGAAACAGACTTGTTTGCTGTTTGATGAAGCTCTTTAACTTTTGACAATAACACTGTTTTACAGATCGAGCAATCTCCGATATTTGGGAGGATGCATGCGATGTGGAACGAATGCCCACATCCATGAAAAACCGTCCACATGGAGCTCTGTTTGTTGCAGTTGAGCAAATCGCATTTCCTAAAAGTTTTAAAGTAAGTTTTATAATTCATATTATTATAATTTGTCACGACTTAAAATATTAAATGAACTCTATTAAATATGTGAGAAATCATAGGGAGCAATGGGCTGCAGTACCCTGGCAACTTTTCTAAACTACAACACTATCATTTTACTGTAATAAGTAATATGGACAGGTCTACATTAATTATATTGCAATTCAATTCATTAACATGTGCTAATTAAAGGTTGTCCTCTATTCATCACATGTGCCTTTTTTAATAACATAGAGTGTGTTGTATTTTTCAAAGCATGTGCATGTCCTAAGTGAACCAAGATCTCTTTGAATAGTGAAATGTTAAAGGCTTGGGGTTTCTATTAATTGAGGTATGTAAGAATATTATTTCATTTACCTGGCTGGGTTTGGTTGGTTTTCCACAGACAAGAATCCTAGAGGAAGGACTTGATTAATAACAATTTTTTGACCAAACAGGTTAGGAAGTTTCCACTTGCTTGTGTGTTTACTGTAGGTTGACGGGGTGCCCGAGGTTGTTGAACAGCTTTGTTGGGGTTTGTATAGAGGGTCTCAAACTTGTTGGTTAGAAATTTGGCTGCTTTGGTTTTCAACTTATCATTCTTATCTATTCTTTTTGTACTGAAATTAAACTTTCTAGGGGGTACAAATACAGATTGGAAGGCATTTAGATCATGTTTGCAGGCATCAATTTCTTTGGCTTTGAGTGCAATGTGATCTGCAGTGTCTGCTTCTTTTGTTCTTCGTCGTAACAGCAAATGAAAATTCTCCACTGGATATTCATCAAAAGCCAACAAGTGTTGATGTAGGGTGTTGAGCATGGATGGGATATTTTCTTGCCAGTGGAGGAATGCAGAAAGTGTCACCAGTAGTGCTTTGTTGTAGTGGCTTCAGCAGAACACAACAAACATAACCCAACAGTGGATTAATGATTGATAAAACAGTTCATACTTGTTGCACTTGAAGACTATGGAATAAATACTCAACACCAATGGAATGTAATTGTCAAGGAGATTGACCAGTGTGAGGAACTATCTTTGCACTTGTAAAAGGTGGAATATTAGAATAAACCAGCTGTCTGATAAAAAATTGCATTGGCCAGTCACCAATGAAAGGAGCAACAAATTGATTGAAGTAAATGTCTAGACAGACAGCTGGTTTATTCTAATATTCCTACAGTACCTGCGGCACTGAAGAATGTAATCCCGTAGATCGGTCCATTACATAATTTCGTTGAATGCCAGAGAATGTGTTTTGTTGCAATTCCATGAGGTATTTGCTGATCTCTACGCCTTTTTTTTGGAAATAAAGCTAAGCTAGCCAAAAAACCAAAGCCTTGGAGAGTATCTTTATTGCTGGAAGTATTATATGGAGGGTGGACACTTGTGAGAGATATGATTTTCTCTGTCTTTTACAAGTGCAAAGATATTGAGTTCCTCACACTGGTCAATCTCCTTGACAATTACATTCCATTGGTGTTGAGTATTTATTCCACAGTCTTCAAGTGCAACAAGTATGAACTGTTTTATCAATCATTAATCCACTGTTGGGTTATGTTTGTTGTGTTCTGCTGAAGCCACTACAACAAAGCACTACTGGTGACACTTTCTGCATTCCTCCACTGGCAAGAAAATATCCCATCCATGTTCAACACCCTACATCAACACTTGTTGGCTTTTGATGAATATCCAGTGGAGAATTTTCATTTGCTGTTACGACGAAGAACAAAAGAAACAGACACTGCAGATCACATTGCACTCAAAGCCAAAGAAATTGATGCCTGCAAACATGATCTAAATGCCTTCCAATCTGTATTTGTACCCCCTAGAAAGTTTAATTTCAGTACAAAAAGAATAGATAAGACTGATAAGTTGAAAACCAAAGCAGCCAAATTTTTAACCAACAAGTTTGAGACCCTCTATACAAACCCCAACAAAGCTGTTCAACAACCTCGGGCACCCCGTCAACCTAAACACACAAGCAAGTGGAAACTTCCTAACCTGTTTGGTCAAAAAATTGTTACCAATCAAGTCCTTCCTCTAGGATTCTTGTCTGTGGAAAACCAACCAAACCCAGCCAGGTAAATGGAATAATATTCTTACATACCTCAATTAATAGAAACCCCAAGCCTTTAACATTTCACTATTCAAAGAGATCTTGGTTCACTTAGGACATGCACATGCTTTGAAAAATACAACACACTCTATGTTATTAAAAAAGGCACATGTGATGAATAGAGGACAACCTTTAATTAGCACATGTTAATGAATTGAATTGCAATATAATTAATGTAGACCTGTCCATATTACTTATTACAGTAAAATGATAGTGTTGTAGTTTAGAAAAGTTGCCAGGGTACATCAGCCCATTGCTCCCTATGATTTCTCACATATTTAATAGAGTTCATTTAATATTTTAAGTCGTGACAAATTATAATAATATGAATTATAAAACTTACTTTAAAACTTTTAGGAAATGCGATTTGCTCAACTGCAACAAACAGAGCTCCATGTGGACGGTTTTTCATGGATGTGGGCATTCGTTCCACATCGCATGCATCCTCCCAAATATCGGAGATTGCCCGATCTGTAAAACAGCGTTATTGTCAAAAGTTAAAGAGCTTCATCAAACAGCAAACAAGTCTGTTTCAAATGTGTCCGTGCCTTCTGCTGCTGAGGAAAGCGACGAGAACGAGGAATTAATAAGTGACGATGATGACGACGAGTACGACCAACTGGTCGACGATCAAAGCAAAGCATTGACACTTTGTTACCAAGAATTCGCCATTGGCGCACGCTGGAGTCGAGCCGTGATGACGGTGATGGCCAGTCATAACCTGCAAAACCTGGTGACATATTTCCGGCATAAAGTGTGCATAAAGGAAGTAAGGCAACACAGAGCTACGTCTACATATACTATCGATAGAGCTGATTGGTATCTTTCTTGCGCGCATAAAAACACGGTTATTGAAACATTGATCTTTCGCGTTCTAGATCGAATTTAAAAAATTCCCCCGAGGAAATTGTAAAAAAAATCACGCTTTCTCACAATTTGTTGTTTTTAAAGTGAGAAGTGCAATAACGAATGGCACGGAGGCCATAGAACAAGGTGCTATTTCCCCACTCCTTTTGTTTACACACTGTGAATTTCATGCATTCTGATTGGTCAATTACGCAAAATGTCAACAAACGCGCTGATTGGCTAACATTATTTGCCCTTGTTGGGCACGGGAGCATTCTCGGTCTTTCGTGGAATAAAAAAAGGATACCATTGGAGTAAAGTTTCCATCGGGTGTAGCTGAACCTACAAAAAGAGCGATTCTCGGGAAAGTGGCCAGAATCTACGATCCACTGGGACTAGTGGCTCCTATTACCCTCACCGGATAGTTGCTCTTTCACCATGCCTGTAATGCTAAACTTGCATGGGATGCCAAACTGCCCTACGAACTGTGGCGAAAATTAATGAAATAGGAACAAAGTCTACCAACCAGTGCCATGACCAAGCGATCGTCGCCTTTATTACGCGAGGAGATTACAGATATTGATCTACATTCATTTGGAGATGCAAGTGGGAAAGAGATAGGTGCTGCAGTCTACGCCGTTATTTTCCAGCCGGTCGTCAGCCGTGAATCAAGGTTTGGTCGCAGCCAAAGCGAGGTTAGCAAAACAAGGTTTAACCATTTCTAGGTTAGAGCTGGTTTCTGGTCGTATAGCAGTTAATCTTCTCTTAAACGTAAAGACAGAGGTCGAAGGTTTTAAGGCGAGTCAACATAACTGCTGGCTTGATAGCAGCGTTGCGCTTCACAGGATTGGGCGAAACGGAACGTACAAACAGGTTGTGGCAAAACGAATTGCGAAGATCAAAGAACATGGCGATGCTCAGTGGCGCTATGTAAACACCGAAGAGAGCCCTGCAGACCTAGACGCCTCGCCAGAGAGTCAAGCCGAAAGGAAGGCCCTGAAAGAGATATTCAAGCTCAATGAGGTAACAAGTGATGATCTTGAGGTTCTGGTGAAGAAGTTTCAGTTCTGGAAGTGGTACGTATGTGCGCCTGGATAGCACGATTTGCAGACAATGCGGGGAAATCAAGGACTATCGGGACCACTGACAACTGCAGGCGAAATCGAGAAACAAGTGATGTGGTGGGTCAAACGCGCCCAAGAAAGTGTACAATACACGGAGGTTTTTGGAAAGGATCAGATGCAATTAAAGCTCCAACCTAACGATGAACGAGTACTGGAATGTCGTGATTACTTACCTGATTGCCATGAATTTACCGCAAAGGTGGTGAGCGAAGCACAGCTGAAAACGATTCATGGAGGGATCAGAGCCCCAATGACGCAAGTGAGAGAACGTTATTGGGTTTCTCGGCTGAGACGATTGGCGAGAAAGGCAACCAAGTCGTGCTACAGATGTTATCAATTTTAAGCGAAAGCGTTTGCAGATCCACCGCCAGGCAAACCACCAACCGATCGAACTGAAGGTTCAGAAGCGTTTGAAGTAGTGGTAGTGGATTTCGCAGGTCCACTCAAGTGCCGGAAGTCCAAGAGTCAAGAGGGAAAAGCTTATTTGAGTGTCCACGCATGCAGCCTTACACGAGCTCTGCACATAGAGGTCCTGACTATGATGGAGACTACCGAGTTCCTGGGAAGTTTAAAGCGACTGATAGCGCGTCGTGGTCGTCCAAGGAAGATATATTCAGACAATGGTAGAAGGTTTGTTGCAGCAGCCAAATGGCTTCGAACTGTGATGAAGAACGAGGCCGTTGGAAACTTGTTGGCAAGAGAAGGAATAAAGTGGCAATTTAACTTGAGTCGGGCACCGTGGTGGGGGGAGGGGCAATTCGAGAGAATGATTGGTCTTGTCAAGCAGTCCCTGTACAAAACCATTGGGAATGGGTTTTAAACATTGACAGAGCTACGGGATGTGATACTAGACGTAGAAGTGACCCTCAAGAACCGCCCCTTCGTTATGTCGAGGACGACTTACAGTTCCCTATCCTAACCCCAAAGTCCTTTTTGTACGGCCGTTCAAACCTCATCGAGTGGAACCCAACGACCTTCGCAAGCGAGCCAAACACCTTCGACGCTGCAAGGAAGCTGTATGGCGTAGATGGAGGAACGAGTACCTGAGAGGCCTACGTGAGCGTCACAACCAGCAACATGGCAGAAAAACGAGCACACCGAAAGTCGGCGAAGTCGTGATTATTAAGTCTGACGAGAAGAACCGTGGAAAGTGGAAGTTAGGAGTAGTCGAGTGGTGATACCTGGGATTGACAATGTTGCACGGGTTGCGAGAGTACGAACCGGGAAGTCGGCAGTGGAAAGAGCAGTTCAACACCTTTTCTCTTTAGAATTGTCATGTGATAATACGAGAGTGACAGCAGAACAAGCTACGTACTCCAAGCTAAACGCGCACTTGCCTGAATTCCAACCAAGACCGAAGCGACAAGCTGCCGTTAAAGCCAGAGATCTGATAGCCGCAGGTGGGATCGAAGAAGAAGAACAGGATTGAAGGACAGGACATATTAACTTTTGAGCCATACTGGGCGTGTGATTGTGATTTATATTTTTTTAATAAACTAAAGAAAACTTGTTACTTGTGAATAGTGTTGCGATTACAGTCTGACAGTCCAACAGTCTGAATGCACACAGATTGTCTATTGTATAACTTAAATTTAACTTATTTTCATTTGCGAATGCTTGGGTGTATCCAGGCATGAAAATATATAACTAAACATATAATAGTAGCAATCTGGATCGTGTCCTGATGTTACGTTTGAATGCACACAGATTGTCTATTGTATAATGTAAATTTAACTTATTTACATTTGCAAATGCTTGAGTATATCCTAACATAAAAATTTACAACTAAATATCGTAAGAAAGCACACAGACTGTGTATTAGATATTGTTATAATTATTGTAATATTCATATGGTATATAATTCTATTTAATAACAAAATTAGTTTTCTTAGCTCGTGGGTAAATTTGTTATAAGTCATTTCTACACATTTTATGTCATAATTATTTTCTTTGTGTTTTCGTCAGATGCTGTGAAAATTTGCTTTCAGTCTAGAAGGAAAATGACGCATAATCTAACCCCAAGAAAGAAACGAAGATTTGTGGTCTTGTGTTTTTATGTAGTGACTGTTGTGTTATATACTTGGTAAGAGACCGGTGTTATTGCGAAACGTTTGTGACAAGTGACCTTTTTATTAAACCATTTTTTTATCATTACCATTTGTTATTACTATTTGTAAACGTGTAGGATGCCTGAAAGGATCCAACCCCTTTTGCCGTAATGTTGTTAATTTTTTGATAACGTACTTAATTTGTCAAATATTGCAGGTCAAATAAGGACCAAGTCACTAGTTTATTCGGCATATTAAATATAATTCTAAAAGTCTATGACGTCCCAAATAGGGCATTAATTTTTTCTCTTAAAGAAGCGATTAACAAGTATGTACTGAATGTTTAATGTTGAAATTCAACTAAAGTGTTCAAGAAAATTCCATAGGGAGATCTCTAATCAACAACAAGATGGCGGATTGATAATGTCATTTACCTTTAATAACTCAGAAACTAATTTCATTAATTGTTAACTTTACCAGATTTAGACATTACAACACACAACACTAACACGCAATTACATTCACAACATCACAACATTAACAAAGCCACAATCGTAACAGCTTGCACCAATTACTGCGATTCCTAATGTTTGACAATTATACAAACATGAAATAAGATACTTATGCATTAACAACTAACAATTAAAAACAACATGTTACTAGCCTAGTCAAGTCTCTGTCTTGATTGCATTTCATGCACGCCGACTTCCATGTTCGTGGGTCATCAACGTCATAACAATTGTCTAATGCTGAGCTATAAAGGTTGAGCAACTTCTTCTTAAACTTCTTTAAAGTTAAACTATTATTGGTCAGATCCCTTGAAAGTATGTTCCAAACTCTAGTCAGTGGCGTAGCCAGCCCGACAATTTAGTCCCGCAATGCAAATTTCAAGTTATTTTTAAGTTATCATAAACATGTTATTCATTTCTTCAGAAATTGATTCTTTTTGCAGTAAATAAACTTAAAAATGTTTGAATAGCGGGACAAACTTGTCGGGCTGGCTACGCTACTGACTCTAGTTGGCCTTATTAGGTATGAAATTGCTGCTCAAATAAATGTGTATAGTTTTGTACCTATAGTTTTCGGGCTAATGTAGCCGCAGTACCAAACGCATTTATAGAATCCGATTTTCGGGCCAACCTATAATTTTAAAAGATTACCACGTGCTCAACCGCGCGCGTTTAATGTATAGATTTAAGTACAATGAAATAATTTGCACAGTGTCATTAAATTTTTGGAACACTTTGTACAAGTATCGTAAAATTATTCTTCGCGATCGGCCGCAGATGATGGGTATAACTTCGGCCAGCAATATTAATATATTTGTGATCTGACTTTATTAATTACTTTTTAAATCAATTTTTTGGAGCATGTGAACATGAATGTATACGAATAAATGTAAATACTACTGTAGTTGATGCACAACCACCATAAATAAGACCTGCTTTATACGTCGCATTTCAGTCGCATCGAATGCAATTTAAAAAATAGATGAGGCAAATCATCTGGTCTATGTTTTGAAGTGCACTCGACGAAACTGAAATGCGATTATAAAACAGGTCTCCACATCTTTGAAACCAAACAAAGCAAAACAAATAAAAAATTGTGGTAAAAATAAACATCCAGAGTTATGCGGACAGTGTATACGGGTTGGGGGGTCGTGCATGTGACGCACTTGCACGGTTTTCCCAGAAACTGCTCAACGAAAACGTTTCCAATTTTTGTTTTAATTAAAGCCGTTAAGGGAAAGATTGTTATGAGGGCATTGAATTGATACTTCTGTAAAAGTGCAAAATTTTTTGTACAAATTTGATCTAAAAATTTCTAACACTTTAAAATTGGCTAAAACTTCATTAGAATGCTATATTTATCTTCGTAATGTTACATACAGTCGAGCCAATGTTGAGTTGAATCAATTGCAAGGATCTTAACAATTTCTAAATTATCGGAAGGCAGAGGGTATTCGGTGATATTCTGATGCAAGAATATCTGGTGCGTCTTATTCCGACGGGTTCAACCCAGAATATTACCATGAGTAATCCGGCAATATTTTCAGCGGAATAACACTGATTACGTCGGAATACTAGCGATATTCAAAGCGATATTCAACCGTATTCTTATCGGCTTTACATTAAGTGAGCAACAAAATATATTATTATGTATTAAGTGTCAAAGTTCATACAATCTAGTATCTTATTAGTTACAGTGCTGTAAGTAACTTCGTTACAACTTACAAGTAACGAGTCGTTACTTTTTTGAGTAACTTTAGGGGTAACTAGTTACATTTTGCAAGAAGGTAATTGGAACTGGAACTAGTTACTTTTTTCTTCAAAATGGAACGGTAACGCATTACATACGTTAACAGCGTTAAAGTTACTTTTCCGTTACATTTTCTGTCTAACTCGTACCATAAAAAATGATAACTACAGTAAAATTTGACAAATTCAAATTCTCAATAGACCTTTTGCGCAATGGCATCTCGCCGCAAAGCATGACGGTAGGAGGCTGTATGTTGCTTCAGAATGAAATGGCCGCCGAACAGGCGTGCAATTTTGTTTGGAAGAAGAAATATCGGCTTTTTGCAAACAATTTGAGCTGATTGGTAGTATTTTGTGTGAAATATTAAGGAGCTTATGGCTAAGTATAACAAAAATATTAGAAAGATTTGTGCATTGACAGCGAAGAAAATGCCTCGCGAAGCGGGAACGCTCGCGAATGCTCGGGAACGCTCGCGAACGCTCGGGAATGCCTCGCGTGTTGTGAACGTTCTTTGGGATAATTTACTTGCAACAAACCGACTGCTTGAAGTTAGAAAGGTGAGTTAACTTTTTGTGTTTCTGACAGCCAGCACCTGAATTTTCCATGCTTAAATGTTTTGCTAACATCTCATATGTAAATGTTGGAAGGCCATTAAGGCTCCTTGTCCATCTTTGCAAATTTGGGATTTCATTTTCTGCTCTAAGTGAATCACTGGCACCCTCCTCCATGTTTTGTAAATTACAGCACTACAACTATTGTTAAAATTAATATTCCTATCACCTAAAATTTTATAATTTTACCTGTGGTTTAATACAACCAAGTCAATTTTAAAAGCTAAATTTAACTATATTTATTATTCTAAAAATTACTTTAAATAGACTTACGATAGATTAAATACTTTATAATGGAACACGTCTCAGGCAGAGGATGAACAACAGCAATAAACCAAGAAAATCACTTTTATCAACGAATTTCGTGTTACAAACTTTGTGAACTTATTAAAATTCAAATATTTTCCCGCCAAACAAAACCAAGATGTGTAATGTCAAATCCGATCAAAACCGTGACAACATTTGTCGATTTCATAGAGTCTAAAATCACATTTTAACATGACCGATCACGGCTGAACAAGCTAACTCACCTTTCTAACTTGAAGCAGTCGGTTTTTTGCAAGCAAATTATCCCAAAGAACGTTCACAACACGACCGCTTCGTGAGGCATTTTCTTCGCTGTCAATGCACAAATCTTTCTAATATTTTTGTTATACTTAGCCATAAGCTCCTTCTTAATATTCCACACAAAAATACTACTGATCAGTTCAAATTGTTTGCAAAAGCCGATATTTTTTTCCAAACAAAATTGCACGCCTGTTCGGCGGCCATTTCATTCGGAAGCAACATACAGCCTCCTACCGTCATGCTTTGCGGCCAGATGCTATTACGCAAAAGGTCTATTCTTGAAGCGAGTTTTAATCATTTTAGTATTTTTCATGCAAGGCAACACAACGTATTAGCGTGCTTGTCAAATTATTCTGCTGACCAGTGATGAGTGGTCACGGGCGTGTTATTTTTGTCATGGAAATTCACATTTTTAAGATATTTACAACATTTAAATATTTGTTAAATGTTTAATATTTCATTATTTCATGGCCTATTAAGTCGAAGCCATGACTTTCTCTGAGCATCCTTGGTCATATTTGGCGGGTATATTTGAATTTAAAGCAATTAAATACAAAAATGCAGCACTGATTTGTTTGTTGTGCCGGTTCCAGTGTTTCATCCATCTCAAACTTACGCAAACACGTCCAGGTATTTATTTAAATTTGCTCACGGTTTCTAAATTTCAATGGACTGATATATATTTCTCAAAGAGACTGGAGTTAACATTTTCTAATTTGTATTAAAATTTCAAAGGTACATCTATGTCATTTTAACAGATTTAATGAAATGTGTTCTTACTCTCGAAAGCGAAAGCTGGTTGCAAGTGAGACACCACAGAAGCAGCAAAGAGTGGATGTAATCATGATGGCAGCTGCAGGTCCAGGAAATGCCAATTTAGTATCGCAACATAAAGTTGATGACCTTGTTGTTAATTTTATAACTGAGGGGCTGATGCCATTTTCAGTAGTTAAGCTGCCATCGTTCAAGGAACTAGTTAAAGGTCTCCAACCAAACCGGTCATGTAATAAGTACGTAGAAAAACTGTAATGAAAAGGGTCAATGAAAAGGCAACCCTTGTTAAGGAACAAGTAAAAACTGCAATGGCCAAGGCTCAGTTTATAGCAACAACAACGGATGGTTGGTCAGCTCGTCGACGATCATTCGTTGGAGTTATCCTCTCATTGGATCAATGATGAAACATTAGAACGAAAGAGTGCCACTTTTGCATGTTCACGTCTTAAGGGTAGACATACCAATGATGTACTGGCTGCAAACCTGGAAGGTATTCATACTGAATATGATACTTAGAGGATGATACTCATGACCACAACTGACAGTGGATCCAATTTTGTGAAAGCTTTTTCTGTTTTTGGACCAAATACTGAACAACCAAGTGAGCCAACTGAGAACGAGGTAGATGACTGTGCATTTGAAGATACATGTAAAGACCTCGCAAGAGCAGCAGAGAGGTTGGAATATCAGCTTCCACCCCACCAACGATGTGCTGCACACAATTTAAACCTTATCTCTACTGTTGATGCAGAGAAAGCCAAAGAAAATCCAACATATAAACGATTGAGTAGGAGTAATTTTTCCACATGTCAGGCACTCTGGAATAAATCATCTCGATCTTCTCGGGCTGCAGAAATTGTTGAAGATGAATGTGGGCTTGTTCTGCTGAAGCCAAATGCAACTCGTTGGAACTCAGTCTTTATGGCAGTTGAACGGCTGAACCGTATTGTGAAGGAGAAGAGTGAAAATGCTATCCAAAAGCTATCCTCAGATTTAAATTTACCTAAGTAAGTATCACATAATTATGTAAATTAGATTACACTTGCATAACTTTTTCATTTTGATACAAAGATACGACTGCCCACTTAATACAAAGATACGACTATCTACTTAAATGTCTATATAGTCTACCTTAGATTAGTTCAATAATATTTTATTCTACTATTACTAAATAGTAAGTCTTGCTTGATGTCAATGATGTTTTGATGTGACATACTACAAGCTGTAAAGCTTGCCTGTACAGTGTACAATCTTTATTATTGCCTAAAGCAGCCGAATATTTCTATAAAAAAAACTACCAATTACTACCATCTATAATTATTTTGAGACCTTGTGGTCTCTTTTCGTGATTTTTAATTGCTTAAATTAGAATTTTCATTGGTAAAGATTAATGGCTTCGTTATCTTATAATTGCTTTTATATTTATCCCAACTTTAAATTTAAACAAGCTGGTTAGAGTTTCTGAAGGACTATGCCTGTGTGATGAAACCAGTGGCCCAAGCACTGAATATTTTGTAAGAGGAAAATAATAATTCCAATGCTTACATGGGCTTTCTTACTCCAACTATTTCTATACTTAAAAAGAAACTCCATCAGAAGAAAAGCTCAACCCCAGGTCTTGAACCCCTGGCAGATGCCTTGTTGTCAGGCATTGAAAAAAGATTCAAATCCATGTTGGCTGATGAGAAGATCATTGCAGCAGCCATTCTTCGTCCAAAATTCAAAAATCAGTGGACAGAAGACAATGATTTACTTCAGAAAGGTAGTGTAATTGAAAATAGTTGTTTTGCAGGCCTGAACAAACTTGCATAAACAACGAATAGTCATATAATTGTATTAAAATACTTCTGTTCAGGCATTTCCTTCATCAGGGCAAAACTTCCAACTCAATCCATTGTTGGTGAAACTGATCAAGATTTGGTAGACACTGAAATACATGACGATGACAATGCGTTTTTCCAAGTCAAAAGAAAAAATCATCTGTATCTGAGCTGGAGTTGTTTCTTGATAGTCCTTCTGATGAACTGGCCATATACTCAAGATTTCCCCTGCTACGTCAAGCGTTCATTGAATTGAATACACCCTTACCTGCTAGTGCTGCATGCGAAAGATTGTTCAGCTGTGCTGGCTTGATCTTTAGGCCACATCGGTGTTCAATGAAAGATGAGAATTTCGAAAATTCTCTCCTTGTTAAGTTAAACAAAAAGCATTGGCAATGATGTTTTGCTATGAAGACTTTTCCATAAAAAGTACTCGAGACTAAGAGTATATTTTTAAACTTTAGTTTGTAACTTTAACTTTTTAAAAGACTTTACGAGCAAAACGGAACTGTTGAGTTAACGATAGTAAAGTTAGTTAAATGTTGTAAAATGTTATTTAAGATCATCAACCTTTTTTATGTTTGTATTCTGATTCACAGAATCGTCACAGAATCATGCAGTGTAAGGTTTATTGAGTATTTGTTTAAAATCTTTCATGTAAATACATTACCAGAAATCTGCTCTTCTATATACCCCTGCGTCTGTAACTGTAACTAGTTCCAAAAAAAGGTAACTTTTACAGCACTGATTAGTTAAGTGAGGATCACGTGAAAGTCACGAAATTCAACTATTGACCGCATGAGGTTTGCGAGGGCATTAAAAGTATTAATGCCTGCGTATTAATGCCCGGCGGCAATAAAACCGAAAGTCAAGTAACACAAAGTCATGTGTGACGTAAGAATGCAAATTTTGTCCCCTTTGAAACCGAAAGTTGTTTTTCGTATTTTCAAGTCAAATTATTTTGAATCATTTTGTTCAAGAAAAACAGTTTTTGTGTTTTTAATACTTTCGTTCACTTTGACACTTGACATTTTAGTACAGCACTTATTTACTGGGCCCTCGGGAATGCAGTATGTTTTGTGATCCGTCGACTGGTTCACAAAACATACTGTTTCCCTCGCGCTCAGTAAATAAGTGTTAAATCGATTTTAGCAACGGCTATTACTAAAACAAGGAATGGGGAATAGATTGATGGAATCAGGGAACGAGTAAAATTAAATGGAAAAACTCGAAATGATAAAAGGGGAAAACTCTAAAACCCAAAATACTAAAAGGTGGAATCCCAAAAAAAACGGAATAGTAAAACCCGGAATCTCTAAAACCCTGAAGGTAAATATCATTAAAACTAAAATTGAGAAGGCAGGAGAGTCTAACTATGCAGTCAACGTTACGCTTGACAATCTAGAACAATATGGTCGCCAAGATTGCATTGAAACATCTGGAATACCGACGCTACCTATCGGTAATCCAAAGCAGTTAACGGTTGAACTTGGAAATCTTATGGGTATTGAGATCACTCAAGAACATATTTCAACAAATTCATGAGTAATTCTCTATCTATAAATTTAGTCAATGACAAACGCCCACTTCATCACGAGATGCGCCTTGGATAACCCGGTCAAACACCATCAAACAGAGCACAACAATAGCTCATTGTTGCATACGTAATTAGAATTTTGATGAAAATCACTAGTGATCTTCCTCAAATTTCTTAATTACGCATGCAAAATCAAGCCAGCAAACAAATTCACACCCAAAATTGCTTTAATTGTAATCAATATTTGTCGTTTACAACAAACAATTAGATAATTACGATATGCTTGGTTAGAAATTCCATTCAAATCAGCAAACCAAAACATCCTGTTGCGTCTCGTTTCATTTGAGAAGCCATATGAACAACTAGAGCTCATACCCCACCGGGATGTCCAAACACTTGAAAAACACCCGCGCTTCACGCTTGTGTATTCACCATTATTTTCTCGTGTTTGGATATCCCGGTGAAACACTTGCTCTCATTGTTCATATATTACATCGTCTACTCTCGACAAGAAAAGTAAAGGAGAGATTCATCATCAATTAAATTTGTGCACCGCGACACTAATAACCAGTTCTACAAGAAAAGAAGCAAGCTTGCTGGAAGGAAATCGAAGGATCCGCCATCCGTGGCTAATAGTTTGGCTAGAGCATTCACAGAGCGGAAAATATATTCATAATAGAAAAAATATTTCGTCTCTATATAGAAAATAATTATTTGGCCGTATAAATGATTTCAAAAATAAACAATCAATGGCAATATCTCTGGACAATCGGACAGAGGGATTTAGATTTGGTAAGTGATTTATTCGATATATTACCGGATCCTAATAAACTTGATGAAAATAATCCTGACCTTATGTTAAGTAAAATATGTTCTAATTATTACTCCGTGACCAAGCTATGATATGCAGTCAAAGTCTTTATCACTCTTTCATTGTAATGTAAGAAGCTTACCAAAAAATCTTAACCTCGTTAATGACCTGATTTATACTTTATTATCATATATCAAGTGTCAAAGTTCATTCATTCTAGTATCTTATAGGTTAAAAGAGGATCACGTGAAAGTCAGAAAATTCAACTGTTGACCGCATGAGGGCTGCGAGGGCATTAAAAGTATTGATGTCCGCGTATTAATGCTCGGCGGCGAAATAAAACCGGAAGTGCAAGCATATGTGACGTAAAAATGCGACCTTTGTCCCTATGAAGTTGTTTTTCGTGTTTTCAAATCAAATTATTTCGCATCATTTTGCTCAATAAAAAAGTTTTTGTCTTTTTAATACTGTCGTTTGCTTTGACACTTGATATATATTAATAAAACACTTATTTACTGGGCCCTTGGGAAAGCAGTATGCGCCTCGGGAAACATCACCGTCTAGAGATCCCAAAACATACTGTTTCCCTTGCACCCAGTAAATAGTTGTTAATCAAGCAGATCTGATATTTTAGCAGTCACCAAAACTAGATTAAACAATAATATTGTAGTAGACATTCAAATATTAACTGGAATTCACTGCTTTGCCAAACTGAAAATCTTAACCAATCTACCATAGTTATAACAAATATTGTCCAAGATTTGGTAAATAAACATGTTCCTTTAAAACAAGCATCACTCAGCATGAAAAGGCAACTAATTAAACCCTGGATTACTGATGGGATATTAGAATTTATTAAGACCAAACAGAAAATGTATAGGACCCACTTTCACAGCAATAATGTAGAGAAAGTAGACCAAAATAAAAGATATTCAAATAAACTAAATAAATTAAAAATAGAGAGCAAAAATCGCTATTATAATACACAACTTGCGAAGTGCAAAAATAATTTAAAAGCTACTTGGTAATTGATTGGATCAATATCAAACGTAAAACAAAAGGACAAATGAACCCCACAAAGATTACAATCAACAATAAGATGTATATTGCTAAACTCAGTTTAATCAATATTTTGTCAATGCGGATCCAAATCTTGCCAATTCAATTACGACTTCCAAACTTCAACAAATAAGCTACATTTCTAATGTAGCAGTACCTAGTTTTTCCATGTCCCCAGTTACAGAGACTCGAGTACTTAAATAATCTTTTCTTGGACTTAGAAAGTAATAAAGTATCTATTGACATACCTAATAATATTATAAAAATAGCTGCATATTAACTTTCACCAATCTTTACCCGCCATATCTTCAGTGAATGGAAATGTCCACAGGCGTTGTTCCTGATATTCTAAAGATTTCTAGAATTGTGCCTGTCGACAAAAGTGGTGACGCAAATGAACCACATAATTATCGACCAATATCAATGCTATCTGTTTTTTCAAAACTCTTAGAACGGTTAGTGTATAACCAGTTGCATTGTTTTCTTGAAAAATACAATAAAATGTTCAATTATCAATTTGGGCTCAGTTTTCTTTTAAGTAAATCAGTTAGTGAAACAGAAAAAGTAATGAATGATGAAATTAAAAAGAATTACAAACTATTGTGCCTCTAACAAACTATCAATTAACTTTAAAAAAACGAACTTTATGATTATTAGTTCAAAACGGAAAAAGATTTTTATATACTGAAGCGTCTCGATACAGCAAAAATGCCGCAATTACATATATTGCTCTGCAAATAATTGATTTTGCATCACTGCAAAAATGAAGCGTCTAGAATTTTGTTAAGCCGTGAGACATTAGCAGGTGTTCTATGTTCTTGTTATAAATAAATGCGTTTTGGACGGTTATATTTTGGGCGACAATATCACGAGGCTTCGCAATGTCCATAAAAGTAACGTCAGTTTGCACTCCCTTGTCCAATTTCTTTCCAATAATGTTCAAAATGCTTAACAATATATTGTATTGCACATGACCTACCGTTTAAGAAACCAAAAATTGGTAAATGAATGTTAGATTGTATATGTTGAGACATATGGTTGAGTGCCCATTGTTCAAGAGTCTTGCTCACAATGGATAACAAGGAGATTGGGCGGTAATTTTCAACGTTGTCCTTGCTACCTTTCTTATAAATTGGAATGATGTTCACCCATTTCCATTCCACTGGAACTTGGGAGACTTTGAGCGACTTAGTAAAAAGGTAGTGAAGTGATGGCGCTAATTGGTTAGCACATTCTTTCAGGATACGAGAAGGAAGCCCGTCAGAGCCATGAGCTTTAAAAGGGTTTAAGTTCTGTAGAGCATGGCACACTTCTTCTGTGGAGAGATCAATGGATGAAATACTTGATAATGGAGAAGATGAAACCGGTTGAGTCGAGGATGGTTCTTCTAAGGCAATGGTGTACACCGAATGAAAGTACTCGTTAAACATGGATGCAATACTATCTGGTGTGATAGCCTGTGATCTACTTTTGGGATTATTAGCACAATTTCTCGAGACTGAGTTGGATACACTTCCAGTACTTGAATTGATTTTGAAAATGGACCAAAAACGTTTGGGAGTAATCTTTAATATGCTGCCTAAGGTTTGGAAGAATGACTCTCTGCTCTCTTTAATCGCTTCCTTGACTTCATGATCAGCTTTTAGTCGACTGAACTGCTCTTTTAGATAGTTAGTTCCCCGGCTCAGGTATCTCTTACGAGTGATTTCCAATTCCCAAAATTTAGTTGCATGCTCTGAGTTAGTGGCGAGGGGTTGCTGCATGCATGTATTTCTAGTTTCGTATTAGGGGAGTTCAAAGTCGTTGCTCGTGGTAGTTAGGTAGTAAAATTGGTATGTCATGACGTCATCCTCACTGATCTCAACAATATGGTGGACTATCATGAATGGCTAACACTGATTGGCCAGATTTAAAATTTATTGTTGATTGATTAATCACGAATTCAAGTTATTCAACTGTCAGCAAATATTTAAATTTAGTCAGCTTTTTGCACTATAATATTATGTATTTTTGCAAAAAGTTTTGGGAACTTTAACAACAATTTATTGTTGTAAAAATTAAATAAAAAGCATTTATCAGGTCAGCAAATATGGAGTGAAGCAAGCAGCGAAAGGAAAACGAGGAAGCAGAACGTTTAGCAAGGCGAAACGAGCGTAGACGACGACAAAGGCTCGAGGAGACTCCCGAAGAAGATTGAAGAGAGTTTAAGTCGGGGAAAATACAGAGAAGCGCCAACAATTGATTATGGCGTGAAACACAAGGCAAGTTTGTTGATAATGCGTATTTATACTTGTGTTTTAATGCTTTATAAAGGCCGGCGTAGCCGTACTCATCCAGTCTATTCACTGTTTAAATTCCAGAGTAAGTTTATGTTTTGTATTCATACTGCTTTCTATTCACTACTATATGCACTCGTTTTAAATGAGATCGAGAATGTGAATTATACTAAATTAATTTCTCAATAACTTACAGAATTCAGTCATTCGTGATCCTTTTAGCTGTTTTGTCTATATCTATGTAGGACTGCATACTATGACTAACACTTAACCGTTATAATGAAATTCCTGTAAATATACTTACAACTAAAAGTTCTTAAAATATAATTTTGTGGAAACATCACGTAAGTTTATTATCGCAGAGCTTTCGAGCTCGGATCTTCATCACTGCTAATCAGTGCTGCCTTCATCAGCTCGTATCTTCATCAGTGCACATTATTATTAGCACTGATGAAGATCCGAGCTTACGGATCAAAACCTCTACGATAATAAACTTCCGTGGTGTTTCTACAAAATTATATTTTAATTTGAAAATCACCATGCAAGCATACAAGGAACTTATCATAAAACGTCCTTATAATATGCTCAAAAAACAAAACCCCTGTAAATCGTTTTTATTAACCTTTATCCCACCCGCAAATTCCCCATCAATATCAACTCGCGATAGTAATCGCCAGCGTTCCATTTAAGAAATCACATTCCAGTGACCGAATCCCTCCAACCAAACAGACGCTCCCAAAATCTTCAGCGACGTAGACAACAGCGCGAAAATTCAAACATTCACACTTTCTGATGAAAACTTGAAGTACCAAGTCGAAAGCTCTAAGCATTTAAACTTAAAAATAAAATCCAGATCGAGAACATGATACTTTGTAAAATTATATTCAATCTAATAAAATGTTTGGATTACAAATTGTCAACTAATTAGTAGGAACACATCTAACAACGCGATGAATAAATAAAGCAAACAGAGAACACATTTATTTTCTTTGGAAATGTTTAATTTTTGCAACATGTACTTTATTTTCTTTCGAAAATTATTGTGCGTGTATGTTTACAAGTTTAATTTTTCCAAACAAGTCTTGTCCTGTCCGGCACGTCATAGACTTGGAAGACAAAGAATTATTACTTATGGGTGATTTAAATTGTGATGTCAGAAAGTTTTCTTCTGATGATCACACGAGTACACTGCAATTTCTGTCAACTGGCACTTTCTGTGTCCACCAACTTAAGCAGTTAATTAACGAACCCAACAATGGTAACAAGAACGTCAGTTGCATTAGGCAAAGTACAAAAATATTTATAATAAAGTTAACTCTGAATTGTACAAAGCAAAAAAGAGTTATTTTTATGATAGATTTGAGGATTGATCTGAGAGTAAAGATCCTAAAAGCTGGTACTATATTAATCACCTTTTTGTAAGTGTTATGAATCAAACAACAATCCCCAAAGAAAAATAGGAGAAACTATCATCTCTGACAGCTTAATGATAGCGGAGGCCTTTGATGACTTTTTCGTGAGGTATTGGACCAAAACTTTCAAATAAATTTGACCGTGTTGCTCCAGATTTTTCAGAAAAGTTAGCTATTAGACCAGAGTCTTTATTTGCTCTTTCTGGAATTAGCAAATATGAAGTATTTCACTTGCTAAGCTATATTCCATCCCCGCAAGGGTGCTTAAAATCTCAGCTGAAATTATCAGACCTTCTCTGACGTGGATTTTTAATTTTCTTATTAAAACCGGAGTCTATAGAGATGATTGGAAGGCTTGGGTTGTACCTATCTATAAATCAGAAAACAGAAAAAAATGTAAAAATTATAGACCAAATCTGAGAGATCTGTTTTTAATCAATTGTATGAATTTTTGAACTCCAATGCTCTACTTTCTAAATTAAAGCCAAGACCCCAAGAACTTAAGATAAAAATCCAACCAATGGGATTCTTAGCATATTTGAGCCCACAGATTAAAATATTGTGTCAGTCTTTTTTTGACCCAGCAAACCAAGGTTACCGAGATGTTGCTCAGGAGCAACTATGGCCTTTAAAGGTACAAAATAGGATTTTAAAATATTTGAAAAAAACAACATATGTACAGGTTTCTGTCATAACACAGTACTAATTTGATCTATTTATTAAATATGTTTCAATTTGATCAGATAGGAGTAGTCAACATGTAAATTACGCCATTCTTTGAAAAGGATAAAACACTAAAACGTTTATTGTACATGTCTGCAACTACTTCGCATGAATCTACTTCAGGTGGTAGGAGGTAATGCAATTCTTGGGGGGGGGGGGTTTCAACACACCAAGCGCAAATAAACTTTGCATTTGAAACAAGTCCAGATACTGTATCCAGTTGGGCAATATCGGCATCTTCCTTTTTTCCCTACGACATTGGCAAGAGACAAACATTGTTATACCATACGGGCTAGGGTGGACCTGAAACTTCTTTGCCGGTGGAGGGCACTGAAGTGAAATACAACGACAAGGAACCTTTCCTTGGCACATTAGAGAGGTAGTAGCTTGGGTTTGAAACCTTTTATCTGCAATGGTTGGTTGTTCTTAAGGGACTTTGGTTCTTAGCGATATAAGAACCAGGCATTTTTTAGGTAGGTACAACTTTATTTAAAATAACACGCTAGCCTCGTCAACATTAGCTGATTTCCACGAGGGGCGTGTTGACATTGCTCATAAAAAATATACGTATACAAACACTTATAAAATGAATTACAACAATTATAAAACAAAATACATATACACATTCGCAATCATAACATAATATAAGATACCAAATCAGAATTTGAGAGCGCGTATTCCATTTTTAAAGTCCGTAAGCGTGTCGGAATTACGCAAATCTGTTGGCATAGAATTCCAAAGCTTAGCTCCAAAATAAGAAAAACTTTTCTTGAGTTTTTCAGTTTTAGGATGAGGCAGTTGCAATGAGGTATGAGAACCCCTAAGGTCATATTCTGTAATATCACTTTTGGGCACAAAAAGATCGGCAAGTGAGCTCGGAGCCAAGCCATTTCGAACTTTGTACATATGCACTGCTTTTGTTGTGGCTCGTCGAGTCTCAAGCGGTTCCCAACCTAACATATCTAGTGCTTCATATCCAGGGATATCATTACTCATACCCAATACTACTCTTGCAGCCCTATTCTGGAGTTTTTGCAGTCTGTTAGAGAGCCGTTTCCAAGAGTGTCCCATACCTCACTGCAATAATCAAAATGAGGACGTATTAAAGCATTGTAGACAGAGATTAAAGTGTCTCTGTCAGCAAAATCTCGAATTCTTCTTATGGCTCCAATTCCCGAGGAAACCCTTTTAGCAACGATATCAATGTGGTTAGTCCATTTGAGTTTATTATCAATATCGACACCAAGGACTCGACTTTTAAATACTTGTTTAATTTTGGTTTGGTCGATTTTGATGATTGGCTGAGTGACAAGATTGTTTATTTTGTAATCAGAGCCGATGAGCATGAATTCGGTTTTTGCAACATTCAGACTCAATTTATTGGCCAACAGCCATTCCTTTATACGTGCTAGGTCATTATTCATGGCCAACTGAACTTCCTCTATGGTCTCACCAGCCACCGTAAGATTAGAATCATCAGCAAATAATCGAGAAGTAGCTTGGTTGAGACATTCTGGCAAGTCATTTATATATACTAGGAAGAAGAATGCACCAAGAATGGACCCCTGGGGAATACCACATTTCACATTCCTTTCTGATGACATCTTATCGGCCAATTGGCATTTCTGTGTACGATCAGACAAATAAGATTGTATCAAGGCTAAAGCGCAACTAGTAACTCCATATAGCTCAAGTTTACGTAACAAAATTTCATGGCTGACAAGATCGCACGCCTTTTTAAGATCCAGAAATACAACAAAATTATACAATTTGCGATCCATGTTAACATACCAACTATTTGTACTGTCAAGAAGAGCTGAGGCAGTTGAGTGGAAATCACGAAAACCAAATTGTTGTTTCGAAAGTATCGTATTTTCATTAAAATATTTGTATAGCTGATCATAAAGAATTCTTTCCATCAGCTTTTATACTTACTGCGGGCAGAATTGAAATTGGTCTACAGGGTGTATAAAAAAAAACGGAGCCCATCTTTTGTGTCTAATTATCTCTAAATTACTGAGGCTTATAGCACAATTTTGGACTTGTTTTAAACCACGTTCTTTTCTCTTTCGAACAAGCCGTAATTCGTATTTTTACTCCCAGTAACGTATGTGCTAATGACAAATTTAGTAAAAGCTATCGATATGAGATGCCCTCAATTATGCAAATTTACTATGTCTTTCATGGTTGCCAGTTGAATTTTTAATTTTTTCGCTTATTACATAAATGGTATTTCTGTTAAACTTAATAAAACTTGTTATAAAGCTTTACAGAAGATAACAGGCCGTTTACTTTAACAAAAACCTTCGTTATCCGCGCGAGCACAATGTTGTCCAAATTACATAATGTCAATATTCATGAAGTCGACAAGCTTGAACTATCCGTTCGTAGTGCACGTTAACGGTCCGTTATCTTCGGTAAAGATTTATAACAAGTTTTATTAAGTTTAACAGAAATACCATTTATGTAATAAGCGAAAAAATTAAAAATTTAACTGGCGACCATGAAAGACAGTGAATTTGCATAATTGGAGGGCATCTCAAATCGATAGCTTTTGCTAAATTTGTCATAGCACATACGTTACTGGTAGTAAAAATACGAATTGCGGCTGGTTCGAAAGAGAAAAAAACGTGGTTTAAAACGAGTCCAAAATTGTGCTAAAAGCTTCAATGGGCTCCGTTTTTTTTGATACACTCTGTATAGTTTTCAGGAAGGCTCCGTGGTCCCTTTTTATAGACTGGAAGGAGTCTGGCCAAGTAAGAATACTGTTGTTAAGAATATATGTAAGGGACGGTGCAATAGTAGAAGCTGCCGCTTTTAGGACTTTGCCAGATATTTTATCAAGGCCAGTAGCTTTAGTACTAGATAAGCCATTCAAGAGTTTAAATACTTTATTAACCGAGGCCAACCTAAAACGAGACATTACTGATTGGGTAGGACTAACAAATTGATCAAAAGTAACATCAGCGTGCTAAATTAGAGCCGATTTGAACGAAATATTCATTAAAGGCATCAGCCATTTCTTCTTCTGGTGAGGTGATACTATCATTATTAATCTTTAACTCATTAATAACTGTATCATTACAAGATCGGCCCAGTAGATTATTGATGGTTTTCCAGGCACGCTTTGGATTGTTGTTTAGGCTTGCAATTTTGCTGCGATAATATGCACATTTAGCACGACGCAAAGCAACATTAACCTTGTTTCTGGACATTTTGTAGTGATCCCAATTGTCGTTACCATTGTGAGGGAATGGTGAAAATGTACATATACCATCTCCTTGAATTAATAGTTTTGGTAGTACAAAGTTTTGTCTTTCAATTGGCAAGAGGTTCATCATCATCACCATCATCACTTTTACCATCACTGCCATCACCACCATTATTATCACCACTGCCATCATCATTTTCATCTTTATTTAAGAAATATAAAACATTTTCCGTGTTGATATACAGTTATATCAACACGAGTGGAAATTGGAAAAACAAGAAATTGTGTGGAAACACGACGCCCGCAGGGCAGAGTGTTTTCACGCAATTTCGAGTTTTTCCAATTTTCACGAGTGTTGATATAACTGTATATCAATACGGAAAAATACGGAAAAAATGTTTTATATTTCTTTTATAATATAGCACAAAGAACTTTAACAGAAGACTGGCGGGAAATTTTCCGTGTTGACATAGAGTTATATCAACACGGCTCTTAGCCAATCAGCCTTCAGAATTTACAAATACTATATTATAAATATATATACGACATTAAATATACAACTATCGAACAATATATGCTAATGAGGTATTTATTTATACAGTTGACTTATGATTCCATAACAGATGAAATAATATAGAACTGAACAGCAATTACTATCCATTTTCCATGAAGTGAAATTGATTTCTGGTTTCATGGACTTTCAAGGCGCACGTCTCGCAGAATAATTGCTTCATGCAGCCCACAATATTGACAGCGAATACATGCTTCAGGTTGCTCAATCGCACAAACACCATAAATTGCATTTTCGGGCCGGGAAAACTGTAGTTTTAAAGACGTGTTTTTATTAACACAGGGCGAAACTTTAGCCAGTTACAAAGATTGCTGATATTACGGCAGAAGTTTCAATGCTTGAGCTGGCATCAAATGCTTCTTTGTCGACAACATGCAGGTCATTGAATTATGCTTGTTTGATCGTGTACGAACTATAGACTTCCCGCTTCTTCCCATTAGAACTGTTTTAACGCAAAGCTTTTGCATTTTTTTTCATTACGGAATCGATTACAAAAGAAGGCAGGGTCGAGGACACTTTTATCATAAAATTAGCGTAAACAGCGTACGTATGGCTCTCAAGCTAGTATATCACTCACACGACTGACCTACACATAACATGGGGGTTAGTGTCCTTACAGCAGAGGTGGAGGCCTTAAGCTCGTTTTTCACTTCAACCGTATTGTAGGGCAGCGTATTTCATTGTTTCGTGAACAGTCTGACGAAACTAATGATATGGACACAATAGAATTCGCTAGGTTTTGCTACGATACGGTTAAAGTGAAAAACGGGTTTAAAATCAAACCACCCATAACGCCGACACTCGGAGAGAGGGTCGAGCTAGCGTCTAGGTTTTGGACGCAGCAGGGTGTGCTATAGTCAGTGTGGCCGCCTGAGTCACTTTCAACAGCATTGCATATCTCTGGACTTTACCAACGTACTACTTAAAGATAATGAAAGGAAGGAACAAATTAATTATTGAACTGCTCAACACCTATCTTGCGCGCTTGTCGGAGCTGTGATAGGAAAAATTGCTTTTGGCTCATCTATGGTAATTCATGAGAATGTCAGAGATGTCGCAGTTTAAGATGTTGTTTGTCATTTTTCTCCTGTACATTTCGATATCGCTACTACCCAAGTGACTTGCATAAACCAGTCTCCCTCGCATAATCAGTTCTCCTTATCATACCAGTGTTGGAACTAGGTGCGAGCGTCCAGTGTCTCTTTATAGTGGACGTTATCTGGGGGGGGGGGTCGTATTATATCTTATTTTCTTATTGGGGCTTCAATTCTCGGGGTACCCCCTTTCAAGCCTCAAAGGAAGATCGCGGAATGTCAGTCCATTGACAGCCAAAGCTCCCCAAACTTATCAAAGAAGTGTAATAGGGAAAGTTTGCCCACCAGTTTGTTAGCCGGCCCTGGGCCCCGTCTAAGATTAAGTGATTGATGTGTTTATTCATAACCAACTTGTATACATGTTAAATGGCATTTATTAAAATTTGATTTTAAATGGTTGCTAAGTTTTATTAATTAAGTATGTACATACTTTATATATTCAAGTTTGATATTTTCACAACTCAAATTACAAAGTCGTAATTAGAGGAGATAAAATATTAATCAGTTTGAAAAATTTTAAAACTAATTGCATAAGAACACGGCAATTTTAAGTTTATTGAGTGTAGGTTATAGTCTTTAACAACATTTATTATATACGTACATAACTTTGCATAAAAATGGTTCTTTGAGCCTTGCAACGGGTGTTCAATTTGTTATTTTCGTCTTTAACAATTGGTTGACATAGTTTATGATAAAGTATATAATATTATTGAATTTACAGCTTTGGACAGCCTTGTTTCATGCGATGTCAGTAAAGATGTTATAATTTGCATCCTCTTTTTTATTTTCTCAATATAATTGTAGTCTGTTAAATTTATGTTAGATTTAAGAGGATTTAGATTTGCAGCTTAGGTAGAAAGTTCCATATACATGCAAAGCGCATAGAAGACAACAGAAACTGTATGCTTGACCATCCTGCCATCTGAGCTATATAGCTACCCACTCCATGTATCTTTCAAGACCAGATACCATCGTCACTTTACGCCGATTGATAGCCTGTTTGAAGAAAACAATTCTATTTTCGTTACGGGATCCATCACGTAATCGTAGCTGAAATTCATTACCCAGGTCTTTAAGAACTGGCAACTTTGACGTCTTAAAAGATCCCGTTCCATGTCGTTTACGATAAACGTAAAATAGAGCTCGAAGATATTCTAGCCATTCATTGGAATTATCGAAATATTCTCTGAAGTTTGTTACGCCATTGCAGATTAATCTAGAATCATGTGTATCCTGCATGACAGTTCTCATCAAGGATGCTGATTTAACCATAGTTACATCCGCGTCCGGGCAGAATACTACCCAGTTTGGGCACTCGGTTACCAACGTTGTGTACGGATTATCTCGATTGAGCTTCTTCGAGTAGATACTAAATTTAACAATATATCTTTAGCAAAACCCGGAATTTGCAAACATATGTTTATACTATGACAAAATCTCTGGAACACAATTTCATATTGTGAATCAGCCTATATAACGATTTTAAACCTAGGCTGAATCGGATGCTTCTCAAAATCATTCGTCCGTCCGTCCTTCCGGCACTCTGACCATCCGCCTGTCCCACACTCTGTCCGTCCGGACGACCAACCGACCGAACGCCACTCATCAAACCACTTCGTCACTCAAAATCAAATCTTGTGACTGGTTTCACACTTTCACTGTACGGTCAATCGCGATTTTGCTATGTTAATAAACCTCTGCTATGTTAATCTAAGTAACTTACTCGGTTAGAAATTTGTAAAGAGTTAAATATCAAACTAGGAATGAAAAATATATAAATAAAGATCACAAACATGAAAACTAATGACGATCAATTACCTAAAGTACATATGTCTACTTTTTTCTGATTTATAGCGAACTGTCTACTATATAGTAGACTTCCCGTTTAAGATATTGAAAGAGCAAACCAAGCTAGCGAACGTGCCCTGTAGTTAGTCAATGCATTTAAAATATTTCCTTCTTTTAACTGTTGGGTATGACACGGGACTTCACGTATGAATTCAGGTAAAGTATTTTCACATGACGAATTCTTCATGTGATTTCATGTGCAATTCTTCAAAGTGACTTAATATGGAATCAAGTGTGTAAATCGGAGGTTTTGAACGTCTACCCGGTTGACCGAACTAAATTTGTACTAAATTTGACTATAAAACTAAAATCGAAAAATGCAACATATACCTTAACAACTCCGGGAGAAGAATGTAGTCCATGAGATTGGATGTCAAAATTCGATCATAGGTCGTGTCTTTGTCTAGAAATTCATCTATTTTCACGCAGTCCCCCAAAATAATGTGGAAAGTAATTTGTTGGGAAGGAATTTTTTTCATGAATGTAGCTAATTTAGATTCGATGTAGCATCCATACATAGTAACAGGGGATTTATCATACTTGAATTTTTTTACTTCTACATAATCCCAGCCAGCAAATGGGATTACGCTAGGACTACAGCAATAAGTAAACGCCCCGTCATTCGTTAGTATAGGAGGGCCAGTTAATGTAGGATTCTCTGCGAATGAACACTTCTGCGTACGCTGAAAGACACCATCTTCCATGTATTTCTTCGCAGCGGGGGCATGCTCTTCAGGTATACACCTATAGTAATTTGTTTTGCCGATAGAGCTCCCAGCATCTGCGTCCATTGCCTCATGGCGTTGCTTTCGAATTCTTGCTTTTCCCGTGACCGGCAGTTTCAGCCATCGTTTCCAGACCTCGTGTAACTCATTAAAGTGGCTCTTGTTCAATTTGATCAGCCCGGCTGTTGTAGACATTAATTCTCGAGAATTTTGTAAGGCGATGAGTCCACGAAGAGCTTCGCAGAGATAATTGTACGATCTTTCACTGAGTTGTAACGAGTACCAAATCTCTGTGATAATTCCACAAGCGCTTGAATCGCCTAAAAATATCAAGTATTATACAGGGTACATAAAAAAGTGAAAATTTTGAAACGGCACTGGGCCTCGAAAAGCGGCTTCAAGCATGAAGTTTTTTTTATTAATATACATTGCTTGGGTACTTAAGGTATAAAATAAATGAAAATATTCTGAAGTTCAATTGTTTCAAATGCAGGGGTGTGCGTATTTACCAAGTCAAAATTACTTTGAAGCATTTACTATATGCACGCAAGGCATATTCAACTTGTCATAAAAGACACAGCAACCCGGGTATTGAAAGCCAACACACAACAATTTATGAAACAGAGAGAGATTACAGATCTCACTATTTTTTTATACACCCTGTATATATTGTAAGGGCAGGAAGGGGGGGGGGGGGTTCGGGAGATTTTTAAGACTAGTCTATGACCCTTTTACGTTTTTCTATGCTGTTTATTTCAAATGTTCTTAGGGTAAAATGTCCATAATAGTCAAATGCATGTGTGCCAAAACCCGTATCCTCGACGAAAGCCCTCAAAATGACCGTGCCCAGAAACGGTAGTGTCGACATAGCTGTAACTTACGAGAAGCAAAAGGAACAGCTTTTCTGAAATGCTTATAGTGTTTAAAAGGTTTGCTTATATGCATGGTTACTAAAAGGAAACATTGTCTAAGTATAATATTTCAAAAGAAAATGACTCAACTTCGTTCTGGGCCCTATTTAGGGAAGGGAAAAGGCCCTCGCACCACCTGGCTTTTAAAACACTATCCTGGTTTTTGAATAAATTAACGCGATAGCTACATAATTATGCGAAATGGCCTATACATTGAATCAAAGTACAGGTAATTAGAAAAATCACGTAATTCAGCGGATTAGTAAGGCATTAAATGTTGAAAGTTTTAGTCGTAATATGGGATGTACGGTTTTGGAGCTAAGTTTAGAGCTGATAAAATTGTAGAAGATGCCAGTCGGTGCCAGGGCCTTTTTCCTCCCTGCCATTCTCGGGGCCAGAGCCATTTTTCTTACTCGGTGACTCGTGGAAAATAGATAATTAAAAGAAGAGCTCTAATTGGTTAATCAGTATGACTGCTAATTAGCTGGAACGTATAAGAGTTTACATGACTGCCGGTATAAATTGCACCCAAGCCAATGAAGTAATGGAGTGTTCTTGGAGTGTTTATGATGATGTAGTATACTTTCTTATTTTATGAGACGATGTTTATGGGCAAAATCTATGCCAACAATACATGCAAATGAACAAATACATATAATTTGTAGAGTATCTGTTAGTACATGAATCATGTATGTAGATATCACAATCCATAACGACACGATATATATATATATATATATATATATATATATATATATATATATATATATATATATATATATATATATATATATATATATATATATATATATATATATATAATAAAACTCAAAAGCCAGGTCCAAAACATATATATTTCATCAATAAATAAAAAGACAAAAAAATTTTTTACATAATATAATTTCTACGTTTCGAGGCTCAGCCCCTTCGTCAGATCCAAGAAAGCATGCTAGATCTCATCTCTTTTATACCCAAGCTTTACATAAATTATTCTAAATCTCTTCTCTTACATTAAGTCCCGTAGGTATATAAGTACAAAGTTTCTCAATCCAAAAGCTTTCCCTTTCAGTGGGATTATTAACATTTGTTACGTCAATAATCATCACCGATAGATCCTGAATCCCTAAATGCCCCTCTGTATAGAAATGCGAGTACAAATGTTTACCACAAATTTCCTATATATATATATATATATATACATTCTTTGGTCATATTGTATTTTATTGCCTGATGATCGTGCACACGCACGTGAAACTCGGAGTAGCATTAAATTTTTAAGCTATTTATGTTGGTTATGATTTCGTTTCGTCTTTGATATACCTATAGCTAGTATACCGCTCTGCGTATAATCATCGAGCACTGTTTGTACGGATTTCATACATTCCATATAACTTCATATATATATATATATATATATATATATATATATATATATATATATATATATATATATATATATATATATATATATATATATACATATATATATATATATATATATATATATATATATATATATATATATATATATATATATGTATATATATATATATATATATATATATATATATATATATATATATATATATATATATATATATATATATATATATATATATATATATATATGTATAGGTTATCATATGAGAGGCGAGGTGATATCTGTTGTATCGCTCGACAGACGATATCATATTTTGTCACGAGTGAGCGCAGCGAACGAGGGACAAAATATGATATCTTAACGAGAGCGATAAAACTGATATTACCGAGTCTCGAATATGATAACCTATTTATCACATACTTGTGCCTTTATCTAGAGCAAAAACCAGATTATATTTTCAAATTATTTACACTTCGAGTACATTTCAAAATGAATTCAAAATGATTGTTTAAAATACGCTAAACAGGTAGAAATTACAAAAACAAACCAAAAATAACTTATCTTTTAATAGCTGCAAATTTCTTTGTGCTATTTTCCTTGTATTATTTAATATTTTTATTCTTATCTTTCATCGATCCTTCAGTCGGACGCCATCTTTGTTTTGAGCGGGACAAAAAACGATATCGCGGGACAAAAAACGATATCACGGGACATATCGTTTTTATGTCACCGTGTTATCGCCCGGATAAAGGCACAAGTATGTGATAAATATATGTATATATGTATATGTATATGTATATATATATATATATATATATATATATATATATATATATATATATATATATATATATATATATATATATATATATATATATACACTATATATTTAGCAGTTGTTCTACGAACTCAAGTCGTATATGAGCTGATAGCCTACGAAGTGCAGCTATATTTTAATAAAATATTCTTATCAGTACAGTAAGTTTAGCAATGTAAACAACTTCAAATAATACTGCATAAAACACTATCACTTATCGTTATTTAAAATGATATTTCAAATAAATTTTTTCAAAAGTTTCAAATTTGTAAAAAATATAAATGCTTTGGGGGGAACAAACGCTTGTTGACCTAAAAATTGAGCACAAGTTTTGTTATTATAGCAATTCAAAACAATCATAATCTTTTCCAGCTTTCGGGAAACTTATTCAGTATTAATTCGTAAAAAAACTGTATTCTGTACTTGTGTAGCTGACATTTAAATCAAGTACTAGCCTTCAAAAACTTTAGCGCTAAGTTACTGTGTTGTACGTATGGCCAAGAAAAGCTGCCAAAATGTTCAAAACAAGAATTCTTGCGATCAAAAAAATTTCGGCCGCCATCTTGTTTTCTCTACAATAAAGTTTTCAAGTAAATATTTTTAGCGTATCTACACGTAGAGACAAGTTTGTTGCGTCGATTAAGTGATTCCATATCAGGTTTACAAATAGAGAAATACTTTTCCCAGATACATAAATTGCATCTGTTTGATGCATTACTATAAGACTTAGCTCGTTTCAAAATTTTCCAGGTAATAGATCGAGTAATTAATGTTATAATTGTCCATCAGATCCCAGATGTCTTTACTTAATTCAGTGGAGTTTCGCTTCTTAAGGTTATTAAATGAAACTTTGCGATGTAATTAAATCTCGCTGACAGGATCAATGTTATTGCTGAACGTGAAGCATTTATCACTCTAAAAAATCATGAACCTACAGTAACTTTCAATGTTGAGGATATCGTGTAATCATTTCTTATAATGGCAAGGCGTAATCTGCTCTGCTGGGTTTCGATCTCTGAGACGGCGCAGCAGAAGACGCCACACGAATTTCACAATCTGATAACAAGACGATTTTTAAACGCCGACAGAAGTACACATAATATGCTATAATGTATCCCACGACCTTCTCGACATTTGATGTTTGAAAGGCAGGTTTTCTGCTAAAATTCGGCCTAATTTGCCGGTTCCGAATTTAGTTGAAAATCGATGAGCACTTAGATATTCACAATTATTCGTAGTTTCGAGTTAATCTAGCTATTGCTTTTATTCCGAACAAGCAGAGCAAACCCCGCAACATTTTGATGCAAATTTCCTTAACAACACAAGCTCAGTGGCGGGTGAAATTTGAGACCAATTGCGGTCAAATTTGGCTGGTGTTTTTAACGAAATCTATTTATTTAAATAAAATACATAAAATACAAGGGGAGCGACCTCGTACTGGAGACTCGTGCAATTTTGGCGTGATTGAAAGACTCACTCGTGCATGATATTTCCAAATTGCACTTGAAACTTTGCTATACCTATACTAATAATAGTGCTAATTAAATACGTGCTTGGTTAAGGTAAGCATGCGTAACTTCTAACCATGCTCTTGAAAATATGATTTTATTACATGAGTATAGAGATTTATTCATCGATATGGCTGTGCGTAATAATCGTTCCAAATTAGCAATAGCCAATCGGCATCAAGAACGATAAAATTTCACTCGGTGAAAAATCATCGTTCACGGCCTTTGATTGGACGAACGATGTTTTTTCACCAGTGAAAATTTATCGTTCAGTGTTCTGATTGGCTGACCCGAACGTGCAACACCTGCTCGCAGGCTAGTGTAAACATGGAGTCTGATTTTACAAGTATTTTTTTAACTCACCGAAAAGAGAGATTTAAGACAATTTCACTGATAAAACAACCACCTAAAATCATAACGACGACATTCGTGGCCTCATTAACTTGAAATAAACCTCATGGTTTCATTTTCAGCAAGAAAACAAAGCAATAAATGGTAAGAAATTCCATTTTAATATTTTGCTTGAGTATTTGTTTTTGTCAGTAAGATATATCCGTATCTTTATACACTCATCTTTATACTCATATAATAAACAAATTACTTCATGGTTGGTTCGTTTGTACGATTTTTATTATTCACTCGTTGTGAAGGATCGCTAAACTCACTCGTTCGCTGCGCTCACTCGTTCGTTTAACGATCCTTCACAACTCGTGAATAAAAATCGTACGCACTCACCAACCATGAAGTAATCTCTATTTAGCGACTAATTAGCGACATTACTGCTGTCTTTAACTAAAGGAAAAATTAAACAGGTAATTATATAACATGGAAACTTACATTTAACTATCATGTACAGCAACAAAACCAGTCTTGCCAAAACACATCTGTCTATGTCGTTCAACGTAAACAGGACCTCGCTTTTGAAACTTTCAGGCAATGAAGCACAAGTGAGCACGATATTTCGCAAATCACCGACGCCAAGAACTAGAATGTTCATATTGGAATTGTAGTTGACGCCTTCGTTCTCTGACAAGTTGAGATAATCATACGCCGGCACATTAACCCAATAGTAATGTGCCCCACAGATTTGCTTTGCTCTAAAATGCCATTCCAATGTTCTGGCTAATGTTTTAATCTTTTCTACGATACGTTGACAATCGATTCTGTGCTCCTCTCGATCATTTTTCTGACATGCTGCGTCGCAGTAAAAAGCACGGTAACAGCCAGTGCATACTTGCATCGATAAGCCAGTTTTTCGGCATGAGGAACACGTTCTTACGAGTGACACTGGGTGACATTCAGCATCTGTGTGCCTCGCTGTGTCATTTTGTTTGCATTCATCACTGCAATATTTGGCGACGTTACAAGAACTACAAACTACATGTGTATCGCTTATCGCACAACGCCAGCATTCAGAAAATCGTGGCATTTATACTCATACCTCGCAAATGAAACAGCTTGCAGCCAGAAAGAAAGGAAACAAATACGATACAAAATTATTATTGAGTCTACAATTACCGGAAACTTATAAGCGATCTTCTTAGAAGAACACCGGAAGCTGTACTTAGCGCATTGAACAAGGCTCTGCTGGTATTGGCATGAATGGACATGTAGTAAAAGAAAGAATGCCGGAACACGAAATGCCGGATCACCGGAATGCCGGATCACCGGAATGCCGGATCACCGGAATGCCGGAACACCGTAATAATTATTAAAAATAAAAGAAAATTGGAAAATTAATTAATTAGCTGGATTGAAATTCTGCCAAAGGACCAGAAATGAAAGGGGAGATCCCATGAGATAGCACGGAGCATGCGCAAGTCATTTTTTAAAGATTGTGGATGTGTCAGAAAATTAGTGTCACACTATTCTCTTGTCAAAAAGTCTGTATGATGTATACCACTATCACTTTCAGCAAGTGTTATGAACTCCTCAAGCATATACTAGGGAGGGTACTAGGTGGGCATATGTGATCTCCCCTCGCCTCTTGGTCCTGTGACTGAATTTCAATCCAACTTCAACTTACAGGTAAGTTTCGTTTAATTCGCCATTTCTGTCACATGACCATAGGCTCAGGAGATCCTATGAGACTTTAAAGCTCTGGCACATCCACCAAATTCACCGTTGTATTGTTCTCATGCATGTATGTAGCATGGTATCGGCTATGAATCACACTGTAAACTTCTATTTCTCAATGTATTTTCCGTAAATGCACTATGGTTGAAAACCAACCCAGTAAACAAACTTTACAAACTGCTAATAGCTGAAACCAGTGGCGGATCTAGCGTAAGTCAAAATAAATTACCACAGCTCATTCTAGGATATATTTACATTTTAAAATACCTTCAAAGCAGCTTCATTGGTTAGATTTTATTCTTTTGAAATTCATAACCTATGACATTCTTATAAAGTTATTTTGAATTTAAAATTGAGCTGCTATAATTTATTTTGACTTACCCTGGATCCGCCACTGGCTGTAACATAAGTTTAACTATAGTTTTAGTGCTGTGTCTGCCAGCACTTAGAGAGCTTAAGAGAGCTTAAGCTCTAGACAGCTTAAGCAAGCGACGTTTTTGTCAACACGGACGGCAGCTGGAAGTAAGTTGCGTCGTTATAGATGGTGAATGATGACGTCAACCATTTTTGTTTGAAATCGACAGCGGCAGTCAGTCAACTTTCACGTTCATCATTTCAAACGCAAACGGCTGACGCCATCATTCGCCATCTATAACGACGCAACTTACTTCCGGCTGCCGTCCGTGTTGACAATTAAAAACGTCGCTTTCTTAAGCTCTCTAATAATTGCTTCAGCCCACAATATTGACAGCGAATACATGCTTCAGGTTGCTCAATTGCACAAACACCATAAATTGCATTTTAGGGAAAACTGTAGTTTTAAAGACGTGTTTTTATTAACACAGGGCGAATCTTTAGCCATTTACAAAGATTGCTGATATTACGGGCAACGGCGATGACCAGCAGGAGTTTCAATGTTTGAGTTGGCATCAAATGCTTCTTTGTCAACAATGTGGTCATCGAAGTACGCTTGTTTGATCGTGTACGAACTATAGACTTCCCGCTTCTTCCCATTGGAACTGTTTTAACGCAAAGCTTTTGCTTTTTTTCATTACGAAATCGATTACAAAAGAAGACAGGGTCGAGACTACTTTTATCATAAAATTCCCGTAAACAGCGTACGTATAGCTCTGGGACCTTCATTCAAGATTGCAATAATTTTATAAAGTGCTGTACAAAATAGTAATATCAGTGCACATGATAGAAATACCAGATGGCTGAGGTGATCGTCCGTGTAGGGTATTTCTCAATAACATGGTTATTACCCGTTGATGTTATGTCACACGAGTAGCCTACAAATAACATGGGGTTTAGATCCCTTACAGCAGAGGTACGGTAGAGGCCTTAAGCTCGTTTTCCACTTCAACCGTATCATAGGGCATTGTATTTCATTGTTTCGTGAACAGTCAGGCAAAAATGATATGAACACAATATAATACGCCAGATTTTGCTACGATACGGTCGAAGTTGAAAACGGACTTTAAATCCATGCCACCCATAACGCCGTCAGTCGGAAAGTGGGATCGAATTGGCGTCTTGGTCTTGGACACAGCAGGGTGTGCTTTAGTCAGTGTGGCCACCTGAGTTCACTTTCGACAACATTGCACATCTCTGAACTTTACCAGCGTACTACTTTGAGATAATGAAAGAAAGGAACCAATTAATTATTGAACTGCATAACACCTGTCTCACGCGCTTGTCGGAGCGAGCTGTGGTAGGAAAAATTGCTTTCGGCTCGTCTATAGTAATTCATGAGAATGTTAGAGCTTTAAAGAATTATCACAGTTCAAGATGTTGTTTGCCATTTTTCTCCTATACATTTCGATATCGCTACTATCCAAGTGAATTGCATAAACCAATCTCCCTCGCATAATCAGTTCTCCTTATCATACCAGAGTTGGAACTAGGTGCGAGCGTCTGGTGTCTTTTATAGTGGACGTTGTCTGTGAGGGGGGGGGGTCGTATTATATTATATTTTCTTATTGGGGCGTCAATTCTCGGGGTGCCCCCTTTCTAGCCTCAAAAGAACATCGTGGAATGTCAGTACTTTAATTTGACCGCCAACGCTCCCCAAACTTATCAAACAAGTGTGATAGGGAGGGTTTCCCCACCAGTTTTGTAGGCCCTGGACCCCCGTCTAAGATCAAGTGTTTGATATGTTTATTCATAATCAACTTGTATACATCTTGAATGGCACAGCATCAAAATTGGATTTTAAATGGTTAAGTTTAATTAAGTATGTAAATACTATACATATTAAAGTTTGATATTTTCAAGACTCAAATTACAAAGTCGTAATTACAGGAGATAAGATATTAATAAGTTCGAAAATTTTGAAAACTAATAAAACTAATTCTTGGGTTTAACTGGAGCCTTTTTCATTAATTCTGAGCGGGGGTCAACCCAAAATGTATTGATGATTGTACTGCACTGGAGCAAGCAAATCTCACGAAATTGCACACATTTGCTGCCAAAAATAAGGTCAACACATACAGTGAAATTTTTTTTCAGTCTGATGACAGTGTATCGATTTGGAGCTGACCCCCAGTGAAATTCATGACGTCGCGTAAATCCCAAGAATTGCATAAGAACATGACAATTTAAGTTTATTGAGCCTCGGTTATAGTCTCTAACAACATTTATTATATAGCTACATTCATAGCTTTGCATCAAAATGGTTCTTTGAGCTTTGGCAACGGGTGTTCAATTTGCTATATTCGTCTTTAAAAATTGGTAGCCACAGTTTATGATACAGTATACAGTATTATCAATTTAACTTGGGCAGCCTTGCATCATAGGATGTCAGCAAGGATGTTGAACCATCTTTTTTATTTGCTTAATATAATTTGCAGTGCGTTTAATTTATGTTAGATTTAAGAGGATTTGGATTTGGAACTTAGGTGGAATGTTCCATATACATGCAAAGCGCATAGAAGACAACAGAAACTGTATGCTTAACCATCCTAGTAGGTATGGTGCAGGTATAGAACACTTACGTCAGCATTTTTTCAGGAGCTCTTACCCGTGTCAGTTAGTTACCAGGCTACGATGTGTATACCGTGGCGCGCGCATGTTGACCGGAAATACCTGCGCTATGCATCAGGTTTTAAAGTTTTTGCTTGCAAAATGGCTTTTCAAGGTGATCTGTTATTCGTTTACTCTTTAGTCTAATTTAGCAATTGCTACCGTGTAGACGTGTTTTTTGCTTGCAAAATGACTTTTCAAAATGATAACCTTAAGAAGATAGCACCAATGGACATAAGTCACTTAGAAAATTTTTTAAGTAATCGTCAAATAATAATTGAAGAAAAATTGTTGAAGTGTTACGCAGAGGAAACTGCATCCCGTGTCATGGTCTTAGTAACGGAATACTGCAATGGTTGTCTTATTGATCATCCTTCGCAACGTCAGCATGATTGTTTGATGATGGAAGTGGATGAACGGATGAGTTTATATTTTGATGAAGCAGTGAATTCTGTGTCTGAAGCGACAATTGTTCAAAATTTTATGAATAGTTTACAAGATATGAAACCAACAGTAAATGGACTTGAACTTTTGAAGTACACATGTCAAGACTGGAGGAAAGAACTTTGTTCAAGAGAACGAAAAAAACTTAAAACTAAAACTCGGGAACTATTGTAGTTATCAGTTTTATTTTATACAGCTATACTTTTACAAAATGATTACGCACACACACATACACATATATATATATATATATATATATATATATATATATAAAAATATATAAATTAAGGACATTTTACGGTACTTAAACTAGTTGAATAAGACTTCCCCAATTACTCTGTAAAAGACAAGTAAATAATGTTAATATTTCAAGCTTGTAAGAGATGATATAGTTTATTAAGGAAATACATACGCCATTAAATTTAACCAAAAAGTGGGGTTTTTAAATAAATCATCCGTTTCCGGATCAGGAGCTCTAAAACGAAAACAATGAACTGTCAGACTTCACGTTACAAAATAATGCTGCGAAATTAATTATTCTTATGCATAAAACAATATAGGTATATGCTAAGACTTGCCTGCATGTGGGGCAGGAAAATGCTTCATTAAAATTGAGCAGAAATTGCTCCATTTCGGTAGCATGCAGCACATGTCCGCATGCCGGTTTTATTATAAATCCATTACACAGGGAACATGTATCTAAAATATGAGGAAAAACAATGAGATTTTACTTTATGGTTAATAAATATTTTCCGTTTTTCCATATTTATGTTAATAATTTGTTCACGTATGTAGTTAGTTGTATACACAGTTTATTACAAATGATTGCATTTGCATGAAGTGTCTAAAAGATAAAAAATGAAAGAGGACTTATAGAACTACAAATACAAAAAATAGAATAATTGATATTAAATGCTTACCAATTCGGCTTTCCATGTTGATTATTGTGCGCTGTTGATTACTATGTACTCTTTCAGAGCCTTAGGTTATTTGATTGTGTTTGTACTGAGGTCATGAATATATTAACCGTGTTATCTCTAGACTAGGTAAACTTCATTGCTGCTCAGTAGGTCCTACTGTTATGCTTGCTGTGATTATTATGTTTATATTTCTGGTTATAGGTCGGTCCCTTTCTTGCCGTAGCCCGTAGGTTATGCGTTATTCAGTTCTTGCTGTGATTGTTGAGTTTATTTCGACTCCTATAGAGTAAATAGGTCCATTTTCAAGGTCAGGAAGATTCTTTTCTTTCTGTAGGTCATGCATTATTTTGTTCTTGCTGTGATTGCTGAGTTTATTTCAACTCCTACAGAGTATAGGTAGATTCCTTTCTTGCTGTAGGTCAGGAGTCATTCTGCTTTCACGCTGTGGATCGTGTTTGGGTGTCGTTCCGTTTTTCATTGTAGACCAGGTGTTAATGCTAATTAAATTTATACGGGTTAGTTTGCGTTATGATTATTAGTGTACCCTGAAAATTTGGGAAGTGTCTAAAAGATAAAAAATGAAAGTGGACTTATAGGACGACAAGTACAAAAAAATAAAATAATTAATATGAATTATTGTGCGTTGTTGATTACTATATAGTCTTTGAGAGCCTTAGGTTATTTGATTGTGTTTGTACTGAGGTCATGAATTATATTAATCGTGTTATCTCTAGACTAGGTAAACTTCATTGTTGCTCAGTAGGTCCTACGGTTATGCTTGCTGTGATTATTGTGTTTATATTTCAGGTTATAGGTAGGTCCCTTTCTTGCCGTAGCCCGTAGGTTATGCGTTATTCAGTTCTTGCTGTGATTGTTGAGTTTATTTCGACTCCTATAGAGTAAATAGATTCATTTTCAAGGTCAGGAAGATTCTTTTCTTTCTGTAGGTCATGCATTATTTTGTTCTTGCTGTGATTGCTGAGTTTATTTCAACTCCTACAGGGTATAGGTAGATTCCTTGGTTATTTTGTTCTTTACTTCTTGATGTGAATGGGAAAACGTACTATGTAGACGGGTTTTGCGAGGAAACTAATACGGTGTTTGAATTTTATGGTTGTGTATATCACGGTTGTCCTTTATGTTTTGACGGTAAGAATGATCACCCCTTTCATAGTCATCGTAAAATGGTTGACGTTTATGAGGAAACAGTTCAACGGGAACAGAGACTACGGGACTTAGGGTACGAAGTAAGGAGTATCTGGGAACATGACTACCGGAAACTGAAAGAAACACACGAAATGCAACAGTTTTTAGACACATATGATATTGTTACTAACTTGGAACCTCGTGATGCGTTTTTTGGGGGCAGGGTTAATGGGTTTAAGTTATTCCGGGACATTCAGGAAGGGGAAAAAATCAAATATGTTGACTACACTTCATTGTATCCTTTCGTCAACAAAAAAAAAAAATATCCGGTTTCACATCCAACAATTATCCGTGAAAACTTTGAGGAAATTTCAAATTATTTTGGTTTGATAAAGTGTAAAGTTTTGGCGCCAGCTAATTTATATCATCCGGTTCTTCCAGTACGTCTGAAAGGTAAATTGTTTTTCCCTCTATGTAAGCAGTGTGTCATGGATAACTCTTCAGAATGCCGGCATTCTGAAGAGGAAAGATCGTTTTTGGGCACATTTACCACTGTTGAGGTTGAAAAAGCGATCGAAAAGGGGTACAGGATTTTAAAAATTTATGAAATTTGGAACTTCGAGGAAACGTCGAACGATTTATTTAGTGAATATGTGAATCATTTTCTTAGGATAAAACAGGAAAGTTCGGGTTTTCCAGAATGGGTTCGCACACCCGAGGACCAGGCAAAATACGTGAACGAGTACTATAAAAATGAAGGAATTGCTTTAAGAATAGATAGAATTAAGTACAATCCAGGGCTAAGGGCTATTGCAAAGTTATGCTTAAATAGTCTATGGGGGAAGTTTTGCCAGAGAGATGACTGGTTAAATACTGAATTTGTTAGTGATCCTCTTCATTTTTACAGACGCCTCAATGGTGCAGATGTAGAAATGCATGATTTATCTATTTTAAACAATGATTTAGTGGAAATAGTATTTAAGCGTAAGCATGAGTATCAAGCAGAGAATAAATTAACTAATATATTCATAGGAATTTTTACCACAGCATGGGCTAGACTTGAACTTTACAATCTAATGGACCTGTTAGGAGAAAATGTGCTTTACGTAGACACGGATAGTTGTATTTATGTAACTAGAGAGGGTAGCCCTGAACCGGTCCTGGGGGATTACCTAGGGCAACTAACAGATGAAATTACACCAAAACATGGGCCAGATAGTTATATTACAAGGTTTGCATGTGGAGGGGCTAAGAATTATTCATATGTTGTGAGTAATAATACAAAACATTGTAAAGTACGGGGGTTTACTTTAAATTTTAAGAATAGTCAAATTCTTAATTTTGATTCAATGAAAGACGTTATATGTAAATTTTTAAACACATCTGCAGATGACGTAGACAAGAAAAAAAAGGAAGCTAGCTTAGATATAATAAATGAATGTAAAATAACAAGAGAAAAACAGACCCGGCGACTTGCCAACAAGCGTGAGGTGAAATCTTATCAAGTTGTCTACGATAAACGTATAATCATTGGTAAAGGTGAAGACACTATCCCCTTTGGCTATTACTGGTCACCAGGTACAATTTCTCATACTGGACCTGCTCTTCCAACCATGCAATCTGTTCCCGACCATATTCTTTTTACTATGGTTCATCCTACAGCACCGAACACCGTGGAACATATGCAGGTTGATGGCACCGAAGATGATGTCGAGATGATGGATATTGAAATTTACAATGAGGACATTGCTGATGATGTTAATTTGATGGACACAGATAATGAAACAGACAATGACTATGAACAAGAAAATGAATCCGATCGTGATTTCATTAATGACTTTGAAATGTATAGCGATGAAAATGACGCTTCATTTTATAGACAGTCTTTGTTTTAATCATTCTTAAGATTTTAACGAGGAGGACTAATTTGTGAATGTTAAACCTGATACTATATTATAGTCAACCATATGTGAAATCTTCAACATGAAATATTTTAGCAATATTAACATCCTTGTAATTTTACAGTTTGATGTTATCATTGTAACATTAAAAGTTAATTATTAAAGAATCATGTATACTATGGTCCCCCGAAAAAACTCCAATCATTTGTTCACCAAAAAAATAATACAAACTTGTGATATTTAGCATCATGAAATTTGAGAGGTGTTGTTTTCTCTTAAATTTAGCAACCTTGTACTTTTTATGTGTTCGGACTTTGGTACAGGTATTTCGTTTAATATAAGCCTTGATTTGAACAGTCTAAAAGCATTATCACCTTAACATAGATACACCCACCTGATGTGCATGCGGCAAGACAAAAAAGAAAAAAAAACATGAAAATCAAATTTGTATGGATATGCCATACAAAAGAGTAAAATATGTAGTTGACAGGAACAAAAGTAACTCTGTTGTGTCTGTGATTGTGTATATACCTTTTTAGGTCAAAGCATACACTTTGCACTTTATGTTAATGTAAACAAATCAGTCACACACCTGTATATAGCTTCATATACAATTAACAGTTTTGTCATTTTAGACATTGCTTGAAATCAGTATGGACGTGCGATTTAAGACACCAGCTAACTTTTATATTTGTGGTAAAAGTCAATCGGGAAAATCTCACTTGGTCAGACAAATGCTTTACAATTGCAACGAGCTTTTTGATCCCGTACCGTCAAAAATACTTTATTGTTATGGTGAGCATCAGTCTGAATTTGACAGTATGGTTGAAACATTACCCAATATTAGTTTTATCGAAGGATTTCCTGACAATTTGTACGACATTCTTGAAGGTTACACAAACTCATTAGTTATAATTGATGATCTCATGTCCGAGTGTTCCAAGGATCTGCGTATGACCGATTTGTTTACACGAGGTTCCCATCATCGAGGAATATCCGTTATGTATTTGACCCAGAATTTATTCCCACCTGGTAAACAGTCAAGAACTATAAGCTTAAACTCACATTACATGATTGTGTTTAAAAACCCGAGAGATTCGCTAGGTATTGCAACTTTGGCACGTCAAATGTACCCACACAATACAAATTTCCTTTTAAAGTCTTTTCAAGATGCCACAGCAAAACCATACGGTTACCTGCTATTAGATCTACATCAACTTACTCCAGACAATATGCGATTGAGAACAAACATTTTACCTGGCGGGAAGCAAATTGTTTATGTTAAACGTAGCACTTAAACAACGGTTTCAGCTCAAGACATCTTATTTGCAACATGTCAAAGCATATGAAGGACAATCTTCCTTATCTACAAGTTCTGGCTAAATGCAAACCGAAACTACGTAAATTACTTATTGAACATGGGCCAGTGTCTCTGGTTACTTCCATTTGCGAGTGTGCCCTGAATCTACTAAAAGGTGTTATTCCACTCACACCTCGTCAGAAACGTCGCTTAGCACGGTATAAGACACATCTCCGTGGACTTGCAAATAAAAAAGTATCACGAAAGAAAAAGAAACAGTTTCTTAATCAGAAAGGTGGTAATCTCCTAACTGCTTTGTTACCACCTGTTTTAACTGTCCTAGGAAGTTTACTAACAAAATGAAGCGAATGATTTTGGTACCAGAAGACGCTTATGCCAGATTTGAGCAAAAGCAAAAGCTTGAGACTTCACCGATCATAAAAAGCATGATAAATGCGGACACAGACATGACAAATATTCTCCAACGCACGGGTGTTGATGATACAGAAAAGCAAAAAATGTACTATGCCAACCTGGAAAGATACCTTAATCTCAGGCAGCAAAAGGACAGCGAAACACCAACTATTCGGATAGCGCCTAATGCTGAAAATGAAGAAGAACCCACCCACCCAAAAAATGAACAATTATCTGACGAAGTCATTGTTAAACATATACCTAAAACAATGCAGTCCAGGGCGACAGCTATCTTAAACCGTTTGAAAGAAAGACCGGACATTATCACATGGGACAAAACTGGAGAAGTGAAGCTCGAGGGTGAAAACATTCCACAATCAAACATCTCGGACTTGATCTCAGATGCTCTGAGGGCGAGGAAAAATTTCAATCCTACTGGTTCAAAGGAATTTTTTCGTGTTTTATCCAAGATAAATGTGCCTAAAGATTTGGTGAGGAATGAAGAACGATGGAAAGAGTCCCGAATGGACCGCAGTTTTTCTGAAGAAGGGAGTCCCTTAGACAGTCCAGGGGCTTCGACCTCGTCGTTGTATTTTCAAAAGCTTCTAAAAAGACGTGATGAAAAAACAAGCAAGCCAAAACAAACTCAGGAACGTTGGCTTAAATATTAATCTTGTAATTGTTTACTTAATAAATTGTTTTTAAAATACGTTCTTAGTGTTGTGTTATACAAGGGGTTAGGGCAAATGAAAACACACACACACACACACACACACACACTTCATTTTAACTACAATGTTTATTGAACCATCTTTTTACTAAACTGCATAAGATTAACATTAGGATGATTTGCACTAACTCTAAAGTGAGTCTTAACAAAATGAGACACTTTCGCGTCATTTAACATAGTATTGTCATCAAACAACTGTACGATTTTGTTCATGCTATAACCACGTGCTCTATGGCTTAGGTAGAATATACAGTAATCACCGCATACGTCGGACCAAATACTTTGCAATTTACGTTTGTTATATTTCCATTTATCAGTGTGTTTTTCCAAATAGTTTCTAAACACCAATGGTGCATCAGTCCCGTAGCTGTCAAAATATTCCCCCAGAATCTTGTTGTGGTCCCCCCGAGCATCACTTGGACCGATCCAAATTGAAATCCAGTGAGTTCCAGGCTTGCTACTCGGATCTGTGTTCGCGACAAATCCGCAAGGATACTTGTCGATCGTTTGAGGTAGTTTATCACAGGGAAATACACCACAAAACGTTTTTTTCGTTATAGGATCTTCTTCTAGTGCATGAGTGATTTGTGCAGTATTCATCTAACCAGCGTAATCGTAGATGACGTTTCTTTCAGAATCAATATGAATAGTGTTTTCGAATTCACCGTAGCACACGAGACTCACAGCTACTGCAGGTGCAGTAGAGAACTTGATGTCGACTGCAAGATTTCCGCGTTGGACCACGTTAAAATGGGCGGAGGACCCGCACATGTCAGGACTGAGGTCAGCACTATAGAGGTTAAACCCATTAACAAATTCATCACGTGAAATATCGTTACCGACATCATAAAACATCTTTCCAGTACCCGAGAACAAGGTAAGGAAGGCTTCGATGTATCTGCGGGTTGCTGCAGTATAGGAGAGTTGTAAGGGTTTGAAGGGTACTTCTTCTCCGTTGACGCTGATTGCTAAGAAGGATGTTGTAAAATTCTGAAAGTTGAAGGGATTCTTCTTGTAGGCACCGTTGAATGCTGCGCTATCGACCATTCCAAAGATAATCGTTTTCGGCACAAGTCCGTTGTAGAGATTATCTTTTCTCAATGATGGATTTCCAGCAGGAATGATGAAAGATTTGCACTCCACACGTCTCACAGGATAAATGGCAGGTCCTTTCTTCAACGCCAGCTCGTGGGCTATGGATATGCTTGGATTGACTTTCACTTTACGTATCTTGAGATAAACCTCCGTCAATTTCACCCTATAATCGGCGTCCGCCTCTGAGGCCATCAAACAAAACTCGTCCACGTTTCGATTCATAAGTATCTTGAGATCCACATAGCTCAAAAGAAGCCGTTCGCTCATAAACACATCGCAAAATATAGGTCCAGCCATTTCGATGATACCGCTTCCTTTGCTAAACTCGTACCTTTTCTTGAGGCCAAGGTTGACATCAGCATGGTCTCCAGCGAGTGTTGGATCAGAGGTATCCATTTTAGTGCTCGTGTCTTTGTAGAACATTGCGGCCGTCAATTGAGACCGTTTTGCGGCTGGACCATAGTTGAGGAGCGTTTCCAAATAGGCACGATATGCATAGGTCCCCGTGGCCTGGGTGACCTGTTTCCCCTTCAAAAACACATCCACTTGTTTGAATAAGCTATGTAGGAAATTGTTGACGATGCCTACTTTTTCGCCCGGGTCAAGATCATCTCCGTTTGCCTTTGTTACTTTTGCTCGAACCACCAGGATGGTTTTTGCCAAATCTACATAGTCCTCCGTTCCCGGACAGAGGAACGTGATAGGTCCGCCATTTGAAACACTGGACACCGGCAAGTGGTCTACCCAATGTCCCTTTTCTAAACTCACTTGTGTTGGTGGTACAGAAAATAAATCAAGTTCACTCTTGGTGCACTCTTGTGATTTAGCATGTACAAAACTCATGTTTAACCAAATATGTCTGCAGGAGTTGTTTTCCGTTTCTTGGTCGGATTGCTTCTGGTAGTAGGCGTAGATGTCTTTCTCTTTTTAGCTCTCTTCTTTTCTGTGGTTTTTTTACGTCGTTTTCCACTTCCTGTTTGAGCATACGTTTGCAGTCGCTGCACAGCTTTCTGTTTCGTCGCATCAGCGGCTTCCCTGGTGCGTGCTTTTGCAGCCTCCTTGACATTTTTCCCAGCGAGAACATCTCCAATAAAGTTTGCACCACTGTTCAGAGCAATATTCCCAAGAGCTTTAGCCCCACTTTTTACCATAGGCATGACCGTTCTGGCAATGCTACGAAACAGACCACCCAGTCCATACCCCATTTGACCATGACCTAATTGCCATGGACTACCTCTGAACACAGTCATACCGTGACCTTGTTGATCAAGATAATAACGTACGTATGGATTATTCATCTTTATGAAAAATAACTGTGCTGTCTGAAATGTAGTGTTGTCACCACCTTTCCACGTTCAAATGGCACAGGATCGCCTGTGTCACTCCTTAAAAGAATTCCCACGTCCTCGAATAATTTTCTTTGGATAGGTACATACTGAATGTTTGTGAACGTTTTAGTAATGGTGTCACCAAATGTTCCCTCGGCAGGAATGCTTTTGAGTAACTGAGCACTCGTATCTCCAACAATTTGGGGTTGCACAATGTCGCAGTACACGTAGATGGTTGATACGGTCGTTAAGTCTGCCACGTAAGGACTTTCTGTCGTTTTTTTTAATATAACGTCTTTTCCTCCAAAACCAAGTATGATCGATAACGGTTTTATTGCAGCAAACTGAAACCCGTTCTTTATTTGAACGGTCACTTTTCCTGTGAAAGCATTGTACGTCAACTTGATGTTATCGCTAACGTTTCTGGATAACGCTTTATTCGCAGCTTTGATAAGCTCCTGCATGGACTGGTAGTAACCGTAATCCATAATGGCTTGCTGAAACAAACCGGTTCGATCCCCATAAAAGAGGTGCGTATCCACACCTTTTTGTAATGTGTACCAGGTGTTTGGATAGGAAATGGAGTACAAACCAACTTCCCAGACCCCCTCCAAATCAATACTTTGCGGCAATTTCACGCGATAACTTGTCGTCTTATTATTGGGAAACTCATTCAAGGATGCATTACTAGGTAGCGTGAGATAAAAATGTGTTCCACTCATGACGACTATAACACAACAAATAAAAAGAAAACAGCTCAAACGTTGTTTTTAGACTTTATTTATTTCGGATGCAGACACCCATGAATTGAATTTGTCTGGGTAACCAGACCACTTTACAAGATATTGTACATTTTTCCCCTTTCCCCGCTTTTTAAGAATTTTCTCAACCTCATACATGTCATCATGTTTGATAACCTTTTGAAGCTCCTTGTCATAAAATGTTCCTTTAAGCTCTTCGCCGTCATAATCTTTGAGTTTATATACTGCTGGATTTCGAGGTACGGTTTTGCTTACAGTAAATATTTCTTTTGAAAAGTTTGGTAAATATCCCTTCTCAAATTTTCGTTTAATTTTGCTTATTCTAACTTGGTCACCGACCTTAAACTTATATTTAATTGGTTCCATAATACCATTGGTATTGTCATATAACGTATGCCATACTTTATCTTCATTTTCTTTGTTAACTAGAGCAGGTTTCATTTTGATACTACGATGTAAACTGAAATTATAGGAATAAACTAAGTCAGGCAACATATCGACATATCTCAGTGTTTTCCTTGCTGTAAAATATCGCCACATCTTTGACTTGAAGGTACGAATTACTCTCTCGACAACAGAAGCCTTTGTTTCGTTGAACGTGTTAAAAAGTTGAATGTTTTCACTTTTTAACAGATTTTGAAAATGTCTGTTAAAAAACTCTGTTCCTTGATCCGTCATGATTTTTTCAGGTTTTCTACCCGATGTTAAAATCACTTTAAAGGCTTCGACTAAAGCAGTTCCTGTTTTTGACTTGACTGGAACTATCCACGCATACTTTGAGAATACATCTATACAGACCAGCAAGTAGCGATAACCGTCGTTATACTGCATTAACGACTGCACGTCTGCCAAATCGAGTTGCCATTCTTCATCAATACCACCAACAATGACACGATTTCTTTTAAAATGACGGCGAGCTGGAGCATGTAAAGTATATGTGTCTTGTTTCATTAACCAGTTTGAAATTTGTTCTCTTGACAGTTTGAATCTTCCCTCATCTTTTACATCACGATATAAACTTTCTGCTCCCCCAAAACTTCCTGGTCGTTTTGGATTGTAATAAACATTTGATAAATACCCATCAACGCTCTCAACTGTTGCTTGACTCATGATTTTTTAGTAATGAAACAAACGGGAGTTGCATTGACAATATAAAATTTAATTTTCGGCTCTCTCTGTCTCCCTGTCCTCTGGATCGGTTACTGTCGTTGTTATGTTTTCTTGTAATACTATTTGTTTCTCAGAGGGACCATAATTTTTGATAGTCTTACTGTTGTAACCCATCTGTATGTGACCTTCCAAATTCAAATCATTACGACCAAAACTAACGCCTAACCTGAACATTTTTTGTCTGTTGTGGTTTTTATCTCTTTTAATTTTATCACTCTTGCTGCTACAAGTACCCATGTTAGCTACAGAGATAGTAACACAACACAAGCCAACAACATACGAAATGAAGAAAGGACAACAATGCAGTACATTTTAAAAATGATTTATTTGTTCAGTAAAATTACACAATTGAGTTATATCTTAACTTGCACACACAGAGAACATAGTCAATAAGATTGTTAATAGATGCAGTTCTTTCAAGTTCACTATACAACTGATACCAGACAAAACATGACAAATCAAAAAGTCTTTCAAAGTATTCTCTATGCACCGTAGAAGGTCCAGGGTACTTTAAAATCTTGCACGCTTCTACAATTCCTTGCCACATAACATCATGATCCAACATTGATAAAGCCTTTTCAGCATAAGTCATCCATCGTTCCTCATCATCAAGAATCTCAAAACATTTTCTAAAGCCATTCCACGGATTCCCGTCAATTTGGTCATGTTTTACAATTTTCTCCTGTTCCAATTGTTCAATCTTACGGAAAACCATCTCCGTAAACACAAGTTCTACGAGTTTCTCAATGGTTAGGGAGTCAAAGTCAACTTCATCCACATACATTTGCTTAAACAGATGTGCCATGTTTTACTTTTAGACGTTTTTTACGCCAGTTCTTCACAAGCACACTCACCAGATAGATTAAAGTGTTCATAGCAATAACTGAATATTATACAACATTTGCATAAACAGTAGTTTTATTTCACACTCATGTTGCGTCATTGTAATAAGATAATATCAAACAGTATGACGTCCGCATAGCGCAGGTATTTCCGGTCAACATGCGCGCGCCACGGTATACACATCGTAGCCTGGTAACTAACTGACACGGGTAAGAGCTCCTGAAAAAATGCTGACGTAAGTGTTCTATACCTGCACCATACCTACTCATCCTGCCATCTGAGCTATATAGCTACCCACTCCATGTATCTTTCCAGACCAGATACCATTGTCACTTTACGCCGATTAATAGCCTGTTTGAAGAAAACAATTCTATTTTCGTTACGGAATCCATCACGTAATCGTAGCTGAAATTCACTACCCAGGTCTTTAAGAACTGGCAACTTTGACGTCTTAAAAGATCCCGTTCCATGTCGTTTACGATAAACGTAAAATACAGCACGAAGATACTCTAGCCATTCATTGGAATTATCGAAATATTCTCTGAAGTTTGTCACGGCATCGCAGATTAATCTAGAGTCATGTGTATCTTGCATGACAGTCCTTATCAAGGATGCTGCTATAGCCATTGTCACATCTGCGTCCGGGCAGAATTTTACCCAGTTTTGGCACTCGGTTACCAACGTTGCGTACGGATTATCTCGATTGAGCTTGTTCGAGTAGATACTAAATTGAACAATATATCGTTAGTAAAACCCAAAATTTGCAAAGATATGTACATGTTTTACGCTGTGACAAAATCTCTCGGGACACAATTTTCATATAGTGAATCAGCCTAACGATTTTAAACCTAGGCTGAATCGGATGCCTTTTAAGTCTCTCCCTCCGTCTGACCGACCGACCGACCAAACGCCACTGTCGTATCAAGCCACTTCGACACTCAAAAACAAATCTTTTGGCTGGTTTCTCTGTACGGTCAATCGCGACTCCACTATGTTAATCTACCTCAGCTATGTTAATCTAACTCACTCGAATGGAAATTTGTAATATAAAGAGTTAAACATCAAACTGAGAATGAAAAATATATAAATAAAGATCACAAACATAAAAACTGACGACGAACAATTACCTACAGTACATTGTCTACTTTCTTCTGATTTATAGCGAACTGTCTACTATACAGTAGATCTAGATTTCCCGTTGAAGATATTGAAAGAGCAAGCCAAGCTAGCGAGCGTGCTTTAGTTAGTCAATGCATTTAAAATCTTTCCATATTTTAATTTTTACATTTTTTGAGTGTGACGTGGAACTTCACGCGTATGAGGTGAAATATTTTCACAGGACGAATTCTTCATGTGATTTCGTGTGCAATTATTCAAAGTGACTTCATGTGAAATCACATGTGTAAATTGGAGGTTTTGAACGTCTACCTGGTTGACTGAGCTAAACTTGTACTAAATTTAACTTAAATCATATATCATATACCTATATCATATACCTTAACAACTCTGGGAGAAGAATGTAGTCCATGATATTGGATGTCAAAATTCGATCATAGGTCGTGTCTTTGTCTAGAAATTCATCTATTTTCACGCAGTCCCCCAAAATAATGTGGAAAGTAACTTGTTTGGAAGGAATTTTTTTCATGAATGTAGCTAATTTAGATTCGATGTAGCATCCATACATAGTAACAGGGGATTTATCATACTTGAATTTTTTTACTTCTACATAATCCCAGCCAGCAAATGGGATTACGCTAGGACTACAGCAATAAGTAAACGCCCCGTCATTCGTTAGTATAGGAGGGCCAGTTAATGTAGGATTCTCTGCGAATGAACACTTCTGCGTACGCTGAAAGACACCATCTTCCATGTATTTCTTCGCAGCGGGGGCATGCTCTTCAGGTATACACCTATAGTAATTTGTTTTGCCGATAGAGCTCCCAGCATCTGCGTCCATTGCCTCATGGCGTTGCTTTCGAATTCTTGCTTTTCCCGTGACCGGCAGTTTCAGCCATCGTTTCCAGACCTCGTGTAACTCATTAAAGTGGCTCTTGTTCAATTTGATCAGCCCGGCTGTTGTAGACATTAATTCTCGAGAATTTTGTAAGGCAATGAGTCCACGAAGAGCTTCGCAGAGATAATTGTACGATCTTTCACTGAGTAATAACGAGTACCAAATCTCTGTGATAATTCCACAAGCGCTTGAATCGCCTAAAAAAATCAAGTACCATACCGGGTGTATAAAAAAGTGGACAATATTGAAACGGCTCTCAACCTTGCAAAGCGGCTTCAAGCATGAAGTTTTTTTATTAATATACGTTGCTTGGGTGTATAAGGTGTAAAATAAATAAAAATGTTCTGAACAATTAAAAACGGCTTACGCATGAAATTTGAATGCTTAAAATTAAAAGTAAATTGGAGGTGGTAGCTAGAAAATATGCTAGGTGTTTTTTTTCGAGAGAATACTGATACTCTACGCAAAGGTTCTAACTTTGCACTGACGCCCAAAAGCATACCTACTAAGGATATATCCTAGCATCTGTTGAACAAGGCATTGGTAAACTTTCAGAAAACTACAGAAAGACGTGAGACAGAAAGTCACAAGTGCATTTAAAAAAGCAAGACCCCCAGCTAAACAGAACTTAACCTGCATTAGAGAAAAACCATGCAGGATTTAAAAGCAGATACGGATATTTTAATCCATTAGCATCATCTCCGTTGAGAGTCAAGTGGTGGAAACGCTATGTCGACGATTCTAACTCATGTACGAAAAATGATGATGATAGCTTTCACAACCATTTGAATGGCATACACCAACATATCAAATTCACAATTGAATTACCCACAGTCTCAGAAGACGGCCTAACCATCTCATTTTTAGATACGCAAATGACAGTTTCTCCTAACGGCGAAGTAGTGATAGCGGTCCATCAAAAATCTACGGACATGGAAATGTATTTACCCTTTGACTCACATAACCCGGAACAGCACAAAGGTAGTAAAAAGAACGTTATACCGCCACGCAAACATTATTCCAAACATCACGCAGCAAAAAGAAATCGAAAAGGAAAATGTTCGTAGAGCCTTGCAAGCTGTTGGCTACACCTCAGCGTTATAAATAAAGCAGTAAACAAAATCAGATCTAAAAATAGAACGCATACAGATCTCGAAGCAGTGAAGTTCCAAAGGGTTATACGTAAGAGGCATTTTTAGCTGGCGCTAATAAGGTTAGGACAGCGTGTAAGCCAGTTACAACCTTGGGTGATTTACTTATCATTTATAGACCTGGAGCAAGGGGGATTCGGTGAAATATTTCCTAAAGCGATGGTATTTCCCGAGGGCTTCAGCTCGAGGGAAATATCTTCACTGAAGCAAGTACTTTGCCGAATCCCCTGAGCGGAGGGTCTATGTTTCCTGAGCGGACAGTCTAAGTTCTTCAAGTTGAACATACTTTCGTGAATATGATGCTCTAAAATACAAAATAGTTAGATATTTGTCTATTTTTACAACGAGAGGTACAGAAAATTCTCTTTAACTTTTTAAATATTTGTGTGTTTCAACGTCCTTGCCCTCCAAAATACTTTATAATTCTTCGTAAAGTTCATCAAACTTTTCGCACATTCCGCCATTTTTGTTTACAAAAACTTGCCAATCTGTGCTTGCGTACAAGCGTTGCCATGACAGCGTGAGATATTTAGCATATCTCACTTTAAAAATGAGATATAGTCATATCTCACTTTTAAAGTGAGATTCTGGCGAAATCATCTCATCACGTGGTAGAAATGCGATATTTTGATTGGACAAATTGAATTTGAGGTATGATACTCCAAAATATCGACCATCAAAATCCCAGCTCAAAAGGATTGTTTGCAAATTTAAGTGCAAATCCTGTGACTTTGTCTACGTTGTCATGGGGAGAGCAAACGAAGCTGAAAATCATGGTGGGCAGAGCATAAACCGGGCACAAGACAAGAGATTGAGTCAGGAATAAAGGTTCACGCAGAAACAAATGGGCATGACGTGGGCATGGAGGATGTGGAATTTTACAAAAAGGTGTTAACAACTACAGTGGATGGATTTTTCTCCAGTCGTTTCATTCAGTAAAACACAATGGAGCTATTTACAAAACGTCTGCAGAACAAGACTCGAATGACAATCTTTACATGTGCATATGCGGATATTGTTTATATGCTCTGCTTTACTATGTAAATAATCTATTTTTGGTTAGCTGTTATAATTGTTATTATTATAAATTTCATAAAATATCAGTTTGAATAATTCAACAACATTTAAATATCAGTTTAAATATCAATTGAAATATTTCAAATTTCAACACATGCAACAGCAGCAATACAAAATCTATCGAATGTTTATTATATATTTGACTCTTTTATTCAGTGTTTAAAGTGCATTGTGGGAGGGGCCCGCACATGGCAAATCCGGGCCTGTATTTTTTAAATGACATTCGCAACGAAAATTTTTATTGGCTATTTTAAAAGTGTTATGATAACTTATAATGGATATGATAACAATTCGCTATCAAAATCCTCTATTCATGAGTTATGTGCATTTCAAATTTTAAATTGGGCGCCATTTTGAATCAATTTCTCAAAAAATTGTCTGTAAGCCAAATTGGTGGATGTGACGACATAGGATGGGTCTCTGAATGACAACAATATATTTTAGTAAAGTGTATATTGTGGTTTGAAGCATTTACTAAAGGATTTGTAGTTTTTCACGTGACTAATGGTTAGAATTCATGAGAACCAAGTAGGAGAGATATTCCCCTATCAATTTGAGCCGGAGCCGTCGACAAAAACAAACGATGCCAGCGACGACAACGATACTGATCAAAGTGATGTTATAACCTCATCTGATGAGGATGTCGACCACGAGTTTGAAAGTGCAAATGCTTGGTGCCATTAAGATCTTAGTTGGTGTATATGCAGTCATTGCTCATTATCCACTAAGGCTGTTGAATGTTTTTGTTGCCACGAGAAGGCGCTGGAGTACGAGTACGAAGTGCAAACCGCGCGGTACAAATTACATGAAGTATTTATCGCCTACATTGTATATTGAACTAATTTTTCATGATTGAATATGTACAGAATATGTATATAAGAATTCCCGCAATACAACATTTCATTTGTAATACATGCTATTGAAACACTGGTCCGATTTTCCTATGCGGCAGCGTGAGGCATATAGTATCTGGGAGCAAGTTTTCGAATGGGAGGGTTGATATTATTGTCAAACGCTATGCTTGCGAATATATCTAAAATTTGAAACCTACCCTCATTTACTCGTATCATTTCAAAACCACACCGATTCTTCCATGCAATGGTTGTTAGTGAAGAATTAAAGCTAAAATTCAAGCGCTTTTGTGCTGAAAATTTTGATTGAATACATGAAATAGAAGCTTATTTACAAGCACTTATAAGAGTCTTATAATATTGTCGGAAATTTCCGCACGAACACGCTATTGACACTATTCTCACGCTATTCTCAGCGAATTGAGCGCGTATAGTTGTGAAATATAGCTCTCTAAAAAAACAGGCACGCTATGCGTACATGTATCTGCGAAAAAAGGTACGCTACGCGTACAGGTAGCTGCGCACAGCATAAATATGTAGTAGAATGATTGCAATAAATATTGAAATAAATTGTCCAATGTGTTTGAAATGATTACTGTATAAGATAAAATTTTTCATAAAAACATGTGAAATGATTATAACATAAAATTTTGACAACAGTATCATTTCAGAGGTAAATACTTGAAATATTTTAACATTTATCACAATTGTTGGAACCAAATTTGCATAGATGTTAATGGCTACTATCTAATTGTTATTTTTAAAAATCGATATAAAAATGCTTGTCGAGTATACAATGCTTAAATCAAATAACTTTAGTTTTACAAATATGGTTTACTACAGAATGTATAAAAAAGTAGACCCTTTGGAATGCTTTTTAATTCGGTCGAATTAATACATGCGTAGAAATGCATGATACACATGGGACAAGTTAGAATAACTTCAGCAAACAAAACAGGCTGTACAAAAATGTGAATTTGTAATTCATTCTATTGTTTAAGATATTCAAGGTGTATTCAAAATTAGAACGAATTAAATCTGTTGAGTGACCTTCGAATCGAGTCATTCTGAACTATCAAATTAGTGCAACAGATCGCAGCAGATTAACTGGTGATCAATTTAACATCAATCACTCGTGCAAAATTAGCTTTGTCTCACATGAATATATTTTTGTTTTAATGCAATTGCTGGCTATTCAGATTTAACAAATAAGGCCACTCAAGCTGATATTACTACCCAAGGGAAAATGTTGGCCTATTATTCAGACTTTGAGCATGAGTACTACTAAGTGCTGGTATGCGGTTTCTATACATGATATATACATTTAAAATTAAATCAAAGAAAAAATACTCAAACTGATGAATTGACTGACTATTCAAAAGAACAAGAAGTTCAAGAAATTTCATACAAGCATAAGGTATGTACCAAATAAGTGCAATCACAGACAAATACTAGATAATGCAAGTGTACACTGCAAGCACAACTAGTGAAGCTGACACACAAGGCACATAATGAAAACAACAAGCCCATCCATCAAAACATACAGTATACTCAAAACCGTTTTAAACAAGTTAACTGGACTCCTAAAAATTACGTAAATATTGTCCATGTTGTTATTGTACCTTTATTATCATTGTATCAACAAGGACCGCGAAGCGGGGTGGCTGGCTGGGCTAAAGCCCCACCAATAGTTTTTGTTCAATACATATGTTTACATTAAAAATATAAGAATCGAGGCAAAAACTATATGCCACTTCATGATGATTGTTGAAATTAGAAGTGTTTCCAGGCATCTCAGCTCTTGATTTCAAAAGTTTCCCCTCTAGATATCTCGCACCTTCGGTGCTCGATTTGCCCCACCAAAAAAAAAACCGCTCCGCGGTCCCTGATCAATATCACTGCTTCTGTCAAATCGGTTTGTTGACTGTTGTAAACAGATGGATAATCCAACCGATGCAATATTTCCCCAGTTATCAAACCATCATCTTGCTTAGACATATTTACAATAGAAATAGAATATCCAGTCACGCTACGAAAAGTCTTCAGTTCAATAAACCTAAGCAGGCCTTGTAGGCTTAACTCTTCATTTAACAGTCTTGGCACACGCCATTTTGGAATTTGGAATATCACTCCAGTTACACATACTATGGTCTGAATGGTCACTAAGTAATACGTCATTTTAATGTTATATTCTCGACTATATTGGCTATTATTAACTTACGCATTCGGTAATTGGCTACAAGCTAACAACTAACAGCACGCACACGATAGCAATATATCTGCATTTGCAGATACAAAAAGCTTTTCAAAGCGATTCTACTGGTACGATTGCCAAGAACCAAACCGTGGAAAAAGCGGAGATATTTTTAATGAAATTTAACTGTTTACAACGTATGTTTATTCAGACAATGAAATTTACCAATATTTTACAAGATATCACATTTCATATAGTCTAAACGGCCGCACATCGGCTGCATTGCACTCTATAAAAAAGCCAAGAAGACATTTTGATAAAACTTTAAACGCTGATTCGAATGGTGGTATTTGTTTTCTTTTGCGTTGCGTGAAACCCGAGCTATGTCACGGCAAATTCATCGTTCTTTGAAGAGTCTAATGTCAGGAAAGAATTTTAACAGAAGAAATACGCGCGTTTATTGAAAATATTTTTAAAAATATGGCCGCAAGACAATGAGGTAGAGCTGTTGTGCAATTATCCAATTCGATTTTCCCGTTATATTCCATTTCAACAAAATATTCATGCCACAAGTTGTGAAGTCAATAATAATCAATATTGTCTGATTTCCCGAACTATCTTATGTCGTCACATGTACAAATGTATGCAAGCATAAATTAGCATGTGCGCATTTTTTCAAAATGGCGGACGACTGTTTAATATTTTTACAATTATTTGCAAGATCTAAACGCGACAAACGCACAAAAACTAAAAATTAAGTATTCCGTAGGAAAGTTTAGTGGATATAAGAAATAAAAATTTTGGTTGCCAATGTCCTTTAAAAGAAATTTCTTAGTAGCCATAGTCGGCTCACATATGATAAAGTATTTCTCCCACAAGCAAAGGTTACATCCATCTGAAGCTGGGTTATAACATCTAGCACGTTTAAGTATTTTCCAGTTAATTATATAGTCAATGTTATTGTTCTCCGTTTCCCACACATACTTGCTTAGCTCAGTGAAATTACGTTTGTTGTAGGAATTAAACGACGCTTTGTGGTTCGCGTATCTTGCTTTGAAATAATTTTCTGTGAGTCCAATATATGTTTGAGCAGTCTTGTCGGACGTTTCCTTGCCATTGGTGGTTGTGACTGTGGCTTGATATATGACTGATTTAACCTTACACTTGTTGGACAGAGGGCATTCAGTTTTGTTTTGGCAATTGCACGCAGTTTCGTTGTCAGTCGAAGATGATTTGGATAATTTGGACTTGTTATGTCTGTCAATAGTTTACTTGATGTTTGGCATACAACTGTAGCTAACCTTTACTGCGTTGCGGTTAAGTATTTTGTGCAGGGGGTGTTTGTATACCTAAAATTCAAAATGTCCAATCACAACATTGTATTTCTATCACGTGACGTAGTGATTCTACCTGGTATTTTGTTTAGGAAATGGAATATTTACTGTATCTCACGTTAAAAGTGAGATACAGTAAATATCTCACGCTGTCATGGCAACGCTTGTACACGCAAGCACAGGTTGGCAAGTTTTCGTCAACAAAAATGGCGGAATGTGCGAAAAGTTTGATGAACTTCACGAAGAATTATAAAGTATTTTCGAGGGCGAGGGCGTTGAAAACACAAATATTTAAAAAATTAAAAGGAATTTTCTGTACTTCTCGCTATAAAGGTAAACAAAGAACTGGCTATTTTGTATTTTAGAGCATCATATTCACGAAGGTACGTATGTTCAACTTGAAGAGCTTAAAAGTTTATTCTTACGGAAGTTTTTGATTTTTGGTATAATATATCATTTATAGACCATCCGCTCGGGGGATTCGGCGAAATATTTCCTTCAGTGATGATATTTCCCTCGGGCTAAAGCCCTCGGAAAATATCATCACTTCAGGAGATGACGGCCTCGCAGCATTTAAGAGGGTCTAAATGGGGGGTTGCCCTAAACAGTAAACATTAGATTTTTTACCACTTTAACAATAACAGTAAAAAATTTCACACAACAGTAAATTTTGCCCCAAACGTAAAAAATATGTAATTTCTCGCCAGATTATAATTCTTATAATGTATAGCAATCGGACTAACTACATTATTATTGATTACGCAAAAATAATTGAAATTTTTATTTGGCAAGTAAATGGAAAGTCAAAGAGGTTATAAATGTGTAGTTACAAATCTAGTCGAGCCGCTGCTCGAAGTGTTCGTCCGGATCGAGATGTTCTTCTTGACTGAACTCCAATAAGCACAAGCTCATCTGAATCAAGACCAGTCCCGTCGACTTCTGTTTCGTCATAATCGCTATCTGTTTCGTATTCATCTGCTTGACCGGTTTGACCATCTTTTTCCGGCATTTGGGCCACTTGTGTTGAGGTTGTCGGTCTTGTCGGGAGCATAGCTGCAGGCCGATCTTCCGGGTCGACCTCTTCGCATGGTTCATTAGCTTACGTTGATTCTGTTCTATGCAATCCACTTCTGATATCTGCGAGGTCAGCCTCTTCCGACCTTTCAGAATCACAGTCAGTATCAAAATTGACTGTTTGAAATGCAGTGGGTGCGTTAACAATCTCGTTCCCCGAGCCTGCGATCCCTTGGGAAGGAAACGGAGGCTCTGGGATATTCCGTGATCGACATACAAAAAACTGTATGTCGCCTGTACTGGGCATGCGATTCAATAAGCTGCAATAGTCTTTTTCTAAAGCTTTTTGGAACAGTACTTTTACTATTTTGTTTGTAATGTCAGTGGAAAATATTAGTTTATTTAATTCTGTGTTGGACGAAGCGTTAGAGCGACTGGGTAAGAAGAATCTCAAATTGAAGGAGTGTCAATACGAAGCGGTAAAGGCTGTTGTAGTCGACCGGAAAGACACGATTTGTATCTTGCCTACTGGTTATGGAACGTTACTTATATGCCAGCTTCTTCCCTTCGTCTTATTCATACAGTCAGTGGCGGATCTAGCGTAAGTCAAAATAAATTACCACAGCTCATTCTAGGATATATTTACATTTTAAAATACCTTCAAAGCAACTTCGTTGGTTAGATTTTATTCTTTTGAAATTCATAACCTATGACATTGTTATAAAGTTATTTTGAAATTAAAATTGAGCTGCTATAATTTATTTTGACTTACCCTGGATCCGCCACTGCATACAGTTTTTTGTTTGTTGATCATGGATTATCCCAGAGCCTCCGTTTGGAAAGTCCCTTATATGCCAGCTTCTTCCCTTCGTCTTTATTCATACAGTTTTTTGTATGTCGATCACGGATTATCCCAGAGCCTCCGTTTTCTTCCTAAGGGATCGCAGGCTCGGGGAGCGAGATTGGTGCGTTAACATACACGTTAGCAACCTCGATCCCAGGGCCTTTTCTTAAATTAGGGAAGGGAAAAGGCTCTTGCATAGGCTGGTCTATTTTTTAATCCCATTGGCTCATTCAAACTGTCAATTAAATCATTTAAGAGTATAATTTATTCATAAAATACAACTGAAGAGAGATTTAAATCATTTAAACCCTTTGCTTAGATTGTTTATGTAGCTTTAAATCACTTATTCGGCTGACTCTTAACACTCTTCGTATAAAGTCATATACTTAGAATATCCGTACACTTCATTATCGGAATTTGATGAAGGTATATAGGGACAACTAGTGCTTATGCATGTTATCAGCTCACACACAGACTCACTTCTAAACAAGTTTTAACTGTACTATACCTACTAAGCACTTACTCTACAAGGTTTAACATATTACTTTATTTCATTGGGCATTGTAGTGTCAAAAATACAGCCGAAGATGTAGAGCCAGCTATAGTCCGTAGAAGGTTGCTTTTACAGGAAGTTATTTACCTTAAAGCTAGCTGTATTGCATAGAACGTTAAAAACTACATCGCTGATTTATTATTTATGCAAACACTCACAGAGACCACAGAAATTAATATATTCTTACACCCAGATATTCTGAGTGTCATGTGACCAGCCAATGCCAGGGCGTTTCCCTTTCCTAATTTAAGAAAAGGCCCTGGGATCGAGGTTGACACGCTGGGTGGAAGGGCACTTACTGTTCGTTGGTGCACCTTACTGTTCGTTGGTGCACAGGTCGAAGGGCACCTTACTGTTCGTTGGTGCACAGGTCGATAAGGCTCCAACCAATCTCTCATAAGCTGCTGGTCCTCTTTAGACATCGCTATCGAAGGCAAAGTTGCCATGAAAACAGCATTCGAAAACTTCATGTGGTTGACTAGAACTGGGTAGTAAGAGTGCGAATGGGTGAAGTACTTTGCAAACCAACTGGTGGTTTTTTCCATGATTCTTTAACAATAGACCCGAAGTCCATGGCGTATTTCAGGTAGCTGAATGTATCACTTTTGAAATGCGATACAGCATGAAGGTTCACCACAGTGGAAAGAAGTGTCCATATATTTAGTTCATAGTTCATAGTTCATTGAGTGCTTATTAAATAATTTTCCGTCTTTCCACAACTCGTACGTGCTATACGATAAAGCTTGGTGTCAATGTTGGGAATACCTAGCCCCTGAGCTTGTCTCTTTAGTCCTAAGAATTGCTCAAGATCTCTCTTGAAATTTATCAAATTCTTATGCTTTTTAGCATCATAAGGCACACGACTTCTATATCTTTCACAAGGTTGCTCATTTGATTTCTCTCTATAAATACTAACGATCACTTTCAATATTACAGCAGAAAATACTGCAGTGGTCTCAGTGGAGAACTCAGTGGTCACCATAATTCCATATATTGTAATTGTCGCACCATTGTCGATGCGTGCGCACAGGTTGAAGGACTTGAAGGACTGAGACTGGCATATTGTAGATCCTGCAGAGGCGTAGAGCGAGTAGATAAGACCTATACATAAATAGACCTATACATATATACATATATATATATATATATATATATATATATATATATATATATATATATATATATATATATATATATATATATATATATATATATATATATATATATATATATATATGTATAGGTTATCATATGAGAGGCGAGGTGATATTAGTTTTATTGCTCGAGAGACGATATATCATATCGTTCCTTGTATTATTTTATATTTTTATTGTTATCTCTCTATCGACCCTTCAGTCGGACGCCATCTTTGTTTTGAGCGGGACAAAAAACGATATCGCAGGACAAAAAACGATATCACGGGACAAGAAACGATATCACGGGGATATATCGTTTTTATGTCACCGTATTATCACCCAGATAAAGGCACAAGTATGTGATAAATATATATATATATATATATATATATATATATATATATATATATATATATATATATATATATATATATATATATATATATATATATATATATATATAAAATATATATATATATATATATTTATATATATATATATATATATATATATATATATATATATATATATGTATATATATATTTATATATATATATATACATTATATATATAAATATATATATATATATATATATATATATATATATTTATATATATAAATATATATATATATATATATATATATATATATATATATACATATATATATATATATATATATATATATATATATATATATATATATATATATATATATATATATATATATATATATATATATATATATATATATATATATATATATATAATATGAAATCTGCTTTTGTGTTGGCAGGCCGAAATTATTTCCGATCTTTTATTAAGCAAGCGATTGCTTTTTTCTTCCAAAATAGTAATTTTTTCCATATTAGGGACTTGTCAGAAATTAACAGGGGGGAGGGGGGTTGGAAATATTGAACTTAAGGTTGGAAATGAGGTGACCCATCTAAGTAATAGGAACGAAATTTCCTTACCCTCCCCTTGGGCCTAGCATGAAACACCATGACCCTCCCCTCTATCATCAGGTGATTTAATACAAAAGTTCAGTTTTATAATTCCCCGAGCCAACGCGAAGCGCTGTTCCGGGCGTAAGCCCGGGGCGAGGGTTACTAATTTTGCACTAGCGAAGTTCAAAGTCGCTGTTCAGGGGTGATGCAGGGCAAACGTCCTGATGCAGGGCGATGGGGATGAGATATTTTTGGTAGGTCATGACGTCATGCTCACACTGATCTCAACAATATGGCGGAGTATCATGAATGGCTAACACTGATTGGCCAGATTTAAAATTTATTGTTGATTGATTAATCACGTATTCAACTGATCATCATGACAGCAAATATCTAAATTTCCTTTTTGCTCTACAATATTTCGTATTTTTGCAAAAAGATTTGGCAACTTTCACAACCAACGAAGGGTGGTCATTTCTGATCTCAGGAATATAACAAACTTACTTGCAGGGAGGTTGGTTCGGGATTAACGCACCGAGGGGTCTGACAGCTGTTCGAACCTACCGAGCGAAGCGAGGTAGGTTCGGACAGCTGTCAGACCTCGAGGTGCGTTAATCCCGAACCAACCGAACCTGCAAGTAAGTTGGGTTTTTATCCCATACTAAACTTATCTTCTTGTGTTGTTTTCCGAGGCTCGCTGAGTCACCGATGTATTTTGTCAACATTTTCTCTTCTTAAACTTATTGGTCTCTTAATATTTCTTTATCAGGGTCTCTATTGTCTTCAGTTTACAATTTTCCATTTCTTTTTGCTTGGTTTCTGTGACGTCTTTAGCCCAAAAATGTTCTTTAAAGTGTAGGTTTAATCATCAGCTAAATTTTGTTCGCCATTGTTGTTGAGCAGTTTGAGGCGAACGGCAGCGTAAGCAGCAAGCAGGTAAGTTCGGGCAGGGTTCGGGTTTTTGTAACGAATCAGAAAGCCGGTTTTATTGATAAAAGAGAAAAGCGGGTAAGTTCGGAAAAAGCAGGTAAGTTCGAAAAAAACTTACCTGCTGAGAACCAATCAGAAGCCCGCTTTCATGACACATATGGGATAATATGGTGGACTATCAGGAGTAGCAAACACTTAAGGTATCCAAAAAGGCGAGAAATAAGATGAAAACGACTGTCACAAGACTTTTGAAGAGAGATTAATTCGGGGAAAATACAGAGAAGCGCCAAGAATTGACTATGGCGTGAAACACAAGGCAAGTTTGTTGATAATGCGTATTTATACTTGTGTTTTAATGCTTTGTAAAGGCCGGCGTAGCCGTACTCATTCAGTCTATTCACTGTTTAAATTCCAGAGTAAGTTTATGTTTTGTAAATGCAAGACTGTCTTCTCATTACTAATGTAATTAATAGGTCGTATTTTATACCAAATTTAAGCTTACATTAGGCGTAATAACATACTGATAACAAATGTTGTGCCATTTAAAAAAATTGTAAATAAAACAAGGATTAAAAACTGATATTTTGTCATTTTGAAAAAATATACAGAAAGAATAACAATTGCCGTGTTGCTATGACAACAACCTATGCAAGTACTTCATGTAATTCCGAAAATATAGTTGCATGATCTTAGTTAGTGGCGAGGGGTCGCTGCATGCATGTATTTCTAGTAACTTACATGTAAAATAGTTGTGATATGCTTTGATTGTTTTTGTTGTTGTTGTGGTTTCAATATAATGTTTGAACTAAACATAGCACTATTTTTTTCTAATCTATTTATACCGTGTACTAACAACTGTACGAGCATAAGAATAAATTTGAATGACCCTCCCCTTAAAAGCAGCTCATTTTTTCTTCACCCTCCCTTTTTTAGGATCTTAAAAAGCTATGACCCTCCCCACATTTCCACCCCCCCCCTCCCCCCCTGTTAATTTCTGACAAGTCCCTTATGTATCGTTGTATTTTATTTCCTAGTGATTGTTTGTCAGTCCTACTTAGCAAATATTCAGCAAAGTATGACAGTACTAATAAGATGTCATCAGCTAATAATAAACAGGAAAAGGTATCTCGGTAAATGAATGCAATTAATCCTAAACAGGAGGGCAAAAATCTGTAAGAACAGAAGAACAAATCAAATTTTACATACGAAAAAGGAAATGTAAAGTTTCTTAACAAAACAAACATGACGGGTGAAATTTGAGAGAAATTGCAGTCAAATTTGGCTGGTCAAGTGTTTTTGACGAAATCTGTGTATTTATTTGGTAAAATACATCAAATACAAAGGGGCGACCTCGTCCTGCAGAGTCGTGCAATTCTTGCGTGACTGAAAAACATGATATTTCCAAATTGCACTTGAAACTATGCTATTACTTATACTAATAATAGTGCTAATTAAATACGTGCCTGATTAAGGTAAGCATGCGTAACTTCTAACCATGCTCTTGAAAATATGATTTTAGCGACTAATTAGCGACATTACTGCTGTCTCCAACTAAAGAAAAAATTAAACAGGTAATTATATAACATGGAAACTTACATTTAACTATCATGTACAGCAACAAAACCAATCTTGCCAAAACACATCTGTCTATGTCGTTCAACGTAAACAGGACCTTGCTTTTGAAACTTTCAGGCAATGAAGCACAAGTGAGCACGATATTTCGCAAATCGCCAACGCCAAGAACTAGCACGTTCATATTGGAACTGTAGTTGACGCCTTCGTTCTCTGACAAGTTGAGATAATCATACGCCGGCACATTACCCCAATAGTAATGTGCCCCACAGATATGCTTTCTACTAAAATGCCATTCGATTGCTCGGGCTAATGTTTTGATCTTTTCTACGATACGTTGACACTCGCTTTTGTGCTCCTCTCGATCATTTTTCTGACATGCTGCGTCGCAGTAAAAAGCACGGTAACAGCCAGTGCATACTTGCATCGATAAGCCAGTTTTTCGGCATGAGGAGCACGTTCTTACGACTGACACTGGGCGACATTCAGCATCTGTGTGCCTCGCTGTGTCATTTTGTTTGCATTTATCACTGCAATATTTGGCGACGTTACAAGAATTACAAACCACATGTGTATCGCTTATCCCACAACGCCAGCATTCAGAAAATCGTGGCATTTATACTCATACCTCGCAAGTGAAACAGCTTGCAGCCAGAAAGAAAGGAAACAAATACGATACAAAATGATTGTTGAGTCTGCAATTACCGGAAACTTATAACCAAGCTCCTTAGAAGAACACCGGAGCTGTACTTAGCGCATAGAACAAGGCTCTGCTTGTGTGGGCATGAATGGACATGTAACAAGGGGGAAAATGTTCTCGACCAATCAGAGAACTTGTTTACATTTTCGGTGTAAGCCAATCAGATTGCATAAATTCGCAATCCGCACGGGAAAACCCGTAAATTTCCATGCAAATATGGGGTCTTAAATAAAGCTTCATAGGGGTCAGGTTTTTATAAATTTTGAGCCGAAATCAACAAGTAAAATAAAATATAAATTTTTCTAAAAAACTACTGCTGGGATTATCGTTTTATCGCTTGGTTGTAAAATTATCAGCGTTCGAACTAGAGGCAATGTTTTGCCTGTACAAACGTAAAGAAATACATTGGCTGTTAAAACAAGCCACTGAGCCGTCCCGATTTTCGACATTTTTTTGTTTTGGGCTCTGGCCTGGCCAAAATTCTATTTTTACTCCCCGCACAACCTGTAGTATTGTGGGGTCAGAAGTGAGATTTTGCCATTCACGGGTGGCAGAAGCAATTTGGCCTGTTTTAAAGTTTGGTTGGCTGTCAAGCAACCTTTCAATTGAAATTGTTTGCGAAAGCTACTGTATATATTCATTAATTCCTTACCGGTTTTTCATGTAGTTTGGGTATGGTATTACGGTAGTTGATTCTACTTCTGGTCGTTCTCCTTTGAGCTTTGATTTTGGGGCTCGGTCTTCTGACAAAAAATCATTCCTTGGCCTTGAGTATTGTTGAAACCGGCGACTACTCATGCATCCAAGGCTATGCGAGCCAGGATGAAATTTCTATTGTTGCTTCGTGGCAGCGGCCGAACTCGCTTTGTTAACCTATTTGCTTCTGAAATATCTTTAGTAAGTTTAGATAGATTTCCATACAGATATTCTGACGTAGCTGGTACAGTTGTGGAGCTACAGAGGGCCGAGTAGTCTCGGTGAAGATCTTTTTTCATCGCTTGGCGCTTCGATGTGTTCATGTCGTGAAAGCACTGTGTTGCCATAAGTGTCCATAAGTGTTGACCTTTTAGTACCTTTTTGTCTTCATTTCTGATGGTTTCATCACCGTGTTCGATTACTAAATTCGTCGCTTTCATCATAGCAACAATAGATGCAACGAGAGCATTTTTCGTTTTCTGCGATTTCGAATCGCTCGTGCGAACTTGTGCTGGAATTTGGTTCCAGATTAAAGGGTTTACATTCGATGTTCGCGATCCCATGACATTTCTAGGTCGAGGATACCTGTCAACTCTTAATTGAGTTTTATCCTCGTTTAATTTGTCTTTGAGGAGCCCTTACATAAATTGAACAAGTTCCTCATCGACATCTGCACCTGTTTTTGATGAGGTCCAGTTCCTGGACCACTTCCGTGAGCAATTTTTTACTCGGCGTTCTACTTTTACTTGGTGCTTCACCTCGTTCATCTTCGAACGGATTGTCCGTTAAGGCAATTACTGTCTGTTTGAAATCTTTAAATTCTTTCATCATTGACATAAACATTGCTTCAATATCTTGCTCCTCTTGTGCATGTTCCGTTGCTGTCCTCGGCCCCGCGGCCATTATTACTAACTTCTTTTTGCGGAGCTAAATCGGCGTTAACTGCGTTGGAGCCTTAATTAGTTTTGAGCTGTTTGTTTTGACCCACCTACAACGTTGGTGTTATAGTTTTCCTCTATTCTGGGTCCCTGGGGTTCGAAACGACGTTGAAACCCTCAAAAATTTTAGTGTTTTTGCGGATATAAATTGTCAACATTTCATGAATAAAGTAAAAATTAAAATAAAATATTGACAATTTACAGAGTATTGATAGTTTTGTTTTCTTTAGATTAGTTTTCTTTAACAACCAAATATTTTCCGGTGTTCCGGCATTGCGTATTCCGGCATTCCGGTGTTCCTTTTCTTACTACATGCCGCTTGTATGGGACGCCATGTGTAAATTTATTATTTTACAACTTTTTAATGCTTTTTTTCATTATTTATTAAATAACCAAAAAATACTCATTGGTTATTTGATAAAACCAATTTTTATTCTCTTATATCAAATAACCACACTACCAAATTTAGTTACATCAAATAACTAAAGCTTGTAAATTTGGTTACACCAAATAACCAAAATTGTAAACTTGGTTACATCAAATAACCAAAACAATATTTCAACACTTGGCGAACTTAATCACCTTACTGCATGCGCGTAATTAAGTAATTCACCCCCCCCCGCGTTAAAAAATTTGCAAATGGGGCGGATCCCGACATACCTTTGCCTAGTTCGACTTCGGCAGGTTTTTTAACAACCTCGTCCCCAGGGTCATCTTTGTGGACGCAGTGAGGAAATAGATGACCCTGGTAAAGGCTGTCCTAATCTCCTTGTTCATTGGTTAACACATTCGACCAGTCAGGGTTTGCGACAGTAAATGTGATTGGTTTAACGAAATGACAGCATAATATTACTTCCTGTTTTCTGCACATTTATTAGGTTGGGGTTTTTATATACAACTTGAGGTTGGTTTGAGTTGTGGTTGGTATTTCGGATATTCTAAAGTATTATTTATTATTGCATCATTAAATATTACATCATCTTTTAAATATTGTTTTTGTATACATTGTGAAAATTTGCACGCCAATGCTCTGTGCCAGTTGTAACTTGAGTCAGCGCCACATTATTCACTGACGGCCCATGCTCGAAAATCTCCAAGAATCTTGGAGATTTTAACAGCCTTTGCCAGGGTCATCTATTTCCTCACCGCGTCCACAAAGATGACCCTGGGGACGAGGTTGGTTTTTTAACTGCTCAACAGACCGGAGGACAAAGTCGTGAACAAAACTTCACGACCGCAATAAGCCGGGAAATTCGAGATACCTTCATCGTTCAAGCATCCATTTTCTGTTTTATGCACATTTCATAATTTATAAATATTTTTATGCATTGTCTTGTATTTCACTCTGGAAAGTTAATTTTGTGTACACGAAACGTCAATTCATGGCTGTAAAAACACGAAAAATGAATTTCTTTGCAAAAATGTATCTCTTGTCCCATTTCTTGCTTTTACATTAGAAATGTAAGCTCAGGTGTTCAATTAAAATTTTAAGCAACATCAATTATTTCATCAAGTAGTTCAACAAATGCAAGGGAGCCGCCACAACCAATTAAGATATGAAGCAATACCAGTCAGAGTTGATATGATTCATTTATAGGCCTAGCTTGCCACTCATGTTATAATTATCACCCCATGGATGATCTAAATGTAATTTATGACGACAAAACATCCCTTAGGAATTAGATCATCCATGTGGGTCAGTTCGAGATAATAAATGTGCACATTGCTGTAAACAAATACTTGCGAAAGGCACTCTCACAGATGGTAGGCGTCTGTTGCAAAATGGTGCGAAGGATATAGGAAGAGTTATGGGCATGCGGGTGTGTAAACGCGACCCAAGTTTGCCATAACCCTTTAACATTTCCATCACTCAGAAATCCTTAGTGGGATCGTGCTACCCGGCAAGGCGAAGACTATCACCCCGTGCAGAAACATACGTGTTGGCAGTCGAAGCTGCGTAATTGCGTTGAAACATGTAAGCGATGAACAAAACGTAAATTTGGGGGCGATGAACCGACGCGTAATGAAAACTAGCATAGGCAGACTAGCTATGGAGTTTCCAGGGACGGCGAAAAGTAGGGTTTGATGATGGCTGCAAACTCAACTGAATTAATTTAAATGTAATTGCTGCAAATTGTGTGGTAGTAGCGGAATCGGGATGGCTTTCAGTGAGGATTGTACACCCACTGGAGCTGAGCACTGCCTGAGCTTGGAAACCTGCAACGGAGACTAAGAATCTGCAAGAACTTTCTTCACACCGGGAAAATGTCTACATGGAAATAAAATATCAAAATTCAAAGATTACAAACACCACAACAGTCGCATCGCGAGAAGTAGCTTTGTTTATAATATCCACTAATGCTGCATTATCCGTGCAAAAACATAATGTGTTGATTACGTACGCATTCCAATCCATCCCCAAACAAGAGAACACTTAGCACAATTGGGAAAAATTCTAATATGGTGTAATAAATTCTAATATATTCTATATTTTAAATTGCTTCCAATCATCGGGCCACGCTCCAGAAAACCACTTAGGACCAAATATGGCCCCATAGCTTAGGCTACTGGGGGGCTTCCGAGTATAAATAAGTTCAAACTAAGCAAACCATGCCATGCATTATTAAGAAGAAAACGAGCAACCATGAAAATCTAAAAAAGATTGCCAAATTACGAGATCCGGATCTATGGATCTAATCAATAAGTCGACGTAAGAAAGCCCTGCCTGGTAAAACTACTGAGAATGCAAAATTTAATAAACCAATCAGTGACTGGAGTTTCCGGAAAATAACTTTGTTGCGACGCAGAAAAGTCGATATTAGTGTCCTGCGTTTCTCAGTTTTGTGTCTGCGTAAAGTGTCTAATTCAATCCCAGCAAACCCGAGAACATTCTCTGGGCCGACCGTTTTCTCTGGTGCCATATTAATTTAAAGACAAGGACAACAAAGTGCGATCACGGCAAAAAAATTTTTTATGCACCTATAAAAATATACCAGACTGGTCAGGAAAGATAACGGATAAAATTAGTATTGACGCAAAACTGCGGCTTTGGCGTTAAAATCGCAATCAGGATACCGAGTGTGGAGAATGTTACTGTTTATGACTGGACACACCCCAACAACGCGAACTTTATATGATCGCGAAGCACTTGTGCTTGGTCGTCAATTTTAGAACCCACAACCTCGGGGAAAAGAGTAGTGGAAAAGTCGTTTGTATCTAACTTCAGAATTACAATATCGGGTTTATGCTTTAAAACCAAACGCATATCATACGTTTGTATTTTGTCGACCGTGTGGCCGCCCGTACCATACAAAGAAATAATTTTATGCCCTTTTTCAACCAAATGAAAATTAGGGGCAGCGCGTGCGTCAAAACGTGCAGCTAAATCTTCCTTCGGACGACGAACAAAGGAACGATCCAAAATTAGATTCTGTACAGACACCAACATTAATCATACAAGAAGAAAAGAAAAGGTAATTACCTTATTTAACTGTTGAAATGAGCTAAAGCCAAAGGCAATTCTGCCTGACGCAGTTCTGTCTGAGGGCCACTCCTCTCCGTTTCCTTCGCTTTACATTCAAGTGATGATAAAATTACTGGGAATTTAACCTATATATGTCTTATTTGCCCTACTACGTATTTTGCATAATTATGCCTCTTAAAAGGAAGGGCCGAAAGCAATAAAATCTTTATTGGTATACCAATGATCTCTTTCTCACCTGGAGACTTGAAAAGTGCATGATAATAAGTATTACACGAAAGACGTCAGCGTGCTATGCGAGGCTACTGTTTGAGCACATACTAAACGTGTATCCGCCATGATAAACTATTGAATAAATTACTTCATTACTGGAATTATTTATCCTGGCAAATAAATTACTTCTGAAATAGATAAGTGTCAATATCTTCTTCAAATCCCATATACATATATAAGTCAAAAAAGAGATGGAGAGGTGGTTAGACCACTTGCCTTTTACCATAGAAGTTGGGCAGTTCTATTGTCTGTTGGAGATAGCCTCTGCGATCTCCCCACCCCCCAACACTTCATGCAATCACAATTAATAACCAAAAAAATATATCATGCCACATAAAATGCAGATTTCTTCTCGCTTTTCAACAAAAAAAGAGGTACATTCCCTTACTTAGCGATCTTAAGGGATTTTACACGTGCGGGACGCCCGCGAGATGATAGTAACAACGAACATTCTACTGAAATATATGAAATACTGTAACGTTTTCTTTTGTGACGTATCGTCATCCACGTCACATAGAATCAATTATAATACAGTGGGCCTGTTATAATAACTACTATAAAACAATTCTGACATAAAATTTAAAATAAACTATGAGTTGACTATTGTGGAAACACCGGTTTTTCATTGTTGCTAAGCATTCAGTGCACAATTTGAATTCACACATCCCTTATATTCATAAAGTATGATAATCTGTACAAGGGAGGTGTAACTTATTTATATAAGGGACAGATTGAAGGCTTTGCAATCATAAATTAATGCAGTGTTTGCAATTGGAGAAAACTAACTGATATTGATGTTCACCTTGCAAGCACACAAAGAACATTTACTGTCCTATATTATACACTGTTCGGATGCATTAAACAGGAGCTACTCGGTTCTCAATTCCCTCTGTGCATGACTCTTTCAGCTACCTTCTATCAATATCTGCACGTATTTCAGTAACAAAATCTAGAACGACAAGAGATCATTGTCAATTTATGCCATATTCAAAGTTATATATAATAAATTCACAACTGTCAGAAACAAAATATCTCAAGAGTATAGAGCATATTTTAATAATTTAATTTTCAATGCTAGATATTTTAGAAGAAAAAAAATTGTCATCGAACATATATTACACATGTCAATAAAGTTTGTGCTACACTTAGCAAAGAGCCAGCTGCTAGTCTTTTTGCTGTTCTTTTCTTTTGTGTCACAAAATAGTTTATAAAATTATATTGTTTTGATCTCCCTCCTGCTGACGCCTCATATGTCCAAAAATCGCTTTATTTGCTTTTGTATCTATTTTTTTGTTAAATGAGTCTTTCTTCTATCAATTTTTTTTTATTTAAGCTATGCCAAGATCGTCGAACCTTTCCCTTGAAAAAGTTATTTGCCATTTCCCACATTTACCATAAGCAACATAAATTAAATAGAATCATATAAGTGTTTTCAATATGGGAACAAATTACGTCATAATGTCGTATATGTGATTTCAATAATTTACGGTGATGTCATAACTCCAAATTGGGAAACTGCCGAACGGATGTCACCCACCGCTCTACACTAAGCAAAACTTTTGAGTTATTTTCATAAAATAATGGATGCAATTATGATGCAACTATGATGCAACAAAGTCATATAATTGTTAACATTAGAATTAACAAATTTGGCGAACGCCAACAAAGAGTGAATGGCAAATTGCCCACTCGGGTTTGTCATTTACATAAATTGAAAGATTGTCGCTTGAGTGATGTACGTTTTAACAAATTAATGTCCTATAATTGGTTAGCTGAAGCATCCAATTCTGGAAAACGATCATCATGTGTCAACTGATTGAGAATAACAACTGATTTTAATGCATATAATTATTACCATGTGTCCAAAGCATTTCGACTAGAACCCCAAAGCACCTGCCGTTCAAAAGAGCTCTGTATCAGTGCGTTTCATAGCCAAGACCGAAAGCAACTATTTGAAATATAAGAAAAGAGGACAGATTAAACAGAAAAATAATTGCAGACGGACACTAATGCTACCAGTTTATCACCCAATGAAAGAGTTACTTTGAGATAACAAAACGTAGTAGCTATGAATAACGTGGATGAATCAAGTGCATATGTCGTTGGAACACTTCTGAGTTTGGTAATATTATGTGGTTTTTCTGGAAACACTCTGGTCGCATACTCCATTTTGAGAGAGCAACGGCTACTCAAAAGCAGCTATTATTTCCTTGTATTAAATTTAGCAATTTGCGATGCCCTTCATCTTTTGTCTGCTTTAAGATTAAATCTCAGGGACTGGCTCAGAACATGGCCACTAAGGGATACAGCTGTTTGTAAAGTTTGGATTTATTTTGAAATGCTTCTATGCAATTGTGGAGTTCTTATTATGGCCATTATCTGCATTTTTCGTTATCGAGCAGTCTTGCATCCTTTGAAACCTCCTATTTCTCGTCGAAAACTAAGGTTAATTCCACCTTTTTTATTCATTACGATCAGTATTCTTCAAATACCCTATATCTTAGTATTTCAGTACAATCCTCTGACAGGATGTACTCAGGAATGGCCGAGCAAAACGTTAAAACTCATCTATACCTTACTAAGTTTGACTGTTCACTTCATCCTACCGGTTGCAACCATGTCAGTATTATATTACAAGATATGTAAAGCTTTAGTATCACAAGCAGCGAAGATAAACTCGATGCTACAATCAACAGAAACTCGATCAACAATGCAAAAATCTGAGTTTGGGATTCAGGAAAACTTCCAAAAGATTCGTCACCGCCGAAATACAAAGACATTTCTTGTCAGTGCTGTAAGCGTTGGCATATTCACAATTACGTTGGCGCCTTTTGAAATATGGTGGTTCTCGAATGCAAATGATTTTGGAATTCTCAAAAACGATTACACCGGTTGGTTTTATCTTCTGTACATGACAGGTTCGTCTGCTGTTAATCCATTTATCTATGGAGTTTTAGACAAGAAACTTATTGAAGGTTTGAAAAAAGCTAGAGGAAGAAAGAGATAAGGCTTGAACATGCAAGGTGTATATTAAACTGAAGTGGCTAAATTTTATATTATATTAGGTGCTACTTAATTTTTTTACTGTTAGTTGCAGTTGTAAAGTAAAGTATGATTTGAAACTGTTCGTAATGCTATCTTTTATGTCGTTTTTGACAATTATGCTTTCCGATTTATAATTATTGACGTGCATGCATGCGCACACTTGTTTGAAAAAAACCCCTATTTTATAAAACAATAACATGTTTTGACCTTGCCGCTTTGCATTTTCTTTATGAAATTCACGAAAATTGTAGATATAGTGCGTCGAAGAACAAATATTTCAATTGTAAGGCAAGCTTATGAAAATTGTTTTATAAGCGCTTTTTGTAACCACAGCAAACGGCCTAAAAATTGTCTTAAATACTACAGGTTGTTCTTGTTAAAATGTTGTTACGTTGTTGCAGGTAACCTTTGATACCAGAGACATAGTCACAACTGAATTAATTTTTTCTGTCATTACTACATTACTGATCACAACACAAGTATATTTTCTATGGAAATCAAGTATATCAAACAAATAACTAACACAATTTTATAACTTAATGTCTGAAGTCTTTGCTTTTGAAATATAATGTACTCTTTTTTGCCATTCATTTCACTGTAGGTTTAGCATTATCAATGTGAAATATCACTCTAACATGGAAGAATTACATCCCGTGGCTTGTCTTTGCTCCTGGCTACCCACATAAATTTTTTCTTCAAAATGTTTCTACTAGTGTGGAATTAGATGAACTTCATGAGATTGATGATGAAATGCTATGAGCACTAAATTAACTTGGTTGTCAGTTGTCACATCTTCGATCTTTAATAACAGTTTACACAGGTCAGAAAAGTGTTCAGAAACCATCTTCCACATAGCCTTTTTCCAGACGATAAAGTACGCCTTTTTACAATCTGACAGTAATTCTCTTTCTTCAGAGTACTTTTTATCGTACAAATATCCCAACTCCTTTAAAAACCACAATAAAAATATAGTCTAGGATGTTTTTCAAAACCATGATCTCTCAGGATGCACGTCTCCGTCTAACACTTTTTGCTTGTTTGCATGACAATCGTTTATGTTTAATTTGAGGATGCAATAATAGCTTGGCCTTTAGACCATTTGATCACTCATGTTAACCATTTATCATGTCATAATCTTTAGTTATATCTTTTATGCTCATGTATGAACAGAACTAAAATAATTAGTAAATGTTGCCGATAAATGTGGTGAAAATTTAAAGCAAAAATGTTGAAAGCGATCGTAAAGAGCACAATATATATGCTTGAGTAACTACTGCACATATTTGAGGACCAAATTTTTTTTAAAAAAAATTCCGGATAATCTTATCTATAGTTTTTTCACAAAAATGCACGGGACTCGTGCTTTTGACCTCTACTGTACACGAAGAAAAGTTATTCTACAAGTCATTAATAATTCATGAAGGAAATTCAAAAGAAATACATATTTAATTAATGTTTTGAAACTAGAGAAAAAGTGTCTTAAAAGCAGGCGGCGGATTTGAAATGTCTCAGTGGACAGCGGGGCTGATTAAGTATTCGTTTTCAAACTACTCGTAGTTTGAAATTTTTCAACGTACTAGTAGTTTGAAATTTTTCAAGGTACTAGTACTTTGAATTGCATAATTGATGAGTTTGAGCATAATTGATGAGAAATGAACTCCTCGTACTTGAAATCCCCATAAAGTCCTCTGTCTTGTATTTGAACTATTACTTAAAGCATTAAAAAATTGAAATAACATCTTCATTAATTTTGCTCTAGTTAAATTGCATATATTGGGTGTGCCAAAAAGTCGTAGTGTTTTTTTTGAACATCACGGGTGACTATAAAAGCAATTACGCTTAAATATGTTTACTGTATTGAAAAACAGCTAACTAATTTTTGATGCATTACAATAAGATTTTGATGTAATTTTCAGGGAGATATCGTTGTTTCAAATCCAACAATCCTTTTGGAGAATGTTGAAAATTTGCATAAAATGGTGCATCAAGCTAATTTCTCTACAATTGTCGTTCCCGTGTGATTGTTGCATTTGGCGCGGAAAGTAATTAAACGTCTGGGTATATTCGATTAAATTTTAATTGTTTATATTTCTGAACCAAAAACTTCCAAAGCGGATGATGAGAAGGGCCCAAAAAATATGTCAACGTTCCGAGACTTTTTTTTCGAGTTTCCTAAATGGTAGCATTAACAAACCATTCGTTATTTCTTTAGTCATAAAGCTTTGGCTGGTAGATAAGGTGACCCTCACACAGAACAAGTGTTTTGATTGAGTTAAAAACGATTTTTGAAGTAAATATAATATTTTGCACAATCGTTTTTGACAACAGATAAAGCGATACACTTAATTGCTCAGTGATATTTAATTGGCCATGGGTATAAACAATTTTAGCATTCCCAAAAATGTCTATAAGATTTGAAATACTGATAACTTGCTTAATATGGAATCAAAACGTCATAGTAACAGATGAAAATCTAAGTTAGCTCCTTCTGAATACAATAAAAATAATATCTTTTATAATTTTTACGTTACATTTAATCAAACAGTGTAAGTTTTTTTTTTGGTTCCCGTCATTAACATAGCAGTATGTGATAACCTGTCTATCATTCATAATGCATACTTGCAATATAGCAACTTTAATCATTCGATCATCCCAGCATGACATTTGTCCATTGGTAGTCATTAAAATAATTCTATAGGATGTAGCTTCTTTTAAATAGTGGTACGCCTTAAAATAATTTCTTTTTCAAGCTATTTTGCATAAAAGAACTGTTCATGTGTTACGATTCCATAGTCGTCTTTAACGGACAGGTGATAATTTCATATTACAAATTCGTTAAGATATGAATTATAGCGTCATATCCAGTGATTAATTATTTATAATCTATATCATATTTACAGCTGCTATTCATTACTTTACAGCCGACTATGACATACCCGCAGAGTGTGTCCGGATTAATAAAGAATAGGAAATAGTCATATAAACTGTCGCCCTCTGTAATTAAAACTTCGAATAAGACAAAAATCAATGTTGACAACTTGTCGCTTCGGACGTTATTACAACGTGTAAAATATGGAATTTAATATCCTAGCTGACCTTCATATGCCGGCTATTATATACAATCGATTCATTAAATTAAAAAAAAAATTCACCTGAAAATGCTACGCAAAGCATATGGGTTAGAAAAGGCTGGGGATAGTGCTTCTCACTTGAAAGGTTTAAGAACCAAGAATAACGAACGAACACGCTTTGGGCAGATGAGTAACAGTAAAAACGATAAACTATGCACGAAACAAGCGAGTACATTGTTGGAACACTTCTGGCTGCCGTCATATTCTGTGGTTTGAGCGGAAACGCTCTTATCGCATACTCGATTTTAAAAGAGCGACGATTACTTCAAAGCAACTATTACTTCCTTGTTTTGAATTTAGCAATTTGCGATGCATTTCATGTTTTGTCTGGTCTAAGGTTAAATCTCAGGACTTGGCTTACAGCATGGCTTCTCAGGGAAGCAGCTTCTTGTAAAATGTGGATGTACATTGAAATGCTCCTCTGCCACTGCGGGGTTTATCTCATGACCATTATTTGTGTTTTTCGTTACCGAGCAGTATTGCATCCCTTCAAACGTCCTATTTCACGACGAAAACTAAAGTTAATTCCTCTAGTTCTATTCATCACGATCAGTATTCACCTCATTCCATATATCTTAGTATTCGAGTACAATCCTCTTACAGGATGTACACAGGAATGGCCGAACAAGACGTTAAAACTCATCTATACTTTATTAAGTTTGAATGTTCATTTCATCCTACCAGTTACAATCATGTCAGTGTTGTATTATAAGATATGTAAAGCTCTAATATCACAAGCAAAGGAGATGAACTCGATGCTTCAAGCAGAAACTGGATCCAGAATGCAACAACAACAGGTCGGAATTCAGGGACACTTCCGAAGGGCTCGTCACCACCGAAACACAAAGACATTTCTTATCAGTGTGGTAAGCGTTAGTATATTTACAATTACGTTGATTCCTTTTGAAACATGGTGGATCTCGAATGTAAATGGTTTTAATGGTTTTGGAATTTTGAAAAACGAGCATGCTGCTTGGTTTTATCTTTCATACATGATTGGATCATCCACTGTTAATCCTTTTATCTATGGAGTTCTGGATAAGAAACTGGTGGAAGGCTTGAAATGTAGAAGTGAAAGAAGTGCGAAGGACATCTCGAAAGGAATAAATGTGTCAATACCATAGCGTAAATTAAAACTCAAAAGAATTCTTGTTAACGAAATTCATGAAATACGAATTCTTCAATTGAAAATGCTTTAATTAAAGACAGGGTAAAACATGCGCACGGACGAGTGCCTTAAAAAACTGGTGCCTATACACTTAAATAATTATAATTATTATACCACAAGTATTTGTAAATAGTTTTAAAATATGGCCTCTAGATTGTCATGTTTGTTTCAGTTTCTTGCTAGACTTGCATTAACTGCCACAAGCCGTCCGTTCTTTGGTACGCGACAGGCAGGCATGTTTGAGAAATCAGGGGATGGATCTTCTATCACTTGCAAGGTTGAAATCTTAGAAAGTGCTAACCTGTCATGTCGATAATTTAAGGCTTGAATCTTCAGTCTTTAAATCCATCGTAACTATGCACACTTCTAGTAAAAGTAATGTTTATGGGATCGAAATACAATACTGATTCTCAGCAATATTGTGATGCTCTAGTATTGATTAGTATATACAGTATACTCTTATTAACCTGACACTGCAGAGAACAAAAAAAAATTCATTGTCTCGAGCTGGATTCAAACTCGCATCTTCGGATTTCTAGACTGCCGCCCTACCAATTGAGCTATCGAGTCAACTGGGATTTGTAGCAAGTCTTATCCAAATTTAAGAGCACGAAATATTTTCGTCTAAAAACCCAAAGATGCGAGTTCGAATCCCGCTCGAGACAACGAATTTTTCGTTGTTCTCTGCAGTGTCAGATCTCTGAGGATGGTTCTGAAACATACTCTGCAGGGAGATAAAGTAACGTGCCTAGGTGTGTGTCTCTCGCATGATTCAACTTCGCTCCGAGGGCATTTCCTTTGGTTGGAAATTGGGGAATAGCCCTGAGATCGGCAGGTGCGTTTTTGGTTCTGTTTGGTAACTGGAGTTTATTCTCCTTATGCTTCTTCTGACAAGTATATTGGATGAAATTCCTCGAGATCTACTGTTCAAAACTGTTAATTGGCCTTCAACTATAGAGTTTAATAAGTAGATAAATAAGTAGCACAATAAATTATGGAACCACTGAGTATTTTGATAAAAACAATACAACGGCAACTCCGAAAATTGACAACACGATAAACTTTTATTTCTACGTTTCGACTATTCTTCAGTCATCATCAGGTATGAAATGATGATCTTATTACATAATACAGAATATATAGATACAGTGAAGAAACATGTATAAAATTATTGAAAATTCTTTTGAAGCATTGTCTCATGATTCAAAGCAAGTTTGGGTCTGTTAATTGCTATTGATTCTAAATACAATAGCAATGAGGTAATTTCTAGATATAATTGAAAACTAGATCTGTTGGCAAACAATGCTAGTATCACCATAAGATGTTATTTGCAGAATTTATTGATATAGTTAGATTCATTGGAAGTAATTATGTGATTATATATTTCAGAAGTGTTTTGGAAAGAGGTTCTTTAATTCTTGTGTATAAGCAACAGTCGGGTTTCCCAATGTAGTTCGCGTTGGATCCTGGACATTTAAATTCATAAACTTTCGTATTGTTTATTTGTGAGAGCTTTAAATGAAACAGTTGTTTGCCAATAAATTAATGATGATTTTGCATTGTGAGTTTAAAAGGGGTGTTATAAAGTTGTTCGTTAATCTAGTTTCATGTTTTTCAATATACTTTCAAATTGCTGACAATAACCCTAATCCGAAGAAAATTTGAATCTCGCTACCATACCTTGGAAAACGTTAAGCTAGAGTAATGAACAGTTTCATCCGCAAAATAACACCGCTTCTAAAATCCCAATGCAAAATCATCATTAACTGGCCAGCAACTGACGCATAGGCTCCTTCGTTTCACTTAAAGATCCAACACCTAAACAATGCAAAAGCTCCATTGCTTATGAATTTAAATCTCCAGTATAAAAAACTAACTACATTGGAAAAACCGACCGTTGCTTATACACAAGAATTAAAGAAAACTCTTCTCAAAACACTTCCAAAATACATAATCATATAATTACTTCCAATGAATTTAACTATATCAAAAACATTCTGCAAATAACACCTTATGATTATACTAGCATTAATTTTTCACTAACCGCCACTTTGAAAACTGTTAGCTTAATGATAATTTCTGTTTATTTGAAATGCCCACGAAATCTGGGTATTTTGAGATCACGTGACCGGCCATTCCTAGGACTATTTTTCCAGGCAATGGAGATGCCCTGGGGACGAAGTTTCGCATGATTATAACGTGGAAGGATGTCGTGGGGAGATCTTTTGGATGGACGATCTTTTGATAGGTTTGCATTACTTATCTGATCCAATGATGTCAGTTTGGTCTATTTTTTTCTCTTTTTTTAGACGGTTCAGACAAATTGCTCGGCTTTTACACCATTTAAAGAGTTTGCAAGGAATTTACGACCTATGGGGTTTCTTAAGGTACCTTTCGGAGCTATAGCTATGAACTATGCGTCTGTCGTATCAACACATAGGCAGATAGCATGTGCTCAAAGCGCTTATGATGTGTTCAGAGTATTTGACAGTTGCTCATATTCAGTTGCGAATGTGGTCCTAGCGCATTATATAGATGATTTGCACCAAAATTTTGGTGTACCTTTCCCTTCCTGGACTTGAAGCGACTGGAATGAAAGACGAAAGTATACAGGGTGCCCCAAAAAAGTCCCTTTAGAAATCACTCTATTGTTATTAAATTGTGTTATTATGCCTCTGGGAATTTAAACAAATTGTCTACATGAATGGCAGAAGTATTTTCATTGTTCTAATTTGACGTAATTATTGTGTGGCTGTTCGTTTTACATGTACTGAGAAGCTGATTAAATTTCTAGAGGCATGATAACACACATTTAACAACATTAGTGTCATTTCTAAAGGGAGACCTTTTTCTCGGGTCACACTGTACAAATACCCGTTACACGCCCTTAATGCACGTGCTTAATGCCACTCAAAGTGAATATTTAAAAACTTGTCTTTTTTAAATCGTAGACATGTTATTACTGCCGATGTTCTGAGATATCGAGCATATTTTGGGTAACCATGGCCACAAAATTTACCCGTCACTATAGCTAATAAATGTGAATGATTTTTATGCTTGTTACTTAATTGCAAGGTAATGCTCACACAGACCGGACGCGAATTGCCAACGCGACGCAATTTTTAGACTATAATAACAAATATAACCATCAACGGAAAGAAATTTGGTTAGATATGGGCACTAAATAGCTTAATTAAATGGCTGAATTCCTTCCGAATGATTGGCGAAAAACAGAAAAACAGAAAAAGAGCATTAAAGTTAAAGGGCGTTGAAAATCTAAAATTCGCGTTGCGCCGTCAAATCGCGTCCGGTCTGCTTCGGCCTTAAAAGGGGCTGCTCAACAATTTGTGTTTACATGATATACCGGGCTAGCCCGTTTAGGTGGGATCTCACTTGATCATGACTCAAATGAAGCGCCCGCCCGGTCATCCACGATTAAATTCGTCCATGCAATATTAAACGGAAAAAACCCCGTAAAAAGGGATATTTTTCCAGGTAATATGTTATTTCCTACTTCAATATTGCCAATAAAGTTGTTTTTAATAAAAAAATGGTCTAATAAAGCATGAGTTTGACGTTCGTGACAAATCTTATGTGTAAACAGGATGTGCCCAGGCTACAGGTTTTCCAGCCAGTTTTTTATTCTTAAAATTTAGCTCGGCTAACGTCTCATCCCGGCATCCACCTTAATAATATAATTCATGATCAACTTCAAAACGCATATTTTAAATAACACATGTCCTATTCACGCAAATGAATCTTCAAAATCAGGCCATGAAATATGCACGTGCTGTTCACGCGCTATGAGGTCAATGTCCATTTGCTTTTCACGTGCTTTTCCCGAGCTATACACACGTAAAAATCTCACAACTTGTAACAAGTCTGCAGACAAGCCGTCAAGAAGATGTGTTCGCACTGCTTGTATCAAGTTGTCAACAAGTTGTTTCAAACTTGTTGACAACTTGTAACAAGCTTGACGAAAATATCAGACTTGTTACAAGATTGTTCTAACAACTCTGGTACAATACTGTTGTAGCAAGTTTGTTACAAGATTGACAACACAAGGCTGTAAAATTATTGTTATATCATGCTGTATCAGTCTTGTTGGAACAATCTTGTAACAGGTCTGATAGTCCCATCAAGCTTGTTACAATTTGTCAACAGCTTGTTGCAAACTTGTTCCAACAAATTCGGAACAAGCAGTGCGAATACATCTAGTCAACAACTTGTGAACAGACTTGCTACAACTTGTTTGCAGGTCTGTAGCAACTTGTGCGTTTTTACGTGTGTACGTCATTCTCAGCAAGCCTTTGCTAAAGTTTGCTTGCTGTGTAGCAGATAATCTGCTCAAATTTATCTGACAATGCAGAGAGCAATGAATTTAATTTGAACTCGAATCTTCGGGTCTTTAGACCATCGCTCTAGCAATTAAGGTAACGAATGCACTGGGATTGGTGGCAAATCTTATATCCAATTTAAGTTCACAAAATATTTTCGTGACGAATTAGCGCTTGTCTTTGTCCCGCCGCCTCCGTAGAATGTTAGGTGTATTAAAAAGATCTTTGATCACTGAGCGCATTGTTACGTACCAGCGTACCTATCTTATGCTGAATCATATCCGGAAATGACTCGTCATTTGTTGTCGCCTCTTGAGCTATGCGATTGCGTAACTGGCCACAGTATAAATACGTCAGATAAATGTAATTGCAACAAAACTGTTGTGGTCTTGTGGAACTGTTCAAAATCGTCCAAAGTCTGCGAAAATGTCGAGCAAGCACTTACAAACTGGGGATCCAAAACCTGCTTTTGACGACACGAAGAAATTTCGTATTTATAGCATGAAGTTTTGCCCTTTCGCCCAGGTAGGAATCTCATTTCGAACTATATACAAAACTAGCTTCAAGCTAAGTAATGTTGTTATGTCCAGATCATATTAATACAAAGGCAATTACTATGTAAATTTCGCTAATACGATTGACATTTGAAAACTGATATTATTATTCAGGATGTATTTAATATGTGTTTCTGAGTTAAAATATTGACAGTTCTGATCGAGCTCTCTTGGCATTTTTTTCGGTTAGAGAAATATCTGAGAAGCGCTGAGACTTTTATTTTGAGCCTACCATAAACAATTTGTAATCGAGTTATCTCATGAGGCCATAAACAGTAACTTGCAGATGAGAATTGAGATTGTTTGAAGGCATTGTATCTGTATTGAAACAACTGTGAAGGTAGCAACAGATTGGGAACCAGATTCCTCCTTGGATTGGGACTCAAATTATTACCTAACGTTACTATTGAGTCTTAATATGATGTTGATGCAAGGTGTGTGCTTTCTTGTGGCCAGTAGGTACCTTAAGATTAAGAAAATCAATGCGACGGCTAGCAATACAATGAACTTCAAGTTAGTCAGGGAAGGGTATGTACAGTGGAGATAAAGACGTCGTCTTTGCTCAAGTTACAAAGCCAAAACATGTCGTTTTAAGCTGTGCCTACAACGTCGACATTCTAGCCGCGAGAATGGTAGACGCTAAGCAAATTAGCAAGAAGCTACACTGAAACTTTTTTAGCAACAAAACATCGATTTCATCACCTCAAGTGGTATTCTATATAATCGATGACAGCTTTTAAAATCGGAAAGCGTTTAAGCTTAAGCAACAATTTATTTGAGTCATTTTGCATTTGACGTCATCGTCGCCGTCTTACATCTTGAGATCTCTACTCAGCCTCTTACCCAGGTGCTTTTAGTTAAGAAAGTATTATCAATTGATCTAGTGTACATATACAGACCAGTTGCAAATTGAGCAAGCCTGCAAGGTGCGAATCATATCACAGTAACAACATATAGAGTGCAGTTAATAACGTGAAAAACACTGGATCAATTGATAATACTTTCTTAACTAAAAGCGCCTGGGTACGAGGCTGGTCTCTACTGGCCAGCTACCGTCGTCTCTCTTAAGGGCCGCATAAGTCATCTTAATATACCATGGTTTTAGGCAACGTCTTTGGCCATAACGGTTGTCAGTGCATGGTGATGCTTTTAGAATCGCTATGCGCGTATGGAAGACGCTGTCTAGAAGCATGGCACAATAATACGAGTCATCATTTTATTGAAAGGTGTATGTTCATATATTCGTGTTTTGTCCCACTTACTGTATTTCTTTTGAAATTAGTTGCTACATGTTTTTATGGTTAATTTGCAAAGAAGTTATTCGCCAGAACACGAATATCTGAATTTCGCAGCGCTTGTTGCGCAGATAGACTTTGTCGTGGTCTTAATCTAAAAATTCGTGTTTTGCAGAGGCCAAGAATAGTACTTGCAGCCAAAGGACTTCAAGATTACGACGTTGTGAATATCAAATTACGTGATGATCTACCAGAGTGGTATCCTGCCATTAATCCAGCGCGTGCAGTTCCAGCTATTGAATTCCCGGATGGTCAAGCAATTAACGAATCTCTTGTTATATCAGGTACACTACACGCATTGATGCAGTCAGCATCTTTAATTAAGGGGATATGATCCCCCTTACCCGGGACTAAATTAAACTTAGAATGATTTTGAGGTATTGAAAATAGGAGAAATGTTTTTTTTTCAATGATTTTCTCCTTCAAGATCGCAAACCATCGGCATCCATGCACAGGAAACTTTTGATACGAGTGAGAATACCTTAGTTGCTTATATGCTTCTAGAATCGTGAAGAATTAAGCAAATATATTGCACATCCATGGACAGCTACTTTTATATTATATTATATTCGTTTAATGATAATGATAATGCGCGAATACTTTTTTCTTTTTATAAAATGGCTTATTTCAATACCTTCAGATCATTTTACACTTCATCCAGGGTGAGCGGGAGCATGTAATCAGAGGGACGAATATTTACCAGTCGTGTTCAATTTATTTTGAAACCATTGTTCTCAAGGTCTATAGACAAATAATTATATGATTATTCGTCCCTCGAATTATTGAAACTGGCTACCTTACTGTCCACACTCGCCCGTTTTTTTGTATCCAAAAATATTTTTGTTGCTTTACGCGTTCTTGCTTAAACATTACGCGTTCACAAGTATCCAGATTTTTTCGCTTTCAAACATTTCCTCTCTGGAAACCGCTGTCAAGAGTTTGCGGTTTAAGCGGGTACGCGCAGTGTGCGTTTTTGTCGGATACGCGTGCACGCAAGTTCTAATGACAACCAAATGTTATTATACAACAAATACGGATACGTGTGTCATGACTAAACAAACAATTGTCCTTCTGTTGTACATGACTAACTACAACGAATCCTTTCGCCCACTTATAATGAGCACTAATCTCCTCTAATAGTTTTACTCGTTTGAGCGGCGCCCGAATGAACGCCGCACAATTTTTGATATTGACTTAAAAATTTACTTGGATAGTACCAGTTCGACAGATCAATAATGCTCTTGAACTGTTAAATTAAACATTCAAATGTATGGTTCAAAACAAATACATCTGTATATGTGGTATGAGCTGTGATCATGATAATGTCAGCTAGTCATTAGTCAAAGACGTCCCTTACTTTTTTATAGTTTTTTTATGGTGGCAGCATGTAATAAAGGTACTCGTGTTTCCACTTTAGTTTGCTATTCGGTGTTGATTCATTTACGTCGACTTTAAAGGAATGACATTCGATTCCTGCCGGAGGACTAGTTGCGCATAAAAAATCTTTCGCAACTATTGCCGGCTTTAATTTAGTCATGTGTATCATATCGACTTCCACTCGAATCACGACACTTTATACTTTAGATTATACTTCAGCCTATTTAGTGAAATGAATTTATTCTCTCGTGGTTTCAACACAAGTAATTTTTATTACTGATTTGCTGAGCTAATTCGAACAATTCAGGGATTTTCAGAAGGTCAGCTTGAGAGCCATTACCTGCCAGTTAAACATAAACGAATAAGCATGTTTTATACGACAATATCGTTTTCACCACACCTTAAGAGAACAAAGAACAGAGGCCATTATATTTGCCTCTCCCATTGACTTCACTTGAGGGGGACATATCCCCATGGTCTTTGTTTTTAGGGTCGTGCAAAATCGCTATTGATGCATAAAACACGCTTCTATGTTTTATAGCGTATTAGCTATATATTTAACAGAGGGTTGATTCCTCCCAGAACAATCTCTTAGATACAATGTTCAGACATCATTCTAAGATAAAATTAGTATCTTCGCCCTCCCTTGTAATGTATCATGTGTATCTATTGTGGCTGCATATTTTATTGCCTATATAATAAGTGCGAAAATATAAAAGGTACCTTTATGTAATAATTATTTCATTATTAAACTATCTATTTTGTACCCTCTGTGTAATCCTAGACCTGATAGACGAATTATATCCAGAGAAGCAACTGCATCCAAAGGATCCCGTAAAGAAAGCTAAACAAAAACTTTTTGTTGAAAAATGTGGCAAAACCGTAAGTCACTATTCTTGTAAATATTAAGAAAATTGTTTTTGGCTAAGTCATTATTTAGTCTTACTTATGCCTCGTTACACAGCAATCGATAAAATTTTGTCGAAATAAATTTTTGCACTAATACAAATAGTTGCCACATTCGCTCTCCGTTTACACGGTACAGGCAGAGTAAGGATCAATTATTTCGGTAGAGAACGGATTTCTCTCGGATATTGCTTTGGACCTTGTTTACAAATTTGTAATCTATGGCTGACACAATGGTCTGACATTTCTGCAGTAATGTACTTCGCTTTGCACAAATACTTATTCCTCTCACAGTGCCGGACAAACATGTGACTGGCACTAGTACACTTTCGTAGCAGGTTAAAAACTTGGGAGGATAGGGTATTGCCGTGTAAACAAATGGTATCCGTACGAATATTTGTCCGGATACAAATTTTTCTGATGCCTCGTAAACTGGGCTTTATGCTTGTTCATGCGTCGGTGCAGAGAAAACAAATAAAAACTTGAAATACAAATGTTTTGTGTTTGGGTAAATTCAAGCTATATATTAAGTATAACTATATATCTACAGTATATAAGTGAGCTATGTACATTAGGGAAATTCATCCGCTATGATTATAAAAGGTGTGAAGATCCCCAAGGACCGCTTTTAAGGTGTGTTGGGATAACCCTCTACAAGGGCTTAGGAAAGTACCTCTTTAGCGATCGCTCTTTTATCTTTATTATATACACAGTCACTTTATCGCTTGATTACGAGCGATAGCTGGACACATAGGGCGCTAAATGGACCTGACTACATGCAGTTCTATATGAGATCTGTTGATTAGGGAAGGCAGGAAAACCGAACTCTTACAACACTTAGAAATAGCACATTGCATATAAATTTATGCCTTTAGAAACTTAATTCATTATAAATTGTGCGTTTAACTTAAGTATTTACCACCTCCCTTCATCTAAAAAAATCAAGGAAAGTGATTCGGAGATTTTGCTAACTGCTCTTTTAAAATAGCGTTAATCGATATTTGCAGTGCTCTAGCACAATATTTGTTCTAAAAATCTCATCTCAGCGTGAAGCACTGTAACTGCAACTTTTTATTCACTTCCCTAAAGATTGCGCATATCAAGAATTGTAGATACAGTTACTGCTCAAGAGCTTGAATATGAATGTGAAATGCACTTTCATGTTTTGATAAAGTGATACCATAGCCTTTTTGGTTGGTGATTCCTTTCATTGCTAAGGATTCTCATTTGCATTTTCTAAAATCTCTCCACATTTACAATTGAAATAGTACTAGTAGAACATACGTATTACCTCAAAGTCAAGGAAATGGATTTGTGTAGTTGACTAACCAGCATGAAAGCAAGCGTAGAATGAGAGCAAACACAGCAAGTGTTATTCAAACTTTTGAGCAGTAACTCTACCACCTTAAATGAAGCCTCCTCCATCAACGCCTTACGCAAAAACATTTTTTGGTACCTTTTTTGAAACGGATTTTAATTGCTGCAGGCAGAGAATGTTTTCAGGTACAACTGACCCCAGCGCAATGCATGTATAGTGTAACTTATTCATCACGTTAGTGCAAATATATTGATGATTTCTGTAGTTCGTCCCGTCATATTACAAACATTTGAAAGGAAAAACTGAGGAAACAAAGGAAGAATTGGTAAAGAATATTGCAGACTTGGAACAGTATTTGACCGAAAACAAGTCAAAATATTTTGCAGGTACAGTACAGTATCTTTAATAATATACCTTTTTTATTCGTTGTGTTACTTAGTAAGAAGTAAACTTAGAATCAAACTGAAAGTTGTTCAGGGACGTAGCTGAAGAGAGGAGCTATTCATACCTTCATATTCTGCCTGACTTATTTCTTTTGAAATAAGATTATATTGATCGATCTCAAAAAAAAATTGGCCGAGCGGAACGCAAATATATTCATGCACACCCGCGCCAATTAACGCACTAGCTTCACCCCCTGGAGTTTTTGTGGCAATTTCGTTTTGTTAATAAGTATTGTATCCAGTGGCGGATCTAGCGTAAGTCAAAATAAATTACCGCAGCTCATTCTAGGATATATTTACATTTTAAAATACCTTCAAAACAACTTCATTGGTTAGATTTTATTCTTTTGAAATTCATAACCTATGTCATTGTTATAAAGTTATTTTGAATTTAAAATTGAGCTTCTATAATTTATTTTGACTTACCCTGGATCCGCCACTGATTGTATCCCCCCCCCCCCCCCACACACAGACAAAAATCCTACAAAATGCGCAACAAGCGCACTAAAGTTATTCTGTAATTCTTCATCAGGTAACGAAGCTGGAATGGTGGACTTTATGGTATGGCCTTGGTTTGAACGACTGCCTATCGTCTACCCTTTGACTGCTGACGTACATCCAAACCTGACAAACTGGTTCAACCTGATGCATCAGGAGCCTGCAATAAAGGAAACTGCTTGTTCGAAAGAAACTCATTTGAAATTTTACGAGGGATATCTCAACGCTAAACCTGTTTATGATTTTTAAATTGTTTTGTGCTAACTGTCTATTGTCTATCGTATAGTTTACTCATGCTCAGCTGATTGAAAGTTAGAATAATTTTGCACGTAGAATTGTAGTCCCAATAGTAAGCTGTACGTGTAACGTATATACGTATTTAAATGCATTTCATGTGACGGTAAGGCGCTCACTCGGCCTGCTGAGAAGGAAATCTAAACGAGTGACCTGTTTGTACTGCTTATATGAAACTTAAAAGGTTGTTCACTTACTCCTTTTCATTTAATAAAGTTTCTATTGTTGATCTATTATTATAACGTATATTACAACGTACGGGATGTTGACAATGGCTCAGTATACCGGCGTATAAAGACTGCTGTGCTTGCATATCCTACCGTTCTATATGATAAAATTTAGTTTTCTAGTATCACAAATGCATCACCCTATTATTGGAAAGAACGTCGATCCTGAAAGGGGGATGGGACCATAGTGAATATTATCTTTACAATGGACTGAAATATTACCTGAATGTAAACAATTCAATCCATTTTTGTAGAAGAAACTGGGTTCATAGACGTGAACCTTTAATATCTAGCTGTTAAAATTTATAAATAGACGTACATTATATAGCATTTGCTCAAGAGGTAGATGCTAGCTCGTTAAGACTTGAGTATTGTAGCGTGAACGATGTAAGGTCTTGCGATCATTCATAGTGTCAATCGCGTTATATTGTCGCACTCCTTGTAACAAATTCTGGCCCGAATGGACCGTAGCTACTTAAATTAATACATGCGTTAAATAAAGACAAAGGGTTTAAATGCACAATGTTCCATATGCACAAACACATTTATATTCGAATAATTAGGTGGCAAAATTTTATCGCACGATTAAGTTAATTGCGACGTATTAGCTATATGCATGCTAGCAATATGTAATAATGCATGGACTTGTTAAAAGCATAAAAGATCAAATAAGGTTAAAAGCCACCAAATGCAGCTGCCCGCATCGACTGTAGTCTTGTTGTGCAATATCCACTAATATAGATAATGAACATATGTAGTCTTAAAGGCTAATTCATTAAAGGATTATTAAATGGTTTTCCGTGCAGGATAGCGTGATCCATGCACGCGGGATGTTGCGAGATTTTCGGTATGCGTAAAAATACACGAGCCGCAGGCGAGTGTATTTTTACGCTTTCCGAAAATCGAGAAACATCCCAAGTGCATGGATCACGCTATCCTGCACAGAAAACCATTTAGTAATTGCTTTATATAATAACTACAATAAAACAACGGTTAACATTTTTTAAACCATTGATGAAGTACGCAATTCTCCCAAAAATCATCAACTTTCGCTTTGTCAGCATTCGACCGTACGCTAAAATTTACACAATTTTAAAACTTTTCGCATAATTTTTTTGTTTTGCGTTCTTTTGCTCTAAAACTTGGTGAAAATATAGTATTTTAACAGGGACATAGATTGGTACTAAACCGAAGCGTAGATGTTGTAAAAAACCGGTGTTTATTAACGGCCAAAAGTGAGGGATACACTAGTTACATTTTGCAATTTTATATTTTTGTGTAAACAGAAACCTAAAAAATTACTGGCATTTGAAGTGCAGCACGTGTGTAAGAAAGAAGCATTGTGGGCAAAGAAAATTTAGTTCTTTATAGGCACCATTGTATGCTGATTCGAACGTTTGTACTTTTATCGCTACAGCATAAGCTGAAACAGAAATATGCGAGTGCCAAAAATCGTATTTCAGTTTAATTTATAACGTAAACAAGACAAAAATACGAGTATACAAGACATCATAGAAGTTTAAAAACATAAAAGATTATAGTTTCTGTACCTTGTACTTTAGTAATTGACTTTATCTTCATTCTCTGCTAATTTCAGAAGCTGAAATGGTTTTTTGTTGGCAATTTTAAACTCGTAAAATGCGAAGCGATGTCAACTTTCAAATTTCGATCAATAGACCATACCCATAATGACGTCATTTAGTAGTTAAGTATGTAAAACTATTTGAATATGCCCATATAATTGAATGGTTTAAGTAACAAAAAGATTATTTGTGAAATAAATATGTTAAATTATTTGTTTCATTTAATGTTCTGGACAAATAAGGACCTAAAAAATTTAACAATATTGCCATATTTCAATAGTTTTACTCGCTTGACTACTAAGTGACGTCATTATGGGTAAGGTCTATTTCCCGTGCAGGATTGTCTCATCCTGCACGGGTATTGACCAATCAGATTGCGTGTTTTACTGTAGCTATTATATAATGTCTTTTACTTCATTTCTATCAAATCTTCTATAAAAGAAAGAGCAAGATAGTATGAATTTCACGGTGAAAGACCAATTTAAAGCGTCATGTCAGGGATTTGAAGACGAACAGTTTTTTATAACAAGACTTCCATCAGAAACTTTGCTCATTTATCACATTTTTGCCATTGCTTTCAATAGCATTGTGATTATTCCCAGATTATTGCTCAATGCAGTTGCTGTAATAACGATTTTAAAGTCACAACCTCTGAGAAATAAGCCTTGTTATTTTATTATTTTACTGCAATCCATGCTTGATTTAGCAGGTGGTATTACGCCAAGCAGGCTTCCAATTAGGCACAGGTCTTTACACAGGACCTTTGGTGTTCTTTATCTCTGACTCGGTCAATCTTCGTGCTCATCCGTTTATCTCTTACTCACGTATTGCAGTGTTATATCTTGCCGCCTTGTCAGGATTCTTCCATTAACTTCTTTCCAAGGATTCCAGGCGTTGCTTTGCACAAGGATAATTATTCGGAAGTTTAGCTGGATCTTTGTTCCATGGGAGGCCGATCTCGTATCTTTTATCGAGCTTCTTCCAGGATGATTCAAATAACTCCATCGTCTTTCTTCCATCTCTTGTCATTGTCTCTTGTGTGGGCAGTTGCATTCAGGTGCTCGAACTGCAAGGGTCTCGAAATCATAGAATTTCTCTAGATTGATCTTTCTGGCGAAATTAACGTAGCTCGTCGTGGAGCCTTGAGCGTTATCAGGACCGATGACGTGCCATCCAAGCTTTGTTCTTTTGGCAACGGGCTGAAAGGGAAACCTTGACGAGCTTCATTCGTTGCGTGTAAGTGGCTGTATTGCACTCCAAGAATTAAGTCCACAGGACCAGCGCAGTGGGAAACTCGTTGTCACTGAGATGGCCAAATGATTTCAACCAATTTCGATCAAGGGCTGGGACGTTTACGATAGTCTGATCTAATTCATGGGCTTCGACGGGATAAGAGTCTTTGCCATGAAGTGGCGATATCCAAAACTTGACTCGTTGACTATTTTCTTGCGTAATTTTTCCTCACCAACGACTGCTATGTTGATTCGTTCTTTATGTCCCTGGAGACCGAGAGACATAACCGTTGTACCGGCGCCACTGTCAATGAGCACATTCCCTTCACGAACTCTACCATTTGTGGACTTGAATCGAACTCTCACTACAGGCATAATACTCTCCTTGTCGAGGGCAGACGATGCAGAACTGACCGGAGGCGTGTGTAAAGGGGTTGGATCTTGGTGGAGATGGCGATGGTGAAAGCGAAAGCAACTGTTCACGTCACATTTCACTCTTGACTTGCATTCCTTCGTCACATGACTTCGGTTAAGACAAGAAAAGCACAATCGTTGATCTTTGGCATGCTGAACCTTTCGTTCGACGGTACAACTGGAAAAGGTCGGACATTCTACCACGCGGTGTTCTTCTGAACATACGTAGTATTTCAAAGGTCTTTTAGGGTCCCTTTGGCCGGAATAGATGCCGTTTCTGTCTGGGGGCGGCCGTCGGTTGTCGGATTTTTGGGCGTCTCCAAAGTCTGGATCGAATTCTGCCTTAACACGTTTCCTCAAAAACTGGCCAATATGTTGAAGCGACGAGACTTCGCTCTTTTCTCTCAGATCGGAAGCCACACCCTTCCACTTGTCGATCAAATGGTTAGGCAGCCTCAATCTTTCACAGGTTCTCCGTAGCATTGGCATCGGCTAAATGGTTAATTTGTTTTAACGTCACCACGCAATTAACTACATCGAAAGAAAGCTCTTGCAAAGACTGTCTATCATGATTTTGAATTTTTTGCTTGTCAACTAACTTTGTTATATAAGCTCTGGCTATGGCGCTTGGCTGACCAAAGTGTTCTTTGATACTCTTTAAGGCGGTCGCGTACATAGTTCCCTGGGATCCCAAGCCGCTTATAACTCGCTCGGCACGTCCGATTAGGTCCTTTTTTAACCGTGCCATTCGCACGTCGTTAGAAAGATGGGGCTTGTCATGAATTAGTAACTTAAATCGTTCAATAAACTCTACGTAGGTTAATGGGTTTCCGTCATATTTAATTGACTGTATAGGCGGAATATCCTTATTTGCTTCTAACTTAAACAGCGCTTCTTCGATAGACATCTATGACATATTATCTGGCATGAGTCGTTTCTTCAAATTCAACAAGATGATCTATCCAGGAGTCAAACGCTTGCGGCGATGAGAGATCGTGACTATTGGATTTAGGTTACATGCTTTCGCATGCGTTTTGTGGCTCGCTAGACTCTAGAGTTCCTAAATCCGTTAACTACCGATTCGTTTGCTCCACTATCTTCCTTTGACTGAGTTTCTACGAGTGCACTTGCGTCCGGGGTAACGTTATTTAACACCATATTACTACCACCCGCGGCGACATTGCTGTTATCAATAGTACCAGATTGTTCAGAAATCTGTCCTTTGGATAAAGACTTTGCATTAGCGAGTCCCGGTTCTGACAAAGACTGAAGGAAGGCTTCTATTTTGTCTTCTATATTATATAAGTCGTCAGCCAAAACGTCTTCCCAATCATCCATAGCAGGGAATTGACTCTCGTCAAAATGTTCATGCATTTGCGAATGACTCACGCGCTAACTCAAAGTCTTTACGAATTTGTACACTTTCCTTCTCGACTCGTTTTCGTATCTCCGCTTTTTGTTCAATAAACTTCTTTACTCTATTAATAGATCTGGTGATCTTACCTCGTGGTTGTGTGCGCTGTTTCTTTAACTGCTCGCCCGTCTTTGCGTTTAACTCACCAACGCTGTGTGATGTTCCTTGCGCCGTTTCAGCTGAGTCGCTTTGCTGCTCGTTGTCGCTCATCATTCCACCCAAATAACCAAATTATTTGCCTTCTAACTCGGCACCGACGTCTCACGTTAATCGAATCTCGCGTTAACCAATCTTCATAACTTGTAGCATATGGAAACCACACTCAAACTGTAGAGATTTTTCGTAATATATTTAGTAATGCATTCTAAAGGTGATTAAGATTCATTAGATTACATTACTGCCTGAAAATGCTCTAAAAATAACGTTTTCCACGTCTTTAAACATCTCAATGTCTCTAGTTAATCTACTACCACATGTAACTGCGCGCCTTCGCTTACAATAAAGTGATAAAAATAAACTATTAAGTTACAACATGCAAATCAATAGGTAATCAAATCAAGTGTAAAATTACGCAGCATAAATTAATCAGCAAAGGTGCGGTGCATAATAAATGTATTAACTTCCGATGAATGTCCGAAACAACTAGGATTAAAATTGTTCATGCAATATTGAAACCCTATCAAACGTAAAAAATAGGTACGCACATGCGCACAATGCGTACATGCGTCTAAGTTACGTTATGGTGTACTGATAAGAGGGCACAGAATCAGTGACAATAACAAAAAACACTTGATATTCAAACAAAATATATGTAGTTTAAACCAAACAATAAAAAATACAATTATTCAAAAACAGTGATTGACCACGATACTACGACAGTACTTGTCAATTTTAAAAAGAAAAAGTTCAAAAATTACAAATAAAGATAAAGATATATTGAAAATGAATAAAATAATAAGTGACTAATAAGTTTAATAAGTTCTTGATGACTATATTTTGAGATGTGCTACGTATCTGTGTTGGTAATTGCAGACACCAGTCACTAACTGAACGACTGTAACGGTCAATTTATTTAGTATACGATTTTTCACTAGTCTGTTGTCTCTTTTATAATTTCTTAAGCAGTGTTATTTATTTGAATTAAGGATCCCACATCATCAAAATCCTTTCTTGATTTATCAGTGGGATCCCGTCTCAGGTAATATTAATTTTAGAGATCATAAAGCAATATGGATGTCATAGGCCTGCAGACTACGGCTAATTAGCTAGGTACAGTAATTGAAAAGCAATTGTCACATTTCAACAGAATGAAACAGAAATGATAGTTCACCTGTAGTGACCCTAATTATAAAAAAGCAGTGTAAATATAAAATGTTACGATCCAAGCAATTGAAACCAATCTTGTAACTGCTATATTGCAGATGCTGCAGTATGATAAACCACCTGTGTTGGTAGTAATTGCTGCGATATCTTTAGTGTATTAACAGGTATATATATATAGGTTATTTGCCGGTTAAGAGGTCCGTATAGGGAAAAATAGGGTCCGTATAGGGAAATACTTCTCGGCCTTCGGCCTCGGGCCGTTTTTGAGACCGAGGGACAGCTTCCACATTTACAATTTGTTGGTATATATATATATGGTCAATAAGTGCATTGTACGCATGTGTAGGATTGTCAATTAATTGTCTATAGCCGTTGTCTGTTTGACCATGAAATTATAAAGTGATTGCCTTCCACATATTGTCACCCTTGTTATGTCCGAAAATCCTTCACAGACTATGTTTAAATGCGAAATAAATTGCTGAAAGAATTCTTTTTTAAAATTGTAGTTTAAAAACAGGAGTGTCATTAGACTATATTTTTATGCGAGCAAATCCATTATCATCGCTATTATTGCTTTCCGACCAATCCGACATTTTGATTTTTTAAAAACACAGCGAACAGCCAAAAAAGGCGGGAAGTTTAATTTAACATAAATTATACAAATTGTGTTCTATATTATGGCACCTATTGTCCCTTACAGCCACTGCAAGTCTGCAAGACATATTTCTAAACATATTACAGGTTTTTTAGTTGAATCATTGAACATTTTCATCTTGAAAAAATGAAAATATCAAAGTTCATGGAATTGGTCATGATATTTTAAAAAGTTCACAAATTTTCAGCGTTCAAAAAAAGTTCATGTAGAGGGTAAAAAGTTCACAAATCTGTGAACTTTGTTCACGATCTGGCAACACTGCATGCCAACTGCCTTCGAACGAACAAAGCACGCTGCATTGCATCATTGCATTTACAGCGCTACCATCAACTCCATACGTCATGAGCTATACAGGGCGTATAAAAAAAAACGGATCCCATTTTTTGTGTCTAATTATTTCTAAATTACTGAAGCTTGTAGCACAATTTTGGACTTGTTTTAAACCACGTTCTTTTCTCTTTCGAACAAGCCGTAATTCGTACAGCGTTTTGTTTATCCGCGCGTACACAATGTTGTCAAAATTGCATAATGTCAATATTCATGAAGTTGATACAAGCTTAAACTATCCGTTCGTAGTGCACGTTAACGGTCCGTTATCTTCTGTAAAGCTTTATAACAAGTTTTATTAAGTTTAACAGAAATACCATTTATGTAATAAGCGAAAAAATGAAAAATTTAATCATGAAAGACATAGTGAATTTGCATAATTGGAGGGCATCTCAAATCGATAGCTTTTGCTAAATTTGTCATAGCACATACGTTCCTGGGAGCAAAAATACGAATTACGGCTTTTTCGAAATAGAAAAGAACGTGGTTTCAATCAAGTCCAAAGTTGTGCTATAAGCTTCAGTAATTTAGAAATAATTTGACACAAAAGATGGGCTCCGTTTTTTTTGATACACCCTGTATAGTTAAAACTTCGGAGCTTTGTCGGTAAAATTAAAAAACTTTTAAGGTGGCTCCCTACAGGCTTTTCAAGACACATCAGCTTGCAACGAAATTTGTACTGACTACACTTGAAACAGGGCAATGTAAGTGCTTTCAGGAAAGATATGAAGGTGTTTGGTGGGTATATATAGAAAAATAGAAACAAAATAAGCGTTGCTATGGTAACTATATCGTTCTATTTTTTGCCATTTTAATGCTTAATTTCACAATGAATGAACAATAATTTCTTTCTCTTAGGTCACATTTTCTGAATTTTTTTTAGATGTTTATTGTTGTATAAAGGAAAAAGATATCAAAATTTGAAGACAGGTTTGTTATTAAGATTTTAATACATTCGTGGATTTCGATTGCGGGAAAGGTATTTGTAGGTTTTTTAAAATTCGAATATGCCTTTCCTTAGATATGGTATAACAATTGGACGTAGTTTAAAAAAAACCCATCGAAGGAAACAGCGGATAGTCAAGGCTTAATTCCATAACATCATTGCTGGCGTGATAAAATTTCGACTCGACATACGAAAAACATTTCAGAAAGAGCTAAACGTAAAAGAAACGTGGTCGGAAAACAGAAAAGACCACTTGAAAACATACATACTGTTTAGGTTTCACAAATTTTTTATCGTGTACAGAAGAAAACTTGGTGATTTCGCCGTAGAAAAACCTCAAAACACAATTTTTCATGTGTCGTTCATTCCAAAACATTTGCCGATCGGCTAAGCTCCACACTGATCTATATAAATCTGCCCGGCAACTGTAGGGAGCCACCTTAAGTGTTAGCGTTTATTTTGTAAGCTCGTGACGTAAAAATACGTCACATTCGTTGACCAAACACAGCCAGTCACTCAACCAGTCACCCAGAATTTTTTAGCCTACAAATTTCTACGTTGCTATGCAACGTAGACGCAAAAACGTAAAAATGGATATTTTCGATCCAGATAAAGTTGTTTTTAATAAAAATGGTCTAGTAAAGCACGAGTTACACGTTCGTGACAAACCTTATGTGTTAACAGGATGTGCCCAGGCTACAGGGCATATTTTAAATCCCACATGTCCTATTCACGTAAATGAACCTTCAAAATCAGGCCATGAAATATGCACGTGCTGTTCACGCGCTATGAAGTCAATGTCCATTGCTTTTCTCGTGCTTTTCACAAGCGATGACGTCATTCTCAGCATGCCTTTGCCAAAGTTTTTTTGTTGTAGATAGGATAATCTGCTCATATTAATTTGACATCACAATGCAGAGAGCAACGAACTTCATTTGAAGTCGAATCTTCGAATCTTTATACCGCCACTCCAGCAGTGGCGTAGCCAGCGTCGATAATTGGAGGGGCGAATATTCATGTATCATGTTTTGCATCATTAATTTCTTTTGAAATCGATTGTTTTTAAGGTCTGTGAACACAAATATATGAACATTCGCCCCTCCAATTATCAAAGCTGGCTACGCCACTGCACTCCAGCAATTGAACTAAGCAGCGAACTGGGATTGGTTGCTTATCTTGTATGCAATTTAAGTTCACAAAATATTTTCGTGACGACTTATCGCTTGTCTTTGTCCCTCCGCCTCCGTAAAATTAAATACTTAGTGTAAAAGATGTTTGATCACTGAGTGCATTGTTACGTACCAGCGTACTTATCTTATGCTGAATCATATCCGGAAATGACTCGTCATTTGTTGTCGCCTCTTGAGCTATGCGATTGCGTAACTGGCCACAGTATAAATACGTCAGATAAATGTAATTGCAACAGAACTGTTGTAGAACTGTTCAAAATCATCCCAAGTCTGCGAAAATGCCCACCAAGCACTTACAAGCTGGGGATCCAAAACCTGCTTTTGACGACACGAAGAAATTTCGTATTTATAGCATGAGGTTTTGCCCTTTCGCACAGGTAGGAATCTCATATTCTCATTTCGATCTTTATACAAAATTAGCTTCAAGTATTGTTGTTTCTCCAGATAATATAAATACGGAGGCCATTGCTATGTCAGTTTTGCTAATACGATTGGCATTTGAAAGCTGATATTTATTATTATTTTTCAGATGTGTATTTAAAATGTGTTTCTGAGTTAAAATATTAACAGTTCTGAATTCTGATCAAGCTCTCTTGAGATTTTTTTCGGTTAGAGAAATGTATGAGAAGCGCTAAGACGTTTATTTTCAACCTACCATAAACAATTTCTAATCAAGTTACCTCATGAGGCCATAAACAGTAACTTGCAGATGAGAATTGAGATTGTTTGAAGCCATTGTATCTGTATTGAAACAACTGTGAAGGTAGCAACAGATTGGGAACCAGATTCCTCCTTGGATTGCGACTCAAATTATTACCTAACGTTACTGTAGTGTCTTAATATGATATTGATGCAAGGTGTGTGCTAGCAATACAATAAACTTAAAGTTAGTCAAGAAAGGATAAGTCCAGTGACACGTCGTCTTTGCTCAAGTTACAACCCCAAAACATGTAGTTTTAAGCTGTGCCTACAACGTCGACATTCTAGTCACGAGAATGGTAGACTGTAAGCAAATTAGCAAGAAGCTACACTGAAACTTTTCCAGCAATAAAACATCGATTTCATCATCTCAAGCGGTATTTTATATAATCGATGAAAAACGGAAAGCTTTTAAATTTAAGCAACAATTTATTTGTGTCATTTTGCATTTGACGTCATCGTCGCGTTACATCTTGAGTCCTCTACTAACTAGCTACCGTCGTCTCTCTTCATGGCCGCATAACTCATCTTAATATACCATGCTTTTAGGCAACGTCTTTTGCTAAAACGATTGTCAATCATAGTGAAGTTTTTAGAATCGCTATACGCGCATGAAAGACGATGTCTAGAAGCGTGGCACAATAGTACGAGTCATCATTTTATTGAAAGGTGTATATTCATACAGTGTGTCCCAAAAAAGGCTACCCTTTGTAGTCAAGCGCATTATCAAACGTTCGAATTTGATTGTTTTATCTCCCTAATGAGCCCAAGAAATGTACTTTGTAGCGTTACGGAATGTGCATCAGGTACAATACCCGTCCCTAGGGTATTGTTTCATGGATCATGAGGACGTATGTGAGGAATCAAGTAGAGTAGATGTCATTCGACGGCATCTCTCGGGCAAGTGAACTTTACTTAATTCTCTGGTTTTACATTATCTGCGTAGACTTTTTCTTGAACACACTGTATATTCGTGTTTTGCCCCTCTTATTTCTTTTGAAATTGGTTGCTACTTGTTTTTATTTGCAAAGAGATTATTCGCCAGAACACGAATATCTGAATTTCGTAGCCCTTGTTGCGCAGATAGACTTTGTCGTGATCTTAATATAAAATTCGTGTTTTGCAGAGGGCAAGAATAGTACTTGCAGCCAAAGGACTTCAAGATTACGACGTTGTGAATATCAAATTACGCGATGATTTACCAGAGTGGTATCCTGCCATTAATCCAGCGCGTGCAGTTCCAGCTATTGAATTCCCGGATGGTCAAGCAATTAACGAATCTCTTGTTGTATCAGGTACACCACACGCATTGACGCCGCCAGCATCGTTAATTAAGGGGATATGATCCCCCTTACCCGGGATAAAATTAAGCGTAGAATGATTTTGAGGTATTGAAAATAGGAGAAATGTTTTTTCTTTTCAATTATTTTCTCCTCCAAGATCGCAAATCATCGGCATCCATGCACAGGAAACTGTTGATACGAGTGAGAATACCTTAGTTGCTTACTATATGTACTTTATACTTCTAGAATCGTGAAGAATTAACTGTAGCTACCAAAATGTCTCTGGTATTTCGTTTTGTTGACAAAGTGAATCAGCGATTTATAATGCATTTCAAATTTTTGAATCTCTTTTTTCAAAACAGTAATTAAACAAATATATTTCACATCGATGGACAATTACTTTTATAGTATATTATATTCATTTAATGATAATGATAATGATAATGCGCGATTGCTTGTGATTTTTGTTTTGCTGAAATATGGAATAAACAAAATGGTGTTGAGCATTAATTTTGTAATATATATCAAAACTGAAAGCATTCTAACATTGGTTTTTTCTTTTTATAAAATGACTTATTCCAATACCTCTAGATCATTTTACTGTTCATCCCGGTGTCAAGCGGGACCATGTAATCAGAGGGACGAATATATATCAATGGTGTTTCATTTATTTTGAAACCATTGTTTTTAAGGTCTGTGGGCACATAATTATATGATTATTCGCGTCTCTCGAATTATTGAAACTGGCTACCTTACTGTTCACATGCATCCGATTTTGACGGCCGAATTACGTATATATTCCATGGCGTATTAGCTATATATTTAACAGAGGGTATTTAAATTAACAGAACAATATTCTTAAAAATAGTGTTCAGGTATCCAAGATAAAATCAATATCTTCTCGGTCGCTTGTAATCTACCTTGAGTATCTATTGTTGCTGCATATTTTATTGCCTATATAATAAGTGCGAAAATAAAAAGGTACCTTTACGTTGTGATTATTTTATGACTAAACTATCTATTGTGCTCACTCTGTGTAATCCTAGACCTGCTGGACGAATTATATCCAGAGAAGCAACTGCATCCTAAGGATCCCGTAAAAAAAGCTAAACAAAAACTTTTTGTTGAAAAATATGGCAAGACGGTAAGTCATTATTCTCGTTAATATTAAGAAAATTATTTTTGGCTAAATCGTTATGTAGCCTTACTTAGGCCTCGTTTATAAGGCAATCGATAAAATTTAGTCGGAATAAGTTTTTGCACTGATACAAATAGTTGCCACATTGGCTCTTCGTTTACACGGTGTGGGCAGAATATATAAAGAGTAAATTATTTCGGTCTTTGTTCGGCAGATTACGGATTCTTGTTTACAAATTTGTGATCTATGACTGACACAATGGTCTGACATTTCTGCAGGCTGTATATAGCAATGTGCTTCGCTTTGTAATAATACTTGTTCCGATTAGCATCCTCAAGGTACCGGACAAACATTTGTCTGGCACTAGTACACTTTCGTGGCAGGTTAAAAACTTGCGCGGATAGGTGGTTAAAAACTTGTCCAGATAGAGTATTGCTGTGAGAACGCAAATGCCATCCGTACGAATATTTGTGCGGATACAAATTTGTCTGGTGCCGTGTAAACTGGGCCTTATATACTTATTCATGCGTTGATATAGATTAAACAAATCAAGATAAGACAAAACTTCAAACACAAATGTTTTGTGTTTGGGTAAATTCAAGTTAACATCTAGATAATCATAATAGATTGGACCTATGCGATGGATCAAGTAATGTTAGTCATACAACCTGGAGGATGTAGGGCCAGTTGGAGAGGGGCTTGCACTGGCTAGATAACAAGTCCTTCAAAGGATACAAATCTCGATCAATTCTATTAGAATCCATGAAATTCTTGACATGGTGCTGAGAATAAACCCTCTCCAATAGGCCTACTCACACGTAAGGTGGAAATTAGAGTAATACGGAACAAGACCAGGGTTGCCAGATCACTGCATTTTTGAGGCCAAATCTTCAACAATGCTCTTTGTTTTTCTTTGTACTTGCCTTTTGTTTTCTTTGTTTACTTGACTACACTAATGACGATTTGGCCTCAAAAATGCAGTGATCTTGCAACCCTGAACAAGACATATAGAATAGCCAACATAAACACGCGTATCACCTGGCAAAGCCAAGGATCAAACCTGACAAGCAGGCGTACACAACACGCATAAGATACTGTTACTTAGACAAAAGCATGGGAGCTATCAAGGCTGACCAAGAGACAGCTAAATAAAGGACTAGGTAATACATGAAGCCAAAGTGGTGTAGGTAAGCTAAACAGATAAGGCCAAAGCAATAGGCAAGAAATAATTGCCTAAAAGCAACAAGCAAGGCAGGTAAGTACAAGATGATAGCAGGCGTACGGGCAGCTACTGACTAACTGAATAATTATATGACCAATGTGGCAAGTACGCACAAACAAAAAACGGCAACAGGTGGAAGGCAAAGGTAATGCAATATTGCACAGCGTACTAAAAGCTTGATAACATTCGTAAAGGCATAGGCGAATCTGGTAGCGCAAACGGCAAGTACCACCCCGTAGCCGACACCCGGAAATAAACTCTCCACATGCAAGCAGCATAAAAGCAGCATGGGAATGGGAGAGTGGGAGCAGTGACTTAAAGCTGCACCTAGCGGTAGCTGAGCACAAATGGCAACTATTATCAGTAAATTTAGCCTTATATACCCTGACACACATGAATTACCATATGTTAATTATCTTTATTGCATAAATCCATCTATGTAAATATAAATATATATCTAATAGTGTAAAGTAAGCTTTATACATTAGGTAAATTCATCCGCTATGATTATAAAAGGTGTGAAGACCCCTAGAGATTGCTTTTAAGGTGTGTTAGGATAAAAGGTATCACCCTCTACAAGGGCCTAAGAAAGTACCTCTTTACAGACCGCTCTTCTATCTTTATTACACACAGTCACTTTACCACTAAATTACAAGAGATAGGTGGACACACAGGGACCTAAATGGACCTGACCTCGAAGTTCTATATGATCTTTTCATTTTAGGGAGGCAGGAAAACCGAACCCTTAAGAAAAAGCACATTAGATATCAACTACCGCAAATTATCTAGCTGTTGCACATGGCTTAGGTTTTGCTGTAATTAACGTGCTAACCGCTTGTGCCACACATACAGACCTCACCCTTCTGGCGCTCTATTATATCCCTTTAAAAACTGAATTTATTATAAATTGTACGTTTAAATGAAGTATTTACCACCTCCCTTCATCCCAAAAATTCAAGGAAAATGGTTCCGAGATTTTGCTAACCGCTCTTTAAGATTAGCGTTAATCGATTTTTGCAGAGCTCTAGCACATGCAATATTTGTTCTGAAGATCTCATCTCAGCGTGAAACACAGTAACTTTTTATCCGCTTCACCAAAGACTGCGCACATCAAGAATCATAGATACCGTTACTGCTCAAAAGTTTGAATACAAATGTGAAATGGACTTTCATGTTTTGATGAAGTGATACCATAGCTTTTTTGGTTACTGATTCTTGCATTTTAAAAATCTCTGCACATTTACAATTAAAATAGTACTAGTTGAACATACATATATTACCTCAAAGTCAAGGAAATGGATTTGTGTAGTTGACTAACCAGCATGAGAGCAAGCGTAGAATGAGAGCAAACACAGCAAGTGTTATTCAAACTTTTGAGCAGTAACTCTACCACCTTAAAAGAAGTCTCCTCCATCAACGCCTCACGGAAAAACATTTTTTGCTACCTTTTTTGAAACGGATTTTAATCGCTGCAGGTAGAGAATGCTTTCAGGTACAACTGACCCCAGCGCAATGCATGTATAGTGTAACTTATTCATCACGTTAGTCCAAATATATTGATGATTTTTGTAGTTCATCCCGTCATATTACAAACATTTGAAAGAAAAAACTGAGGAAACAAAGGAAGAATTAGTAAAGAATATTGCAGACTTGGAACAGTATTTGGCCGAGAACAAGTCAAAATATTTTGCAGGTACAGTACAGTATTTTTAATAACATACCTTGTTCATTCGTTGTGCAAGGTTAGAAGTAAACATAGAATCGAACTGAAAGTTGTTCAGGGACGTAGCTGAAGAGAGGAGGTATTCATACCTTCATGTTCTGCCTGACTTATTTCTTTTGAAATAAGATTATATTGATCGATCTCAAAAAAAAATTGGTCGGGCGGAACACAAATATATTCATGCACACCCGCGCCAATTAACGCGCTAGCTTCACCCCCTGAAGTTTTTGTGGCAATTTCGTTTTCTAAATAAGTATTGTATCCCCCCCCCCCCCACACACACAAATCCTACAAAATGCGCAACAAGCGCACTAAAGTTATTTTGTAATTCTTCATCAGGTAACGAAGCTGGAATGGTGGACTTTATGGTATGGCCTTGGTTTGAACGACTGCCTATCGTATGCCCTTTGACTGCTGACGTACATCCAAACCTGACAAACTGGTTCAACCTGATGCATCAGGAGCCTGCGATAAAGGAAACTGCTAGTTCGAAAGAAACTCATTTGAAATTTTACGAGGGATATTTCAACGCTAAACCTGTTTATGATTTTTAAATTGTTTTGTGCTAACTGTCTATTGTTTACCCTATAGTTTACACATGTTCAGCTAATTGAAAGTTGGAATAATTTTGCATGTAGAGTTGTAGTCCCAGTAGTAAGCTGTACGTGTAACGCATATAAATGCATTTCATGTGACGGTAAGGCGTTCACTCTGCCTGCTGAGAAGAAAATGTAAACGAGTGACCTGTTTGTACTGCTCATATGAGACTTAAAAGGTTGTTTACTTACTCCTTTTCATTTAATAAAGTTTCTATTGTTGATCTATTGAATATTACAACGTACGGGATGTTGACAATCGCTCAGTATACCGGCGTATGAAGACTTCTATGCTTGCATATCCTACCGTTCTATATGATAAAATTTAGTTTTCTAGTATCACAAATGCATCACCCTATTATTGCAAACAACATCGATTCTGGAAGGGGGATGGGACCATAGTGAATATTATCTTGACAATGGATTGAAATATTACCTGAATGTAAAAAATTCGATTTACATTTGTAGAAGAAACTAGATTCATAGACCTGAACCTTAAAAATTCAGCTGTTAAAATTTATCAACGGACGTACATAATATAGCATTTGAATTCGAATTCATTAGGTGGCAAACTTTTATCGCACGATTAAGCTAATTTCGACGTATTAGCTTTGTGCATGCTACCAGTGTGTTTTAAGCATGGACTTGATCAAAAGCATAAAAGATCAAATTAGTTTAAAAGCCACCGAATGCAGCTGCCCGAATCTGCATGCAGTCGTGTTGTGCAATATCCACTAATAGATAGCTAATGAACATATGTAGTTTTATTCATATAAAAGCTTATATATATAAAAGCTTATTCATTGTCTTTTACTTCATTTCTATCAAATTTTCTATAGAAGAAACAGCAAGATAGTATGAATTTTACAGTGAAAGACGAATTTAAAGCGCCATGTCAGGGATTTGAAGACGAACAGTTTTTTATAACAAGACTTCCGTCAGAAAATTTGCTCATTAATCACATTTTCGCCATTGCTTTCAATAGCATTGTGATTGTTCCCACATTATTGCTCAATGCAGTTGCTGTAATAACGATTTTAAAGTCACAACCTCTGAGAAATAAACCTTGTTATTTTATTATTTTACTGCAATCCATGCTTGATTTAGCAGTTGGTATGCTGGGCATACCCTCCTTCATTTTCGTGCTAACTAGCGCCATTGGTGGAATTTCAAACTGTCTTGCAGTCTTTTTGGCCGTTCAATTGATATTTGTACCGACAGGGGTATCTACCATAATAACAACTGCGATGACAATCGAAAGATACATTGCCATATTACACCCCTATGCTTACAAAATTCAGGTAACAAAAAGGAGAATTTTGGTGTCTGTACTCTCCAGTAGTGTTATGGATGTATTTCTACTGAACCTTTCTGCGACAATTCAAACCCTCGTTCGGATTTATGTAATAATGAAATTCACGTGTTTCTTATTCCTTACTGCATATGCCTACGGAAGAATATACTCAGTCGTACGAAAGTTGATTCGTTCGCAGCAGAAACCCCATGACGAGACTAAACAAAGAAATTTAGGGAAAATGAAGTTGTTTCTTCAACGAATCAAGCAAGCAAGATCTTCTTTTGTTGTTGTCGTTTGCCTCTTTTCGCTTTGTGTATTGCCGCGAGTGATTGCCGCACCATTTACAGCCAGGGTAAATGAATTTGAGGAGTTGGCAATCTTAATGTGGGTTTATTCGATTAATCTTTTTAATTCTACTGCCAATTCGGTTATATTCTTCTGGACCAACAAAATATTGAGGAAGGAAGTTCTTAAAGTACTGAAGGGAAATTGATGCAAATCTATATATATAGCCACAGCTAAATTAAAAAAAGTTTGCATGTCCGGATCCTATAAAAACCTTAAGCTCTAAGCATGCAAAGAATCGAGACTTGGTAATATCAGTTTTATCGCTCTCGTTACGATATCATATTTTGTCCCTCGTTAGCTGCGCTCACTCGTGACAAAATATGATATCGTCTCTCGAGCGATAAAACTGATATCATCTCGCCTCTCATATGATAACCTATACATATATATATATATATATATATATATATATATATATATATATATATATATATATATATATATATATATATATATATATATATATATATATATATATATATATATATATATATATATATATATATATGTATATATATATATATATATATATATATATATATATATATATATATATATATATATATATATATATATGTATACATATACAACTATTTTCTTGTATATTTTATATATATATATATATATATATATATATATATATATATATATATATATATATATATATATATATATATATATATATATATATATATATATGTACGAATATTTTCTTGTACTTGTCAGATTATGTTCGGAATAGAAGTGTAAGATTTTAAGTCATATTCTTCGGAATATTGTGGTCTTTTACATATGATTGTAACAATGAAACTCTTCATCGTTTCACCACAAAAAGGAAATGTGTGTATATAATAGACTATTACGTTGATTATGTACAGTATAGGAGCAATAGGTGACTGTTTTGTTGTACAGATCTGTTTTGAACTTGTGTTGATGGCGCATTTTGCTATAGGAAAATGTTCATAAAATATAAAGGGTAAACAGGCAGGGCTTTTTCTGGGCGGAGGGATAAGCCTGCACATCCGCTATACTGAATAAAGTTGACCGCGCTAATCATGGCTTTGAAAAGGCCCTCCACCCCAGAATGCCCTCCAATTGTGTCATTTTGTGTTACACACTTCATGAGTTGGAGTTCCCCCTCCTTATAATTAGAAAGCCTAGTTGTTAATACTGCTGCTTTCAATGAAATTTCGATCAAATTGTAATTGAGCTTTAGCAAATTTCAGTTGTAGTTGCCCTCGCGGTTGTGTATAGCAAATGCATGGATCTTAATTGCTCTGCCAATTATGTGATATTGTTAAGTTATACCTGTTAAAAATTCTAAGCTAAATGGACTACACGCGTTGCATTTCAAATCAATTGATATAATACCACTAAATTCACAATTCAGTTTGGATGGAGGTTTTATTATGATCTGAGCAAAGGCCATTACGATGAAATATTGAAGACCTGACATGAAATTAGCTTAAAAGCTCACTGAACTGCAGAGCTGTCCGAATTGACTACGGTGTTGTTGTAGAATATCCACCAATATCGATGATGATCCTAAACAGACGTCAAAGGCTAATATATTTTCCTTTCATTTCGCACAAATCATTGCTTAAGACGCAGTGTAGGGAATAGACAGTAAAGCCACTCAATTGCCACGCATATATCGCATCACGCGTCTCATAACCATTGTGCAAGCCATACAGTCAATTGCATTTTCTGGCCAATAAGAACGCTGTACTGGCTGGTGGCAGCCAGTAAACTGCATAATGATAGAGCGCTGTGTTGCACAGCTGAGTGGCCCGACCTACTGTCCATTCCCCATACTATGTTTAAGAGAAGTGCGAGGAATATAGCATGAATGTGACGGTGAAAGACAACGAATTTCAAGCATCATGTCGACTAGTCGTAGTCAGACATTTTCTTATAAAAAAATTTCCGTCAGAAAAGTTGGTCATCAATCAAATTTTTGCCATTGCATTCAACAGCATTGTGCTTATTCCCATCCTTTTACTCAACGGGGCTGCTGTAATAACGATTTTAAAAGCGCAATTACTAAAGAGTAAACCTTGTTATTTCATTACTTTACTGCAATCTATGTTCGATCTAGCAGTTGGCCTATTAGGCATACCCTTAGCTATCTATTTTCCTCCTTACTAACGCCATAGGAGGAACTTCAAACTGCCTTGCAATCTCTTTGGCTCGTCGTTCGATGTTTAGGCCTGTCGCTGTGTCCTCCGTAATAACAACAGCGAATGACAATCTAGGGATACATTGCTATATTACACCCCTACTTATTTAATAGCACATTGGATGTACATTTATGAATTTAGTTCAAAATACAGCAATTTTACAATTATGCGATCCACAATCAGATAACATGCATATAAATATGCAAGGCCTACTGATGGGTTAGTTAGCTCAATGTAGAACACAGAATGTACAATGGAATGGCTAAAAATATGCATAAATCATAAATATAACATGTATTAACATTGTGCACCCTCAACCTTTTTTAAAAGGACGTTAAACAATACGTATATAGTTTTTAAAAAGACTTTAAAGAATAAACACTACAGGATGGACAAGGTTGAACTCACAGATCACACCTGATATTCTGTTTTTAACCCATACTGTACAAGGAGACAGAAAAGTCAAATCAACTTCCAGGGATTCATTACAACTTACAACTACATATTAACATATTCATGTCATCACTGTCAAGAATCAAAGAGATTTCAATGAATATCATCCGGTCCATTGTAATACCGTTTTATTTCGACCTTTAAATAAACATGCACTAAATAGTCCTTCGACATTTATTCAAAATTATAGCAATTTAAGAAAAATTTTTTGGAGGATACTCCTCACCTGTACAAAAATCACAAAAATATAATGGCCGCGCGAAGAAAACGTGCTTGAGGCATGAATCGAGTGTGTTGTAAATCAACCAATTAGATCCGTTTCCTATATAGATGTGGCCAGGACATTTCCCAACCGCGCCCAACAGAAATGCTTCAGGTACGAGGTTGGTTTTTACATGCGGAATTGCGACGTTTTCCCGGTATGATGTCGCAGAGCTAATTCGAACTAGGCTCTTTTCTTCCGGCCATAATTTCAAAAACCCAATTTTTGGCGTGTTTGAAGCCAAATATTTCTGGAAGTATTTATGGTTCGTAGTTTGAAGTTTGAAGAATGGTTTATATCCTTTGCATCGTCTCGTTACGGCAAATTTTCGAAAAAAATGGTGATTATGTCATATGCACTTCAAATTAATACACGAGTTGAATAAAGTGGCTTAAATTTATTTTCCATATTCACAAACATATTAATATTCGAATTCATTAGGTGGAAAAATTTTTCACACGATTAATCTATTTTCGACGTACTAGCTGAATCCATGCTACCAATATTTTATAATTCGTGCACTTGATCAAAAGGATATAAGATCAAATTAGGTTAAAAGCCACCGAGTGCAGCTGCCGAATCGACTGCATTTCTGTCGTGCAATATCTACTAATATAGATAATGAACATATTATGTCTTCAAAACCTGATTCATTGTGTTTTTCTTCTTTTCCGTCAAGTCTTTTATAGAAGAAAGAGCAAGATAGCATGAATTTCACGGTGAAAGACGAATTTAAAGCGTCATGCCAGGGATTTGGAGACGAATATTTTCTTATAAGAAGACTTCCGTCAGAAAATTTGCTTATTAATCACATTTTCGCCATTGCATTCAACAGCATTGTGATTATTCCCACATTAATGCTCAATGCAGTTGCTGTAATAACGATTTTAAAGTCACAACCTCTGAGAAATAAACCTTGTTATTTTATTATTTTACTGCAATCCATGCTTGATTTAGCAGTTGGTACGTTGGGCATACCCTCATTCATCTTCTTGCTAACTAACGCCATTGGTGGAATTTCCAACTGCATCGCAGTCTTTTTGGCCGTTAAATTTTTATTTTTACCAATGAGAGTATCTACCATAATAACAACCGCGATGACAATCGAAAGATACATTGCCATATTACACCCCTATGCTTACAAAATTCAGGTAACAAAAATGAGGATTTTGGTGTCTGTATGCTCCATTACTGTTATGGATGTATTTCTAATGAACCTTTCCGCGACAATTAAAAACCTCGTTCGGATCTATGTAATCATGAAACTCACGTTTTTCTTATTTCTTACTGCATATGCCTACGGAAGAATATACTCAGTCGTACGAAAGTTGATTCGTTTGCAGAAGAAACCCCATGACGAGACTAAAGAAATAAATTTAGGAAAAATGAAGTCTTTTCTCCAACAAATCAAGCAAGCAAGATCCTCTTTTATTGTTGTCGTTTGCCTCTTTACGCTCTGTTTTTTGCCTCCAGTGATTGCTACTCCATTTGCAGCCAAGGAAAATGAATTTGAGGAATTAGGAATTTTAATTTGGGTTTTTTCGATTAACCTTTTTAATTCTACTGCAAATTCGGTTATATTCTTCTGGACCAAGAAAATGTTGAGAAAGGAAGCTCTTAAAGTGCTGCAGAGAAATTGATATGAGTATATTTTAAAAATTTCTCTAGAACAAAAATCTTTGACTCAAAATAGGCATGTTTGTTGCATTTGAAAGAAAAGCTGGTTATACAGATCTGTTTTAAAGTTGTGTTGGTGGCGCATTTCCTTGCTATAGGGAAATGTTCATGAAATATAATGGGTAAACAGAGGACTTTTTTGGCAGAGGGATGAAGCCTTCACATCCGCTGTACTGAATAAAGTTGACCGCCCACATCATGGCATTGAAAATGCCCTCCACCCTAGAATGCCCTCCAATTGTGTCATTTTGTGTTGCACATTTCCTGAGTTGGAGTTCCCATAATTAGAAAGTTTAGTTGTTAATATTGCTGCATTCAATGAAATTTCGATCAAGTTTTTTGTGAGCTACAGTAAATTTCAGTCGTAGTTGCCCTCGCGGTTGTATATGGCAAATGCATAGGTCTTAATTGCTCTGTCAATTATGTGATATTGTTAAGCTATACCTGTAAAAAATTCTAAGCTAAATGGAGTACACGTGTTGCATACAAATTATTCCAAATCATTTTCCAAATCACCAGGCAATTTCGAACAATTGATAATATCACTAAATTCACAAGGCAATTTGGATGTAGGTTATATTATGATCCGAGGAATGGCCATTGTGATGAAATATCGAAGACCTGACATGAAATTAGCTTAAAAGCTCACTAAACACAGCTTCCCGAATTGACTACGGTATTGTTCTGTGTATTTTCCTAATGTATTTTCCTTTTATTTCGCACAAATCATCGGTTAAGACACAGTATAGGGAATAGACAACAGCGCCACTCAATTGAAGTTTGTGTGTCTATGCATATCGCATCACGCATTTCATTACCATTATGCCACCCAGTCAATTGCATTTTCTGACTAATAAGAACGCTTAACTGGCTGATGGCAACCAGTAAACTGCATAACGATAGGGGGCCGTGTTGCACTGCAGAGTGGCCCTAATATCCATTCCCTATACTGTGATTAAGAGAAGCCTAAAAGGAATATAGCATGAACGTGACGGTAAAAGACGACGAATTTCAAGAATCATGTCGACTATTTGGAGTCAGACATTTTTTTATAGCAAAACTTCCGTCAGAAAAGTTGGTCATCAATCAAATTTTTGCCGTTACATTCAGCATCATTGTGCTTATCCCCATCTTATTTTTCAATGGGGGCTGGTGTAATACTGAACGACTTTAAAAGCACAATCGCTGAAGAGTAAGCCTTGTTATTTCATTATTTTACGGCAATCTATGTTCGATCTAGCAGTTGGCCTATTGGGCATACCCTTATTCATTTTCTTTCTTATCAATGCAATAGGAGGAATTTCAAACTGCCTTGCAAATCTCTTTGGCTCGTCGTTCGATGTTTATGCCAGTCGGTGTATCCACCGTAATAACGACAGCGATGACAATCGAGGCATATATTGCTATATTACACCGCAGGGCTTGCAAACCAAAGTAAGAAAAAAAGATTTTCGCGTGTTTAGAATCCATATATTTCTGTTGTGGACATTCTTTTAACGAACCTCTCAATGACAGATTTAGAGCTGCTTAAAATATATGTAATCGTGAAATTATTACTTTTTATTTTTTCCCGGTCCGGTTTTCCACTGAATCCTGTAATCTGATTGGCTGACGAGCGGTCCAGTTTTTTCCCTATACGGCTCGCCCCCGGCGGGCTCGGGTCGTTTTCAAGAGTTCGGGCACAGTTTCTTCCCATCCAGATCTCCTGTCCGGTAAATAACATAATTTTATGTACGCTTACTTAAGAATATACTCAGTCGTGCTCAGCCGTTTCCCGAAGGGGCACCATGGCGAGACTGAAAAACAACAGAAATGAGCAAAAATGAAGAAGCTTCTTCACGAAATCATGTAAGCAAGGTTATGTTTTATTACTATTGTTTGCCTTTTTGCGCTTTGCTTTTTTTGCCAGCAGTAATTGCTGTCCATTTGTAGAGATCACCGATGTAGTGGCGGATCCAGGGTAAGTCAAAACAAATTATAGCAGCTCAATTTGAAGAATTGGGGATTTTATTTTGGTTTTTTCGACTATAGCCCAATGTTAATGACCTCGAATATTTAAGAATATATACCTCTGCAAATTCTGTAAACGTTCTCTAGTTAAAAAATATTTATTTGTCACAAGCTTTTGACTGCCTTGTAGTCTACCGTCTTCGACAGGTAAATTAAATTCGAAAGCTTGCAACAATGAAAAATTCTACTTTTTGAGCAAGTTTTAACTGGAGAAAATTTACTGTAACTATAAATATTAAAATATACTTTAGAATAACAGTGCACACATCATCTTTGGATGTTTGATGCTCATTCAATTTTATGTTTATGTGTTTAATACTTTATGTTAATTTATACTCGGTGTATTAAAAAAGTAGACAATTTTGAAACGGCTCTCAACCTCGCAAAGCGGCTTAAAATATGAAGTTTTTTATTAATATACATTGCTTGGGTACGTACGGTGTAGAATAAATAAAAATATTCTGAAATTCAAATGTTTCAAACCCAGGGGTGTGCATATTTTGAAATTATCTATTAAATATAGCTTGCGTGCGAAATTGAAATGCTTAAAAGTAATTTTGAGTTGGTAGGTGGAAAATATGTTTTATTGTTGTTCAAAATTTCAAAAAATTTTAGGCATATATAAGCTTGCACATATATAAGTTCACGACTTAGCGTTATTGAATTGGGCAACCTGTGTGAGCCTGAGATCGAAACTCAATCGTTCCTTATAAAAACGAACCGTCTACCAAGAGGAATCAATTCTATTGTATTGGAAACTGTCTATCACCCTCCTCAGATGCTACTTTATGCTACTTACCCGAATTCTGCGATTATGCTTCTTGGGGACTTTAACCAATTCAAACCGGCTAATTTGTGCTCCTCGTTTAAACTTAAGAAACTTGTCAGAAAGCCTACTAGGGAAATAATACCTTGGATCAAGCGTTTTCAACCCTACCACCGTATTATGAATCGATTATTCTACGGCCTGTTGCATCATCTGATCATTCCAGTGTCCTTCTCCAAAGTAGGGGAAAACCGACCCCAAGTTTACCAACAATGCGATTTCATAAACGTGATAGTAGAGCATCCAATAAAAGACATTTAATTGTCGCCTTGGAAAAATTGGACACCCATTATGCGGTTAAATTCCTGTGAGCACCAGCTAGAAGCTTTCCAGACCGTATTTGATGATGCGATCGATTCCTATCTCCCTATTGTTTCAGTCAAAAAACATCCCAATGACAAACCGTGGATCACTCCCCTCATTAAAGAGACCATCAAAAAGCGCCAGCAAGCTTGGGTGAAAAATGATTCACAAAAGTATAAAGTATACCGTAATAAGGTGATAAAACTTTGTAAAAAGGCGAGACATCGATTTTTTGCTGATAAAGTTAGCCATACACACGACACAGATCCCCACAAGAGGTGGGGTGGTATCAAAATGCTTTCTGGCTTATCGAAAACACCACCTTTAACAAGCATCACAGTGAATGATACAATACTAAGGGACGTTGATCTTGCGGAGTTGATATGTGAATCCTTCAGCCGTGTCACTGATAATTTATCACTTTTAGCTTATGCCCCTATCCCGGTCATACATGTCCCTGATGAGTACATTATTTCTTCAGAAGCTGTAGAACTTGCTCTATCTGTTATTAATGAACGCAAATCAGTGGGACCTGATAAAATCCCAAATTGGGTATTAAAAGATTGCGCATGAATCATTTCCAATCCTGTCTGTTTGATTTTTAATTCTTCCATTAGAGAAGGCCATGTCCCTAAGCTTTGGAAGAGTGCGGAAGTCCTGCCACTTGCGAAGACTCCCCAACCACAGTCTATTGACTCCGACCTATTCTCTATGACTCCGAGTCTATTGACTTAGACATATATTCTTGACACCTGTGATAAGCAAAGTTCTCGAAGGCTTTGTTTTTAACTGGATTGCACACATAGTAATACCTCATATCGATTCTTATCACTTTGGAAGCGTCAAAAGATCATCAACAACGCATGCCCTCGTTCACTTCCTTCATAATTGGTTATCTGCTCTTGAGGAACCGAACACTTTTATTCGGACGTGCATGATAGATTTTTCAAAAGCGTTTGACTGAATTGATCATGACATTCTGATTGATAAATTAAGGTTACTTAATGTTCTACCAGTGCTTTTGAATTTGTTTCGCTAGTTGGTTAACGTCAACAACGTGTTAAGTTACAGAATTGTACTTCGAGCTGGAGAACTATAAATGCTGGTGTACCGCAAGGAACCAAACTGGACCCTTATTTTTCCTGATAATGGTGAATGATTTGGTTAGCCAGGTACCCTTATATAAATATGTGGACGACAGCGCTTTGTCAGAGGTTGTTAGGGTCGGTGAATTGAATTTATCAACCTTACAGACTGAGGTAAATAGGGTTAACCAATGGTCAATTGCAAACAATATGAATTTGAAATTTAAAAAACGAAAAAATTTATTGTATCATTTTTAAAAAACCAACCATCATTCCAGCAATTGATGATTGATAATCAGTACCTAGAGATGGTTCAAATTACAAAACTACTAGGTGTATACCTGACATCCGATCTTAAATGGACGAAGCACGTCACTCATATTTGTTCCAAAGCAAGCAAGCGTTTATATGCGCTCAGGCTACTTAAACGTAATGGCGTACAATCCCGTGATCTTCAGAAGGTTTATTGCAGCTTTGTTCGTCCTATTCTTGAATACGCGTGCCTGGTATGGCACTCTTCCATATCAATTTTACTCAGCGACCAAATTGAGCATACTCAAAAACGTGCGCTGAGGATTATCTTGCCAAATATGTCATATCAGGAGAGCCTGAGTATGTTAAAGTTGCCCACACTTACCGAAAGCGTTTTTATAAAAAGAATTTACGTGATACGTCTAGTAAATTGTCGGAGTTATTGCCCCATCCAACTTACCATGAGCACGACCTTAGACATGCACGGACCATTCCACTCTTCAAATGTCATATCAAACGTTTTAGTGATAGTTGTCTGCCATATTGTGTAAAGAAATGGGATCCTTTTTAACTTATTATACTCTAAGTAATTATTTTAGCATTTTTATATCTTAATTCTTGATTATTGTAACATAGCTAATATGTAATCTTAATTGTATCTAGAGTTTTTCAGTCTTCCTTGCGTTGACTGCCATTCAAAAATTTTTTAATAAAATTTTTTAATTTTTTTTTTAAATTGATGGGCAACTAATTTCCCATAACTTGAACACATGAACAGAATAACGTTGCTACGTTGTTGTAAAATACCAACCTTCTTTCGCGTAATGTTGTTGCGTTTCAATTAGTAAAAACGCGTTGAACACGCATATTCTGACCATGTTTCTTCACAAACGTTAACTTCGTGCAGTACGGTATGCAAGTATATGATGGCCTGCCGATTACTGCCGTATCTACATGGCCAGCATGCGAAACTTTCGCCCATATCGAGAAATTGTTTTCGTTGATATTTACAATAAAAGGCTCACCACTTCTTTGAAACATGGTCAGAATATGCGTGTTTAACGCTTTTTTACTAATTGAAACGCAACAACATTACGCGAAAGAATGTTGGTATTTCACAACAACGTACGTTATTCAGTTCATGTGTTCAAGTTATGAAAAATTAGTTGTCCGTCAGAGACATGACGATGCAAAGGTTAAATTTAGTCTTGCCTCATCTGTGTATTCGTATGTACCTATGTTCAATGCCAATTTTAATGAAATGAGAGCAATTTTTCATTAAAATTTTGAATTGATATTTATTTTACGAATATCTTTATAAGTTTATAGTATTTAGTTTCAAGTTATTTCTAAAATTTAGGAAAGTACTTGTACTATTACACTATAGGCAACATATATTCAAATCTATAACATGTACTTTTCCCACCAAATTATTCACACGGTTAATCACTGTTGACTGTGGGATTTGCACGAAGCAGCATGTTCTTGGAGCTATTGTTTTCTATCTGTAGGCGATCTCAGCCTGATTGTATCTGATACATAATTATCTCCTAGACATTCCGTACCTGTCGTTGCGTTGTTCCTAACTAAGTGGCTCTATGCCAGTAGGAATCTGTGGTACCAATTCATTCTGGTAAACGTTATTTCATTTTATATAACTAGATAATTACGTGTTTTTCCAAATTAGTTAGGGTTTCGAAAGTAAACAGAATGGTTTTCGGAATATGCGAATGATATATCAAAGCATTCAGGCATGTAAACTTTATCAAAACAATATTCCAAAATAGATATATGATCTACTTTCGCCGAACTTGATTACAGTAAAATCGATGCTTGTTCATCTAAGCAAGGTTATATAATATACTCATGTAAAAAACGTTAGAGGAAACTTGAGAATAAATATTTTTATTTTTCGGCATAATTTCTTATATGCTATGAAAAATTTTCTAATTTTCATTTGACTACGCTTACGTGGATACGCTTCCCTAATTCAACACCCTATATGCCGGCGTTGTCATAAGCCGTTAAAATGAAGAAAATAGTAGCGTAGCCGTTTGTTTTAGAATTGAATTAGATTGTGAATGACTGCGTTTTAATCAAGGTTGTCGTCCTCAGTTTCTAAACTAACTGATGATACCACAGGAAAGCGAGAAAGGTTAACCGTTGACACATAAACAAGTTTCTTTACGTTTGACCTTTTACACTAAACCTTTTCAACATACAAGTGTTATATCTTTTTGTTTTGAGGTAACCAGGTCGTTTTATGTCTAAGTTATAAATCGTTGTATGTAGAGGTAGATAGATCGTTTTGAGTCTCTTCTAGTTGAAGACAGATAGATCGTTCGCTATCAGCCTCGGACCGTTTGGAGAGAGGGGCTTGATAAATAGCAGTTAATAAAAGACGTTTTTGCAATAAGATTGTGTCTGAATGACCATGCGCGGGGAATATCACCAAGCTGAGCTCGCAAGAATTTATGGCCAGACAAGCGTGTTTGAACATGAAATTTGGCTTCATCCATGCATATAATACAAGTTGAACTGAAGGCAGCATTCCAGTTATTTCTAGTTCACCTGCTCATTGGCTCCAAACTGTGCTGATTAATCCTTAATCGGAACAATTCTTAACCAATGGGAATCGAGTAAACTGACAAAAAATGATATTTCAAGAGAAATATTAATGATTAAAACTTTTTGGCACAACTTTGTGTTCATTAATTGGATAGGAAATAGGATAGAAAAATTAAGATAGAAAAATCCTATCAGTGATTTCACTGATAGGATTTTTCTATCTTAATTTTTCGATCAAGCTTCCGACAAACATCTATAAGGACTGAATTCGTCAATTATTATGAATAATGAATGCCTCGTTCAAAAGATTTAATTGAATTGCTTGAACATCAGAGCTAGCTCAAACCATGCAATAGCACTAAGCTACAAATGGATAGAACTACACACCCAAATCTAATTCTTCTTAGGTACAGCCAGATATGAAAGATATTTCAATTACCACATTCCTAGCTATTTGCCACAATTTTACACTATATTTAATAAAATATAAAGTCATTAGTAGAAAATCAAACTCGGATCAATCAAAGTCATGATCAGTTATGTAAAGTCAGTTTAGATCAAATATTGATGTTAAATATATTTTAATTTTGTCTGCAAAATTGTAATGAAAAATTGCTCTGATTTCATTAAAATTGGCATTGAACATTGGTACATACGAATACACAGACGAGGCAAGCTGAATCACTTCTTTGCAGTATTGGAAAGTAAAGACGTTCATAGTTAGTATAAATATGACCCTCTTTGGGAAAACATACGTTTGCGGTTTTGCGTGAAAATGAAAAAAAAACTGACTTCGAAACGCATAAGGCACGGTTTGCACAAGCCGTGATCACGGCCTTCGAAAGTGGAGTGCATACGAAAGTCGAGGGTCGAGGGTACATGTACGATGTTGAAAGTATATTATCTAGATGTTGGACCTCTCAAAAGCCTTTGATAGCATCAACCATAATATAAATGTACAATCATCACGAAAACCAGGAAATATGATCACGTGACACCACTTATTCGTGAATTAGACTGGCTTCCAATTGACAAACTACTTTATTTTAGAGACTCTGTTTTAAGGTATAAACGTTTAAATAACCTGGCCCCTGACTGTATTTGTAACAACTAACAAATTCGAAAAAAGGTCATAAATTCACAACCGAAAGACTCGCACACATAACTTCCTTCAAATGCCACTTTTTAAAACTGCTGAGACTGGTTGTTCGGCGTAAACGGTGGTTAAGGTGGCTTCCTCTGGTTTTGTTCAGTTATAACCGGATTTATAGAGATCAGACGCTGTCCGCACAAATCACGCGTGGAATGTTCGTGGCCAGCTATAATAAAATTTGTCACATTCAAAGTTGAAAACATTGTTTTTGCCGATATTTTTGTGTTTCTACACACAAAAAAGATGACAGTTTTTCCTTACAATCGTTTATGTTTCCAAGTTCAAGTATTAAGTGCTTTAAATCAGTTTTAAAACAATTTTTAGGCGCTTTTTATGTCCGGTAATGTAATTTTTGTTGCTCGAAATTTTACGAAAGTGTATGGACTCCGACTGAACCATTTTGTATCGTCTTTATCGACTTCATGGCTCTTCTGAAATGTTACCGAAGCTTAAGGCCCGGTCAAATGAGGATGAGACTAGAGTGCATGAGAGTTCATGAGAGTTGCAACTCTCGCTAGCGTTTGACCGTTAACTCTCACTCACTCTCATCAACTCTCATGAACTCTCATCAACTTTGAACTGGTTCAAATTTTGACGAGAGTGGATGAAAGTTTGTGCGCATTTGACCGGTCATGAGAGTTGATGAGAGTTGCAAAACTGCTAGCGGTTTGCACTTTGTAGTAGCTGGCTCAGCAAAATAATGCAAAATGGCTGACGTTCCAGAGCATTTTTCTGACAATGCTCTGGAAAAGTCAAAGGCAAACGACGTTCAAATCTTTGCTACTCAAAAAAAGAAAAAGAAGAAAAAAAGAAAATATTACATATCTTCTTCAAGTGAGAGTGTGAGCAGCGATCCGGACAGTGAACCGGTTAACAAGCGGCGGAAAAAAGCGAAGAAAATGAAATCTGAAAACAACGACCAGATACAGAAACAAAAAAAATCAAAAAACGAAGTGGAAAAAGTAACGAAATATTGCGACTTATCGATCTCTACGAGGCACGACCTTGCTTATGAGATGTTTTTACTTCAGAACATCACAACAGAGAAGCAACGTCAAAAGCAAAGGCAGAAATGGAAGTAGATTAAATTTTTCATGGTGCTATAGACCAGGAACCAGTCAACGCACCAGCAACAAAAAGTCAAGCAAAAAAAATATCCAAGAGCTCTGGCTCAGTCAACCAAACAGGAATTATGGAAGGAATGCATTCGCGTTTTAAAAACCCCAGAGGATCCCATACCTTCAAGAGATATCAGCTCAAGATTCGGCAATTATGTTGCTGAAAAATTAGCTAGGTTTGATGCAAAAACAAGAGCTGTTGCTGAAAAACGCATAGTCGATGTTCTGTTTGAATTAGAATTTGTGCCAAATGTTTCTGTTGATACTCCAGCAATGTCTTTGTTTAATCAATTAGGCACATTTGATTACAGTGGCAGCTCCAGTGCCCCTATGTCATCCCTATATGCCTGGGCACAACATCAAAGTAGTTAAAAGGTTTGCAGTTTTTAATTGTTGTGTTTAATAAATAATAAATAATTGCATTTTGTAGTCAATTATTACTATTAAATTATTTTAAATTTTTACATATTGTTTACAGTCTATATTGAGCTGTCCATCTAGCATGAATACCTTGATTACTCTGACAGAATAGACAGGCTCTGGCGAAAGTAAATGTTCTAGGTAATTTTGCAATGATGATGTAGTGTTTCCTATGTAATTAAATAATAGTAACAACACCCCAAATAGGCAATTTCATGCAACATTATAATATATAGGCTGCACAGCCCTTACACCTTCAAATTCAATCAGAAAGTTCCGAATGCCAACATTATAATTAAAATACATATCGTGCATAAAATTTTATTATATTATCTTATTACATTATAGCCAATTTTGGCTTCAAATTTTTTACATGCAAATAAAATTTTATTGATGTATGCTAACAGTGGTATTGATATATGCTAACAGTGGTATTCACCTTGATGTGCACAACAAAATTTAAAAAACTCAAATTCTTTTACATTAGGAAAATACCACATTATTATTCTAACTTAACATCGTTCCTATTGCCATGGTACACTGCCTTCATTACAAAAGTATTCAGTAAAGGTTTCCCGGACCTTTTTGGCATTGGTTGTGGAATTACTACCATGAGAAGGTGGGGTGAGCTTGACAAGGCTACTACTTGCATCTTTTTCCCAAAGACCAGAAATTTGTTCTCCTGTCAGGGGGTTACATTCATCAGCCACATCTTTTGGGCAATATATGCACTTTGAGAGCCCACTTCTGAGAAATTATGCAATGTGAGGGCAGCCAATACTAGATCTTCAACAAATTGTGGAGAAAGTGGTATTACTGACAGAAACACTCTCCAACGATTTGCCAGAATTCCAAACAGGTTTTCAGAAAGCCACCTGTTGTGCCTTCATGACAGAGGGATGATTACATAAAATTAAAATTCAGTTGTTGTGGTCAATATGAGGGGGGAAAGAGGAACAATTTAGACAATTCCTGTTTTGAGGAAATTTAATCAGTCAAATCTGTGGTCAGATCAACATCAGTAAACTTTACCCTTGTCCCTGATGTTCAAATCACTAAAAGCTATGGTTGTCAAACTTGTCATGAATGATTGTGATAAGGACAACAGCTACTTCAAGCTATTACTAACCTGTAGTTGTATATTCGCCTTTCTGTTGTAAGACCCTTTTGTGGATATGGTTTCATTACAAAAGACCGTAATGCAAAAGCATCATCTGCAACAACAACATACAGCATTGATTCTTGTCCAAATGGCAACGGCTTGCAATCAGGTACACCCAGGGTACCTCCTTTTAGTGACTTTAGGAAAGAGAACTTATTCCATTGACTACCATCAGCTACCCGACCATTTTTTCCAACATCAGCAAACAAGCACTCATAATACGGACCAGCTACTGCCATTAGAACCACAGAATGTGTGTGTTTATAATTATAGTAGTGAGAACCTGAATCAGTAGGTGGTTGGATGACCAAGTGTTTTCCATCCACAGCACCAATACAATTGGGAAACTGCCATTTCTCCTCAAACTCAAGAGCAATTTCAACCACTCTTCCTTGGTAGAAGGAACTTTCATGTGAATGTGACCAAGAGCAAAATAAATGGCATGACAAACCTCATCTACTATATACGAAACAGCCGCTTTGCTTATACGAAACTGGAAATGCAAAGATGAAAATGATTCGCTAGCAGCTAGGTATCTCAAAGTGAGAGCAAGTCTCTCTGCTGGACGTATGACTTTGTGACCACCTTGGACTTGGACCTTCGTTATCTGCGGTTCTATTGCAGCAAGAATCTCTTTAAACTGTTCATAGTCCATCCTCATCATTTCTCTGTAACTTGGGGTGTCCTCAATTCTCAGTTCGTCGATGATATTTGTGAAGTAGCCTCTGTCTTTCCGTCTTCTAATCCACAGTCGCGTTTTTCCTCGCTTCCATGTACGCTGTTCTTCTTCGTCGTCCAACAATAAACTCAATGCCAAAACCAGTGCTGCCTTTTTTTACCCGAAAAATACATTTTGCCTTCTTGAATTTCCTTCTCATGAATTTGCCTGACTACTGTATTCGTGATATTCGTGACAAGGAAAAGCAAGAAGGCAAAATTATTTTTAACTGTGAAAAATTCACAAGCTTTGTTTATATTGAAATTCGTTCTTAGTCCCTTACACGTGCGCGGCTGCATCACCAACTCTCATCGACTCTCATCCCCGTTTGACCGGCGCATGAAAGTTGCGAAAATTCTCATACAACCTCTCGCTTTTCAACTCTCATCAACTCTCATTCTCGTTTGACCGGGGCTTTATATAAGTTTTCTTGTTTAATTATGGTCGGATGTCTGTCGTGTTTTAATAGCATAGTATTATAACTATTGTGCATACATTCACGAGTTTTGAAAATATTTTCGTACATCGGTTTTCAATAACAAGAGTAAATCTAAGAAGCAGTGGTTTGATTTGATGCCTTATTGTGTCTTGTTTTTACTTTTTGGCAATATGAATGTCTTTTAATCTCTTCTTAAGTAAGGTTAAACCAAAAATTTCAACGAAAAAATACTACGGCTATTATCAAAAACACGCATTTCTCGCTGTTCTGGTTGTTGTCCACAAAATGTGCCGGACTCCACGCGTGAAAAACTGGTTTCAAAAATTTCATGACGCAAAGCAAAAAAATGTAATGAAATTAAACTGTAAATTTTGCCCGTTTCCTTCGGTGAATTTTTTTAAAATTTTGCTCATCATTTACCATCGCTCAAGTGCTTGAAATGTCATTTTTTCGAAAAATTTATCAAAGGGATTTTTTTTTTATATTGATTTTTGACATTTTGTAGGATAATAAAAAAGCCTATTGATAGAATTTTTTTAAAGTGTGAAAGTGAAACCCTTACGTCAGTACCATACAACATGTTCAATTAAAAAATAATTCACCGAAGGAAATCTCAAAAATTGCGGAAAGAAGACGAAACGCAAGCCATGTTCTTATCCATTTGTTGCCATGGCAACAATCTTCTAGCACAAAATCACCACTTTAAAATCTTCAGCAAGACTTCAATAACACTTGTACTGAATTTCATTGTTTTATAATGATCGAAAGATGTGGAAATGAGACGGTCTTAACGGCTACAATGCACTTTTTAACTAAAACCGTAGGGAGCCAACTTAAGCTCAAAATAGAAACCAAGTATATAGATTCATTCAATAACAAAACTAAATGTTTTGAACCTTAATAGAATGATTATGGTTACAACTACATATTTGCTGCAAAATATTTAAGTTAACTGTTTAACGAGTGATGTAAGAGTGTTATTTAATTTTGACTTATCCACCGTTTACGCTGAACGGGCTTCGAACAACCGGCCCTAGCAGGTCAACGATCATTATTTGCATATAGAGCTGTCTACTAATAGAACAATTTAGATAAGAATCTAAAAAACTGCTACTCACTCAAAGCCTTCAAGACGGCACTAAAGAAACATTTGCTTGTAACAGAAAACATCTAGTATAACCAACTAAACTTTGTACATAGTCTAAAGTAATTGTTAAGCCCATATTTGTAACCTTTTACTGCATGCAAACATCTCTAAATAATTTCTGAAAAACCCTTTTAGGGAGAAATTTATTAAATATCTATCTATCTATAAGGGACGTGGACACGAAATGTCGTTACTTCATATATACCATCCTGCCGACATGGAGCACATGCCGAGAATAGCTCCGATAAAAACAACCCAAATACAGAAAGCGAGAGTCTCCTGAGTTTGAAGAAGTCCTTATTCGTGACAACAAGAGGCTCGATTAAATGGGTTGGCAATATAGATTCGCTAAAAAGATTTATGGATGAACTCCTGAGCACAGAAACGAAACAACCAATCCGAACATTGTATTCCAATAAAATTACTGGTTACAACGTTTGATAATTCCAATAGTTACTGGAATTGTCATTTCATGCATATAAAATGAACCCTGACCCAGACCCCAACCGTGACTCTAACCCTAACAATCCCAATAATTTATTGGAGACAATAATTTTATTGGGATACAACGTTCGGATCGGGTGAACGAAATGGCAAACTCGGAGTGGATAAAAATAATATGAAAGTCTTTCCCTTGTAATTCGCTGGTATACGACTACAAAATCGCTCATTTCTAACGGGTCAAATGGTGAAGACTTGAAAATCAAAATAAGCAAAATTAGGGAAGATAGTGCCGAAGAATCAGAGAGTGATGCGAGTGAAGTTCGGAACGGTATCGAAGATACATCTCCTAGGGGCAATATGGCGGTAGAAGAAAGTACCGACAACTGTCTAAACCTCACTTCTCAAAATATCACTTCTATGTTCTGTGAGACTGACCATGATAAAATGTTGCTGAAGGGCTAAAAATGGTAGAAATTCTTATCCCATATGTGTCATGAAAGCGGGCTTCTGATTGGTTCTCAGCAGGTAAGTTTTTTCCGAACTAACCTGCTTTTTCCGAACTTACCCGCTTTTCTCTTTATCGATAAAACCGGCTTTCTGATTGGTTACAAAAACCCGAACTTACCTGCCTGCTGCTTACGCTGCCGTCCGCCTCAAACTGCTCAACAACAATGGCGAACAAAATTTAGCTGATGATTAAACCTACACTTTAAAGAACATTTTTGGGCTAAAGACGTCACAGAAACCAAGCAAAAAGAAACGGAAAATTGTAAACTAAAGACAATAGAGAGCCTGATAAAGAAATATTAAGAGACCAATAAGTTTAAGAAGAGAAAATGTTGACAAAATACATCGGCGACTCAGCGAGAATCGGAAAACAACACAAGAAGATAAGTCTAGTATGGGATAAAAACCCAACTTACTTGCAGGTTCGGTTGGTTCGGGATTAACGCACCTCGGGGTCTGACAGCTGTCCAAACCTACCTCGCTTCGCTCGGTAGGTTCGAACAGCTGTCAGATCCCTCGGTGCGTTAATCCCGAACCAACCTCCCTGCAAGTAAGTTTGTTATAAAATGAATCAGAAGATTGAAGCATTGGCTTACGAAATACAGAAGCTAAAGGGGGAGAGCAAAAGAACTAAAACAAGAAAACAAATAAAGCAAGCACTTCTGCAGTTATTATCGGGGATTCGATGATCAAGCATTTAGATTCTCGAAGGTTGCAAAGATCAATAAAGGCTGAAGCGAGCAAAGTTTCTGCTGAAACATACAGAGGAGCAAAAACATCAGCCATAAAGCACCATATTAGACCATGCCTAGAGAAAGAGCCTACCCAAATCGTTCTGCATGTTGGTACGAATGATTTACCTGAGAAACAGCCAAGTAAAATAGTCGATGGAATTGCTGAAATCTGCGAAATGATACAGACTGAGAGCCCCTCAACGGAAATCGTTATCTCTGAAGTTATACTCAGGACGGACAAGACCGAATATAAGCAGAAAATAGGTGAGACAAATACTTTGCTTGCAAACTTTTGCGAAAGCCGTAATTATTATGTTATTAAGCATGACAACATTAGAGAAATTAAAAGCATATTAATCCGTATGGCGTTCATTTGAATAGAGCTGGGACGTACAGTTTTAGCTAGAAATATTCTAGATTATTTTAACGTACATAGCAAAAGTAAATGATGTGTGGTAGAGAATAGCCCGACCGGTCAACCAGATCAAATTTCATTAAATCATTCAAAACGTGGACATAATTCAAATAATGTTGCGATGAGAACAAATTTTAGTATTCAAAGTGATAATAAAAATAATATTAAGCGAATGAGAGGTTTCAAGATTACTCACCTGAATATCAGAAGTTTGATGAAAAATATAGATCAACTTAGGATTTACTTACATTGCCAGAAATATGATGTAATTACTTTAATAAATGAAACTATGCTAGACAGTACTGTAATAGAACATGAAGTTAATATAAATGGATATGATTTTATACGAGAGGACAGAAATAGGCATGGTGGTGGAGTAGCAATGTATGTACGAAGTTCAATAAATTATAAAGTTAGATATGATTTAATGACAGACGAACTGGAGACAATCACAGTTGAAATTTGTAAACCAAAGGCCAAACCTTTCTCGATAAATACATGGTATAGACAACCAAAAGCATCTCCGGAGCTTTTCGATAGTTATGAAGAACTTGTGAAAAACATGTACTCAGAGGGTAATGAAATAATTCTTATTGGGGATTTTAACTGTGATTTGTCTCTTGAGAAGGACAAATTGAATCCACAAACAAGCAAATCAGTTGATCTTGCAAATCTGTTTCAACTCGAACAGCTCATTAAACAACCCACGCGAATAACGCAAACGACCAGCACGCTTATCGACTTAGCCTTCAGTAATAGGCCGGAAATTGTACTTGCGTCAGGAGTGGAGCATTTGGGAATAAGTGGTCATAGCTTGATTTATATATGTCGGAAAGTTTCAATTCCACGTAAGGAGCCTGAACTCATAAGTACACGTCAATTCAAAAACTATAACAAAAACGCTTTTTGTTATGACCTACAAAAGATATTTCAAACACAATCGATCCAATGCCCTGACCCAAATTTGCTATGGCATGAATGGAAAACAAAATTTCTACTAATTTCTGATATGCATGCGCCCCAGATGACTCGCAAAGTAAGAAGTGAGTATGCACCCTGGATTACAGAAAATATTAAAAGACATATTTACCACAGGGATTTTCTTATGAAAAAAGCGGTCAAAACGGGATCCTTATAAATTTACATAATGCCTACAAAAGAGCTCGAAATGACTTAAATAGACTAATTGAAAGGACTAAAACTGAATACTTTACGAGTATAATTAGTAATGCTAGAAATCCAAAAGAAATGTGGAAGACAATTAACAAAATTACAAACAAAAAGTCTAAGACAACAAATATAACTAAGACTGTTGTTGATGATGAGATTATTGAGGAGCCAGAAGTTAGAATTTCAGTGATGTCGGTACAGTCCTGGCTCAAAAACTTCCAGAAAGTACAAAAATACCGGATTCATACATCAAACATAAAGATGGATCAACATTCGAATTACAGGGCATAACGGAGGACGACGTTTTTAGTATGGTTTCTACATTGCCTTCTTCTAAGGCAAATAATGGGCTATGATAGAATATCACCTAAACTTTTAAACGATTCGGTGTGTGTGATAACTTCTAGCCTGACTTATATATTTAACCAATCACTATTGACGGGCGTGTTTCCAAATGTCCTTAAAGTGCAATTATATCACCAATTTTTAAATCAGAAAGTAAATTAGAGTGCAATAACTTTAGGCCAATTTCCGTACTTTCAGTTGTGGCAGAAGTTTTTGAAAAACTGATATCAAATCAATTGTCAACATTTCTGGAAGCAGGAGGTTTACTCACACATCAGCAGTCGGGTTTTAGGAAGAAAAACTCAATAAAGACATCACTTTTAAATTCTACTAATGAGTGGTTCATTAATATAGACAAAGGGTATTTAAATGGAGAGATTTTCTTGGACTTTAAAAAAGCTTTCGATTGTGTAAATCATGATATTCTTATTACAAAACTAAAGTTGTATGGGTGCACAGAAAATACACTTTGCTGGTTTAAATCGTGTTTAACAAACCGCAGGCAGATGTGTAAAATTGGTCGTACTATATCTCAGGAACGTGTAATCCGCTGTGGGTTACCACAAAGCTCCACTTTGGGGCCGTTGCTATTTTATTTTACTTTACGTAAATGACCTTCCAAATTGTTTATCTCATTCAACAGCTCGTATGTTTGCTGACGATATTAATTTAGCAACATGCGGAAAGTCCATAAAAGATATACAAAGCCAATTAAATTCTGATTTAGAAAATATTCATACATGGTTATTGACCAACAAATTGACTCTTAATAAAGAGAAAACAGAATATATGATAATCAGCTCTCGACAACGGTTAGCCAAAATTGATGATGATCGTAATATAAGTCTTGATGGTATTAATATAAAAAGAGTTTGGCAAGCAAAAACATTAGGTATTGTCATCAACGAAAAACTACTGTACTATGGAAAAATCAAATTGATGAAATAACTACCAAAGTTTCGAGGGGAGTCGACATGTTAAGGAGAATGAAAGCCTATTTTCCCCAAGAAACTTTAAGGACCGTATATGTAATGCATTGATAATGCCACATTTTGACTATTGCAGCCTTGTCTGGAATAACTGCAGCAAATATCTATTAGAAAAATTGCAAAAGCTACAGAACAGGGCTGCCAGAGTAATAAGTGGAAAATCCTATGAGACTCGTTCAAGTGAGTTTTTAAAATACTTTGGATGGCAAACGTTGTTAGAGCGAAGGAAAGAAAAAAGGGCTTTATTCATGTATAAAATAAGAAATAATGAGCTTCCCGAATGCCTGACGAGCATGTTCAAAACTAGCAACAACAAAAATTATAAACTGCGTAGTAATGCACAAGATTTTGCCCTTCCAAAACCAACTACAAATTATTTAAAGAAAAGCTTTAGTTATTTAAGTGCTGCACTTTGGAATGATCTGCCAAAGTGTGCAAAAGATAGAGCAATCTCACTTCGACATTTCAGGGCTATTCTCAATCATACGATAGAATAAAACTTGTAAATAATACTTTTATACCTTTTTATACCTTTTATAACTTTCATACTTTGCTTTTTTTTTCTTTACATTAACTTAGCAACGGCCCCTTGAAAATCAGTCGTAAATCACTGAAGGGCTTACCGCTGTAAAATATGAGTAAATAATAATAATAATAAAATAATAAAGAATAATAATAATACTACTCGTTGTATTTTATTTGCGACTAAAATATGGTTGTATTTAAGCTGGCTATTATTGTATGGCTTGAAACAGTAGTAGCCACTAAATTTACTTCTTTGACGGGCAACTAATTTCTCATAACTTCAACACCTGAACAGAATAACGTGCGTTGTTGTAAAATACCAACCTTCCTTCGCGTAATGCTGCAGCGTTTCAATTAGTAAAGAAGCGTTAAACACGCATATTCTGACAATGTTTCTTCATAAACCTCGTGCAGTACGCTATGCAAGTATATGATGGCCTGCCGATTACAGCCGTATCTACATGGCCAGCATGCGAAACTTTCGCACGTATCGAGAAATTATTTTCATTGATATTTACAATAAAAGGCTCACTTCTATGAATTCAAAGCCCGAGATTTCGGTCAACCAAATTGCTCACAAGTCTTGGCTATACGCACGCGGCATACTGATATTAATGTCTTGCAAAAGTTTCCTTGTCTTGTAAAAGTTAATTATGGTGTTCCCGTCATGCATAGCGCGCTCATAGTTTAATGTTTAACGTTTTGACTTTTAAAAAGACAACCTTTTTTGAAATAGCTGTTAAAGTTTTTGCCTCCTCATACATATATACAAACCTACTCTTAATAATTCCTCTTAACCTTTTATAATTTGTTGACTTTCTTTGTTTGTCAATGTCCTCGTTGTCAGTAGCGTAGCCAGCCCGACGATTTAGTCCCGCTATGCAAATTTTAAATCATTGTAATTATTCATTTCTTTAGAAATTGTTGTTTTTACAGTCAATGAACACGAAAATATTTGCATAGCGGGACTAAATCGTCGGGCTGGCTACGCTACTGCTCGTTGTCTTAATTGTATCACGATGTCTTATCTTGTTCTAAGTGTTACACCTAACTCTAAGAACATACACTAAGAACTTATATATTCAAATATTGCATGCTAATGTAGTTTGCATTCATTTTGCCTGTAAATGTCTTGTGTTAAGACGAAACGTCACTTCTAATAAACATGGAACTGTTTTGCTTATGACTTTACCAGAAGCTCCATGTTGGACTTTGATATTTATTTTACGAATATCTTTATAAGTTAATAGTTTTTAGTTTCAAGTTATTTCTAAAATTCAGGAAAGTTCTTGTACTATTGAACTATAGGTAACATATTCAAATCTATAACATGTACTTTTCCCACCAAATTATTCACATGGTTAATCACTGTTGACTGTGGGATTTTCATAAAGCAACATGTTCTTTGAGCTATTGTTTTCTACCTGTAAGTGATCTCAGCATGATTTATTGTATCTGATACATGCATAATTATCTCTTACACATTCCGTACCTGTCGTTGCGTTGCTCCTAACTAAGTGCTTCTATGCCAGTAGGAATTTGTGGTACCAATTTATGCTGGTAAGTGTTATTTTATTTTATATAACTAGATAATTACGTGTTTTATCCAAATTAATTATTAGGGTTTCGAAAGTAAACAGAATGGTTTTCGGAATATGCGAATGATATATCAAAATATTCAGGCATGTAAACTTTACCAAAACAATAGTCCACAATAGATATATGATCTACTTTCGCCGAACTTGATCACAGTAAAATCGATGCTTGATGATACTATTATAGTAAAAGTATACTTGTTCATCTCAACGAGGTTATATAAATTATAATACTCATGTAAAGAACGTTAGAGGAAACTTGAAAATAAACATTTTAAACTTTTCGGCATAATTTCTTATGTACTATGAAAAATTTTCTATTTTTCATTTGACTACGCTTACGTGGATACGCATCCCTAATTAAACACCCTATATGCCGGCGTTAATTGTCTATAAGCCGTTAGAATGAAGAAAATAGTAGCGTAGCCGCTTGTTTTAGAATTGAATTAAATAATTGTTGATGACTGCGTTTTAATCAACGTTGTCGTCCTCAGTTTCTAAACTAACTGATGATACCATAGGAAAGCGAGAACACATGCGCATGTTGCTGTGTCTGCGCGTCATTTCATACTAACATTTGAAAGGTTAACCGTTAACACATAAACAAGTTTCTTTACGTTTGACCTTTTACACTAAACCTTTTCAACATACAAGTGTTATATCTTTTTGTTTTGAGATAACCAGGTCGTTTTATGTCTAAGTTATAAATCGTTCTATTTAGAGGTAGATAGATCGTTTTGTGCCTCTTCTAGTTGAAGACAGATAGATCGTTCGCTATCAGCCTCGGACCGTTTGGAGAGAGGGGCTTGATAAATAGCAGTTAAAAGACGTTTTTGCAATAAGATTGTGTCGGAATGACCATGCGCGGGGAATATCACCAAGCTGAGCTCGCAAGAATTTATGGCCAGACAAGCGTGTTTGAACATGAAATTTTGCTTCATCCATGCATATATTACAAGTTGAACTGAAAGCCGCGTTCCAGTTATTTCTAGTTCACTGGCTCATTGGTTCCAAACTGTGCTGATTAATCCTTAATCGGAACAGTACTTAACCAATGCGAATCGAGTAAACTGACAAAAAATGATATTTCAAGAAAAGTACTAATGATTAAAACTTTTTGGCACAGACGGCGGGTACGAGGCAGACTTTGTGTTCATTAATTGGATAGAAAGTAGGATAGAAAAATTAGGATAGAAAAATCCTATCAGTGAAATGTGATCAAGCTTCCGACAAACATCTATAACGACTGAATTCGACAATTATTATGAATAATGAATGCCTCGTTCAAAAGATTTAATTGAATTGCTTGAACATCAGAGCTAGCTTAAACCATGCAATAGCACTAAGCTACAAATGGATAGAACTACACACCCATTTTTAATTTTTTCTTAGGTACAGCCAGATATAAAAGATATTTCAATTGCCGCATTCCTAGCTATTTTCCCCAATTTTACACTATATTGAATAAAATATAAAGTCATTAGTAGAAAGTCAAACTCGGATCAATCAAAGTTATTTAAAGTCAATTTAGATCAATTATTGATGTTAAATATATTTTAATTTTGTCGGCAAAATTGTAATGAAAAATTGCTCTCATTTCATTAAAATTGGCACTGAACATTGGTACATACGAATACACAGACGAGGCAAGGCTGAATCCAATCTTTGCAATATTGGAAAGTAGAGACGTTCATAGTAAGTACAAAATAATGTGACCCTCTTTGGGAAAACATACGTTTGCGGTTTTGCGTGAAAATGAAAAAAAAAATTGGTTTCGAGACGGATAAGGCACGGTTTGCACAAGCCGTGATCTCGGCCTTCCAAAGTGGAGTGCATACGAAAGTGGAGGGTCGAGAGTACATGTACGATGTTGAAAGTAGAGTTGAGAGAAAAGGACCAATGGAAATGTCTTCTAAATCTCCTTTGAGCAAGTATTTGAGGCTATCCCCCACACGAATCACCAATACCACACAGTCCTTATTGGACGTTGCCTTGACCTCCCCAAACTCACCAGTACGTCACTGCGGTGTACGTCACTGCGGTGTATTAAATACAACAATAGGTAATCACCTTCCACGGCTTCCAGTCTATGTCAAACTCAACCTTAAATCTCCAAAACCTTCTCCCTATTACATAACCGTTCGTTGTTACAAGAACTATTCGCCGAGTTTATTTAAAGCCGATCTTGCCAGTAATCGGTTACACAGCTTACTGTCCGTTTTCCAAGTTAATGAAGTAAATACTAAACTACACATCTTCAACAAAACCATCCAATCTACTCTAGACTCGCACGCTCCAATTAAGACCTCTAAAATACGTAGTTGTCTTTGTCCCTTTGTTAGTCGTGAGATAAAAGACCTCATGAAGACCAGAGACCAACTAACACCGCCGATATTTACAGACTCGGGATGATCACGATTGGAGTAGTTTCAAGAATTCTCGAAACGCGGTGAAAAAAATGCTAAAAAACTCAGAAATAAATTATTATATAGAAGAAGTTCAGTGACATAAAAACAATCCAGGTTCTCTCTGGAAAATTATTAATCAAGGCATTCCATCACAAGGTCAAGACAAACTTTCTTACACAAAAAATCTAAAGACGGTTGCTAATGAGTTCAACCAGTTTTCCTTGTCCATCGGTAGTAATACAGCAGATGCGTCTATTCTTCTGGCAGAGGAGAACAACATTACATCAGAAGAAACACCCCTGAAGACCATTCATATGCCCTCTGAAAATATCTTTTCCTTTAGAACAGTAACCAGATAAGAAGTACGCCGCGTTATCTTATCTCTGCCATTGAGCAAATCCCCTGGATCAGACAAGATAAACTCTCAAATCCTCAAAGACTGTCTTTACGTTATACTACGACCACTAACGAACATAATTAACTGTTCTTCAACCACGTGCGCATTCCCTACAGCATGGAAGGTCGGAGAAGTGATCCCCATAGTAAAAGACGGAGACAACAAAGTAGCATCAAACAACCGCCCGATATCTCTTCTTCCCATTGCTTCCAAAGTTTGTGAAAAAATTATACTCGAACAATTCAGTAGTTACCTTATAAGTAAAAACCTGCTCTCTCTTCATCAAAGCGGAAATAAAAAACTGCATTGCACAGAGACTCTGAACATATTTAGTGCTGACACGATATTTGAGGCCATGCACAAAAAAGAACTCACCGCTCTAGTGCTGTTAGACCTCTCAAAAACCTTTGATATATAGTATCAACCATCACAGACTATTGCACAAACTGGCTAATGTCGGAGCATTCCCCACAACAGTCCAGTGGTTCAAAACCTACTTGTCAGACCGCTCTCAGTCCACCCGAATCAACTCCACCGTATCCGGTCCGATCCACTACAAATTACCCACGGAGTACCTCAAGGTTCAACTCTCTCACCACTATTATTTTGTTTTTATCTGAACGATCTGCCCTCCATACCTCGTGACTCCAGCCTTGAATCGTACATTGATGACTCGAAGTCTTCCTTTTCTTGCAGCAATTACATATCTCGAACAAGACCTACTCAGAGTTGCAATTAAGTTGGTGCTGTGAAAACCACCTTTTAATTAACCCAGAGAAGACTAAGCTCAAAGCAATTGGAACAACACAACAGGTCAGCAGACTACTGACGGATATATCTGTTTCATTCATGGGCAAGTCTCTCAAACCAGTGGATTCTGCTAAAGATTTAGGTGTTACATTAGATAGGCACCTGAATTATGACAGCCACATCTCACGACTTGCCTCTTCATGCATGAACAAATTGTACCAGATAAATCGTGCTAAAAACAGTTTCGCCCAAAAACCCTATCCGAAGTCGTTTCTTCTTCAGTGACAAACAAGATGCTTTGCTGTTCTTCTGTGTGGTCGAATACGTCTGCCTCCAGCGTAAATAAACTTCAGTCGATCGAGAACGTTACTTGAAAAATCATCACGAAAACCAGGAAATATGACCACGTGACACCACTTCTTCGTGAATTAGACTTACATCCAGTGGACGAACTACTTTATTTTAGAGACTTTCTTTTGACGTATAAATGTTAAAATAACCTGGCCCCTGACTATCTTTGTAACAAGTTCAAAAAAAGGTCATCAATTCTCAACCGAAAGACTCGCACACATAACTCCCTTCAAATACCACTTTTTGAAACTACAGCAGGTCAACGATCATTAGCATATAGAGCTGTCTACTTATGGAACAATTTAGACAAGAATTTGAAAAACTGCTACCCACTCAAAACTTTCAAGACGGCACTAAAGAAACATTTGCTTGTAACAGAAACATCTGGTGTAACCAACTAAACTTTGTACATAGTCAAGGTAATTGTTCAACCCATATTTGTAACCTTTTACTGCATGCAGGCATCTGTAAATAATTTCTGAAAAACCCTTTATGGGAAAATTTATTAAATATCTATCTCTCTATCTATCTTGAGTATAAAGGGACGTGAACACGAAGTGTCGTGACTTCATCAGCTACTATCCGTTGTATTTTGTTTGCGACTAAAATATGGTTGCATCTAAGCTGGCTATTCTATGGCTTGCAACAGTAGTAGCCACTAAACTCAACCTTTGCATCGTCCTGTCTTTGACGGGCAACTAATTTCTCATAACTTGAACACATGAACAGAATAGCGTACGTTGTTGTAAAATACCAACCTTCTTTTGCGTAATGTTGTTGAGTTTCAATTAGTAAAAAGCGTTAAACACGCATATTCTGGCCATGTTCCTTCATAAACCTTGCGCAGTACACTGTTAAAAAAATCACTGTAAATTTACAGTAAAAAGTACTGGCAGCTTGGACGCAAAAAAAGTACTGTAAAATTACAGACAATTGTTAATTAACAGTCCTTCTTTTTAATTAACGTCCTTCTTAACGTCCTTCTAATTAACGTCCTCCTAATTAACGTTCTTCTTTTCACAGTACTTTATATTGTAGTTTGTATTTACATTGTAAATACTGTAAACATTACAGTATTTTACCTGTTAAAATACAAACAAATGTTTTATTACAGTACTTTCTTTTGTTACCCGTGATTACAGTACTTTAGCTGTAAAATATTACAGTAGTTGTTGCTGTAAAAATACATTTATTTTTAACAGTGTACGCTATGCAAGTATATGATGGCCTGCCGATTACAGCCGTAGCTATCTAGATGGTCAGCATGCAAAACTTTCGCACATATCGAGAAATTGTTTTCGTTGATATTTACGAAAAAGGCTAACTTCTATGAATTCAAAGCCCGAGACTTCGTTCAACCAAATTGCTCACAAGTCTTGGCTATACGTACGCGGCATACTGATATTAATGACAACCTTTTTGAAATAGCTGTATAAGTTCTTATTTCCTCATAAATAAATACAAACCTACTCTTAATGATTCCTCTTAACCTTTTCTAATTTGTTGACTGTCTTTGTGTGTCAATGTCCTCGTTGTCTTTATTGTATCACGATGTCTTAAGAATCTTGTCCCATGTAGTTACACCTAACTCTCCCTTGTAATTTAACACTTTGTAGCATAGCACTAAGAACTTATGTATTCAAATATTGCATGCTAATGTATTTTGTATTCATTTTGACAGTAGATGTCTTGTGGTAAGACGAAACGTCACTTGTAATAAACATGGAACTTTAACTTTTGCTTATGGCTCTGCTAAAAGCTCCATGTTGGACTTTGATATTTATTTTACGAATATCTTTATAAGTTCATAGTTTTTAGTTTCAAGTTATTTCTAAAATTCAGGAAAGTTCTTGTACTATTACATTATAGATAACATATTCAAATCTATATATAACATGTACTTTTCCCACTGAATTATTCACATGGTTAATCACTGTTGACTGTGGGATTTTGATGAAGCGACATGTTTTTTGAGCTATTGTTTTCGGCTATCTGTACCCAATCTCAGCATGACTGTATCTGATACATAATTATCTCCTACACATTCCGTACCTGTCGTTGCGTTGTTCTTAACTAAGTTCTTCTATGCCAGTAGGAATTTGTGGTACCAATTCATGCTGGTAAGTGTTATTTTATTTTATATAGCTAGATAATTATGTGTTTTATCCAAATTAGTTAGGGTTTCGAAAGTAAACAGATTGGTTTTCGAAATAAGCGAATGATAAATCAAGACATTCAGGCATGTAAACTTTATCAAACAATAATCCACAATAGATATATGATCTACTTTCGCCGAACTTGATCACAGTAAAATCGATGCTTGGTACGTGATGCTAATATAGTAAAGATATACTTGATCATCTAGACGAGGTTATATAATATACTCATGTAAAAAACTTTACAGGAAACTCGGGAATAAATATATTTATCTTTTCGGCATAAGTTCTTATATACTATGAAAAATTTTCTAATTTTCATTTGACTACGCTTACGTGGATTCGCTTCCCTAATTCAACACCCTATATGCCGGCGTTGTCTATAAGCCGTTAAAATGATGAAAATAGTAGCGTAGCCGTTTGTTTTAGAATTGAATTAGATTGTGGATGACTGCGTTTTAATCAATGTTGTCGTCCTCAGCTGCCAAACTAACTGATGATACCATAGGAAAGGGAGAACACATGCGCGTGTTGCTGCGTCTGCGCGTCATTCCGTACTAACATTTGAAAGGTTAACCGTTAACACATAAAAAAGTTTCTTTGCGTTTGACCTTTTATATTAAACCTTTTCAACATACAAGTGTTATACTTTTTGGTTTGAGATAGCCAGGTCGTTTTTTGATGTATAAATCATTGTATGTAGAGGTAGATAGATCGTTTTGTGTCCCTTTTAGTTGAAAACAGATAGATCGTTTGCTATCAGCCTCGGACAGTTTAGAGAGAGGAGCTTGATTGAGAATCATAACTTGCGCGCGTGAGCTCGCTTCATAAAACTAATAAAAAACAGGAACGCTACGTCCGACCAGAAATGCGAAGCCAAACCAATCTCGTACCCAGGACCTTTTCTAAAATGGAAGGAGGAAAAAGGCCCTTGTTCCAGCTGCTATCTTCTGCAATTTCATTGGTCTTTTACCTGAGACAGTTAATTCATTCAAAACCGTTATCGTATATTTGCGCGGAGAAAAAAATACGAGCATAACTTCCAAAATTTCACACCTTGCTAAGCCGCTGCACTACGCGTTTTTCTAAACGCTGTGATGTGTCGGTCATTTTGAAAAAATATTTCGCATTGTAAAATTCATGAGCAATAAATAAGCTAATTACCCAATAAATGAACCATATTTATGTCACATGATATCTTTTTAAACCCCAATACAGGTCAGCAATCTGATAAAGCTATGTCCTAATTAGTATTCTTATTGGACACGCCAAGGCACAAACACACCAGAACAACTGGCAATTAAGCGGCCGAGTACTGCATAATATTAAGCTAATAACATTCCTCATTCATTACCTATTGTTTCATTTCAGAAGTTCGATAAAATACTCGCGGCAGATCTGTATGGGGATTTACAATGGCTCACGCTACGCGCTCGCTATTGTAAATACCCATACAGATCTGCCGCTCGTATTTCATTTATTACTTATGCAGTTGTCGAGTTATAATTTATTCAAAAACTGCGATTCGTGGTTTTAAAAACCAGCTGGTGCCAGGGCCTTTTCCCTTCCTTTAAAAGGCCCTGGGAACGAGGATGAAGGCTAACTTGACGGCTGGCACTAGTCTGTTCATGTAAGGAACGAGCGCGGAAAAAAACACACTGATTTAAAAGTTTTCAAAACTGGCTTGAAATTCCCTTTTAGCCGATCTTCGTTATAAATAGCAGTTAAAAGACTTTTTTGCAATAAAATTGTGTGCTGATTAATCATTAATCGAAACAATTCTTAACCAATCAGAATCGAGTAAACTGACAAAAAAGGATATTACAAGAGAAATATTATTGATTAAAACTTGGCACAGCTTTGTGTTTATTAATAGGATAGGAAGTAGGAAAGAACAATTAGGATAGGAAACTCCTATCAGTGAAATGCGATCAAGCTTCCGACAAACATCTATAACGACTGAATTCGACAATTATTATGAATAATGAATGCCTCGTTCAAAAGCTTTAATTAAATTGCTTCAACATCAGCAACTAACTTACACCATGCAATAGCACTAAGCTACAAATGGATTGAACTACACACCCATTTCTAATCTTCCTTAGGTACAGCCCGATATGAAAAATATTTTAATTACTGTATTCTTATTTGGCCCAATTTTACACGATATTCAATAAAATATAAAGTCATTAGTATGAAGTCAAATTCGGATTAATCTAAGTCATGATCAGTCATATAAAGTCAATTTAGATGGATTATTAATAGGAAATATATTTTAATTTTGTCTACAAAATTGTAATAAAAATTGCTCTCATTTTCAAATGAAAATTGCTCTCATTCTCAGCACCTGAAATTGCTCTCATTGCTCTCATTATTAGTACATATGAATACACAGACGAGGCAGGACGACGTGAAAAATAGAAGAGGCTGAATCACTTCTTTGCAATATTGGAAAGCAAAGACGATCATAGTAAGTACAAATGTCACCCTCTTTAGGAAAACATACGTTTGCGGTTTTGTGTGAAAATGAAAAAAAAACTAGTTTCGAAACGGATAAGGCACGGTTTGCTCAAGCCGTGATCACGGCCTTCCAAAATGGAGTGCATACGAAAGTCGAGGTCCAAGAGTACATGTACGATGTTTAATGTAGAGTTGAGAGAAAAGAACCCATGGACATGTCTTCTAAATCTCCTTTGAGCAAGTATTTGAGCTGCTGTAGGTATAATGATAGAAGAAATTAGTCAGTTCGGTAACAAATCAGGCTAGCCCGTCTCATATAAACAGCTGCAAAGAGACATGATCGTGTGACAAGTGCAACAACACATTTATTTTGCCAATGCAAGCATGCAGACAACACATATAAGCACGTAAACATAGATTTTTTTTTCTCTTGTGGTCCGAAATCATATTTTAGCCTTTTCTGCAAACTGATTGGCTACACAAGCGGCCCGTATGCATGAGGCCGTACAGACAGCGCGAGTTTTAAATCCACAATGTTTTTGTTTTTATAAAGATTCAGACAGAAAGAAAAAATAAGACAATTATTAGCCTGTTCGGTCGGTCCGTATAGGGAAATATTTCCATCGGTCTCAAAAACTTCTCTCGGACTTCGGCTTCGGGCCGTTTTTGAGATCTTGGGAAATATCTCCCTATTCAGACCTCTTAACCAGCAAATAACCTATACATATTATACCTCAAATTCAAATTGTCCAATCAAAATATCGTATTTCTACCACGTGATGAGGTGATTTCTCACTGTATCTCACTTTTAAAGTGAGATACCACTGTATCTCACTTTTAAAGTGAGATACAGTAAATATCTCACGCTGTCATAGCAACGCTTGTACACGCAAGCACAGATTGGCAAGTTTTCGTAAACAAAGATGGCGGAATGTGCGAAAAGTTTGATGAACTTCACGAAGAATTATAAAGTATTTTGGAGGACAAGGACGTTGAAAACACAAATATTTAAAAAATTAAAAGGACTTTTCTGTACTTCTCGTTATAAAAATGAATAAAGAACTAGCTATTTTGTATTTTAGAGCATCGTATTCACGAAGGTATTTTCAACTTAAAGAACTTAAAAGTTTATTCTTACGGAAGTTTTTGATTTTCGGTATAATATATCATTTATAGACCCTAAAGCCCTCGGGAAGTATCATCACTTCAGGAAATATTTCACTGAATCCCCCTCGCTCCGGGTATATAAATGATAATATTCTTCAGGCATTAGTGGTAAAAAAGTCAGCATAAGCTGATGGCTTATGACGCGCATTCGATCAGCACGTCATAAATGACTGAACGCTAGTTTAGGCCAGACCCTTGACATGTACTCTAAAGCCTTGACGTTTAATTACCCCAAACCCGAAATAGTGAAGTCGCTTAACCAAAAGATCGCTACTGGTGTGGACAAACTTGAGCACCCCTCTACAATTGATTAACTATGCATCCTAATTAATTTGAGAGGGGGTGCCTAAAATTTTCAAGTCAGGGGGGTGTTACCTCAATGAGGTGGTGGTACGTTAACGGTTGGCAATTTTTCTCTAGCTGCCACTCAGTGATATTTAATTTAGAACATCAAACAGGAAATTGTATGTGCCCATTTATCTGTTGTCAAGTCCATGTCTTTGAAAAATACCCCAACACTTTATTATTAAATACAATGATTGAGTAAAACATGAACAAACATTCGGAACCGTTATTTCAAAAAAGTAACTTTACACCCCCCCCCCGGGATGATAAATTTTTCGAATATCTTCATTACATCCTCAAAAACATTTTAATTGGTCATTAGGAGTCACGGGGAAAGAAATACTGGCTTTGTCTGCTTTGGCACGATCTTTCCAATTTTTGCCGCTAAACGACCGGACTAAAACCCATACTCGCTTGGGCACAGATGTCCCAGCGCGTAATTCAGGTGGCGTTTTGAGTGAGTACATCATGCATGGCATTCTGCCATTAAAGTACATTTTTAAAGCCGTATTACAGAATGTAACATCAGTAAGAATTGCGCTTTAGTATGTGTTAGGTCCATGCAAGCCATTTTTCAACTTTCCTGATCATTGTTTTCTACGTCAACCGAGCTTAATACATTTTGCGTAAGGTTGTCTAACGCATCAATTAGGAATATATTTGATGTCTCGAAACCATATGTATAGTAGCATTAAAAGAAAATTTTATTCACCGAAGTTTATAAATAAAGCATACGTTTGGTCAAATATACGACATAAAATTAGAGCCATGCATATATGGGACATTAACTTTGTACTTGCATGCTACAGCTATAAATTAAAAAGTACATCTTATCACAATCATGCGTCGCTAAATATCACATTCTATGTATAGAAAGTCAGCTATCCACCTACCTGTATCTTAACTTTTACGAGCGTGTGACACGAAAATAAGAGCGAGTTGTATGGTTTATATAAAAAAGTCAATTAATAATATTTGCATGCTGAGCAATTATATAGCTGTAACTTGTTGCTCAGAATAGTTAAACTCCTGATGGATATCCAAATTGTGGTCGTAACGAAAACGTACATTTTGTATTTAATATAGGATGTAGAAAATATAAAAATAAGCGTTTATATACAAACCCACTAGACACGATTTATAAGTGAATACATAAAATCACCATACAGATCTGCCGCTCGTATTTTATCGTACTTGTGAAATGAAACAATACATCAGTGATGCGACAAATTACAATAGCTCAGTGCGTGCTAAGTAAGTGTTTCTTTCGATGTCTACACGCGCCAGAAGAAGTTCGCTTTGATAGTTCAATGGATTATAATACAGGAGTTTGTCATGCAACATTTTCCTTTGCCAGAGTGCATCTTGCTGGGTTTAATAACTTTCTATTTCACTTACAATTTACCATTTGGTTTGACGTCCAAATATATTTGCTCAATGCAGCACTGTGCTTATGTTTGAGTTCATTAAAGGTGCTTGCGTTGTTACTATATTGCTGTCTTCGGGTAATGCTATGTGCCTTTTTTACTACTGCTTGGTATATGCTTGGTATATGACTCGATCCCTCTGCCAAGCACCATTCTATCCAAAGGGCAGGATTTTTTTTGGATTGACTGACTGTTTCTAAAGATGCATGGCTATGTGTGGACAAAGAGCAAGGATAAATGCATTCTATGAGTTATAATGAGTTATACACTCAAAGTTTTTTTCTGGCTTAAAACTACTTTTTAAACACAATCAAATCTCCAAAATTGTGCGCGAATCGCCCAAAGACTGAGCGCAAAAGAAACTATTGAAACGGGTTTTCAGCACACTTAAATTACTTAGTCTCAGAGATCATAAAAGATCTTTTGATCAACTTTATGAAGAGATCAATGAAGGATTACCTCATTGGGGCCACTATTGTTAAAATCAAGAACACGACAATGCTGAACAAGGAACTGTAATTAGAATGGTGGCTGTTAAAAAACCGTAAAGAATGGACCAAGGACATTGCGTGTGCACAGACACAAAGTTTACTTTTGCATTATCTCGTATTGCTATCATTTTATCTTAGGAAAATCGTCGTACAACATCTCAATTTTGCTTTCAATTCAGGAACTGCTCTTTTAGTCAGGGACCGCGGAAGATCGATGATTAGAGGGGAGCACATTGATATATTTGGGTTCACGCACCGTAAAATCAAGTACCCTTCTAGTATAGTCCCAGAAACTGTCGAATTTTATTCGTCAAATATCAAATTGAAGCATAAAATAAACTTGTAATTAATTAAGTCATGTATACTCGCTGATATGTTAGGACAGAGAGCAGGGATAGGAATTTTCTGCCTTAAATTTGACGTTGAATTAATAGCTACTTAATTTAATTAACTTTGTTAGGAAAGATGGTCGACCAACAATCAGGATTGACAACATGGAATTTAGAACCAAGCAAATATAAACAAGACAAATTTCCGGAAATGAAAAAAGCCGATCACGAAATCCAAGATCTTCTTAAGGCACTTAACAAAATAAAAGATGAGATAGCCGAATTTAAAAGCACTTCACTGCAAACAAAATTTGAATCCCTGTGCAAAAAAGTTGAAGCTGTTCTTCTAAAGCAAAAAGAAGAAAACATGGCTCGTCAAAGCGACATACAGTGTTTAAAGAAAGATTTAGAAGACCTGAAAGACGAAAAAGCAGCTTTAGAAAAGAAACTTGCTGTGGCTCAAGTAACGTGGGTGTGGGAAGCACATTTGGCAAGATTCGTTGTTGACCATACTCAAAAAATCTACCAAAATGGTAGGTTTCGTCAAATGGAAAATTATTTGAAGAAAAGCAAACTGGAGCGCGACCTTTGGGCGGAAATACAGATTAAATTAGTAAATTGGACAGACGAGCATTGGATGGTAATCAAAGATGTGAGAAGTGAGAGAAACAGTATTGCACACCCTAGTTTCATTGATCTCGATGACCTCGAACAATCCGAATTAAAAAATATGTCTCCAAGTGACCGAGAACAGATGAAAGACATGTTTGATATATTGAAGATGACAGCAAGTTTGATGAAGTTTGGACGACTGGCGGCGTTTTACGAAGAGAACAGGGATCTGTTTTCGACTCAAGGTCTGCCTGATGAAGGATTGGACGCAGATGCACTGAAAGATATGATCTCTTGGAATCGCAACTTTGAGGATATCGGTACTCTGCAAATGGTCAAGCAAGAAGAAGCAAAACGTTGCCTAGAAAAGTACGTAGGCGATTCCCAAAAGAGCACGCCTTATTTTGCCATCGTCGACTTTCTCATAGAAGCTTACAGCAAGCGTATGGGAAAACTGGCCCGGGAGTACGTAGATCAGTTTTCTCTGAATAAAACGGGGCCAGAATCTGAAGTTGTCAATAAATTAATGAAATTACTTCCTAACCAGGAAGACGAAATCAGCATTGCAGCTGAAGAGTGTGTCATAGCAAAGTTACTTATACCTGACTTCCTTTCAAATCATTTGTGGAAGGTAGGCATCGAGATTGTGGAAAAAGTAAATAAGGAAAAAAAAACATCACTAAAATGATTGTGAATCTTTGTGATCATGCTGGTTTTAAGAAAGAAAAATGCACTTGTTAATTAAGGACAAACCTAACGTATATACAACATAGTTTAAAAAAAGCAACACTGAATATCCCACTTTAGTATAATTTCGTTGGCGAATATAACGTCAGATATAGCCTGATTAAAATGTCAGATGTGCCGTGAAGTTGGAATCATTTAAAACTCTAAGTTTAGTGGTTTGTTATTTATTCATAACCTTGTTTGCGCTTCATATAAGATTGCTCAGAACTTATTTCAAGAAATTTCTGCGATATGTTTTTACAACACTATATCAAAACTGAAATCATAAAAATACCGCTATAGTCTGGCGTGTGTGATTTTTATATGCAGTTTAACTGAATAATAGATCAAATAAACTGTTATTTTTCAAGTTTGAAAGTCATTTGCGATTTAGATTTATGTGGGCCGAATCATACTAAAACAACTATTTGCCGCCGCTCTCAGGCTCAGTATAATTATGATGAATATTCCTCGACGAATAATTGTTAAATAATAGCCGTTTTTGTGCATTCTTTTTAAAGAATCTCCACAAAATATATACAATAATAATATGTAGCACCCCACTGTTTAGAAGTTACGGTAACACTGTAAAAGTCTAATTGCGAAGACATAGCACAATTGTGCACGCTGCAGTTAGTGCGTCACTTCAAATTAACTAAGCGTTTAGATTTATTGCACATAAAGCATGTCTTAATTTGTAAGTTGTAAAATAAAAAAGTAAAAAATAATACGCAAAATTTGTAAAAAAATGTGTCAACTTTTCTAGTTGTAAATGTAAGCGTATTTTAGCCTGCAAAGGCTGAGTGTCTAAATAACTATTGAATAATTAAATAAAAATTTTTTCTGGAAAATGAACATCCTCATTTTTTCTGTACAATAGACAAAATTGGTAAGTTGGTAGGTAGGTAGGTAGGTAGGTAGGTAGGTAGGTAGGTAGGTAGGTAGGTAGGTAGGTAGGTAGGTAGGTAGGTAGGTAGGTAGGTAGGTAGGTAGGTAGGTAGGTAGGTAGGTAGGTAGGTAGGTAGGTAGGTAGGTAGGTAGATAGGTAGGTAGGTAGGTAGGTAGGTAGGTAGGTAGGTAGGTAGGTAGGTAGGTAGGTAGGTAATACTTTGTTTAAAGTCAAAATAAACACGCTAGCGCCATCAGCTTAAAGCTGGTTGCATGGGGGGGGGGGGAGGGTTAGGTGTAAAAATCATTAAAAAGAGAACATGAACTAAATACAAAAAACACACAGATTAAATGTATAGGACAACAAGTTATATACAGTAGGTGCCAAAAATGTGAGTCCAGTCCAATTTTTGTGAAGAAACAGAAATAAGATTATATCCGGAATTTTTAAGTACACAAACATGCTTATTTCGCGTCCTCAAACTATTTGCAGTAGTTACACTCAAGCATGTCCATTATGCTCTAAGATTGCTTCCATAGCATGTAATTGCTCCTTGTTAGAGTGATATTAAATTCTCACATTGACAATGCTAAATCTATTGTGAAATTAATAGTACAAGATATTTCAAAGGGAAAGATTTCAGACATCAAGTACTAAAATTATGTAGTTAATTGTTTAAATTACTTGATGTAGCAATAATACTTGGGTTGTGATGCAGAGCGGTAATGTGTTGGCTATATAAAATGCAAATAACCATTCAGTATCAACTGGACTCATACTTTTGGCACCTACTGTATATATATAGAACAAACAAATAAACTGGATATGTCATCATCCAACAGTTGATTTAAATGAATGCAATGATTCTGCTAATTTCCCTTTTATAAAGAGTTGATTCCACTTCACCACTATATTTTAAAGACTTTTTCAAAAATTCTCGCTTTGGCTTAGGTAGTGTTAGATCTGTAGCAGTATTTTAGAGGTGATAATTAGTTTGATCTACTTCCCTCCTAACGAAGGAACCACGTAGACCAGTTGCAATGTGGTCATTTAATTTAATATTTTATACATTAGTACTGACTTGGTACCAGACCGTCGATTTTCAAGTGTATACCAAGAAAGTATGTTGAGAAGATCGACTGAATGAGTATCATGGTTGGCACCCAATATAACTCTTGCTGCACGAGTCTGAAATCTCTGTAGCTTATCTTTTAGAAGTCTTCCGCATGTGTGCCATAAAGGGGAACAATAATTAAAGTTGGCCTGAACAAGACTTTTGTAAATAGATTCTAAAGTATACACTGGAACAAAGGGCTTGATAGGTTTAATGGCACCAATACCGGAACTAATGGCACCAATGCCTTTTTGCTTATCATGTCGATGTGACTAGCCCAACTAAGGCTTTCGTCTAGTTTTACTTCCAGACAAACTTGTATATTAGTTTGAGAAATTGGTTTTCCATTTGCCACAACCGGCTCCTCACAAATAATATAATCAAGATTATTTGAGGAGCCAATAAACATCATTTAGCATTTAGAGGAATGTATCTGCAGTCTATTTTCTTTAAGCCAACTACAAGCATGAGCAAGACCTGAATTTAATCTTACAACAAGCTCATTTGCATCATTTGAAGAGGACGAAACTTGAGTATCATCTGCGTACATGCCTGGGGTTGTTGATTCAAGCAATCAGGCAAGTTTATATATAATAAGAACAAGAGGGGCCCCAAGATAGACCCCTGAGTTACTCCATATAAATTAACTTTATTGCTAGATATTTCTCCATTAATACTGCATTGCTGTTCCCTGTTCGTTAGATATGATTCAAACCATTTTAATTCCATGCCAAAAATTTCAAATTGTTCATTCATTTTATTCAACAAAATGTGGTAGTTTATGGAGTCAAATGCCTTTTTGATATTAGGATATTAGTATTTTTCATATTGATAGAACACTACTCCGTTCAATTTACCATTATCCATATTTTCTAGCCACCCATCGCACATATGGATGAGGGCAGTTACAGGAAGAATTTTTCAGTCAGGCAACTATACAGCTGACGGAAGATTTCCTTTTCAAATACTTTACTCACCACTGGTAAAGTAGAAATAGGCCGATAGCTCTCACATTGTCTCGCTCCTATCTCCAGATTTAAATATTGGCGTTACACGTGCTTGCTTCTACTTATCTAAGTATATACCAGTAGCAAGTGATAAATTAAAAATGAAAGTCAGCGAGGGCGCAATTATATCTGCTGACAATTTTAAAATTTTAGCAGGAATTTTATCCAAGCCTGTTGCCTCACACGCTTTTAGGCCTCTTAAAATTGAAGCAACACAATCAACGTGTATCGGGAAGAATTTCAAAAAGTATCCGAGGATTGGTTAATAGTATAATTTGCAGGAAAAATCAGCAACATTAGTGCTAGCCTCATTTTCCGATGCTAACTTCGAACCTATACTAATAAAGTGGTCATTTAGTCCTTCTGCAATGAATGTAGGATCCATATCCGAAACAGATATACCACCTATCAACAGCTCATTAGCATTGCTAGACTAAGCGTTTTTCCCCAATAGCGAATTTATCGGCTTCTAAGTCTTTTTAGGATCATTCATTATAGAGCAATCTGTAATTTTATCGTGAAAATATTTAGATCTCGCGTTTCGATTTTCAATATTGCCTTTGTTGCAGAGAAGTTGAAATTTTTCCCAATGTAACCGTGAGTCATGTTTTATGGCATATATTCATGATAATCTTTGTTTCTTATAATGCATTTAATTTCCGTTGTAATGCACGGAACAGAGTGCCCCTTTACCCACTTATGTCGAATCGATGCATGCATATTTAATGCACGCTAAAAAATTATTTACAGACTCTCCAACATTCATTAGGATTACTATATTGATTAATGACATGCCATGGCATCATGGCATTTTGGCATGCAAAGAGCGTTGATAATTTTAAAAATCTCTTAGACACATTTTTTTAAATAAGTGTTTTATTAACAGTTATATTTTTTCGATAGTTACTTATTTTAATACTTGTACAGATTAGTTTATTATCTTGTAATGCGCAAGCGAGCATATCCATATGAACTTGCGCAATTCAAATTTCCTTTAATTGTAATAATAATAATATCATTTGCATCGCCTTGTTGCGGCAAATTTTCGAAAAAATGGTGATTATGTCATACGCACTTTAGATTAATACACGAATTGAATAAAGTGGCTTAAATTTTTTTTCCATATTCACAAACACATTTATACTCGAATTCACCGAACAATTTTATCGCATCATTGATCTAATTTCGACATACTGGCTATAACCATGCTACCAATATTTTATAGTGCGTGGACTTGATCAAAAGGATATCAGATCAAATTAGGCTAAAAGCCACTGAGTGCAGCTGCCCGAATAGACTGCAGTTTTGTTGTGCAATATCCACTAATATAGATAACGAACATATTATGTCTTTAAAAGCTAATTCGTTGTGTTTTTCTTCATTTCCGTCAAATCGTTGGTAAAAGAAAGAGCAAGACAGCATGAATTTGACGGTGAAAGATGAATTTAAGGCGTCATGCCAGGGATTTGGAGACGAACATTTTCTCACAAAAAGACTTCCGTCAGAAAATTTGCTCATTAATCACATTTTTGCCATTACATTCAATAGCATTGTGATTATTCCCACATTACTGCTCAATGCAGTTGCTGTAATAACGATTTTAAAGTCACAACCTCTGAGAAGTAAGCCTTGTTATTTCATTATTTTACTGCAATCCATGCTTGATTTAGCAGTTGGTATGCTTGGCATACCCTCATTCATCTTCTTGCTAACTAACGCCATTGCTGGAATTTCCAACTGCCTCGCAGTCTTTTTGGCCGTTCATTTTTTATTTGTACCAATGGGAGTATCTACCATAATAACAACTGCGATGACAATCGAAAGATACATTGCCATATTACACCCCTATGCTTACAAAATTCAGGTAACAAAAATGAGGATTTTGGTGTCTGTATGCTCCAGTAGTGTTATGGATGTATTTCTAATGAACCTTTCTGCGACAATTCAAACCCTCGTTCGGATTTATGTAATAATGAAATTCACGTGTTTCTTATTCCTTACTGCATATGCCTACGGAAGAATATACTCAGTTGTACGAAAGTTGGTTCGTTCGCAGAAGAAACCTCATGACGAGACTAAAGAAATAATTTAGGAAAAATGAAGTTGTTCCTCCAACAAATCAAGCAAGCAAGATCCTCTTTTATTGTTGTCGTTTGCTTCTTTACGCTCTGTTTTTTGCCACCAGTGATTGCTACTCCATTTGCAGCCAGGGCAAATGAATTTGAGGAATTGGGAATTTTAATTTGGGTTTTTTCGATTAATCTTTTTAATTCTACTGCCAATTCGGTTATATTCTTCTGGACCAAGAAAATGTTGAGGAAGGAAGCTCTTAAAGGGCTGAAGAGAAATTGATATATATATTTCAAAAATTTCTCTAGAACAAAAATTTTTGAACTCAAAAGAGGCATGTTTGTTGCATTTGAAAGAAAAGTTGGTTATACAGATCTGTTTTGAACTTGTGTTGGTGGTGTATTTTGCTATAGAAAAATGTTCATGAAGTAAAAATGGTAAACAGGCAGGACTTTTTTGGAGCAGAGGGATAAAGCCTTCACATCCGCTGTACTGAATAAAGTTGACCACACACATCATGGCATTGAAAATGCCCTCCACCCCAGAATGCCCTCCAATTGTGTCATTCTGTGTTACACACTTCCTGAGTTGGAGTTCCCCCTCCGTATAGTTAGAAAGTTTAGTTGTCAATACTGCTGCAGTCAATGAAATTTCGATCAAATTTTTTGTGGGCTTTAGTAAATTTCAGTTGTAGTTGCCCTCGCAGTTGTATATGGCAAATGCATTGATCTTAATTGCTCTGCCAATTATGTGATATTGTCCAAGATATGTCCGTAAAAAATTCTAAGCTAAATGGAATACACGCGTTGCATGCATACGAATTATTCCAAATCATTTTCCAAATTACCAGGCAATTTCGAATCAATTGATAATATCACTATAAGGCCATTATGATGAAATATCGAAGACCTGTCATGGAATTAGCTGAAAAGCTCACTGAACACAGCTGTCCGAATTGACTAAATTTAACAATTATTCGCCGAAGGCGAGGTGATTATCGGGGAATGTTCACCGAGATGAAGTCGAGGTGAATATTTCCCGAAAATCACCGAGCCTGAGCAAAACTTCCGTCAGAAAAATTGGTAATCAATCAAATTTTTGACATTTATTCAACAGCATTGTGCTTGTGATCTATGTCTGTCACAATGGTGAGAAATTTCTGCAGCAATGTGCTTCGCTTTACAAAAATATTTGTTCGGATTAGCGTCCTCTGGGTACCGGACAAACATTTGTCTGGCACTAGTACACTTTCGTGGCAGGTTAAAAACTTGCGCGGATAGGTGGTTTAAAACCTAATTGCCATTACATTCAACTGCATTGTGCTTTTCCCCTTCTTATTACTCAATGGGGCTGCTGAAATTACATTGCTGTATCGCTACTCTATGCTTATACAAAACCAAAGTAACAGAAAAAGATTTTGTTGTCTGTGGGATCCATTTCTGTCGTGAACATTAATGACAGATTCAGAGCTGCTTAACGTATTTCAGTCGTACAAGTTGGCTCGTTCCCTGAAGAAACCTCATGGCCGGCGTGGCTGAAAAAATGAAATTAACAAAAATAAAGATGCTTCTTAACGAAATCAAACAAATAAGGTGCTATTCTGTTTTTCATGCCTTTTCGCAGAGGCAATTGGAATATGGCTACAAACCAGGTTTTACAATCCGTTGATATCAACTGTTAAAAAAACAAGTTGCTTCATCAGTATAATCAGTTTGTAGATGTATCTAAAATGTTTTTCTACATTGTATATATAATTGTATTATGGTATCTCATATTCATGTCCTCAAAAGGCAATTCTGCTTTCCTTCGGTAATATTTCAGTACTTATTATGTCTTTGATTATTTCAAAAATAGTTCTCACACTATGTTTGGAGGAGGTACAAAAGAAATTTGATGGTGTTAAATTCAGCAATATAAAAAATAGATTTTTGAACTATATTTCACAAAAAGCGACTGGCACTACCTGCAAAGCGCTGCTCCAAACTCTCCCCCTCCCGGCGAGGTTAGCATTCCAGATCTATTTTAGTTAGGGTGTGTTCTTCGCCCCCCCCCCCTCCTAAATAATAAAAAAACGCTTGATACGCCTGTTGAAAAATGTCGTCCTTGTGATAAATGGCCAGTAACATTAATGGCCGTTTTTATACTGGAGACGCATTATGCGTCTGGACGAACTTGGCAAGGTTTGTTATTCGTCTGATTATGCGTCTGTAGTATGAAGACGGGCACAAGACGGATTATGCGTCTGGACGAACTATGCTCGGTTGTTCGTCTGAACAGACGCACTATCGACGATAGTTCGTCTAGACGTATTATGCGTCTGTGTGTATCAAGACAGCACAAACGAATAATCCGGCTATTCTAAAACTGTGATGCAAAAAAGCCAGAAAAAATTACTATGGTGGCTTGCCTGATAGTTCGTCGGATTATGCGTTCCGTCTGTAAACTAGACAAACAATATATAAGAATGCACTATGCGTCCAGAGGCTGCTTAAAATATATGACTTATTACTGTATACGCCTACGTAAGAATATACTCCGCCGTGCAAAAGTTGGCTCGTTCCCTGAAGAAACCCCATGGCAAGGCTGAAAAAATGAACTTAAAAAAATGAAGACACTTCTTAACGAAATCAAGCAAACAAGATCGCGTTCTATTGCTGTCCTTTGCTTTATTGTGCTTTGTTTTTGTGCCAGCAGTAATTGCTGCTCCATTTGCAGAGATCACTAATATAATATAATATAATATAATATAATAATTTTATCTGTGTTTTCAAAATAATTATTTTCGGGACAGTAATTAATTCTCTGTGACTTTGAAAACCTTATTACTCCACCTGCCGATTCTCAATTTTCACAGCAACCTTTGAAAAATTGTACATGATTATTTCGTAAACAATCACTTCGTCTTATCCGCTCTTTTCATCGTCATTATCGCACTTTCCAGTTTCTTCCTGTCATTGATTTTTACGTAAAAATTGCAGTCGCCAAAAACACGGGTGACATCGTAGACCGGCAAGCGTAATCGGAATTTCGTCATCAAGCGTGATCTAGCATCCCATTCAGTGCACAATACCTTCTAAGTTTATAGTTTTAACTTCTGTTAAGTTTATAGTTTAAGGGCTGATGTGCAGGTTTTATTTACGTCTCTAAAAAAAACAAGATGTACATATGCCATGTGCATGTACTTATTTTCTTCTCGGCAGTCGGAGTGAACGTTTTAGCAGGCGTTTTCTTTGCATAATATCTACACGCTTAAAATTACTTTTATAACATTTTTAAGTTATTTTCTCATATTACTTTCTACTTGCTACATACGTTTACAAGCGAATATACTATGTATATTTCCGCGAATATTCTATTCTAATAGCACTTCCTCGTAATACTAGTATATACAATAGCTATTGCATTATTCTAAATTGTATGCTCAATCATGACCAATCATTTGATATTGACTGCCATCTTGCACGTCATAAACGTTTGCAAATTAATTTCAAATATCACCAATTATGATGCTTTTAGGATAGATTGGAGGCTTTTTGTGCAGCATTGATATCCGCCAATATTGATAGCGTGCTATATATTACAGACTTCGAATTTAAAAGCTAAATAAATGCATTGCATTTTTTATTCATTTCTGCCATAACATCTGGAGAGAAAAGAGCAACCCAAAGTAGCATTGTGCGACGGTGAAAGGAGAATTTCTAGCCCATGCATGCAATTATTTGGAGACAAAAATTTTCTTTTAACAAAACTTCCGTCAGAAAAATTCATTACTAATCACATTTTTTCCAATGTGTTCAATAGCATTCTGATTGTCCCCACGTTACTACTCAACGCTGTTGCTGTAATAACGGCTTTAAAATCAAAGCTGAGAAGTAAGCCTTGTTATTTTATTATTTTCTTACAATCTATGTTTGATCTAGCATTTGGTATGTTGGGCATAACCCCATTCATTTTCTTGCTAACTAATGCCATTGGAGGAATTTCGAACTGCCTCGCAGCATCTTTAGCGCGTCGATTGATGTTTATTTCAGTCGAAGTATCTACCGTAATAGCGACTGCGATGACAATCGAAAGATACATTGATGTTACACCCCTATGCTTACAAAACTAAAGAAACCAACATGAAGATTTTGATGCTTGTAAGTTCCAATTGTGTTGTGGATATCATATATATTTCTAATGAACTTTTCGGCGATATTTCAAAACCTCGTTCGGGTATATGCAATGGTGAACTATCTTTTCTCTTTTTCTTTATACTGCATACGCCTATGGAAGAATATACTTAGTCCTACGAAAGTTGGCTCGTTCACAGAAGAAACCCCATGATCATGACAAGGCTCCATAGATGAATCTAACAAAAATGAAGTTGCTTCTTCAGAAAATCAAGGAAGCAAAATCCTTTTTTATTGTCGTCGTTCTCTTTTTGTGCTTGATTGCTTCCTGCAGCGATGGCTGCTCCATTTTTGGCAAACATCGATGAATTTGAAGAGCTGGGAATTTTAATAAGTGGATTTTCTTGATTAATTTGTTTAAATCCACTGCCATTCGGTTATATTTTTTTGGACAAAGACAATGTTGAGGAGGAAAGCTCTGCAATTGCTGAACTTTAGATAAATAAAAAAAATTGGATTCAAATTATCCTGACAGTGCAGAGAACTGCAAAAAATTCATTGTCTCGAGCGGGATTCGAGCCCGCATTTTCAGATTTCTAGACCGCCGCTCTACCAATTGAGCTATCGAGCCAATAAAGCGACCATGGAATTCTGTTTTTTGAGCTGGTCGTATTTCCCTCGTCCCCGACTCAGTTAAACTGAAATACGGCCAGCTCGCTGACTAACCACAATGCATTACGTATTCGGGTAATGTATCAACCCTGACACAAACAGACTCACATACCTTATCCGCGGCTTTGGTTTCACAGGAAATCTCCTGCCTCATAACTGGAAGTTTAGGAAGCGATATAACATTGCATGGGCTGCTGATCCCCTTGGAACTCTGTGACTTCACTTTAAATATACTTCAGGACTTTCTATTTACATATTTTAAACAAGAACGGCAATCTCTATGGAACTATCGACTTTTAAAATTCTTTATGGATATAACAAAGCTAAAACCCAACGCTGAATGTTTGCATTCTTTTTGACTGCAGAAATGTCGCCATTGTTGTTGTTGAAAAAGGTTTACGGAAACATTAAATGGTGATTTTCCGCCTCGTTTATCGCTCTGAAAAGTTTTAAAAGTCGATAGTTCCATTCACATTTCTGTTCTTGTTTAAAATATGTAAATACGAAGTCCTGAAATGTATTTAAAGGGAAGTTACAGGGTTCCAAAGTAAAGCGTATCACGGATGTCGCGTAAACTTTAGCTTGCGTTTCCAGTCCATTCCTTAGATTGTCTATGATGTGACTAAGCTGTCCGCAACCCGCGCAAGTGCGTTCTGTTTGCAATTATTTGATGTATACGCGTTACGAGTAGTGTAGTTTTTGACCGGATTGTGGGCACGTTTTCTGCCGGGTCAGCCAGGCCGTTTCCTACGGGGTTATTAAAAAAATCAAGATGACGTCATCAACGAATCCAAGATGGCGGTCAGTCACAAGATGACATCATCAAAAAAAAATCCAAGATGGCGCCTTCTAAAAATTTTTTCAAAAAAATTTCCTTAAAAATTTTTCTAAGGAATTTTCAAAATATTTTATCTAACATGAAGTATTGCCCCGTCATCAAAAAATTGAGAGAATATTTTTAATCATTTTCAAAGGGAGCAAAAACAATGTCGGTCCAATTTGGGGGCGCAAAGCCATTGGACGTCGCGTTTATCGACGATGTTTTAGAGGCCTACAACTCCGGAAGACTAACGCTCGAAAAGCTAAGCAATATATTTTCTGATTATATGAGTATGGCTATTTCCAGGCATGACATCGAAGTCTTAAGTAATGCCTACAATATGCTTTACGATGAGTTCATAGTTCGTCGTTCCGGCGGTGAAGATGATTAAAAAAAAAATTGAGAAAATATTTTTTGTTCTTATTTTCGGGGAAAAATGGATTGCGCGCATGAAAAATTAGAAGAAATGTACGGCATAAATTTTTGTGTAGAATGCGGGGAAGAAATTATCAAGACAATCGGTGAAATTAAAGGTGGGTTTTTGAAACACGGGCGTAGCCCAAAGGGGAAAATGACGCAAGACGACAAGTTACGAAATGATATGTCCCATTATAAATTTCCTTACGAAATTACTTTAAAAGCAACAAAATTATATAAGCAATATTTGACGGTTACAGGGGGGACCATGAAAGGAAAAGTACGTAAAACTATTGCATTTGGGTGTTTCTACGTTGCGTTTATGGCCATATCGGGAACGGTGGATAGGGGTAACCTATTGGAAGTAATAGGCATAAACGAAAAGTCGGGCCAACGGGGGTTAGCACAAGTTACCGCAACGTTAGGCGGGGCTGATAAGCAGAGTTTGTAAAAAAGTCATATTGGGCACCCTGCAGCCGATAAAAAACCACTACTGGAGAAAAAATCGCGAGTTCTAAAATGCATTTTTTTTACAAAACAAAAATGAAGTTTTGTAAAAAGTGTCATAAGCCAGTCATTAAAGTTGCTAAGAGTATGCATGAGATCAAAAACAAATGTATATGCGGTTCCTGCGGTCCCAGTGCCATCTTTGGTGTTGCAGTCGGGGGTCAGAAGTAAAATAGTTTGGGGATAAACCCTTTTCCTCACGGGTGAAGAGACGGCATAGGGGTTAATTTTTCGTAAAAATCAAAATTTTTGTATCCAAATAGGATAAAAAAAACAAATGAACAGTAAACTTAAAAACCGTATAAGACATTTGGAGCTCCAGAAAAAAGCAAGCGAATTACGTTTGAGAGAAGATAAAAACTATACACGGAACGAATTGGTAATATTAGCGAAAGTAGCAGGTATCCAATACATTGAGAAGATCAACAAACTTTGTCTTGCATTAAAACTTGGAATAGAATTGCGTACAAAATAAAATCAACAAATTTTAAAACCTTTAAGGTTTTAAGATATAAGAATGGACGTTATTTTAGAAAGCGTACCGATCAATATTCCAAATGCAAAGGAGTGTCGCGCCAACCATGGTTTGAGTACTTCGGTACCTTTTGAGGATGGGAAACAAAAAATCTTAAATGATATTTTATACGATTTACAGGCACAAAGTTTAAGGGACACGCGTGAAAGGGCAGAAAAAGTAAAAAATATTTTGGTAAATGAGTATGAATTATTAGAGTTTAATGAAGAAATGTTAATAAAATCTGGGGGAAAAGAATGCTGGGCAACATTTATTTCTGAAACGTTAGAACGGGTTGAAGGAATCGTGAATGACTACTCGAATTACATACAGGGTGGTTATGGGTGTATATCATATTATTTAAGTTTACAGTAGGGGTCAGGAGAAGAAGAAGAAGAAGAAATTGATTAAATTCCTAACGTTAAAAAATTTTTATTCTTCTTCTTTAATGTCTTCTTGCTTTTCTTTCAATGGCAAATTGGAAGTTTGTTTCTATTCCATCGGGATCTTTAGCCACGTGTAACCCAAATAGGATTTTTCTTCGTTCGCATACGTCTTTGTTAGCTTTATTCCCGTTTTTTGAAGTTGCACAGCCCATATTTTTTATAAAAAATAAATAAAATGTCGTTATTGTTTGGTTATTCCAGTGACCTAGAGGCTATTGAAGAAGATCTAGATATGAATAATAATAAGATTATAAATTTACCGGACCCATCCACGGGTTCCGAACCTGTGACGAAAAGTTATGCGGATACCCATTATTCTGGTGGTGATGGTGGTGGACAACGGGGTCCAAAAGGAGGTACGGGACCGCAAGGCTCAAAAGGAGATACGGGCCCACAAGGACCAAAAGGAGACACGGGACCACAAGGTTCAAAAGGGGACAAAGGCAATAGTGGTTCTTCAAAAGGTGGCAAAGGGGATACGGGACCACAAGGTCCAAAAGGTGACAAAGGGGATATGGGCCCACAAGGGCCAAAAGGGGACCAAGGAGATACGGGACCACAAGGTTCAAAAGGGGACAAAGGCAATACAGGTGCACAAGGGTCAAAAGGTGACAAAGGGGATACGGGCCCGCAAGGGTCAAAAGGTGACAAAGGTAATACAGGACCAAAAGGGGACACAGGTGACCAAGGACCCCCTGGTTCCGGTGGGTTGTCCGACACGGGTTTTACAATGCAGGGTAATATCAACATGAATAATAACAAAATTACAAATCTTCCAGACCCTACGTTAGCAAACGACCCTATTACGAAAGAATACGCAACCAGGGTTTACTTAACAGATAGTGGGTTTACGATGCAAGACAACATAGGTATGAACAACCACGAGGTGTTAGGTTTAAACCCGGTCCCATCCAACGGTACGGCAGCCGTATCCAAAAGTTATACCGACACGGTGTACATTAAAAAAGGTACCGGTATTGATATGAACGGTCACCGTATTACCGGGTTGCCTATTATTCCTTTAACATCAGGTGAACCGATAACGAAAGGTTTTGTCGAGAGATATTATTCGGATTATACAAATATTATGACGTTTAAAGGGGAACCCGGCAACGTTACAATTCTTCGGCAAGACAATATGGTCGATTCGCCTGCGAACGGGCGTGCTACGAAAACGTTAGACTTTTCAAAAGTAGGTAGCAGTTACCAAATAATTTTTTCCGTTCAACCCAAACTCCCAAACGGTGTTTACACCTATGAAATGGATGTTGTCCTAACGACTTCAAGGGGGTACGATGTTATGTTATGGGGTGATTGTGGTGGATCTGGGTACAACGCATCGTCCAAATATAAGTATTGGAGTTGGAGTTATGAGAATAAGATTGCTCATAACGACGTACAGGGTGGATTATTCCACAGGGGTACCGGTAAAAGGGTACGTATTCAAGGGTCGTTTTTAAACCAGGGTACGCGTATTTACGGGCAAGAAATTTCACTTTCGTTAGATTATGAGAATGGGAAAACGTACGAATTTGTCATGCAAGATTTGGTGTCTAGAAGTACCGACCACGTTCTTGGTAACTCTATCTATTTTGTATTCCAACCTGACAATTACCATACGATGGGCTTTACGGACGAAACGTTTTTCAGTTTTAAACGGTTATTGAAATTATAAATAAAAAATGGAAGAATATAAAGAAGAATTATTACGGTTAGTTGCCGAGAAAAAAATTAAACATACTGCCAAATATATCAAAAACGCTACGGAAGAAACGTTAAAAAAATTTACGACGAGTACCAACGGCAGGAATTAGATGAAGTGAACGACAAAGTGACGGGCGTGCTTATCACGAAAATATCCGAACTTATGATGAAGTTAGATCTCGTGAAAGACAACGTATCGTTAGAAGACGATCTCGGTAAGAACGAATTGTTTAAACGCGATGTGAAAAGGGTCATTGGTTATTTAACACCGCACGTTCCTTTGGTCGGGTTAGTATCTGGTGGAATTACGGTTGGTGCACACGTCGCCGATAAAAAATTAAATCCTGAATAGGAAATTCATAACGTCATAACGTTATGAATTTATTCCTTTTTCGGGTCAAATAAGGACCTAATGAATTTAAAAAAACCTTCGAATAATTGGAGAGTAGTAAGTGCACTTATATAATTACGCTCATAATTTTCGTCGTCATTCTCCGATTTGGCCATTTCATGTGCTATGTCTTCTAATTTCCCCATTTTTTATTATAAATGTTTTAGGATTAAAAAAACGGTAAGGATAGCCGTCATGGGGTACGCGAGCACGAGAAGTGCAAACGTAAACGTTAGGCACATGGTAAGAACGATAAGGAATTTTTCACGTTGCGTTAACATTTTTTATATTTCAAAACCTTTAAAAAGTTTTGAAATTATGGAATGATAACTTGGTGTGTATACGGTCGTACCGTTAAGATTTCTAATCGTGCGTAGTCGTTATTTTTTAACGTGTCTATAATTCTTTTTTCTTCGCCTTTTTCGATATTGAGGTAATTGTTGAAAATATAGTTCATGTCGTCTTTACATGCATTGTAAAACGTCACGAGTTTCGAAATTTGCAACCTGTAAGGTTTTGCAATAGACGTTAATTGTTGTGTAATGACGATTGTACTTAGTCCAACATGTCGACCGGACATTCCTAATTTTACGAGTTCGCTCGTTCTGTTTTTAACGTCGTTGCTTGATGCACAATCGTCGAGGATGATGAGACTGTTGGTCTTTTTTGCAAAACGTGTGATTTCACGGAGAATATTTTCCACGTTATCGTGTTCGATGTGTAATGCGTAGACGTCTGGGTCGGCTAAATACTTCCATTGTTGGTACGTTTTGTTATCTTCTAAGGTCGGGCATACGATAAAAATATAGTCGAAATGGTTCTTATATTTTTTTCTAGCATTTCCAAAAGGTAATGTGTTTTTCCACACGCCGTCATACCTACGATAATCATATGGAATGGTGTTTGCATATTTAGTAATTAGCGGTCCCGTTGAGTTGTGTTCCGCTAATATCGATCGTACCATCGGCAATAACGAAAACGTGACAGAACAAGTCTGATGTTGTAACTTCTTTTTCTATTTCCAAAAGTATTCCTGCTTGCGTTCCAATAAGTTTTCGACCGCTACCGCTTACGGTGTCATCGTCCACGGTCCTAAAATCTATAACGCATGCAAACTTGTCGGTGTAATATTGTCGTCGAGATACACATTCTGTTCCTATATATTTTTCGCAATCGTCATTACCGAAGAATCGGACGGCTTCTTTGTACATATTTCGTTTTGCAAGACCACGGCTATAAATATCATTTGGGTTTCCTTCGACGGTTACGTCGACTTGCGTTAAATTTGGGAATGGGAAATGTTCGCTATCGCCTGCACCTTTTTCCGTGAATAGGCACCTTAAGCATACAAGCTTATTCTAGTACGGGGACGTGAAAAAAAGCAGCCTTAAATTTACACTTGGAAAAAACTAGTGTTATTAAGAACCTCAATTGGCCGGACGAATGTGCCACGACAAATTCTGATAATATCGCATTGGCACACAAAAAGGAATAGAAATTTTATAATCGCTTGAGCGTTTTAAACGTCGCCGTCGCTCTGTTTACAACTGCAACATACAGATTACCACGTCTTGTATACAACGTCTAAATTTTAAGCTGGGATAACTACTACTTTGAATTAAATCTTACAACCTTTCACAATCATCAGCCCAGTGTTTGTATCAATCCTTAAACTGTATTCTTTTCATACAATGGGCAATAGAGAACAATTTTTTCCGCAATTATTTAGTTCAACATTATTTAGTTTGCCGTCGCCGTCGTGTTACCGTCCTACATGCTTAAGGTCGCTAATAACAATACGACGGCTCTCATGCTTTTTCTCGGAATATTAATATCGATGACTTCGCGCGTATTCCCTTTGGCCCATGGTAACGTTTTCAAGAGCGTTGAAAAATTATACGGGAACGAACGACCGGCATTGTACGTTCCTCGAACACTATTGGCCAGTCCTTCACTTTTAATGACGTCGTATTCTAATTGCAAGTCTGTAAGTCTATACGTTCCGGTTTCTTCGTTCGCTTGTGCTTTCATAATTGTTTCCGATCTTGGTAGCGTGATGTCGTAGACAAAGTCGCACATACCGTACGGTGCATACGGGTCGTTATCGCATAGAATTTTACCAAGCGGGATTTTCATACGATCGCACATACCTGCAATCGCTGTGTCTAATGCACCGTTTGATTTTGCTGATTTGTCAGCGCTGTCATCTTTAGAAATAAGTTTTCGAACATTTTCACCGGCAATTCCAAAATCTTGCCGGTTTGTACGGTCGACCTCGGACCGCCACAAGTCTTTGTAAACTTCCAATATGCTTTCGCCCGTATTTTGGTAAACTTCGACCCCTTGTACTTTAATACTAAGTCGATCGATGAGCAATCGACCTAAATTGTTTAAAAACCAACTTTTCGTGTTACTGTTGTTAAATTTAAACGATAATGCTAACGTATCCGGGACGATACATTCGTTTGCATTCAATGCAGGAATACTTACCGAGTAAATATCTTTTGGAACGGCTTCTGTTTTCAATAACGATGCTTCAATGGAGCATCTTTTTCCACGTTCATCTTTTTCAAGCACCGATACTTTTTTATAACCTGCAGTTAATTGTTCACCTCTATTCATTTATTTACTTTTTTTTCTTGTATTTTTCGTACAAAATATACGCAATAGCGACAGCAAGCAACCATAAATTTTTTGCTAAAAAACCAACGACACCCGCGCCTAACGTTAAAAGTTTAGCGACTAAACCCAAAAGGTTACCGATAATCGGTGCTACTTTTGCACCTACTTTTGCTAAAGCTCTTGCAAATTTGCTTGTGGCTTGCGCTCCTTTTTTAATTGCAGTTCGTGCACCCATCACGATAGTGGTTATAATACCCGCAACCGTTATGGCAGCGAGAGAAAAATTTCCGAGGTTTTTTTGGCCCATTGTTTAAATCGTTCGAAACGCGTTAGATCGTTTTGTTGAGCTTCTTCTTCGATCATGGATTGAACGGTCTCACTTTCAGGCCGTTCGTTCCGTCGTAAACGAATTTCGTCGGCTTTTAATGCGCACGCTTCAGCCATTGCATCGTATAAACTCTTCTCTAATAATTTCGGTTCATCTCTAGCAAGTTGACGGAATTTATTTTCTTGTGTTTTTAATGCGCCATTATCTAAATTAGGGTCGGCTATTTTTATAATGCTCCGAATTCGCGTATTGTTTGTTCGCTAATCGTCGCGGTTTTGGCTTTGGCTTCTATTTCTGCAACCTGTTCGTCGATAAAATGTTCTAAATTTTCAATACTGTTCCGGACAACAGATTGTTCGAGTTCCGTATTGACGGGTATATCCGCTAGCGTTTTTTCAACTACCGCTGCAGGTGTTTTTTGGTGTTCCAATTCGGCTTTGTCTACGAGTTCTTTAAATTCAGTTACTTTGGCTAATTTTTTTACATCTTCCGTGTACACGAGTCTTTTTCCTTTTTGGACAATAATCCGGACGTTATCAAATTCTGCACCGTTCACCTTCCCTTTACTGTTCACGGTGACTTTTAGTTTTTCAAAAATACTTTTGGCAAATGGACCGTCTCCTTTGTTCAGGGAAATACCTAATTCCTTAAAAAGGTTTTTTTTATCTTCCGTTTACGCTCTCCTAATTACACCAGCGTCCTTCCGTGGGTTCGGTATATTTGTATCCATGCGTTTTTCTCCTTCTAAACCTTGTTGTATTTCTGGGTTAAACCCGCTCATGATAATCACACTTTCGTCACGCCAATCCGTGCTTGTTTCTTCTTCACCTTCTTCTTCCGGTATAGGATCTTCCCCAAGGTTATCTAATTCAATGTCTTCGTCCATTTTTATTTGAAAATAAAAGATGGACAAACTCATGTTATCGTTTGTTATCGCTCGATACGGGCAAACACGATATTTTTCTCCAACGATGCATCACGACCAAATACGGGGAAAAAATACACGTGAAAAACATTAGCGTGTTATGGAAGTATAAGAACATTGTAACAAACGACAACGATCTTATAAAATTTATAACGGTTCCCGACCATCCTGCAACGGGTGTTGCCTTTGAAGAAGGGTACTGGACGTTTAATATGATTGCCGATCGTCTATCCGAATCCGGTATTACGTTAGAACGGCACAAACACGATAATAGGTGTACTATTTTATCACCAAAAAAGTGAAACTTATATCGTTTTGGACCGTTGCTTGGGTTCCCCGAAAATACAATCGTTCCAAAAAATACCAAATCGAAGTCGCCGTTTGTCGTTGATATTAACCGTGGGTTACGGTACGTAACACTTGGGTGTAATTGTGTAAATACCGACCGAAATTTCGATACACACGGTAACCCGAGCCGGGTCTTTGCACGTATTCCCGTCACGACCGAACAAAGTTTAAACTAATCCGTCACACCGTACGATAATATTCACACGTCGGTTTCGGTTCTAAACGGTGATCACAGTACATTCCAATTCGACGTAAACACGAATATCGGCTACAGTGTTGAATTAACGGTCATGTTCGAATTATATATCGAGTAAAAAAAGGATCAACGAACAGGAATTAAGGAACATCTACTACGACCCTTCTAAAGGTTACCAATCGGCTAAAAAATTATACCAAAAAGCAAAAGCTGATGGGGTAAAAGTGAGTAGACGACTTGTCAAAGAATGGTTGGAAACGCAAGATACCTATACGAGATTCAAACCTGTCATTCGGAAACATAAATTCATGAAAACGTTTGTAAAAGGTCTTGCCGATCAAATACAAATGGATCTCGTCGATATGGGACAATACGCCAGTAAAAACAAAGGGTACCGTTGGATATTAACATCTATAGAAATCCTAAGCCGGTATGCTTTTACGGTTCCCGTTTACAGGAAAGATACAAAAAACATGACGAAAGCCGTCGACCAACTATTAGGTACCTTTAAAACAAAATTTGGAAAATACCCTAGCGTTGCTCAGTTGATGAAGGAAAAGAATTTTATAACGTTGGTGTTAGAGAATTACTGAAAAGCCATAACGTTCATTACTTCTCTACACAATCCGAGAAGAAAGCAGCTATTGTCGAAAGGTTTAATCGGACATTGAAAACAAAGATGGAAAAATATTTTTACAGTAAAGGTACACGTAATTGGACCGACGTTTTAGACGATCTTACCAAAAATTATAACAATACCAAACACAGTAGTATTCATATGAAACCAAAAGACGTGAACCAAACGAATGAAAATAGGGTATGGGTAACATTATACGGACATGTTTTGGAAGGTTTACAACCTCCTAAATTCAAGGTCGGAGACACGGTTAGGGTTAGTAAATACAAAAGTATTTTTGCAAAAGGGTACGAAGCTAATTTTACTGAAGAAATTTTTAAAGTGGCTAAAGTACTTCGAGGAGACCTTACCGTTCACGAAATAGAAGATCACAAAGAAGAACCGATTATCGGGAAATTCTACGAACAAGAGTTGTCCCTCATCAACAAAAAAGACGGTACGTACAGAATAGAAAAAATACTTCGAAAAAAGAATGGAATGGCGTTAGTAAAATGGTTAGGGTACGATAGTCAATCATGGATCCCGGTTAAAGATATAAAGGATATTCAATAAAAAATGTCGGAAGAAGATTCTACAAAATACGAAACGTCGTACAGGCAATATTACGGATCAAATTATAACAAAGCATTACGAAATTTAAAAAATACAAAAAAACGGATGGAACGACAATTCGTCCAGCAATATCCGAACGCGCATTTGGATAGGTTCAAGTTTAACGTCATCTTATCCAAAACAGGTGACGTTACCGGGACAAGCGTAACGTTTAAGGTTCGCGACGGACAATTTTTAGATATCACGACCGACGATTTTAAAAACTTATATTCGGGCGAATTACACTGGTTACCGGTTATCTGGGATACAAGCGGAACGGTGCAACCGTTTGCCTTAGCGTCGTCGTCATTACCCTATAATTTTAGGAAATTCACCATTTACGTCAATGCAAATTCTGGGTTTACAAGTAATTACGACGCGTTGTCTACCTCGTGGAACGGGACTAACAACGATATTACAAAGGCAGCCGTGGACAAAGACGACCCGTATTTTGCATCGTTATTATCGGCTTATATTATTTCTCACGTGGGTGGGTTAAGTCGGAAACATATAACGGGCGATAATAACGTTGTTACAAGTATTGCACGGTATTGCATCTATTATCATATGAAACGGTTTACGGGAACGCCAGAAAAAATGTCGCCATATATTACAAACGATATTAAAAAAATTATCCAAAAAAACATTCCACACAAACGTATATGGGTTCATAAATTTGAACGGACGCGTGCCGACTTAAATTATTGGCATTCGCATTATGCGAATAAAAATAACATTAGGAATTATAGGTATAGGATGTCGGCTAATAATACTGGTATCCTTGGGATCGACTACGAAGAAGTTTCAAAAGTCGTCAACGATAGCGATATCGATTGGATGAAATTCATTAAAGACGATAGCGATGGTCTTACAAAAACAGGGCAAATTTTAGTACAATCGGCTATCGAATCGTACGTGTATAGCGTATTAGGGGCACAAGCACAAACTCGATGGCCTATTGTTGGGCAAGGTGCAAAATCGTTACAAACGCAACAAATTTTTCATCGGCTCGTCCAAGATACGGTTGCACAAGATAACCCGTCAAAAGCCATTTCGGATATGCGGAAAGCCATTCAAGATACAAACGTCGTTTTAAACATGGCTATCACGCCAGGTATTATTCTCATCCAATCCAACATGATTATTTTAAAAAACAAAGTCGAAGGGTACAACAACGTTTTAACCATCGCTACGAACGCGATGAAATTTGGTGTAAATACAAAAGTAAATTACGTTGCACCTAAGGTGACGAAAAAACCACCTATACCACTAACGGTAAAACCACCTACAACAACGGTAAAACCACCAGCTATAACAACAGGACCAAACGCCCATCTCCCCTACCTTTCAGGTAGCACGATTGGAATAGGGGCTTTAGTCACGAAATTTGTTTTGTAATTTCATAACCTATACAGGTTATGAAACTCATTTAAAACAATAGTTTAGTTGCCAAAGCCCCTGCTACTGACCCTGTAACGCCAACGACAACGTTCGTATACGTTTTCATCTCGTCGGACGGTTCGTAATAGTCGTTGATCGTAGGTTTCGGTCCAATATCTTCATCCATTACCGTCCGTAACTTATGTAACGCTTCGTTCGTTGCATCTAAATCTTTGTTAGCATCGACTAATTGTTGATGTAATAATGCTACTTTGTTCTTTTTTTCGACGGATTTTTTGTACCATTCGTCTTGCGCTGCCTTTAATTGTTCCATAGCCAAATTATGACGTTTCATTTCATCTTCGTGCCCTTTTTTGTCTAATTTGTGGAAAACGTAACCGGCACCTGCAAAAGCAACTGCATTAAATAACCCTCCTGCTACGACGCTTGCCATTCTTTTTATCTATTGACCTTTCTTAAACGGTTCGGATGGTATCCAATCTTTTTTCTGGGAAAATTTTACGAGCAACGACCCACCACCCACTGCAACCGCCATCTTCACCAAATTTTGCATCGTCCGTGTTACGCCAAGATTTTCTTTTAACAGTTTACTGCTTGCCAACGATACTCCAGCGACACGAACCGTGATGAGACCAGCGTTGTACAAACTATTTAAAACTTCTTCTTTTGTTAACGACATTACTTATTTACTAATCATCAAAATTATTTTTTTTTCCTCTGGTTCTTCTTGTGCCTGTGGTTGTTCTTGCTGTTGTGGTTCTTTACAAAGGAAATTATAAACCCCGTATCCAAGGCCAATTACACCGAGTACACCTACGGATACATAAAGTAGATTGGCGTTCCCGGTACATTCTTCTTCTGCTTTTTTACGTTCTTCTGCTTTTCGTGCTTTGGCTTCTTTGGAAATGGCCGCTAGACGTCTTCCTGCTGCTACTCGGCCAGGATTTTTTACTTTTTGTTCGGGTTTTTCGATCGCGGTCATTTTAGGTTCTTCTGACATTATTTATTTAAAGAACTTTATAAAGTTCTTTACAAAGTACTTTACAAAGAACTTTACAAAGTACTTTAATAAAAATGTTGTATAAAAACACACTATTAATAACATCAGCTGCCATACTCTTTGGACTAGACCACTTCACGGCAAGCATATTTTTCGCAATCGGTTTCATATCCCGCGAATACCTAATATTCGAAGAAGAAGAAGAAGGGGAATACGAGCCGGTAGACGAAGAAGAAGAATACACGGCGGAAGAGATTTTATCACCTTTGTTCAAATATTTGTAATTTTTCCCTTCCACTATATAATAAATGTGGTTTAAAAAGTCGTCCGTACAATTATCAGCAGCTGCAATTCTTGCGTTAACCACCAGGAATTACATGACAGCAGGTATATTTTTTGCACTGGGTGTAGTGGAACGAATGGAAGAAAATGAAGAAGAAAAAAAAGAAAAAGAAAGAAGTAAGAGAGAAAAATCTGTTGGTGGACGCCTACATAATATACAACTACTCCTGGGGGAGGACCGTATTGGTCGTGATACAAATGAAATAACGGGCATATGGAATAATATACAGACACTTGGGGATAAACTTCGTGACCTAAGTAAAACTGTAAAATCCCTTAAGATTACCGTGTAAGTCGGAACGTAGAAAAGAAGAAGAAGAAGATTAAAAATTCTAAACAAATTTTTGTTTGGAATTTAAGTCGAAAGTAAATTTTTTAGAAGATTTAAAAAAAGTGCGTAAGGTACATAAAAATGTCCCATACGCGATAGTGTAAGGTACATAAAAATGCCCCATACGCAATAGTTTGGATAATTTCAAACTATTGTATACCACGCCGATGTTGGTGGTACAGTTTTTAATTTATCGACTGCAGTCATTTTAGCCCATTTTCTATTTAAATCACGAATGTACGGTTTAACGATCGTACGTACGATATGCCCTTCGACGTGTCGACCTGCGTTATCGAATTCGTTAGCAAGAAATGTTAATTTCTTCTGTTTTTTCCTTTCGATGGCTCAATGATCATTCCATAAGACGGGTAATAACCTATACCGAATTGGCTTATAAACCCCACGACGTTGGTCTGCTTCTTTAAAAAAAGATGACTTTAAAATGCCGTGAACTATAGGCGCAACTTTGTTGGTCGGGTTTAATTCGCATATGCTAAATATGTAGGATAATAATGCTTCTTGGAAACATTTTTGTTCAAAGTAACGGTCGTTGACCTGATACCAAAGGCAATTGTTAAAAAATTCACGACGTACTTTTCCAAATAGTATTTTATTGTGTTTAAATACGACCATATTTCTTTATACCTTTTGGAGGTATAAAAAAATTTTGGTGCGATTTTTTTTAATCTAATGAGTTTAACCATGCGTACGAATGTTTCAGTGTATCGAAATGCCGTCTTAAGTCATATTTATCTTTGCATTTAATGTCACATATTTCACAGTAAAACCGCATTGTCTCTTTATTCCTCCTACGACGTTTAATATCGTATTCCCTTTCAGCTACATCTTCGTTAACCGGTGAAAACGTATTAAGGTTCGCACCGGTCGTTTCTACCCATACCTGTTCGAATGCAACAATTGTGCCCCGGTCGCATGCATATGTTATTAGCGGGGCAGTTTTCCAATTGTGAACGCCAACTTCACGCATTTTCTTATATAATTTTGAACCACCGAACCATTTTAACCTTGATGGGTTCCCAGCATTTTGTTTATGGTTTGAAAACCGTCTTCCTAAAGGTAACGACGTACTACCTCTATAAATATCATCCCCGCCATCGATACAACTTAACATGTATACAGTCCGGTCTTTAATCACATCAGCAGACATTTTATTTTGTAATCCCCAGGATTACAAAATTTCAGGTCTCAATTTAATTTTTTGCAATTTCTAAACTAGGGTACAAAGGAGGGGCTGTGGGGTTCTCCCTAACCTCACGGAGCGTCCGTTCCCTTATAAGTTGCTCGCTAACACCTTTTAATTCCTCTTGCTTACCTTTTCTATCTACGTTATCCTTTTTAACCCCACGAATATTTTGCACCGTGCTTTGCCCGCCATCGACCAATGCAACTCCAACCCCTAGAGCTGCGATCACGATTGCAGGTGGGAAAAACAATGCCGCCGTCACGGTCCCAGCAACGAATGTAGTTTTTGCTAATGTCTTTAGTGCAAATACAACCTTTTTCTTGTTCGACTTGTTTTTCAACTTGTTAATATCGGTAATAATATCTTCCTCTAAACGCAATAGTTGTGATTCCGTTGCTTTTTTAATGTCCATTTTTTATATAATAGCTTTTAACGCTAAATTCATCAACGAACCTTTTTGTGCTAACCTTTTTAAATTTAATTGCACATTCTCCAAGTCCTTATGTTTCGCACGCCAATGGCCGATCGGTACCGTCCGAATTCCATCTGATAATATAACACGTTTATCATCTTTTGGGCTTAATGCGACTTTGTTAATTTTTTCTGTAAACATTTCATGGTCGTGTGTTCTAAAACATAACTGCGTTATATTTTTTGACTGCAAATTAAAAACACAATTCTTATAATCTTCGAGCGTAATCCCTTTTTTAACAACGGCTTTTTTGGCGCCTTTACATTTTTTTCCACCGTTCCCAATGCATGTTTTTACCCCACAACCACAAAAAGATTTCTCGCACATACCCGGGTAGTCGCTTAATGTTAACGCGTACGATTTAGAACACGTACCTGCATATTCATTCACTGTCCGACCTTTGTATTCATCTTTCCATAACCCGATAACCTTCTTATTCACCCGTGGTAAACCTGCAGGATGATTTTCTGGGTACGCGCTCGTATCGTATAACGTTTGAACTTCATCGCGGATATCGTCGTACCAATCGTCGGTTTGTATCTCGAGAAGAAACGAATCCGTATCGGTCATTTGCAATCGCGCACGATCACCGTACTTTGCTTTAACGTTGTTATAGAAAAAATCATACATAAGGGTTTTTGATAATTCTAAGACGGTTACCCCAACGTAACTCGGTTTGTTTAATACGACTTTGGAGGGATCCAAGTGTATACCCGCAAGCATTTCGTTATAGACGGTATAATCTTTAAACGTTGGTTTAGAAATATATTTTAATGCTTGTTTACGAGACAAGACAAGTTGGTATTCGGTACGTCCGAGTAAATTTTCACACGTTTTCCCAAAAACAGCATTATTTAATAATTTGTACATATCTTTATCCGCATCGTTCGTAGCACCAGCACGTAGCCTTGCGTTAAGGTCAATATAGGGTTTTAACCAAAAAGATTCGTTAAATTTTAATGCTTGATGTACGCGTGTTATTTTGACACCTAACGTTTTGTACAAGTGTAAATTACGGATATGGCAAACGTAATTTTTTTTCGGTAAAAGATTCGGTGCTAATTTTTTTACTTTTGAACCTTCGGGAATAATATTATCGGGTGCAGGTACAAATTCTGCATAATAGTCATGTAAATCTTCTGGATATTCCAAGTCAACTTTAACAAAACACGGTGGAAATTTTTCGATCGGGGTATTTAATTCATCATCACCCATCCATGTAAACCCGCCCGTCGGTAAAGGTTGCGACATAGCCCAACCGTATAAGTTATTTGCATCAAGGTAAACTAAATATTTGGTATTTTGTTCTGGATTAAAAATTTCACCATCTGCTATTTTTTGTTCTAAGTCTTTAATTTTGTCTGCACAAAAGTCTGGAAAATATTTGCAAACTGAGTCCACGGAAAATGGCTTTTTTAATTCTTGCATAATTTTAACCGGAAGTTTACCGCGGACCATTCCCATGTACGGATTATTTGCTTTTGCATACCGATTCGGGATTGTAAAAATACCACCGCGTTTCCCTTCCTGGATGAAGTCGTACATATCGCGATTGGAAATTAACTCTAATTCTTGCCCCGTATATTTTAACGCTGCTTTCCACGAAAACCCCGGTAGTGTATACGAATGTAAAATATCAAGCCCGTGCGTTTGCATTAAACGATCCCGTTGGTATTCCATAATATCCGCAAGTTGTATCGTATCCACTTTACAATAGAAGTCGTGATAGTCGCGCATGGTCTTTAAATTAAATTTGTTGCAAACGGTTAAAAAATGTGCATAATCTTCATCGGAAATATGTTCGTCGTTCAATGCTGAATAGAAATCATCTTTGACTAAATTTTTAGGATCACCATCTAAATTTTTGATCGAAGTAAACCAATCGTATGGGAAAACACCTTTACGAATTAACACGTCAAAATTTTCATCTCCAAACTCATGCTTTAACAATTTAAACTCGCACCGAGGGAACGTTTTTACACAATTCGCTAAACTCGCTTGTAAAAAACCTAACGTGTCTACAAGCCGAATATACCATGTATCTTTTTTAGTAACCGGTTCACCTGTTTTCTTATCTAATTTTGGAGCTCCGTTATTATCCACTACGATTGTCTCGCTAATTCTCACGGCTTTTTCTACAGAAATATATTGTTCCGAATTTCGTGCAATCGTCCTTATATGGGCATAACGCGACCTAATTCACGTACAAGCAGGTGGAAATCGTATTTTGTGCCGTTATGAAAACCAACAGGGATGGTCTTATCCTTTTTCAAAGCCAAATTGCATTTACCGTGTGCAGCCCCACGGAATTTACCTGTATAATGACAATGGTCCCTTACTCTATCATCGTCAACGAAATCCTTATTACAAATCCAACATCTTGTTGCGTTATCGAGCATGTCTTGGTCTTCCTCAGTCATGGCCATCGGACAGTCCTCTGCATACTTTTTACCTAGGTCGTAAACCAAACCCGTAACCGCCCGTATGAAATGCAATGCAACATTCTCATCATCCGTTTTAGCCGTATATTGAATGGTACGACTTTCGGATGGATCTACACGCGATACGAATTGTAAACAATACCCGGAACTTTTATGGATTTGCGTTTGTGTGGTCTTATCCCCTTTTTGAATATTTACTTTTTCGAGCCGACATTCAAAATCAGCGTAAATAACAAAAGGTTTAAATGCTACGTCTTTTACATTCTCAAATTGAACAACCGAACCTTCGTTTGGCATGATTTCGACGGTCCGTTTTTCTGCACGACAATCTTTTTTATGCCGTTCGACGGCAATAATGACTTGCGTTATCACCCATCTTTGACCGTAATAATGCCGACATATTTTTGACTGCGCTATAATGACCGTCGTAATAGAATAGTTGCACATTTCTTTCATGTCTTGTATTCGGTTGCCGAAGATACGTTACTTCTTTTTCGTTCCATCCAAAAACCATGACGGAAATCTTGTTCATATTTTCAAAAATATCCAACTCGTGAAGCGGTGTCGGGAAACTTGTGCACGACCAGTCTAATTTTTCCGATTGGTCCCTAAGTTTTTGCGTAAGTTTTTCAGCGTCACGTTTCTGCGCAACCGGGTTTAAATACCTTGTAACTGCCCATTTAAAACACAAATCGTCACCAATATTCTTTACGTTCACGACCCCGTTCTCACGTCTAAGTTCAAGTTCCGTCGGCAACGGTTTATAACTTGAACCGACTATTGCCGGAATTTCGGAAAACGCTAAAATAACGTGGTCAAACGATTCTAACATCCACCCCAAACCTTCCATACTTTCGACCCTATGAAATTGTTCTCGAATAACCTCTAACATCGCACCGAATAATGCTTCAGGATTCGTACCTTGGAAATTCTCGAACCTAGTCCCAGAATGCAAACCTTTTAATTGCCGGATAAAACCATTTCCCAATCGTCTTATTATCCAAGGACTAACACTGAACCCAACTTTCGCATCGCAATTCGCACGAATTAACCCGATGACCTGTGGTCTTATGAATTCAAATAATGACTCTAAATTACGATGTTTTATACGCTGATCGTCAAGTTTATAACGAACCCGTGCACCCCCGAAATGATTACCGTACAAATTAAATTGTGGTGGTTGCTCATACGTAATATGGTCGGGAACCCTATTCGCACGAAACTCTCGTAAAACTTTAGCGTATAATGCTTTTTCACTAAGTGGTCTTTTACGTTGTAAATAACCACCAAGAAGCGGAAACCGATTCGACGCTTGTCTGGCTGTCATTTGCTCGCCGTTAATCCTAACCGAACCCCGTTGCCGTGGTAAAATAATATAAGGATTGTTCCGTATTTCGTCTTGTAAATATGCATCAACCGATTCCTTTGTAATCCCACCCACTTTTAATACTCGTCGAAGTTTGTTTCTCAACGACCCGTTTTTCATAGGCCCGCCCCATTGTAAAAATTCTGGCACGCCGGGCTCTTTCAAAATATTAGTAATGGACTGTAATTTCCCGTTATAAGCGAAAAAACCTTTTTTACGACCTGTCATTCTTGCACTTTTATTCATGGACGCGTTCTAATGTTGTCATTTTTTTTTTGTATCCTATCCAGAATACAAAAATACATGGGAAACACAATGCCTAACGGGAAACCGAAGAAAAGATGTTATTTTCTTAAAATTTTTTCAAAAAATTTTCTCAATTTTTTTCCTACCAAGCCATATCGACCAACCTAACATGCTCGCGAACGTGTTCTTTGACTAACGCTTCATACACTTTGACTTGTAGACTTACGGTGTCCCCATTCAACAAAATACCGCCGACTTCCAATACGGCTTTCACGTCGCAAGTTTTATCCTCATATTTGAAAACGTCAATCTCGCCGTCGACCTCGTAAAATTTCACGAAAGGTTTTAATTTGGGATAAATCGTATTCTCGTCATCACCATAGAACAATTTTTTCGTCAACGGGCGACCCAAATGACTCTCGCATTCTTCCACAATATTTTTTAAAGTCTTTAAACTTTCCTCGTCTAAAACCAAAGACATCGAAACTGTTTCGAATTTTTTGTCTTTCTTAACACCAAAAGAAAAACATTTCCCGGTTCTTACAAAAACTTGTTTGCCATCAGTTGCCCTAATCGGGACCATTTTCATCCCAGCGATATTCAAGGACTTTTCAGCTTTAAATTGGACCGACATTGTTTTTGCTCCCTTTGAAAATGATTAAAAATATTCTCTCAATTTTTTGATGACGGGGCAATACTTCATGTTAGATAAAATATTTTGAAAATTCCTTAGAAAAATTTTTAAGGAAATTTTTTTGAAAAATTTTTTAGAAGGCGCCATCTTGGATTTTCTTTTGATGACGTCATCTTGTGACTGATCGCCATCTTGGATTCGTTGATGACGTTATCTTGATTTTTTTAATAACCCCGTAGGAAACGGCCTGGCTGACCCGGCAGAAAACGTGCCACACAATCCGGTCAAAAACTACTAGGCCGTATTCTCTGGCACGAAAAGTCGCTTGGAAAATGATTTTCGTTGCCCCCCTTCGGGCACTAATTGAAAACACGATAGAAAATTAGGATAAATTATAAAAAGTCTGAATTCACTTGTTGGCACCTCCACAAACCTGCAGTTTTCGAGAACTTCGTCTTCGAAAATTCAATAAACTGACACCTTTCGCAATCTGTGGACGCCATTTTGTTTTGGGAAATGTCTAGATACTTCGTGTAATATATGACATATATAGCAAAATCAGCATTATTCATTCGTAAACATGGCGTCTTCCAACTCATGTTTAATTCATTTTGACGAAAAAAAAGGCCCACTTACAACTTTTAGTGAAGTGTCTTTTCAAAAATTTTTGGATTGTCGTAGTATTTGGCTAACGCTAGATGGAGAACATCGCGATGTTTCACGGAGAAGTTTGGCTTTTGTCGGTGAGAACGTGAAAAATGTCACAACCGATCTATTCGATTATGCAAATTTCTCGTATCATAGAGCTTGCTATTCGGCATTGACAAATAATTCTAACATTAAACGAGCTCAAATGCGGTGTCAGCATAAGAACAAAGAATGCGAAGAAGTTGATCCTTCGTTGTCTGTCGGTGAAATTGATGATACAGAACAAGAAGAATTTCAACCTGCAAAAAAGATGCTGCGATCTTCGTGTTCCGAAACAACAAGCTCAGCAGTAAAATCCAGAAATCCGTACGTGTTGCCGCACATATGTATTATTTGCAAGAGAGAAAAGTCGTATTTTACTGAGTCGGTGAGTTTGTTTTAAAGTTGTTTTTGTACAAAATTTTTGCTAAATTGTTGGCTATAGTTGTGAAATTTTAAAGTGTATCGCACTCATTACAGTAACAATTAATGATTGTGTAATTTTTAAAAATAGCTTGTGACATGTATCTATTTAGAATACCAAAAAAAGGAAATTGGACAAATTGGTGTCAGCAGAAACAGTAGATGGGGGTAAACTCAAAGAAGCTGCAACAAGGAAAGCTGATGAAAGTATTTTAATACAAATTGCTGATAAGGATATGGTGGCTTTGGAAGTGAAGTACCATAAGCGTTGTTATGAAAAGTACACATCGTTCCTTAGACACAGCATGCAGTCAACTGGAGAGGAAAATGAAAAGCAAGTCTACAAATACGAAAAATCATTTGATGTTTTCTGTAAAGACTTTGTTATTGAAAAGTTATTAAACAGGATAATATATATTACATGAGAAAGTTAAAAAAAGAGTTTATCAAGTTGGTGCGACGTGTTGAAAATGAGGATGCCTCTGGCTATAGATCTTTTCGACTAAAGAAGCGCTTGCGTGAAAGGTTTCCACAACTCATGTTCCATAGACCAAAGATGCGATCTAAGAGTGAAATTGTTTATACAGAGTGCCTCAGTCCAGCAACTGTAGCAGAAAGTTTCATTGATAATGATGGAGAAACCTCTCAGAGTTCACAAGATTCAGATTCGGCTTCTGAAATTGATGCTGAAGGATATGGAAACAAGTGTGATAAGAGAGCGTCATTAAAAGAGCTGTACACAGTAGGCATGACATTAAAGAGTGACTTGCAAAACCAAACACCCATTTGGTATGAGAACTGGCCACCACTTGCATCAGATATTACTGCTGAAAACATTAAAAAATTGGTATCTCCTTGCTTGTTTAATTTCATGGCATGGTTGCTGGGTTTCTCAGATGACCCAGAGGATGCTAAGTACATCACATTGGAAGAAAAAACAACAGCGAAGATTTTTTCTCTGTGCCAAGATTTGATTTACGTTGCTAATAAAGGGAGAGTACAGACACCAAAGTCCTTAGCACTAGCAATTGCTGTTCGTCAGATATCTGGTTGCTCATCAACATTTTAAGTGGTTTTGGACATTGTGTATCACTATCATCAACAATGGCCTATGATTCTGCTATTGCTCAGGCAACTATCAACACATCGAACATTCTTCCCAGAGAATTTGCTGCAACTGAGTATGTCAACTTGGTTTATGACAACATAGATTTTGGAGAGGAGATTGACAGGCAGACTCATGTAACCAACGGTATCATTACCCAAAAAGCATCTTTTCAAAAACAGTTGGATTCATCAGATCACCCAATTCTTATACGGAAGTCACAACGCACAGTAGAAATGCCTTCAACTGATATTGTGCCTTACCACATGGGAGCAAAGGTGACACCGGCATTTCACAGTGTTGAGCTGGATCCTGAATGTCTAGAACTGTTGCTGAAAGAAGATCCTTCAATAAGGGCTTATAAATTAGACCTAGCATATATTTTAGTGAAGCATATATGTTCTTCAAATGAGGAAGTATTACCAGGATGGACTGGGTTTAACACTATGCTTTGCAAAAATGAAATACCAGATGTATCCAGAGTTGGGTATTTACCAGTTATTGATGCATCTCCAACAGAATACTCAACCATCAACACAATCCTCACACGGAGCAAAGAGATTGCTGATAAATTGGAGCTGAAATATGCTGTGTTAGTTTTTGATGAGGCTGTCTATGCTAAAGTACAACATGTTCGCTGGAAAGAGGAAACATTCTTTAATCGGTTTGTTGTTCGCCTTGGTGAGTTCCACACCATTATGTCATATCTTTCAGCCATGTCAAAAATCTTTGAAGATGGAGGCTTAAAGGTGAACAAAAAAAAACTGTTTAAATTTGACTCTAAGTGTACATCAGTGGTCTTCATAGTATATTTAGTTTAAATTTTCTTTTTGTTGTACTTGCAGGATGTGTTTATTGAATCTGGTATTGTGAGTGAAGGGTCAATCAAAGGCATTCTCTCTGGCAAGCATTACAACCGTTCTGTGTTATGTCATAAGATTATGTACGAAGCTCTTCAACGCCTGAGGTTTCAAGCATTTCTGGACTCCAGAACAGAAGATGACCAGGAAGATATTTCTTTATTCATTGAAAGCATGGCAAGTTCATTTCCACAAGACACATTTCTTAGTGACAGTATCGAAAGCCCAAAGATGCAAGAAATAATCCAGTCGTACGAGCTGTTCATTAATGATATGTCTGGTAAATCAAGAACATTTTCATTTTGGAGCATGTACATCAAAATGGCAGGTAATTTATATAGTAAAATGTTTTGTAATTCATTGTATAATTAATCACTCCAGCAATTTGTTTTTTAACACGTATAGGTGTGCTACTGATGTTTATTAGAGCGACCAGACAAGTAAACTGGGATCTTCACTTGGTAGCTTTCAGGGCTATGCTTCCGTGGTTTTTCATTTGTGACAGAGTCAATTATGCCAGATATGGGTCAGCATATCTATTGGAGATGACTGCATTAGAAAATACACACCCAGGTATAATACTGTTTGTGTTGATATACAGTATAACGTATGCAAAGAGCACCAATATTATGTATAACATTAAGTTACTCTAACTTACAAAATCGTTTGGATTTTTCTGTGTAGGAGTTCGTGAGGACATTTCCAGAAACTTTGCTGTTCAGCGTCAAAGCAATCACGGTTTCTCTGCAGTTGCATGTGACCAGACAATAGAACAAACCGCAAATAGAGACTCCAAAACGAAAGGTGGTTTGATTGGATTTTCGATGAACCGTTCCACTGTTCACAGATGGCTACTTTCGCAATCAGAAAGAGCTTCGATAACAAGCAAGTGTAAAGATATGGCTGGCAATAACTGTACACCAAGGTAATGATATGAAGTTGTCAATATGCATTCTGCAGTTCATATTTAGCTAAAGCGTTACACATTAACTTTGAGAAACTACTAATTTGAAGTCTGTTTATTTTATATTCAGAACACGTAAAGATCTTGATCATACAAAGTGCAAGCGTCATGAGAAGTCTGTCAATGATGTGATGAGTACAATTTCGAGCATGATAAATCCGTTTGAAACAGAGCAAGAGGAGCTACTAAGTTTGGCAACTGGTGTAGTGGTTGAAAATGATGTTGCAGATACTCTTTTAAACGCAGAGAATATTGGTGAGCAACAGTTCTTGGACTTCTCAAAAACGAATTTGTTTAGCGAAAACCCAGACATCTTTACGAAGTTGAAACGAAACAAACTTCAGACATTCTCGTCAACCAAATCCGTATCGATGAACACTAAAGACGGAAAGAAGGTGAACATCATGTTAAATAGAAATTTGTTTGCTCGGTTATTGGTCATAGCTAAAAGTCGGCAAGTTGATCTTGAAGAATTGCTCTCGTACAGCCTTGGTACATACCCTCTTTCATTGTCTACGACAACTGGAGGACTTGTGAAAACTGCCAAATCAAAACTTGCTGAAGTATTGGAAAACGAATCGGGAAATCCAGAAGCTGATGTTTGTGCATTCAACAGCAATGCGTTAATTGTAGACGCTATGGCAGTAATCCAATCAATTAAAGGAAAGTGGAAAACGTTTGGCGAGTTTGCAGATGCTCTTTTAAGCAACCTCATAATGTTATCGCGAAAGTATAATTCTACACGACTAGATTTCGTTGTGGACAGGTATCCTCTTTTGAGTGTAAAGAATACAGAACGACAACGGAGAGCAGAGAAGGGAGTCCAGAAAGTTCACATTTTTGGAAAAGACCAGAGTGTTCCAAAACAATGGAAGAAGTTTTTAAGTTGCGGTGAAAACAAGGAATCTCTTTTATCTTTCTTGTGTGAACATTGGAGATCATGTAATTCTTCACAACTTTCTTCCATTTCAACCATGTACGTAACCGCTAAAGAAAGATGTTATGCATTATATCCTGGTGCCACTCCGAACGATGGAGTTACAAGCAATGAGGTATTTTCGCTTCGAAGCAACCATGAGGAAGCAGACACTCGCTTACTTCTGCATGCTAACCATGCTGCAAAAACGTATGATAAAGTTATCATTAAAAGCCCTGATACAGACGTGCTTATTCTTGCGATTGCCATGCAACCACAGATGCAGAAAGAGATCTTTTTTTTTGACTGGTGCAGGACAACGAAGTCGCTGTATCCCGGTATCAACTATCACGAACTACTTGGGTGTTGATGTTTCTCGATGCTTGCCAGGCTTCCATGCATTTACGGGTAATGCCATTAAATGATACACATATATTGTATATGCATATACCTCTAACTTTATTTTAAAATTTTAGGTTGTGACAGTACGAGCTCTTTTCACGGAAAAGGAAAAAAAACTTCGTGGAAAGCATTGACTGATTTCTCTGGCTTCGTGGAGTGCTTTTCAAAGCTTGGAAGAGATTTCCCTCCTTCAGAAGATCTTGTACATGAGCTGAACAAATTTACGTGCCCATTGTATGGTGATAAAGCGTCAACAACTGCAGATGAGTGTAGATATGCCCTTTTCAAGTCTAGGAAATGTTCAGATGATGTCTTGCCTCCAACTTGCGATAGCCTTATCCAACATATCTATAGAGCAAACTTTCAAGCAGCGTCGTGGTATCAGTGTTTAAGTCCAGAAGTCGATCTTCCATCACCTGTTGGCAATGGCTGGACACTTGACAACAACGAGCTGGAAATAACTTGGATGACACGCCCTCCTGCTCCGCAATGTTTGATTGAGTGTGTTGAGTGCAAGTGCAAAACTGGATGTTCGACCATGCGTTGTTCCTGCAAGAAGACTGATTTAAAGTGCACCGATCTATGTTCGTGTTGCGACTGCCAGAACACAGTAGCTGGAAATGATGATAGCGACGACGATGACGGCTATTATGGATTGGCCCTGTTGGCGGACGATGATGAACTTGGTGGATCTGATCTGGATTTTGGTGATGATGATTTGTGGTCCTAGCTGTCCGATTAAACAAGCTAAGTTCAAAATTTTTATTATCCTTTTAACTTAAACAAGTCACCAAGAAGTTTCTAGTTTTGAACAAATTTCAAGTTTAACATCTCGCTCAGATTTTGTTGTACTTTAGTTGTACATTAGTATTAGTCGTAGTTTTAAATAGCAAGTTTAGTTTACAAGGGAGTAGAACACCATTATACTGTATATTCTAGAAAGGAGTATAGATGTTAAGGAAGTTTGTGTCAATAATTGCTCACAACATTTCCGATTGTTTTCTGCCAAAGTTATTGTGTGCTTTAGGTTGTTTGGGTTGTACAGAGAAAGTCGAATACAGTGGAAGGCGAAAGATACCAAACCTACACCAAGAGAAAAAGAAATCGAAAGGAGAAAAGTGTCGGCTTTAACCTCCAAATGCTTTGCTGCAGCATGGGTTGGAGAACACGTTCCAGTTTTTCCCCAAACGGTTTTTCTGGTTTTCGTGTCCGGCTCAGCAATCGGGTAATAAAGACATCAGGATTACATCAACGGAATGAACGGATGGTATGCGTGTTTTAATATTTTGAGTAGCACGTTAATATTTCTAATTGCATGTTACCTAAGAATTCAATTATTATAATTAATATCTATTCTAATTATCTTTTTAGTGGATTCCCAAATGACGACAAGATAAAGTGTTCACATTTCCGAACATTGATGTGGGACATTGTAAATAGTTTTACTAGGAAAACATTTGTTATTTAAGAATTCCTATTGCATCTAACTTCGATTAGAAACAAAACACCAGCGGATGAATTTGATGTGTTGAAAGTTGTTGTTATATATTTTTTTGTTCCAATACTTTTATTTTCGAAACTGTTCTTTAAATCATTTTTTTAAAAATCTGTGAAAATTTGCTTAAAACCTATTATATCTATGCTCAAAACCTTCTAAAACCCCACCCAAACTTCCTTGTTGAAAACTTGTTGAGCCTTGCTTGCACAGCGGGGAATTAAAAACTTCGTGTAAGTCTCAATATAAAATTGCTGAATATGCTATATATACCGTATATAACACGAAGTATCCTCACAATTTCCAAAACAAAATGGCGTTTACGGATTGCGAAACGTGTCAATTTATTGAATTTTCGAAGACGAAGTTCTCGAAAACTGCAGGTTTGTGGAGGTGCCAACAAGCGAATTCGGACTTTTTATAATTTATCCTAATTTTCTATCGTGTTTTCAATTAGTGCCCGAAGGGGGGCAACGAAACTGAACGATAATCGACCTCAGAATACGGCCCATACACTACTGTTACGATTGCAACAGGAAGCATGTTTTGTCTTTCCTCGTTTTTTTTCTTCTGTACAAGTGTGGATATCATGAGTACGAAGTTGGTCCAGTGAAATCTAAGTAATCTGGAACGATATAATTTATGCCTATATGATTGGATGAGGCCAGCGCGCCGCGCGCGAGAAGAACAGCTTCAAAAGAACTCGGGAGAGTTTCCAAGAAGTGAACGATCTGACAAGTTCTTGAGAGGAAAAACTAGCTTTTTACCTGATTGGGCTTTCAGCTTATTGCGTTTAACTGATTCTCACAGGCCTGCATCTATCTTAAGCTAAATTTGAGAGGTATTGTGTTCTTATATTTTGCAAAAAATTATAAAATTAAAAAAGTGCCAATGTTGACATTTTAACTATAAAAATATGCTGTAAAATATTGACAACTGTCCACCTTATTTTGCCTTAAACGCTCTATATTTATGATAATTTAATTAATTTTGATCTTTTAGTTCCTGCTTCATACCCGCAAAAACACGAAAAACGTTTTTCAAGTGGTGCTATTCTGTTTTCATGCAGAAGCAATTGGAATACATGCATATGGCTGCAAACCAGGTTTTACAGTCCGTTGATGTCAACGCTGTTATATAAAAAAAAGTTCCTGCATCTGGATAATCAGTTCGCAGAGGAATCTCATGTTTTTTTACGTAAATTGTATTATGATATCTCATAAGCATGTCCTCAAAAGGCAGGAGAACCGCAAACATTTTCGCGCAGTTTTTCCATGAGTTCTGTTTTCCTTCTGTGATATTTCAATAGTTATTATATCTTTGATTATTGTAAAAACAGTTCTCACACCATGTTTCGAGGAGGTTTAAAAGAAATTTGGTGGTGTTAAGTTCAGCTATATAAAAAGTAAATTTTTGCTTAAAAACTATATTTTTAGAAAAACTGCGACTGGCACTACCTGCAAAGCGCGGCTACAATTCGTTTCAGATCTATTTTAGTTCAATAGGTTGTGTTCTTCCCCCCCCCCCCCGCCAAAAAAAGAAATGCTTGATACGCCTGTGGACAAAATGTTATTTACTCAATCTTACTCCTTGTGATAGTGGCTAGTAACATATTAATGTCTACATGAATTCCTGTCTTGTAGGACAGACGTTCCGGACGAAGATTTATGAACATTTAACGAGGTGCATTAATTTCGACAGTATCTGCCGAATGGTTAAAACGAAACAAATTGAGGTTAATTATTCACTACTGAACAAGAACAAACATATTGCTGATCAACAATTAGATTACGAGCTCGAGATTTCTACGCGGTGATAGTTGATGAGGGGAAAAATAGTAGAATCAGAGGTCAAACATGGAATATTCAACAAAAATTTGATTTTTAAGCAATTTTTTTAAATGAAATCTCTATAGGAAGGTGACAACCTCGGTCCCAGGGTCTTCTCGGATGAGGCGGCTGACGAAGACCCTGGTAAAATTCATTTCATCGCCCCCAAATTTTGGGGGAAAAACGCATGCGCAGTGAGGCTCAACCTATGCTTCTGATTAAAAGCAATGCTGGCGCTTACAACGCTTACTATTTCTGAAACAAATTACAGATTGCTTGTTTATGATGTTAAAATACGCTCGATTTTCAAAAATTATCCATTAGTTTCGTGAGATACGGCGAGATATGATTGTTCGTTTCTTTCTTCACATCTAACCCTAACGATTATACGCTACGTGAAGACATATTCTCTTCGACAGTCGTCAAAGATGATGCAGCAGTACCCGCTTTTAATACGGCGAGTAAAGCAAAATGTTTTTAGTGAAAAACTTTATCATAACCTCAACTTAGTGTCGATTTTCTAACGCAACAATTGCAACTCAAACAATGACCCGTGATGAATAAACGGGTAAACTTTGTTTATGTTTTAAGATCAATGTTAATAGATATTAAATGGAATGACTCATGACTGGATCTTTATAGATGTAAGTTTTTTTATCATCCATTGTGTACCTTGTGTATGTTCATGGTCCAACTAAATCCTACTTCACAATGTCCTATTTGTCAGCATTCTCTCCCCTGGCAGGTGGATGTGATTGTGCATGCCAGCAAGTGGCATATCAAATTATCAAGAGTGTACTCTATCAGTGATTTTCTATAATTATAATTGGGTTGCAAATTCACTTGATCACATCCACCAAGAAGAGAAAACCAAGTGTGAACTAAAATACAAAATAATCCTTTTGCATTTTACTTTAGTAGTGTATCAATATGTTTCACATTTCAATTGTATGGTTATGTTGATACAATTATGCTGTCCTTATTTTTTGTATAGGCTTTTCCCATGGTTATTTGAATCATTTGTTGCAATGCAGTAAAAGTGATCCATGCAAGTGATAAAGCTTTCAATTCAATAGGTGCACTGTCATTGATCAAGAAGAGACACCTGTAAAATAACCATGCTGTCTATGTTGTCAACATTTTATAAAATTCATTAGCAAAATTTGTTTTGAAATTAAAATTATTTCAACAAAATGATTGTTGCTTTTGAACTAACTTTTTATGTTATATATGGTTTGATTTGGCCGGAAAATGTCTGTAACATCAACTGTAAAGCATGCTATTGAAAATCTGCTGCATTTTAGCATATCATGTGACCATTTTTTACCAGGGTCTTCAAAGATTGAATCTTCCACACGATTGAAGACCAGTAAATGCAAGGGCAATACAAAGCAGTGTTTTGCATGGGTGGTGTTTTTTTGGGAAAGGAGGGGTTAACCCCCCATTTTCCTTGGCCCCCTTTCAGAAAGTAATTAAAACTACTAGAATGTCATTTCACCCCATGGTGCACTTTGGTTTGACATTTCAAAAATGTATCAAAAATGGCATATTGCATGGCTTGCAATATGGATTGCATGGCTTCCAAACCTGGAATTTTATTGCCAAGCTCAAGCCAATAGGCAATACTTTTTTGGTAATCTAGACATAATTTTATGTTGCTCTTCCAATACCTGCTTTTCAAGATTCAGTTTAGGATCACTAGGGTTGGGTGCCAATTTCTTATGTGGAACTGATTGCATGCTGTCACAATTACTGACACCATGAGTGTAAGGTGTGCAAAATTCAGGCATTACCATACCATATCATGGACAGACTGTTAATTTAACTGCAAAAATGTCTCTTTGAATTAGTCCTTGTACACATATTACATATACACATATTTACATTTGGTTGTTGAGAAAGTTTTATGTTTGAAGCTGATTTTCCAGCTTACTGCCTACTTTTTTATATGCTTCATCTAAACTGTGCACAGTGTGTCAGTTAGAATTCTGATGGGTTGTGGTGTATTTACTTCAAAGTGGAAACTATATTAATTTACAAATTCCAAAATTCCACCGGGAACGGTTGCAATTGAGAGGAATTTATCAACTTTACAGGTTTTCCAGCCGGAATCGAAGTATCAAACCATGGGCAGCCCAGCTATGATCAAACCAGAGACAAACAAAGTTTACCCGTTTATTCATCACGAGTCATTGTTTGAGTTGCAATCGTTGCGTTAGAAAATCGACATTAAGTTGAGGTTATGATAAAGTTTTTCACTCAAAACATTTTGCTTTACTCGCCGTATTAAAAGCGGGACACTGCTGCATCATCTTTGACGACTGTCGAAGAGAATATGTCTTCACGTAGCGTATAATCGTTAGGGTTAGATGTGAAGAAAGAAACGAACAATCATATCTCGCCGTATCTCACGAAACTAATGGATAATTTTTGAAAATCGAGCGTATTTTCACATCATAAACAAGCAATCTGTAATTTGTTTCAGAAATAGTAAGCGCCAGCATTGCTTTTAATCAGAAGCATAGGTTGAGCCTCACTGCGCATGCGTTTTTCCCCCAAAATTTGGGGGCGATGAAATGAATTTTACCAGGGTCTTCGTCAGCCGCCTCATCCGAGAAGACCCTGGGACCGAGGTTGGGAAGGTGATTGTTTCGCTACTCGCTATCTATTGAGGAATAGATAGCGAGTAGAGTAACCAATCAAATTGCAGCATTTGCAATAGAATACTAGTATGATTCTACTAATGAAGTTTATATTGCTACGTATTCTGCCTGGTAAAGTGGAAGCATTTCATAACACTAAAAACATTGTCAATAAAACGAGTATGGAAGTTTGTGTTGACTCTGTGCAATCGGCAATAAATGCAGAAAATGGAGGTATGTAGATACTCTTATGTACTGGTAGGAATAAATAAACGTTTAATTTCAAACAATATTAATAAATTTGTAATTATTTGCTTCATTTTAGAATTTCATGTATGCACAGAAATGAGTCTTGATCATGAGTGACTCAATTCGTGAGTCATAGGCATAAAGTCAAGTTAGCTCTTTCATTGGGGAGGGGGGGGGGGCATTCTGTAATTAACCATTTCACCAACTTCATTTGTTTGTCTAATCAAAGTTTTCGACAAGACAGACTGTGATCAAAGAAATTGAACTTGATTAGACAAAGAATGAAGTTGGTAATTTAGGGGTTTGGTGAATTACAGGCACCATGTGATTGACTGGCCATAATAATAATGATGGAACAGCCAGTTCAGCATTTGGCTTGTTGGCCGAGCATTGCGTATAATGCAACATAATTGCACAAACTTCAAAGGTCTGGAAATGAGTGGTGCTTCTGCTTATTTCTATTCTGTGAAGTGAGCTTTCTTCCTGGTCATGTACTGACATTGCCTATGTCAGTGGTCATTTTACATTTATTGCATGCTCTTTATATATGTAAATCACAGCTTCTACCGACTGGGAGTCAGGGCTGTTGACATTGCGACATCTGTACACTTATAACAAAACATAGGGAAATCCCCACTGAAACTCTGCTATGCCCCAGACCTGTGGATGCAAGGACTAAATACGTATGCTTATTGGACAGCATTATGCCATAATAATACAATGTCTTGTTATTGTTTGTGTACATACTGGTATGACATGCTTGAATAATTTAGGCCAGACTTACATGCATAGGAAATTATATAGTTTATGTAATTATAATACCTTATTCATATGTGACCAGCAAATACTATTTGAGTGGGAGCAAAATTAATTAAAACTTAAAGCATGTTGACACAAGGCTCAGTACAAAATTGCAAATAGCAATGCTGTTTTTGAATATTTCAAATTAAAATTTTATTTTTGCAACACTTGTGTGCATGCCTTAATTGTTTCGAAACTGCAGGACTGCGTGGTCTGCTGTAAAATGTCATTTTGTGTACATACTACCCAGTGCAAATTAGTCCCTGTTTGAACATATTGGTCCTGCATGAGGGTACTAATAATATGGCATCTGTTTACAAGCTTAGTTTTATTATCATCAAATGAAGTGAAATTGTGCCAGTTTGATTTTGGCCCAGTTTGAAAAAAAATTCAGCCAGTGCTCTAGTGTCAGCTTGAGTATATAGCCCAAATATGTTAGAAATTTTGGTCTGAGAATAAACATAGACTCTATCTAGAAAGGTTTGACTCTTGTTACAGAAACCATAATTTTACTTGATGTGCTGTACTCGAGTCCCTGATGATTTCTACACACGCATGCTTATACTGAATAATGTTTGATCAAAATTTATCCCTATAGTCCAGACCACTTAGACTATGGGTCAAAATGTGTACTTAGGGAGTCCAAGTCAACTAAAGGTGAGGTCTAAATCAGATCAGGAAAGAATTCAACTCCTACAGTATGTGCATTGAAAATGTCCAGCCATCCCCTTAAACTACAATAAAACCCGGTAGAGAATTAACTTCAGGCTAAAATGTTTTTTATGTAACTGGTACATAAAAATAAACTGGGTGATATAATGGTTCTTAACTCAAAAACGTTTGTTGTTTTGATGAAATAAATGTATGCATGATCTGGATGAAAGGACCTGCAGTAGTGCCTGCTTACTAATTCAACTAAAAGTTTAAAAATTTATAGAGTTTTTTAGAATTCTGTTTCATTTGCCAGCCTGAAGTGGTTGTGTATTTTGAGAGCTTAATTTCCCATACAGTATTTCAGGCTGGTGGTTCACCCACTGGTTTTTATACTGCCTGACTGTATAACATTCATATGGTGTTATGCTCCTTCATAAACCATACCATTTTTCTTAACTAAAAACATGTCATCGTCTGGCCAAAAATGTATTTTTACAGTAATTACTCCTTTGAGCATCAAGTAAATGGGACGAAGATATAAATATTATGTTTAGATGGTGTAAACACTACTGGGGGGGGGGGGGGTATATGTCTCGTATCTGATCGCTAAACAAGCGAAATTTTGATCTCCCTTTTTTATGTCACCAATACCTTACTATGATATAAAATAAGACAAATCCAAGACACTTAATGAGCGCGATTTTCCCAGCGCAATTCACAATTAGATTTTGTTTCGTGTTTTTCACATATAAATTTGTCATTTGACAATTATTAGATTTCTACAGGGTGATAGTTAATGATAGAGAAGCTTGAATAGCTAGCGAGTAGAGTAGGTAATCAAATGACAGCATTTGCGATAGAATACTAAGGGTTATGATGATGATAATAAGCATTAGTAGAGTCATCAATGTTCCTCGATAGATACTGTAGCGAGTAGCAAAACATTAATTTTCCTGGTGTATTTTTTCAATTCAAGGACAGTTTGTAGATGAATTTTTTAAAATGGTTTGAAATCAATTTTTGTCTCATATTTTACTAAAACATTTAGATTACTCGCTGTCAATTTCTCTGCGGTGATATAGCTGATTCGGACTTCCTCCTCATCAACTATCACCGCATAAAAATCTCGAGCTCATAATCTAATTGTTAAATAAGAAACATGTTGAAAACGAATGTCTAACTGGAAAAGTAGAACGACGAGAAAAGCTGAAAGCGTCTCTGGCTATTTTTAAAAGACAAGTGGAAAATCTCTTTCAAAAGGTAGCAGGAAAGCACTGCAGGAAGGAAAGGAGCAGGAAGGAAAATTTTTGCGTTTGACTGTTACATTTCAAGCGACATACTGTATATGATTTGACGTCTCGCCTGCCTCTCGCTCCGAAACAAGTATTGGATGAGGTTTTTGTGGTATGCGGAATTATGAATGTCGAGGTAAGAGTTATCAGCCGAGCCGAACGCGAGGCAGATAACACTTACCGAGACATTGATAATTTTGCATATCAGAAAAACCGAATCCGACAATTGTTTTATTATGCATTGTAAGCGGAGAAAATAAACATGGTAATGAAAGAATAGATTTATTTGGAAAATGAAACAGAAAATATAAAAAAAATGTTGCCATGCCAACCATTGATGCCAACGAATACCGCATACTGTAATAATCTGCACCGTAGGTTCAACATGCAGCTAACTCAGTTATCTGCTAGCAGATAACTGAGTAATCTGCAGATTGTGTGATACTGCATACAACTGCAGTATAATAACAACTGCAACATAAAACAGCAACAATGTATAATAATACAAATTATTTAAAATAAATGTAGCTATTGGCAATGAAATATGCAACTTACATAAACTTTTCTATTTAAGTTGTACAGTACATCTGCTGTACTTTGTTTCTACGGTTTTGTTTAAAGCTCGTTTGTGATATTCGATATTTGTTGGTTTTAAATACTCATGTATACTATATTTAGGTTATATTTTTTTCGTATAATAATTTTTGCTATTCTGTTTAATGTAAAAGAAATGTTTTAAAAACGCGCCCGGGCCTTGTCCAATCCTACTGCGTTATTTTTTTAGGCGCAAAGCGTATTGAACTATGCTGTAATCTGTTGGAAGGGGGCACAACACCAAGTATTGGTAAGGTAATTATACAGTCTATGAATTAACATTTATTGACTGAGACCGGGGGAAACAGTATGTTTTGTGGACTCGACGCCGAGAGAAAGATCGACGGTCGAGTGTCCACAAAACAGACTGCTTGTTGTGTTTTGTGTATATATATAATCTACTTCGATAACTTCTGTAAATATGTACTTCTATTTCGTGAAAACTACAGTAGAAAGTTCATCTTCGATTCGTTTCGAGTTCAAAAAATTCAACAAAAACCAGCGTGGTTGATCACGCGACTAAATACGTCACTTCCGACGTTCGTTTGTCTGTTTCTGAACACTGCTTTCCCGATGTCTCTGTGAGTAAGTATTGTATTATAACCAATCGTCCAAGAAACGAAAAAGTACAGCTAACTTCATGCGAAAAATACATGAATTATTTTATCAATTTTCTAAAAAACGTTAATTTAATTTTGCACACAATGTCAATTCGGTGAATAATGCATGCGAAGGACACAGTCTAATTTCGTCAGTCTCACGTGATACGCTCTCCACCAATGAACTTCATTAAAGGAGAACTTTGACGATTGGTACATAACATTACTATTTAGCATAATTTCTGTAGTAAATAATAGTTTTGAAGCATTTTGATTGGTTGACTTGCTAGTAAATATGAGGCATTATTTACTAGTTGGCATTTTTTTCAAAATAGTCGCCATTGAAAGTCGTTTTGATGTTTTTGCCGAAAGTGACAAATGGGGGGAAAATTGCATTGATACAAAGTTAAAGAATATAAAAACATTTTTAAGTTAAACTATCATAAAATTGCAAATGAACTTTAGCAGAACAAAGTACAGGCAGTCCATGTGAGAGACGATTAAATGGGTGCCAGGAGATTCTAGATTTATTTCGAGTGATACATGATTCTCCTATTTGCAATTATAGCATTCTTTATAATGTCGGGTTTTTACACTGTATTGAAACGGCATTATGATTTTTTCAGGTTTGCTGAAAGTGATCAAATGTAATATCTCACTGCCTGTTTTCGTTATGATCAGACCAAGAGGTGGAGATTTCCTATATACTGATTCAGAGTTTGAAGTAATGATTGAAGATTGTAAACAACTTATTGATGCGGGAGCCGATGGTATTGTTTGTGGTATTCTCACAAAGTAATAATTATTTATGCATGTATAGATCAATAGATTATCAATTTCACAGCAACCTTTTGACTGAAGATATCTCTTTATGAGTCGCAGAATATATTGCCGACAAAATTTTCGTGTTATAAACAACAAACTTGGAATCAGAATCTTTCTAGTGAAGACGGAAGAAGTGTTCCGTCGTTTTTGTAGACTTCACTATGAAAATGAGTTTGTTGCAAACTTCACTTATGGCCGATCACCTGGTCATTTTTCCTGACTTTACGATCTGGGTCCTATTGTTAGCGTACACCACAGCCAAGATATAGTATTCAGCAGCTTCTAAAACGCAAAATTTTTAACTCTTGGTATTGATTCATGTCTCACTATATCTCGATGTTGAGTAAAGTTTTGAAGTTTTTATGAAACGAAATTTTCGCACACAATTTTTTGATTGCATTGGAAAGATCAGTTGCAATCACATTATAGGTTCTTTGATAGAATTTTTGTAACTTTCTTACTATTCGAGCTATTCAATTTTATATGAAAATAACAAAACCAGTGACGTTCTTAAAAAGTACTGAAGATATATCACTTAAATACCCAGGCCTGGATGTTAAACATTGCCTAACAAGGGTAGCGTAGACATCATCAACAGTTATTGATTTAATTCTTACAAATAGAGCTGAAAATATCCTAAAAGTCGGGACTGTCGACCTTGCAATAACTGACCACAGCTTAATTTTTGCCGTTAGCAAAGGTCGTATTTATAAATCTCAAAAAATTCAAGATATTTCGGAAATTTTAAACGGTTTCGCTCCGATGACTTTCTAAATGACCTCTTACAGGTACCGTGGGGAACTGTTGCTCAGCATGATAACCCAAACGTGTGTTGGCAGATCTGTAGTACACATTTCCTCCAGTTCCTTGACTTACACGCGCCTCTTAGATGCATGAGAGTCCGGGGAAATTCTATTCCATGGATGTCTTCGTATAATACGAATCTTATGAAACAAAGAGATTTTTCAAAAAGTGAGCTCAAGTATAATACCCAAAAGCACTGGAGAAAATACAAGAACTGCGCAACGAAGTTAATTCAGAAATCCGCAAGGCTAGATCAACATGACCATTATGTTATAGTTACCGATTTGCTTTGAGCTTGAATAACACATTACAGTAATTTTTAAACTAAAGTTTTATGTTCTGCCGTCGATAATGCTGTGTCATGATTCTTGCCCGTCATCAATATCATGCGAAAACCTTAATTAAATTATCATTTTCTTATTTTTTTCAAATATTCAAAATATTTTAATACGTTCTGCACGTAGGTATTAAATTCTTAAAAGTAATTGTTAATACTGTAATTCATAATCATAATAAGTTCCTCTTTAAAGAAACTTTGTTGCGTTACACTCCAAATGCTCCATTATCATGTGAGAAACTTTGATGGTTGTTTTAGTTCTCTTTTTACTTTACTTTTTATCTATTTTTACTATATTAACTCTTTACCCAAAAATGTGCAAATTGTCTTTGCTATGTTTTTGTTCGTGTCATATTTTCACTTTGTTCATAGCAGCACGCTGGGTCACTGATTCAATATGATTTTAGTCATCAACACAAATCGCATGCATAATCATTGCATGATTCGCTACCGCATCTATAAATTTACATGGAATTTTTTGGGTTATTTTGCTTATGAAGGTCAAGAATCCATATCTGGCTAGCTACATATTGATCATACTTCTCCATTCTTCTTTTTGACAGCCAGTAAAAATTTCATCAAGATATGCTGTAACTCTACAAACGACAACAATTCGATTTCTCGAGGCTCGGCTATGGAACTCAAATATCGTCGAGAAATTGACAAATCATAAATTGTCTTCTTTCAGTGTTTTTATTTTTATATTCTCAAAATAATCATCAGAAACTTGACAAAAAAGCTTGGAAGCAGCATGTGAATTGCTCTCTTTGATCTGCGGAAAAGCACACGCGTTTTTCACGTGTTGCATATTTTTTCATAACTTCACTAGTGAAAATATGGAAAATACGAGTGTTTCAGTTTACGGTGAAACACCCATAACCAAATAATAATAAACGTTATATTCAGCCTATGCTAATATTGTTTCTTCCAATTGCCCCCCCCCCCCCCCCCCCCACAAACGTTCTTTTATCAAATTGAAAATTTCATGAAACCATGTAAAAGGGAAATCGCATTTCATGGAAGTAAGCCATATTTTATTCCTATGATAAACTTTTATTCCCGAATTTCAATATTTCGTTAATTTCAGAATTTGTACAGTATGATGCGAGAAACTCTTGTATGCATTTATATGTATATATTCCTTCATTTAGGCAAGGCGAAGTTGATGTTCCTCGTTGTAAAAAGTTATTAGGTATTCCCATTAAACCTATTTAGGTTAATATGCGTTTCGTTATTAGCATGTTTTGATTAAAATTTTTATTTATTTATTGCTGGATGATAAAACTTTTACCAGGGAATTATAAGAACTCGTCTATACTCGCATTACTGTCTCTAGCATGCATAAACACAAATTTATGCAATGCAACATTCATGGCAGGTATGTTTTCAGCTTGCCCGACGTGCATGCATGTATATAGTCACAGAATAATAACACAACAAACGTGTTTAAGTTTATTTATTGTGATACGACTATAAGAAATTTAATAATGAGTAATCGTCACGGGAAATCACGCTCTCTAGTGCTGAATGGTGTCTTAAACATACAAGAACAGATGTTTGAATCTTTGGGCATATCACCAATACAGCTTAGCTAAATTATTTGTAGGGTCGAAATTTCTATTAAAGAGCTACATGGGAGATTCCTAACTTGAAGTACATTACCATGCACTTTTAAATTTTTATCTCAAAAAAAACATCTTTGGTGGCTATATCCAGCTACGGTATACCATTTTTTGGTTTTCTCACTGCATGAGCAACCAATACAGTATAATATGCATTCTCTTGTTCTCTTTGCGTTCTAGACATAATCAAACCACTTCCTGTTACATTCCATCGAGGTAAACATGGGCCCTGTTTTTTTTAAATACAGTGGGACCCACGATATTAGTTTTACATTAGATTCACGCGTCGCGCATTCTAAATTAACAAAAGTCTCCTTAACTATTATAAGCGAATTTTTTACAAGGGCAGAAACATCGTTACGTTGTTTTATTTCATGTTAGAGACGTGATTTCAAAATCGAGACACTCCTCTATCAAACAGGTGTTCCAAGCTATTAGTATAGGTATTGACATGGTTTTGCGCGCAATTTGGAATTAACAAGCACGAGTGAGTTTTTCAATGACGCCAAAATTGCACGAGTCCACAGGACGAGTGCAGTTTGGTGTTATTGAAAAACTCACGAGTTGGTTCTTCTGTTGTTACAGATTTTTGCACTCCTGTATGGGTTTAACTGCTCTGAAATTGACCAATCACAGTCGAGATACCTTTCCTTGTATATTATTAATTCTATAATAATTTGCCCAGCGATATGGGCCGTGAAAAAGATCAGTCAGGTGCAAAAATCCTTAGTATAAAAGAAAAGGCAAAACAACTAAACCAATTTGTGACAGAATGAATAGCTATATTGTGGCAGAAATATTTGACAGTAGCAAAATCTTTGGAAAAATCATTCAAAGAGGAAACATCTGCATGGTCGCGGTGGTTTAAAATGATTGAAATTGTGTGAGATAAATCGATTAAATAAACTTGCGTAAAATTTGTCTAGAGCAACAAACAAAAGAATGTTTAACCAAGCCAGGCTTAAATTTGGCAAAATCAACTCCCAATGGTGCACCTAGGAGAAATAGCTTTGATTAAAATTATGATTATTAATGCCTAGGTAAAAACGTTTGCGCGTGGATTGATGGAGATTACATAACTGATTGTTTATAAGTTTTGTATTCACAAATCCAAGTTATTGATTTTAAGAAAGTGTGGATGATGTATGAAGACAGTCTTCTTCACTCGCGCCCAGGGAGTTTATCAGACTGTAGTTCAAATGAATCACAAATGGTCCAGTGAACTCATTCCAAACATTAACCCACTTCCCTGACGGCTATTCCGAGTTTGACAATTCTCACCGTTGAAAACACATCCTTTAGCCAAACCACTAGGGCGATCTAAAGACTCTCTACCGTGTTATCAGTACTTTCTACCAGGTACAATTGTGTCCGGATTTCACTATATTCTGTAATCTGGCTTCGTTAAAGATTTTTTCTTAATAATCGTTGCTCTGGACATTCTGAATCGATGAATCCCTCGAACCATCGCAATCAGACCGAGGTTTACGTACTCTTTGATTGATTTTCTCAAAAATCTTGTCACTATTGCCGATTTCTGTTACAAGATACGATTTTTTCTGTCACAAATTGATTGAGTCACAAATTTTGCCTTCTTTTGCTTATCTTTTATAATAAGGGTTTTTTCCCTTCTAACTGATCTTCAAATGATGAAACTACTGTAATAGGGTAGACTATTTTTTCCAGGTGAGCATCAAGATTTTGAAAGCGTGACTAACATAAAATATAAAAAATGTAAATTTTGTCGTCGGAAATTAGAACGCACTAGTTGAAATGCTTCAAACCCATGCAGTAAGCCCAGTGACATGTCTCCAGGTTCAACCAGGGTCTTTCTTCCCCCGAAGAAAGAGCCTGGATACAAGGTTGCATGGTCAATATTCAGCTGACCATTTTGTAACTTTGCATTGAAATGAAGGTGAATGTTGTTGATTATGCCAACACAGGTATTTTTTATTGTCACAGCGTTCGATATGGTTCCTGATCAAGGTGCTGCTCTAGAAGTGTTAATTAACCTTGGATTTAATCGTATTCTCACAAGTGGTGGAAGATCTGACATTGTCCAGGGAGCATCTCGTTTAAAAGAATTAGTTAATAAGGTATATCAAAATAGCAACTAAATGTAGTTTTTACTTCGCTATTTAATGAGTATCCTTGAAAGGCTTAGACCTTGAATGTAAAAACTACAGTTAATGAAAGACCGCGAAGTCCTCCAATTAACAAAGTGTTTGAAATCTTTGAGTTCTTTTTGTTTTAGTTTCTACGTAAATTACTTTGTTAATTTGCTGAAGACGTTGTAATTAGTGGCGGCTTAGCAAAACTTAGCCACCATTAGCTAACGAAACTGCAATTTCTTTATCATTGGCGCCACAGTGAATATAGCGAAAAACTTGTGTTTGTAGTGTCTTTAATTTTAGTGTCTTTCATACTAGCTAAACATATTGATAGTTTGGATATAACGCCATGGCGGCCATGTTGGAGGTATAACACAAAAGAATATGTTATTAGTTCCATTATCAGATCCAGCCGGCCTAGGTGGCTGACATTTTCTGCCGCATCCCGAGAGATTGATTGCAAACCAAGAATTGCGTTAGCAGCTTGGGAAATAATAAACTCGCTCTTATTTTTGGTATCGAATTTGTCACGCATCATGGTGCACAAATACAAAGTGGGCTAAAGGCACTTCAGACAACAGTTTATATTTATTTACCTTTCGCTTTTAGCGGAAAATTTATGCTTATACCACACGTCGTCATAATATTTAAATATTTATCTAAACTTGTAGACATCAGGCGGAGGAAATTGATTCCTTTTTAGCCAGTCATCAGGTTGTAAATAACTATACGTCATCTCGGGTTTATTACCGTTTATTGTATTTTCCATGCTAATATTTAGGCCTCGTTCGTTTAATCGCTTTGTTTCGAATTTAATAGAAAAATGCCCAACTGAGTATTTATCACTTTTGTTTAATGCTATGTTACAAGGAAAACGAAAGTTCTTTATAAAATATAATTTTTTTTGTAGGCTGGAAAACGGATAATCATTATGCCAGGCAAGAAATTTTAAACTATTTTGCGCTCTTAAAGCATCAATTGTCTGTCGTAATATGTTATTGACCCTACATGTTTAGTGTTACACAATCTCTCTATCTTAGTAGTAGCACTGTGAGTCAAAGCCTAGAAATCCATTTTGCTATTGTCTATAATTTATACATTTGTTTTTTCTCATGAAACTGGCCGAAACTGTGAATTGCGTTTAGCAAAAAAAATAAGAGCAGCAATTCGAGGACAAAGTATGCTACATTTAGGTCCCGTTCACACGGCACTAGACAAATTTTTATCCGAACAAATAATCGTACGGATACGGTTTGCGTTTACACGGCACTAAACTATCTGGACAAGTTATGGACCTCCTATCTGCGCACGTTTTCTGACCACCTATCCGCGCACGTTTTGTGACCACCTATCCGCGCACGTTTTCTGACCACCTATCCGCGCACGTTTTAAACATGCTTCGAAAACATACTAGTGCCTAACAAATATCTGTTCGGTACCGTGTGGACGGTAATCCGAACAAATATTTGTATGGTTTCGTTCCTGTTTAAAAGCTACACTTAACACGTCATTTTACACGCCATCATTTTATAGTTGTGTGCTGGGTTTTTTTATCTGCACAGTTCTGCATAATAAGCAAAAAAAGAAAAAGCAAAAACAGAAAATTTTAATCCTTTAAATACAAATACAGCTATTTCAATTTAGGTTGTCTTTACAGACGCGTATAACTAAGCGCGCAAGGGGTGATAGATAGATAGTTTTAACCAAATTAATAATTAACACATTGCAGCCAAAAGGCTTAATTGCGTGCTATTATATTTGCAATAAAATTGATTAAGCTAATTTAGTTTTTGCAAGCAAGGTTTTAGCTTGGACTAAAAGCTCGTCTCGTCTTTATACTAGCAGAAGTTCGTCTGGACGGTTAATTCGTCTGTTGCCTGTGTTTATACGCAGATAATTATCGGATGAAGTAAAAATTTTCACCCAAGACCAGTTCGTCCAGACGAAATATCCGTCTCTCGTATAAACACCGCTGTTTAATACAGTTCACGCTTTTCGAAGGACAACCTTTATGGAAATAGCTGTATATTGTTTGCATTTACGTCAACACTATCATTGACTATTCCTGCTGTGGAGATGCTGAACATGCCTTTACTGGTTTCTAAAAGCCAATTCCATCGAAATAGAAAACAAAAATTTACAAAACTGGCTTTTTTCGAAGCGTTTCTTCGGCCATGTTTTCGCAAAGCAAAGCCGTAGATTGCTGCACAAATGTCAGACCATGGTGTCAGCTAGACCCAGGCTACCAAATGTAAACAAGTACCCAAGCAATGTCGAGGAAAATCCGTAATCTGCCGAGCAAACACCGAAAGAATTTATATCCTTACTCTGTCTGCGGTACGGTGTAAACGGGTAGCCAATGTGGCAAATGTTTGTATCAGTGCAAAAATTTGCTCGGACAAAATTTTATCGAGTACTGTGTAAACGGGGTCTTAAACAGAAATTTAGTAGTTTGAAGCGAAAAGAGGACTTTTATTGACAAGTATAAGGCTAGTTCTTTTCCTTGTCTTTTGGATAGCCTGCATGGCCTGAATAATTAAATGTTAAGCGTTAATTAATGGGAAAACGCTGTTCGTTCTGTCGTATAAGATTTTAAAATCAGTTGCACTGTAGAACGGTCAAATGAATCCAAACATAGCCAGTTTTTTCTTCGAAATGTTTTATTAAAATCAAAAGCATATATGCGCAACATTGTAAAACCATCATGATGATGATGCAGTAGCTACAATGGAAACTTTTAAATTACCTTACACAATTTAATTTGTATTGATTTTTTTTTTCTTTAAACGTCACATTAGAACTAAGATTTTTGTTATGTCCCAATTTCCAGGAGGTGGTGTTAATGAAGACAACTTAGCCGAGATGTTGCAAGTGACGGGTACAAGAGAATTCCATGGATCTGCCAGAGCACATGTCGCTTCTCGAATGGAATACTATAATAGCTGTGTTTCAATGGGAGGAGCCGGAGACGAGTATGGATACATGGTGGCAAACTTGGGGAGAGTAAAACGTCTTACAACAATAGCACAACAATTCTGTGCAGAGTGAAGAGCGTTATGTCTCGTTTACATGCGCAAATTTTATGTGACCTGCTATTTGCTCGTGTGCATCATGGCATTTAGTAGTTGCCACAATTCTCCAGTTTTTGCGTCGACGTTGCTGTTGCAATGTAATGCTATGTAAGCGATACTGTAAAAATTTTCTGGGTGGCTGTCTGTGTGTGGTAAAAAATATGACGTATGTTGACGTCACAAAATAAAATCCAAAACTCAAATGTCTTTTAATATTAACGGTGACGTTCCGACATTGCGCCAAAGTACCTCTTAACGTATGTTGTAATATAGCGAACTAGCATGTTTTTATTGTTTTGTGAAAGCATGTACGCATGCTTTTAGATACAGGTTCTTATCCAAATTGATCCATTCGCTTCTCGTTACAGAAATTGAAGATATTTGTTACGCAAAATTAAAATATTTTCATGGAGAATTTAAATACGAAACATTTGATGTCTGTGTGAAGCGGAAAAACTACACGCTTGGTTCAACAGTCAGTGTGAAAAAGCTCGAGATAATTAGTAATCTCGTAGGAGACCAGTGTTAGCTGCTATTTTAGCAATATAGCGTGCAGATAAAACGCTTAGTTTGCTCGAATTAAACATCAATGTGGATGTGATGTTTGGAGCTGGCAAAACTGCCTTGGAATCACGATACAATGTTATGTTGGGATATAATGTTGGGTATTCTTACACTGATTGTGAGTTGAGTCGACAATAGCGTGTTGGCTCAACAATGCTGTAAACAACTAGGGACAATGTTGCCTCAACAACATTGTTACATATTGTTTTCAATATCATGTAAACGTTACATTGCGTTGTTAAAAGCAAGTTTTACTCTAAAGCAAAAATGTGTTATTTTGTTGTCCACACGAGCAATTGAATTTGTCATAGAAAATTGTGAAACAAAAAGATACCGTGTAAACGAGGCTTTCCTTCGCATGGATCAAGGAACATTTTCTCAAATCATTTTTGATTTTGGTGTTTCTTTTGCTGAGTCAGCCGAATGTGAAAAGTAAGATTATTTACATAGGAACATTTTTTACTAGTGTGTTGATTAAGTATGATAAATAATGCTAATTGCATTGAGTGGAGCTGCGTGATTAAAATCGCACTGCCGCTGCGCGGTTGCGCGATTTTGTAATCACACGTTTGATTTCAGGCCGCCTTTTCACTCCTCTCAGTTCAATTTCCACCTTTTTATATTCTTTGTAAAATCTACAAGCGGCAACATGACAGAAATATATTGCGAAGCGTTTATTCTTTCCTCGCCATTTCTAAAATATAATATTTGTGTAAATATTTGTGTAGTTTAAATATTTATAAAATACAAATTTTTAAGTCATTTGCCCGACGTATTTTAAAAAATAGTTTGATACGTAATTTCTCTGATCGATTGACTTTGCTGAGCACTCAAATACAATTGGTTTAAAAATGATGCGATTAATGATCCAAAATGGCGCGATTTGGAAATTGATCGCACTATTTTAACACCAGATTTCAGGAAACACCGTTGATTTCGAAATGAATGTAATAAATATCTTTATTGTATGAATTACAACAAACAATATTTTTTGTCAAACCTTCCTAAATTGTGAAGTAATTCTAAAGTAAGTATCGCATTGTGTCGGGAGTTTGTAACGCTCTTGGATTTGCCCTGATGTTTTGACGCAGTCTGGTGAACCAGTCAAGAGTTCATATACTCATCGGTGTCACGGATGTGAAATATTTAAGAAATATAAAACATTTTCCGTGTTGATATACAGTTATATCAACAGGAGTGGAAATTGGAAAAACGAGAAATTTCACACTACTTCGAGTTTTTCCAATTTTCACGAGTGTTGATATAACTGTATATCAATACAGAAAAAAATGTTTTATATTTTTTTATAATATAGCACAAAGAACTTTAACAGAAGAGTGGCGGGAAATTTTCCGTGTTGACATGGAGTTATATCAACACAGCTCTCAGCCAATCGGCGTTCCGAATTTACAAAATGCTATATTATAATTTTTTTGTAAAACATAACTTGAACTCTTCCGATTGCGAACATATCCAACTCCAAATAATACAAAAAATAGTTGTTTTTAAATGTTTTGGTTAATCGAAGCTTCACGTGGACAAAGCATTACGTGACGAATGTTTATAGTACTTTGGAGTGCTCTCGGGCGCTCAATACTTGACATATGAAGAAGCTAATTCTGTCAGTGTTTGAACCATCAGGCATTCAGCTTTCAAAAGTTGCCGTAAATCAACTTTGAAAAGAAATTGAGCGCAAAAAATTTGCGGTCGTTCACCATTGGGAATTTGTTGAAAATCTGTTGTTGGGAATTCAAATTGACAAATTTTAGCTTAGGTTGCAAAATTAAAATTAATGCATCGATTCACATTGATTGTTTTTCGTGACAGATCAATGACTTAAGCTTGATTCACACTTGTCGTAAGTATCAGGGATGTTCTCCTGCTCGATTATGTTAATGAATATCGGCGAACGAACTGAATATAGGACAAACTAGCATTAGCTTGGTTTTGTAATGGTATAGAGAATTCACTCGATCACATCGGCCAGAAGAAATCATTGTGATTCTTAGGACTGGTGCGAACGAGGTTTAATGGACTTTTATTTTCTTCTGAGCTGAAAATAATTGTGCGTGGGGTTTCGAACGCTTATTTTCACTTGATTCGTATTTTCTCAATTTTTTTTAAATTTAACAAAATGGTGACAATCGAAAGCTAAAAAAACCTAGGGTTTTTTCCTACTGTGAAAGAACGTCAGTAGATTTAATAACGAACGCGTAAGACACTCCAAAGTTCAATTACCTTTTTTTATATACACCCTGGCTGTATACTCCTTTGCTATTCCATAATCTCCGGTATATCTACACGTTATGTGCACGAGCCAAATAATATTCATTTCTGTCTTCCTCATTTTCGATTGTCCGATACAATTTTTGATATGCACGTTTATGCAACTGCATTTTATTTTAGATCGTTTGGGATTCGAGCTTGGATTTTTGGAGCATAAATAAAACTGTTGACCCTAGCTTTATTATTCTCCCGTATCTAAAAAAAAGCAGTTGATATTTGCAAGGAGGTCTGGCGTCATTCATCAATTCTTTTAACTGTATTTGAACAAAAGTGATTTTCTTACATGCTTATCTTGCCACAGTGACATTTTCTGTATATTAAAGACGTTACTTTAAATAAAGCGCATTTAGCTCGCGCTGACTTGTCTGTGTAGTTATTATTATTATAAATTACCCAATTGTAGTAGCTAATAAGCTAAATTATGATAATTTACAACAAATGTTGCATTACAACAAATAAGGTGTTAAAAGACATTCTATATTTACAAGAGTTATAAGAACTATAAAAATTCTTTTACACAGTCAATTAAAGATACATTATACGGTAACTATTTAATTATCATTATTATGTCTAAATTAAACCTGTACGGTTAATGTTTCATTGTATTTACTAATAGCAATGCTAATTGCACTGTTTTTAAGACGTTCAGTTGTACATTTAAAATTATAATACATATGGCTATTCTACCTCGTTTCTCTATTTCTATTTTCATGAACTTCCTTGTGCAATAAGTTATGCAATTTGTGGTCAGAGTTTGACATTGATTTAATTAATTGAATACACGATCGGTCTCGCCGTTCTTTCAAAGTTGCTAATTTTGCAGTTTTTAAACACTTATCGTAATCATCTTCCATATAAACTATTTAAGCGCTCGTACGTTTTTTTATTAATTCTATTTGTTTACTTTGGTCCTTCGTAATTCGACCATTCCATACCTGGGTCCCGTATTCTACCGTCGGTCTAATTACTGCTATTAGGATTTTAATACTTTGAAGAGAAAAAGACGTTTTGCAGCTTTCTTTAAAACTCTCAATTGTATTATTCTCAATGTTTGTAAGTGGAATAGCATTTTTATTACTTCTTCTTAGGTCAATCAACATTTCTTTGCATTTTTTGAGTTCCATTCTCTGATTTTTAATTTTGTGAATTTCATAACTTCCATCATATTTCTTTCAGCATTCCCTATGGCTTCGCCTGCTATATGATTTTTGATATCAATAATTTCTGAAATAATTGTATCGTCCATGAAAATTGTTCTGTCATCATCATCTTCATCACTTTTTTGCATGTCCTCACTATGTGTTATCACTGATTGCTTTAACATTAAAGGAAGACCATTTATGTGAACAATGAAAGCAACCGGGCCTATTTTGCTTCCTTGGAGTACTCTTCCATGAACTATACGTTTATCAGATACCTTAGATCCATATTTAGTAATAATCTGTGTCCTACAACTCAAATAGGAAGCAAGCCATGTAGCCAGTGCAGGGCGAATACCAATCTTAAAACAATTTTCCAGCATAATGTTGAGATCTATGAGATCATAAGCTTTACGAAAGTCCAGAAACATTATTCTGACTACAGAGCCAGGGAAGCCAAGGCCGCATGCCATTTACGAACCAGGTATATAAGAGCAAGAACTGCCGCCGACCCCGATCTCCCACTATACTGCGTCTCCCTAATTTTCCCATGAATATCCTGTATAAGCCAGCTTACAACGTAGGACCCCTTATTTAAGATTTGATATAGCACTAGTAAGTGCAATTGGACGTAATTTGTCAACACCTGAACACGGTACTGTTTTTTAGTATAGGTAACACCACAAAATCTTTCCAAATGACAGGGAAATACTTTGAATTAAAAGATTCATTAAAAATATCAGCGAGGAGTATTGCGAAGAAATCGGCAAATGTTTCCAAGATTTCAACATTAGGGTCGTTTAAAACAGATCTGTTATTGGCTTTTAACTCTCTTAATCTGTTCGCCACAGACTGTCTTGAGTCTGTGGGTAACGATTCTGTTTCATCATTCACTAACCACTTGTCTTGAACTACGGGAAAACCCTTAGTCAAACCTACAAAGAAACTGTTGATATAGTTCGCCGTGTCTTTATCGTTCATTACAGATTGGGACTCAGGGTAGGTCAAGGAAATGTTAGCTGACTTATCCTTTCCCGTAAGCTTATCAAATTTTTTCCACCACTTTGCATTGCCTTTATTACAGGTTTCCCGGGATGTTGTCTTTATAATACTTTTCTTTTGCAATGCGAATTTCATGTTTCACTCGATTTCTAAGGGATCTATATCGATCAAATTTACCTTGTTTATATGCACAATTTCTCGCGTGAATCAACTTCTTAACTTTGCTTGTCATGAAGAATTTGTCATTGCTGTGAAATCGAACAGTTTTTGTGGAAAAGAGCTCGTTAATCATGCTATTTGTAGCTGTAAGAGTTTTTTCCAAGTTAGCATCAACAGAATTTGCACAAGTTACATCAGTCCAATAGACGTTAGAAGTCCTTACGTCACGCCAGAGTTTAACAATTAATTGCAATGCAATGTGGGAAACACGTGGGGAAAATTACCTTGCATTTATATGAAATGAAAACCGCGTGACCTAAGCACTTCTAAGGTCTATTGTAAGAAGCAAGGAACGCATGAAAGGACTTTAGGGGTGAAGGTTTGATTGGCCTTACAGTCACTTTTGTTGTTTCCGTCATTTGAGGCTGCTGTATTTTGGAAGACCAGGTGACCATATTATGATCGGCAGATGATAATGCAGCTATAACTTGAGGAACTTCGTAGAACTGGTCAACGTTGATAAAAATCAGATATAAAGACTATTATTTCTTGTTGCTTCATTAATAACTTGTTTAAAATTGCAATGAATATTCAAATTTCTTGGTTTAAAACCCTTACAGGTTGGGTTAAAATTCCCTGCAATAATAAAAGCTGTATCACTATTTTAAATTAAAATATCATGACCAGATTGGAGATAATCATAAACGAGATCTACATCCTCATGTAACATAGAGATTGGTAGGTGTAAATACAAGCCAAAGCGAACTTTGAGATCTTTCTAGGCAGCCATCAGTTTGGTCTTGTAGACATTCGCCATAGATATGTACTTATACTAGATAGCGCACGCTAATACAAGTCTCTAATAAAAATTGAAGCCGGAAGTAAGTCATGCTTTGCGACCGGCGGCCATGTTGAATGGCCTCACTTGAGGAGTGAAGACTATAAATTACTATTAGAAAATTGACATTTTTGCGTGTTTTTGCTTTTAACTGGCGTCGTACGAAATGAAATCAGGACAAATTTAGTTTTTCCAAAAGAAACACAGTTCAGTGAAGAATAAAGAACATTTTATTGCTGAAAGAAATCAAATCGCAGATAAATAATTTGATAGTTTCACGACTGATTACGATCCGCCTTGACAGTAGAATAATATCAGACCAAACGGGGCGTCAATACAACACTGTACTCGACACATTACAGAAAGTAATCCAGTTTTTAGTGCAAAATAGCAACTTGCTGCAGTTACTAGACAACCGTTTACGTTTTTTGGTCGTAAAACGGATTTAGAGGCAGCATAACTTGATAGTGTAAAGTCAAGGTGTAAAGTGTATATGAAATAATTGTAAATTTAACATTTTTATCTTTAGGCTGGAAAATTTGTTTAGATGAAGTGTTAACGACCTTTAGAATAAAACTAAAGAGAAATTTAGCATAATGTTTGACATCTGATGTAACCTGCATGCAGTACTCAATACTGTAGTTTATACTGTAAACATTCATGCAAGGACTGAGTTTGAGTCAGCTATGGTTGCTAAATAACAGCTAGGGGCTGAGGCTGTTAATGTTGTATTTACATTAATATAAGCCATGCACTTGTTCAGCTAAAATAGTGCAATTATTTTTCTTGTGTAAATGTTTACATTTGGTAAAATTTATTCATAGAAATATTGAATTACAGTGAAAATGGGTGGAATTGTTTCACTTATTTTCCACTGTAAAGTTAACACAAGAAACATAAGTATGAGTAGTCTTATCATTGCCAGGCAGGTCAAGCTGCAGGGCTGGTCGACTTGATGCATATCGCTTTGTTCAGGCAAGATCATGCCAAGCCAGGCTGGACAGCTTTCCATATGAATGCATTTTAAAAATATATCAAAACTATATGAGGCAAGATCATGGCTAGCCTGGCCTTCATATTCAAATTAATTTTGGTATTTTATTTTAGTTGTACAATTTATGTATTGCTAATGCGGTGAAAGCTAACTCATAGCCATGAAGTTTTAATTTTTGATGGAAAATTGTATTAGCTCAAATGTTGTGGTCATCTACTTTTACTTTGTATCTTTACCACTAAATACCTTTCCCAATTGTTCTTAAATAAATATTTTGACTATTTTTTACCAGTAAAATGTGGGAATACCTGTTCGAATGACAATAAACTCATCATTGCAGTTACTTTGTATAGACATTTTATTGATCAGCTTTTAGTATGGTAGTTGATTCAATGATTAGAAAATATATACAGAAAGAAATTTATTTTGCAGTTCTAATTTGACTACCAATATTTACAAGCCTTATCCAACATTTTAAAATCTTAAAATACAAGTATTATTCTTTATTCTAGGAAACATCCAACTGTTACATTAGACCATCAACTACATAAACATCCCGAAGAAAATCTCTTGTCTTTAATATGTACTTGATTGAACAGAATTCTATTCCCCCAGTTCCTGCAATAAAAATATTTGCAGTATCCTGTTAGGGGTACAAGAGCCCTAAAGGTTTCCAATATTTTTTTAACATTTCCTTAGCCACAGAGCAGGCACAGGACACTGACTCGTCCATTTACAGCAACGTTTCCCGGCAATTAACATGTTTAGGGAATTATGTTGAAGACAATCTTTCAGTGGCAACCTTAGATGCAGATTATCTTATGACTATGCAAGTAAACAGATACGGTAAAACTTGCTTGCCATAGGCAACATATAGTTTGCCGTTGTAAGCTTTTTCTTGTTTAGTTTAAATCAACCGGTATTCCTACCCAAATAGTCGTTGTTTTTGTTTCTGCTCATTGATGTCTCTGAGGTTTCATGAGGCCTTTGCGTCTTCGATTCACGCAATATCATTGACACATATTTGACACTCTGTCACACTCCTGTTGCCACGCAAAACTTCGGTTTTACCGGCGATTCTGGTCTGAAAAGCTTGTAATTTACCTTTCAAAACATTCATGTTGTATATGCTTCTTGTAAAAAAAATTTTTTTCGGTCGAAGAGAAGAAAAAGACGTTTTAACACGGGAAATATCTTATTTTGTAGTAAAAATCTATAGTCTTCACTCCTCAAGTGGGGCCATTCAACATGGCCGCCATCCGCCTACTTCCGGCTTCAGCCCGAACGCTCGTTGCGCTATCTGATTTATGTCCAATACCGGCAATCTGAGTCCGATGGACAAATCCATCAGACAAGTTTTACGATGGATCCGATGGAGTTCTTTATTAAAATACACAGTCACGTGACAAACATACTTATACATTACGTAATAAATGCGAATATTATAACTATGTAATCTACACAATATTCGGTAAGCTTAGTAACATATATGTAAACATGCTAAACGCTTACTTTGCTGAAAGTATCTAAGTATGTATTAGGCATAGAAAATAGAAACTCTAGGTCCCTTAGATGGTCCGATAGATCTATCGGACAAAAAATGACGTAGTCACAACCTAGCTTTAATTCAATTAGAGATGTCCGTATGCGCCCTGCCTGGTGATTGCCCTAACCTAACGAAAGTCAGATTGTCCGATGGATCCGATGGATCCATCGGACAAGCGTGTTTTCCGTCGGACAAAAAATTATCCGATGGAGAAAAAATGACGTCATCACAAGCTAGGTTTAATTATTCAATTAGGGATGTCTGCATGCAGCCTGCCTGGTGGTTGCCCTGACCTTGTGAAAGTCAGATTGTCCGATGGATCCGATGGATCCATCGGACAAGCGTGTTTTCCGTCGGACAAAAAATTATCCGATGGAGAAAAAATGACGTTATCACAAGCTAGGTTTAATTATTCAATAGGGATGTCTGCATGCAGCCTGCCTGGTGGTTGCCCTGACCTAACGAAAGTCAGATTGTCCGATGGATCGGATGGATCCATCGGACAAGCGTGTTTTCCGTCGGACAAAAAATTATCCGATGGAGAAAAAATGACGTCATCACAAGCTAGGTTTAATTATTCAATTAGGGATGTCTGCATGCAGCCTGCCTGGTGGTTGCCCTGACCTCGTGAAAGTCAGATTGTCCGATGGATCCGATGGATCCATCGGACAAGCGTGTTTTCCGTCGGACAAAAAATTATCCGATGGAGAAAAAATGACGTCATCACAAGCTAGGTTTAATTATTCAATAGGGATGTCTGCATGCAGCCTGCCTGGTGGTTGCCCTGACCTAACGAAAGTCAGATTGTCCGATGGATCGGATGGATCCATCGGACAAGCGTGTTTTCCGTCGGACAAAAAATTATCCGATGGAGAAAAAATGACGTCATCACAAGCTAGGTTTAATTATTCAATTAGGGATGTCTGCATGCAGCCTGCCTGGTGGTTGCCCTGACCTCGTGAAAGTCAGATTGTCCGATGGATCCATCGGACAAGCGTGTTTTCCGTCGGACAAAAAATTATCCGATGGAGAAAAAATGACGTCATCACAAGCTAGGTTTAATTATTCAATTAGGGATGTCTGCATGCAGCCTGCCTGGTGGTTGCCCTGACCTCGTGAAAGTCAGATTGTCCGATGGATCCGATGGATCCATCGGACAAGCGAGTTTACTATAGGACAAATGATTTTCCGATGGACATGTAAAACTTCATGTTATAAATATGCATTAAGACAATTGTTACTTGTATGCGCAGCTATAAAGCGAACCCGTATCTAAGCATATTTCATGTAATTATATATGTGCCGATAAACCCGTATTCTATATAAGTAATTTAATTGAATGTGTATTTATTATATCTGTTTGACTCGTTCTCTGAAAAACCCTTATTAAGAACAAAATAATATGAATTGTGAGAATTGTTATATTTGTATACACAACTATAAAGTGAATTGTGTATGTAAGTGGCGATAAATCCGTATTCAAAGTATGTTTCAGTCCAGCAATATGGTATATTTACATATTTATAAATATAGCTGTCAAGCCAGGTCGGACAAGCGCGTTCGCTACAGGACAAATAATTATCTGATGCTCCATGGACATTTAATATGGACTTTAACATGGACTTCATATTTTAAGTATAAATTGCGACAATTGTTATTTGTATGCGTAGCCGGTAAACCCGTATCAAAGCATATTTACATTTATACATTTGGCGATAAGCCCGTATTCTATAAGTATGTTTATATACACAGCTATAAACTAAAGTGAATCCGTATCTGTATGAATTCATTTGTTTGCATTGGAAAGATATGTTTATAGGACTTTAATTCACGTTTTATTAATGTACGTGGCCATGAACCATATCGTATGTATGTTTAGAAACATATAGCTATATAAATATTACTTGCATGCATGGGTTTTGATATGTGCTTGCTCGTTCTCTGAAAAATGCCATACTGAACGTATATTTACAAACTAGGTTAATAACATCCTTTTTAGTTCAATGCTCAATCCTCTGTTCTTTTAAAATACCAATACTTATTAATGTTAGTTATAAGCACGTAATAAGGTATATGTTTAGGTTCACCTCGTTTGTTAAGAACCCTGCATCAAATTATTTTCTCGCAAGTGTTACTTAACAATGCTCATTAACTGGGCCTCTGCATGTACGTGGCGAAAAAACCTCCTTATTCCAAGCATGTTTATAGAAATATAGCTATATATAAATGTTACCTCTGTATGTATTCATATCTGTTTGACTCGTTCTCTGAAAAACCCTTATCAAGAACAAAGTAATATGAATTGTGAGAATTGTTATATTTGTATACACAACTATAAAGTGAACTGTGTATGTAAGTGGCGATAAATCCGTATTCAAAGTATGTTTCAGTACAGCAATATGGCAATTTACATATTTATAAATATATATGGACATAGCGTAGCCAGGTTTAGACATAATTTAAAATGCAACGTTCTCTGACGAAATGTTTTATTAAAAACGGGCTTTCGACTACCTAACTGTAGCCTTCGACGGGTGAAGCGGAATGAAACTATTTACAAGTTGTGCGATGAAATGCGATATCAAGTAGGAAGTAATTAGCGATTACATGTTTTGCGAACAAGCGTAGCATATTGTTTTGGAAGCGGCTAAGAGTTATTGTCAGAATTAGTTATTACAGCTGTATGCCAAGATTCTAATGTTTTTCGTGTCCGATAGTTACCGCTATCTATTACTTTTCCATTATTAAAGCCAATTCTATGATCAAGATCCCATGCATGCCTATGTTTGAGCCTTTTTTACAGTTCTTTACACTTCTAATATGTTCCTTTTTTCGCGTTTCGAAAGATGCATGTTCCTGTTTCACCAACATACGACCAAGGACAATCAGAGCAAGTTATATTATAATATAGACATCATTGGTGCGTTGCTCAGGTGCGATTTGTAGTTTGGGGGAAGGAAACATTCTTTGTAGGGTTTTCAATGGTTTAGTCGCCACTCTGATGTTTTGTTTTCGTAAAATACGTCGTAGTGCGTCGGTTATTCCACTTATGTAGGGTAAAGTGACATATCCACTTGGTTTATCGATATCATCAAAACGTTTGAAGAATTGTCCAACAAGCTCTTCAGGCGATGGCACGATGGTGTTAGGAGTCGAATCTCTTAAGATTTGTTTGACAATTTTGTCAGGATAGCGGTTACATTTAAGAGTTGTTCTTGTGTGGTTGAGTTCGCCTTGCTTGCTAGCGTGTGTGCTTGGTAATGTTAGTGCTCTGTGCATACTAGTTCTAGCTGCGCTAATTTTGTGTTTAATGTTATGGTGTGAGTTAAAATTAAAATCAAGATATCTGTCGGTGTGTGTAGGTTTACTAAGTACATCAATTTTGAGGTTGTTACCATGTCGTGTTATAAGTGTATCTAAAAGGGAGATTTTGTTGTCCAGTTCAAGTTCAATAACCGTCTTTTTAATTATGGAAAAACTGTCGTCAAACATAAAGCGTTTCCATGTTTTTGGTTTTGTTTGTGTCGTTTCAATAGCAGTATTTTCAATGACTTCCATGCATACGTTAGCCACAACCGGACTAACTGGGCTACCCATAACACAGCCATGAATTTGTTTGTAAGTCACGTCGTTATAAATAATTAAAATAGTTGTTGGAGAGTGCAAAATCTAATAGTTAAATAATGTCGTCAATGGTGAGATTAGTGCGTAAGGCTAAGGTGTCGTCCTGTTCGAGTTTTGTCCGTATCTAATGGCAAGTTTTTTGGACAGGAATAGCGGTAAATAAGGAAACGACATCGAATGATACCATAGTCTCATCATCATCAATCTTCATGCTACTTATCTCTCGTGCAAATTGAGTAGAGTTCTGACCAGAGTTATTATTCATGTTCTGGATTGGGTAGAGTATTTCTGTGAGATATTTCGAGGTGTTGTAAAGAGCTGAATCAATGCAATTCACAATAGGTCGTAACGGGTAGCCTTCTTTGTGGTATTTTAAACATCAAATCGCACCTGAGCAACGCACCATTGTTGTCTATAATATACCTTGTTCTGATTGTCCTTGGTCGTATGTTGGTGAAACAGGGAGATCTTTCAAAACGCGAAAAAAGGAACATATTAGAAGTGTAAAGAACTGTAAAAAAGGCTCAAACATAGTTAGCTATGTTTGAGCCTTTTTTACAGTTCTTTACACTTCTAATATGTTCCTTTTTTCGCGTTTCAAAAGATGCATGGGATCTTGATCATAGAATTGACTTTAATAATGGAAAAGTAATAGATAGTGGTAACTATCGGACACGAAAAACATTAGAATCTTGGCATACAGCTGTAATAACTAATTCTGACAATAACTCTAATTAAGCCGCTTCCAAAACAACATGCTACGCTTGTTCGCAAAACATCTAATCGCTAATTACTTCCTACTTGATATCGCATTTCATCGCACAAATTGTAAATAGTTTCATTCCGCTTTAACCCGTCGAAGGCTACAGTTAGGTAGCCGAAAGCTCGTTTTTAATAAAATATTTAGACAAGCGCGTTTGCTACAGGACAAATAATTATCTGATGCTCCATGGACATTTAATATGGACTTTAACATGGACTTCATATTTTAAGTATAAATTGCGACAGTTGTTATTTGTATGCGTAGCCGGTAAACCCGTATCAAAGTATATTTATATTTATACATTTGGCGATAAGCCCGTATTCTATAAGTATGTTTATATACACAGCTATAAAGTGAATCCGTATCTGAGATGTAACATTTATATACAGCTATATTTCTATAAAATGCTTGGAATAAGGTTTTTTCGCCACGTACATGCACAGGCCCAGGGCAAATTAACTATAATGTACGTTGCCATTGGAAAGTCATAGCTATTTTGAATTGTGAGCGTACTTTGATATAGGTTATTCAAAGAACGAAGTGAACGTATAGATATATGCTTACATAAATATTAATAAACATAATGTTAAATCTTCAAATAAGAAAACATTCACCATTGAACCAAATACACTATTAAACCTAATCAATTTATAACTAAATTATACTTTGTTTTTGGTAACGGCGTTTTTCAGAGAACGAGTCAAACAGATATGAATACATACGGAGGTAACATTTATATATAGCTATATTTCTATAAACATGCTTGGAATAAGGAGGTTTTTTCGCCACGTACATGCACAGGCCCAGTTAATGAGCATTGTCAAGTATACTTGCGAGAAAATAATTTGATGCAGGGTTCTTAAAAAACGAGGTGAACCTAAACATATACCTTACGTGCTTATATATAACTAACATTAATAAGTACTGATATTTTAAAAGAACAGAGGTGAGTTGAACTAAAACGTATGTTATTAACCTAGTTTGTAAATATACGTTCAGTATGGCATTTTTCAGAGAACGAGCAAGCACATATCAAAACCCATGCATGCAAGTAATATTTATGTAGCTATTTGTTTCTAAACATACATACGATACAGGTTCATGGCCACCTACATTAATAAAACGTGAATTAAAGTCCTATAAACATATTTTTCCAACGCAAACAAGTGAATTCATACAGATACGGATTCACTCTATAGCAGCCTGTGTATATAAACATACTTTTAGAATACGCGGGCTTATCGCCAAATGTATAAATGTAAATATGCTTTGATAGGGGTTTACCGGCTACGCATACAAATAACAACTGTCGCAATTTATACTTAAAATATGAAGTCCATGCTAAAGTCCATATTAAATGTCCATGGGGCATCACATAATTATTTGTCCTGTAGCAAACGCGCTTGTCCAACCTGGCTTGACAGCTATATCTATAAATATGTAAATATGCCATAGTGCTGGACTGAAACATACTTTGAATACGGATTTATCGCCACTTACATACACAGTTCACTTTATAGTTGTGTATATATACAAATATAACAATTCTCACAATTCATATTACTTTGCTCTTGATAAGGGTTTTTCAGAGAACGAGTCAAACAGATATAATAAATACACATTCAATTAAGTTACTTATATAGAATACGGGTTTATCGGCACATATATAATTGCATGAAATATGCTTAGATACGGGTTCGCTTTATAGCTGCGCATACAAGTAACAATTGTCTTAATTCATATTTATAATATGAAGTTTTAAATGTCCATCGGAAAATTATTTGTCCTATAGTAAACTCGCTTGTCCATCGGATCCATCGGATCCATCGGACAATCTGAGTTTAACTGATATCTGCTTCCCATGAGTCATGACGTCATTTATTTTCCATCGGAAAAATACTTCTCCGACCGAATATACGTTTGTCCGATGGATCCATCTGAACCATCGGAAAGTAGATTTGTCCATCGGAGTCAGATTGCCAGTATTGGACATATATGTCCATGTGCAGGTTGACGTATCCTCATCATGATATACAAGTCTGGAACCAAGAATACGAAAATTTAATTGCATATTCTACAGCGAGCTGTACAGGGCGCATATAAAATTTATTCGTACGTGTTAAAACGTTCGTACATAATTTAAATGCTCCCTGCATAGAAAGCATATATTTTATATGTGGCCTGTAGAATGTTAGAACGCAAAAATATATTCACCTGCGAGGGTGTTACTTTAACACCTGTTTTGAGCAAGAGAACAGAGCTATCTTAGCACCATGTAACACAAATTCTCAACACTACTTTTGATATTTTTTACATTTGAGATCGGAGTCATTCATTTAGTCTTTCAAAGATGGTGGTATTACACAATGGCGTTGACCATCCTCCAGTGTTCTAGAGGAATGGTTCGTACCTAGAGTTATCATATCTATTGCTCTGTCAAATGAGGACGGTGTAGTATAAAGCCTGTAGTCCGCTTCTTGTAATAGAAAAAAATCAAGAAACACTGACAAATACGCTGAATCTCTAGTTTCTCTTCTTAAATGAACAACATGATTCACAGGACCAGTAATGAACCTTACTTTGCTTCCATATTTCTGCTTAACACTGATCTTTCGTTTTACCGAATCAGCGGCAAGGAACCAAATTACCTTGTCAGTATTGTACTTTTTCTCAATTTCTTCCTGGATTTGTTCAGCACAAATAAAGCTAAACTTAATATCGTCCTCAGTTCTAAATCTCTTATCTTTACTTCCTCTGTAGAAAACTACATCTCCTTCCCGAATGTGTATCCCAATGACAATGTTCTCATTAAATCCTAGTTTTTCTTTCCACTCATCCAAACTTTTCTGCATCATATCTGATTTTTTAAACAAATAATAAAAGTTACATCCCATCATCTGACGGAAATTTGGCCAAACTGACGGGTCGTATTTTACTGGATTGCTAGCCCATCGTTGTCGACTGTTTCCTACCACCAAATTCGGATTGTTTTCCGCACCGTTGCTCAAGAATTGATCGAAGGCTGTTGGATCGGAAGGGTCCGTGATATTATCTAAGACAATTTTTGTCTCATGCCTAATAGTTAGCCGTCTTCGATTAACTGTGTAATTCCATTTAATGTTTCGTGGCAATAAATAGTTTTCCAAGGGTAACGGATGATCACAATTCATAAGAAACGCTCGTTTGGCGATAACCGCCAAATTAAAATATTCCATTATTATTATGACACGATTCCCCCACCCCCCAAACCGGCAAGTATATATAAGGAACTTCTGATTTGTTTCAATCAAATTCTGATGAAGTTTAGTGTAATTATCCTGCCACGAGTTCTTACACAAATCTTTATGGCCTTTTTCATAATCGGTTGCTTCTTTCGGCCTACTTCTTGTTGCCTTGGTGGTTACACATGTGTGACTACTTGAAATGTGACACAAAATTACATCTAAAACAAAAGATACAAAGCTGTTGTTAGCTCTAAAACAGTAAAACAATGGACAATGCAGTCTTCAAGGTGATCTGAAAACACGGAAAAGTACCGGCACTAGTTGTCAAATACGATAGAAATTCATTTTTCGAGGCAAACTGGCAAAATTCTTATTAAGTATAATTTACTTCGGTTCGCAAATTTCTGGTGGACTTTTCTTTACTGAACATGATTACAAAGTTTCAACATGTTTCATAAAGGAAAATAAAATTTATAAGTGATTTAAAACAGCAAACTGGATTTTTATTTCGTAGCTAGTTCCAGGCCTTGTCCTCACGGTCAGATCACCTGGTTGTTCGGGTGGTTGTCCAGCAAAATTGTTTTAAAAATGAAAACAACCGTACATCCACATATTTAAAGTGCACACAACTCGAAATGTTTTTCTTTCAGAATCAGAAAAATGTTGTGCAGTGATTATCGCAGTGTATTTTTTAAACATGACGCTAAAACATGTTTCTTCGAAAACGTGGCCGTGATGCAAAACACTCCTCTATGGCTGGCAGCAAAATGGCGCCAAAAGCACGTTACTGAAGAGATGTATTTGACAACATGTGCAAATTCGTTCATCTCGAATTGATGCAAATTCGTTCCTAGGGGTGGGACAGTTTTTTCTCCACGTCCACTTTCTCAAAACTTCAAATAGCCCCCTTAGCATCATGTTTTTCAAAACCAAATTGTAAAGCGATAATCATCGGACTAAGAATCCTTTGATTCTGAAACAAAAAATTGCACATCATATGCACTTTAATGGGGTCCACTACTGAAAAACATTTTGTTCCGTTTCTTATGTTCTCATACTATATAGTTTAACTATGTTGTTACGTCCACATCCCTGATTTGAAAAATATGTTGTTAGGTGTAATAGTTGCTGTGGTTGCCAAAATAGAGTGTCGTCTCGGCTCAATTTTAAGCAATTTTGTATGCATGATTTCCAAAAAATATAAATGATAGAAACTTGAAACAACTTTGTTTATAACCAAAGACAATGTTTAGGAAGTGGACCTAAATTATTTCCATAACAAAACAAAAAGCCTTCTGAATTATATTTTTGAATGTTAAAACTGTGCATTCAATGTTTCAATATGTTGGCTAAATTACTGAAAATAGCTTATTTTTTATTTATCTCCAAAGCAGAGGGATGTTACCACGTGATCAGAAAGTTTCACATTTAAACATTGAGTGCCAGCAAAGTTACTGTGTTTGAAATGTGGAAAATTGGCCTTTTTAGCAGCCTGAGAAAATAACTTAATTTATGTTTCTTTTGCATATATTAATAACTTACTTGAGTGGTCAGTATTACAACCGTACCATCAATACGATAAAGGTGATTTTTTAATTAAGCAATGAAGCGGCTTCGCTCTTCTTTCCTTTTAGAAAATCTAGATGAAGAGGAGTTGTAACAAGCTGAACAAAACAGGTACCCCACCGCAAGCAAATTCCACCAGGCAACAAAACATTATTTGGTTTAATCCCCCCTTTAGTAAGTCCGTAAAAACTAATGTTGGTAAAACCCGTTCCTAAATCTTATTGATAAACACTTCCCGCCTTCAAACCCTCTTCACAAAGTATTCAACAGAAATAATGTAACAGTTAGCTATTCGTGTATGGAAAACATCAAATCGACCATCTCTAGCCACAACCACAAACTATTATCAGGCCCCCCAGCTGCTTCCGATCAATGTAACTGTCAAAATGTGAATCAATGCCCACTGAATGGAAAGTGTTTGGCAAAAAGCATCGTGTACAAAGCTGAAATAAGATCCCAACATGACGGATCAGTAAAACATACATCGGAATGACATCAAATACCTTTAAAGAAAGATACCGAAATCATGTAAAATCGTTTAGGCACCCCCACTACTCTCCAGAAACCGAACTGTCAAAATACGTGTGGAAATTAAAAAATGATTGTAAAAAATTTGCAATCTAATAAATGGTCGATCGTGAAGCGTGCGCAAGCTTATACTCCAGGTGGAAGTCACTGTAAACTATGTACCGAGGAAAAACTACAGATCATCAAGTTGAAGTCGAAGGACCTACTGAACAAACTAAACGAACTGTTTTCGAAATGCTGCCATAGAAACAAATTCAGCGCGTGCAATTTCAAGCGCACGCGGTAGACAACGTCAGCAAGTAGAACGCGTATCAAGTGAACCGTTGTGACAGTAACTTAAAACTCTGAGTAGCGATTTAATTAAAAGTATTATTAAGAAATGAAATAAATAGATATATTCGCTCTGCTATATTGATATCATCGAGCACTCTTCATATTTACAACAAAATTGTATCTTCATTCATTTATATATATATATATATATATATATATATATATATATATATATATATATATATATATATATATATATATATATATATATATATATATATATATATATATATTTCGTTTGTCTGAAATATCGTCGGATGAAAAATCTTTCAAACAGGCTACTCCTTTGTACCAGCAAGCACTTGATAAAAGTGGCTATAAACATGAGCTCACATTCAAGCACCCCTCATTTCAAACGAGTGATAAAAACTCAAGACACCGCAAAAGAAGCATCACGTGGTTCAACCCGCCATTTAGTAAGAATGTAGCAACAAACGTCGGCCAAAGCTTTTTAAGAATTATTGACGAGGAATTCCCTGCCAAACACCCCCTGCACAAGATATTTAACCGCAACACAGTAAAGGTTAGCTACAGTTGTATGCCAAATATTAAGCAAACTATTGACAGACATAACAAGTCCAAATTATCCAAATCATCTTCAACTGACAACGAAACTGCGTGCAATTGCCAAAAGAAAACTAAATGCCCTCTATCGAACAAGTGTAAGGTTAAATCAATCATATATCAAGCCACAGTCACAACCACCAATGAAACGTCCGACAAGCCTGCCCAAACATATATTGGACTCACAGAAAATTATTTCAAGACAAGATACGCGAACCATAAAGCGTCGTTTAATTCCTACAGCAAACGTAATTTTACTGAGCTAAGCAAGTATGTGTGGGAGTTAAAGGACAATAACATTGACTATATAATAAACTGGAAAATACTTAAACGTGCTAGATCTTATAACCCAGCTTCAGATAGATGTAACCTGTGCTTGTGGGAGAAATACTTTATCATATGTGAACCGACTATGGCTACTCTGAACAAACGAAACGAACTGGTCTCATCGTGCAGACATTATAAGAAATTTCTTTTAAAAAACATTTGAATAACAATATATTTGAATATTCCGCGCAATGTTGACCTGTCTGCGCTTTATTATAATGTTGTTAATATTTCCGCGTCCTGTCAGATTATCAAATACCATACTAATTGTTTTGCGTGCTCTGTAAATGGGATTAAAATTTTAAAGTCTTAACCATTTGTACATAAATATTGTAAGTTTTAACGAATAGTTATTAGGCTATTTTATCTGATGAGTGCCACATCTCGTGGTACGAAACTAGTTAGTAATAAAGATGCCTAGTGGAATTTGTTGAGTCGTATAAATAAATTATATATATATATATATATATATATATATATATATATATATATATATATATATATATATATATATATATATATATATATATATATATATATATATATATATATATATATATATATATAGGCGAGTGTCAGTAAATAAACTAAGTATAGAATCATATGAATAAAGTGCTCGATACAAAAGTAGAGCGAATATAAGCAAGAAACTTGAATCACTTCGTTTAAAACATGTTGCATGCCTAACGTACATCAAATTATCACAGCACACAACAAAACTATCCTTGACAAGCAGATTAAAGCCTCTGAGAATCCAACCAAAGAGTGCAATTGCCGCTACAAAGAGTCTTGCCCCCTCCAGGGAAAATGCCTAACAGAAAGTGTCGTGTACCAGGCCACAGTAACAAGAAAAGACAATCAACATAAAGAAACCTACGTTGGACTGACAGAAGGCCCATTCAAGACAAGATACAACAACCACACGAGCTCGTTCAGAAACGAAAAACACAAACATTCAACGGAACTGAGTAAATATATTTGGCAGTTGAAACAATCTAGCGTTGAATACTCTATCCGTTGGAAAATTTTAAGGAAATGTAAGGCCTACTCAAACAAAACAAAGCGCTGCAATTTATGTCTACACGAGAAGTATGTAATAATATATCACCCTAAGCTTAGCTCACTGAACTTAAGAAACGAACTTATATCAACATGTAGACACAGGAAAAAAATTCTGCTCTGTAGCCAGTAATTCTCTTTAAGATTTCCTGTGACGCCGACCATCCCAGATCAAGTTACCTTTAGGTTATTCATAACACCATGTAAATACGCGATATAATCATTCACCTGATGAGTGTGGCAAGCTCAGCTTGTCATACGAAACAAATTTGTCGTGAATAAATGTTTTAAACGAAGTGATTCAAGTTTCTTGCTTATATATATATATATATATATATATATATATATATATATATATATATATATATATATATATATATATATATATATATATATATATATATATATATATATATATATATATATATAGACAAGGAATAAAAATAAAACCATATATATGAAGAAAGTGCTCAATACCGAAGTAGAGCGGAATAGTTACTTCATAAAGTTTTATTCACAACAAATCTGTTTCGTATGACAAGCAATGCTTGCCACACTCGTCAGGTGATGATCGCGTCTGATGTTATGATCTACGGAAACTTCATATGTATGTTACAATTGACGTCGCGCGTTAAGGCCACTACTAAAAAGCGATACAGCGATACAACGATACAGCGATACACGGAGCCGGAGCCTGGAGCCGGAGCCTGGAGCCGGAACCGGAGCCGCGCGTAAATTATTCAAATTAATTAATTATTCAATAAATTATTGCTCTCAATCACCGCAGGAGACATTAGTAATTGTATTTTCAGGGGGGGGGGGCATATACTTAAAAATACCTATTATAAAGTGAAAATGCGAAGACTTAATTAAATAGATTTAAATGCAAAACAATAATTTGGTATATTTCTTCACATACTAGGTGGTTGACAATAATATTCATATAGATTGTAGGTCACTTCAAACATTCAGACTAACAGAAATTCGTCCAATGCCCTACGTCGATCCGCGCTTTGTATTTCACTGTTGACAGTAATAGGCTTCGCACGAAGTCGCGGTGTGAAAAGAGCAACTGTGGATATTCACTTTAATGTTACATTAATTCAAGTGTTAATTGTTTAAGGTATTATAGTCTGGTAGATTTCAAAATACGTGAAATACCAGCTTCATAAAAAAGCAAAAGACATGCGATAAGACAATGCTGACTAACAAAGTCGAGGGTTTGATGAGTATTTCCTTCCCCTCCCTTAGGTGTTTGTATAAGCGCATCATAAGTCGACACCACATGCACAAAATGCAGCATGGTTATCTAAAATTTGCAATTATCACGATAAGGACGTTTGTCGTTCAAGCGAAAGAAATATTCTATTTCTATCAGCATAATTAATCATAAATTAGCCTTCGTAAGTGACGCTTGCGTGCTAAAGAATGCCATTTTGATTTGTGAAACGCATATCATAGTCGTGAAACGATGTGGCAAACATATTTTGTGAGCGTGCTCACACTTTAATCAGAGGCACGACCACGACCTAGCGTGCTAGTAAAAGTTGAGAAGTCGCCTGTATGTAGTCAGTAAACTGTGCATGAATGAATTACACTCGTACTCACAAAGCAAATTTACGAGTTTATGAAAATAACAGGAAGGAAAACACATATAATTTTTAACAGCATATTAGGTTATATATATAATTAGGTCTTAAATATTATATAATTCCAGTTAATATTCTTGCGTTTAGAATTTAAAGCCATGATTGCTAAGTAAGTGAACGTGAGCCGGTTCAAGGTATGGTATTATATCATGGGGGGCAAACAAGTAGGACATGTAAAATAATTGTTGTTTCTTCCTTACACAGTTCTCGTTGTGATGGAAATAAACATTTCCTCGTCGTGCCATTTGCTCATTGTTGTGCATAAATGTTCGCAGCATGTTGGAAACAATAACCAAATCATGAGGTGGTTTACAAATATGGCCATTTATTTTAAGGCTTTGCGAACAACCAAAACAAATGTTTACTTGTTTTGGACAAAACTGCAGCATGTAAAGCCAAAATTATCCTGTTTGTGAAGTTGGGTTGGTTGGAACCGTAGCAGGAAATCTAAGAACAAAACTAGGTGATCCAACGTCCTGTAACCCAACTCTCGCTAATAGAGAGTTCTATATTATATATTCTTATATTCTTATAGAAAGATAGCAAATGCCAATGTAAAGGTTACAAAAAGTTGGTTTGATGCTTTGATCCGCGTTCAACAACGAAAACAACCAGTGATTACAATGGATTTTAACGCTTCGCAACTATCTCATCATGTCATATTTCAGTGGAACCTTTATTAAGTGGCATCGTATTAAGCGGTTAACCGTTGTTAAGCGGTCAGCCAAAGGCACAAAAATTTCATAATATATATCAATACTATCTAAGTGAGCTTTGTTGAACGGTCACTTCTGTCGAGCGGACTGGGTTACCTTTTCAACGGTCGCTTTGTGTGTTGTGTACGGGATTTTGTCATTCGAAATACGGTAACATTGCTTTGATTGAAATGTGAGCGTGCGCGGATTGACGATTTGGTACAAACAAGCGATCAGCGTGTTTTCCTACTGTGTTTTTTTGCAAGATCTGAGATTTCCCAGTCACTTAATTTTAGTCTATATGCATGTGCATGTGCATGTGGTGAACACCTAAGGGAGGGGAAAGAAATACTCGTCAAACCCTCGACTTTATTAGTCAGCATTGCCTTAATATCCCGTGTCTTTTGCTTTTTCATCAAGCAGGTATTTTACGTATTTTGAAATCTACCAAACTATAATACCTTAAAGAATTTACACTTGAACTAATGTAACATTAAAGTGAATATCTACAGTTGCTTTTTTCACAACGCGACTTCGTGCGAAGCCTATTACTGTCAACAGTGAAATACAAAGCGCGGTTCGACGTAGGGCATTGGACGAATTTCTGTTAGTCTACAATCTATATGAATATTATTGTCAACCACCAAGTATGTGAAGAAATATACCAAATTATTGTTTTGCATATGCTAGCATTTAAATCTATTTAATTAAGTCTTCGCATTTTCACTTTATAATAGGTATTTTTAAGTATATGCCCCCCCCCCCGGAAAGTGCAATTACTAATGTCTCCTGCGGTGATTGAAAGCAATAATTTATTGAATCATTAATTAATTTGAATAATTTACGCGTGGCTCCGGCTCCAGGCTCCGGCTCCGTGTATCGCTGTATCGTTGTATCGCTGTATCGCTTTTTAGTAGTGGCCGCTAGAGATGGTCGATTTGATGTTTTCCATACACGAATAGCTAACTTTTACATTATTTCTGTTGAACACTTTGTGAAGAGGGTTTGAAGGCGGGAAGTGTTTATCAATAAGATTTAGGAACGGGTTTTACCAACATTAGTTTTTACGGACTTACTAAAGGGGGGATTAAACCAAATAATGTTTCGTTGCCTGGTGGAATTTGCTTGCGGTGGGGTACCTGTTTTGTTCAGCTTGTTACAACTCCTCTTCATCTAGATTTTCTAAAAGGAAAGAAGAGCGAAGCCGCTTCATTGCTTAATTAAAAAATCACCTTTATCGTATTGATGGTACGGTTGTAATACTGACCACTCAAGTAACTTATTAATATATGCAAAAGAAACATAAATTAAGTTATTTTCTCAGGCTGCTAAAAAGGCCAATTTTCCACATTTCAAACACAGTAACTTTGCTGGCACTCAATGTTTAAATGTGAAACTTTCTGATCACGTGGTAACATCCCTCTGCTTTGGAGATAAATAAAAAATAAGCTATTTTCAGTAATTTAGCCAACATATTGAAACATTGAATGCACGGTTTTAACATTCAAAAATATAATTCAGAAGGCTTTTTGTTTTGTTATGGAAATAATTTAGGTCCACTTCCTAAACATTGTCTTTGGTTATAAACAAAGTTGTTTCAAGTTTCTATCATTTATATTTTTTGGAAATCATGCATACAAAATTGCTTAAAATTGAGCCGAGACGACACTCTATTTTGGCAACCACAGCAACTATTACAACTAACAACATATTTTTCAAATCAGGGATGCGGACGTAACAACATAGTTAAACGACATAGTATGAGAACATAAGAAACGGAACAAAATGTTTTTCAGTAGTGAACCCCATTAAAGTGCATATGATGTGCAATTTTTTGTTTCAGAATCAAAGGATTCTTAGTCCGATGATTATCGCTTTACAATTTGGTTTTGAAAAACATGATACTAAGGGGGCTATTTGAAGTTTTGAGAAAGTGGACGTGGAGAAAAAACTGTCCCACCCCTAGGAACGAATTTGCATCAATTCGAGATGAACGAATTTGCACATGTTGTCAAATACATCTCTTCAGTAACGTGCTTTTGGCGCCATTTTGTTGCCAGCCATAGAGGAGTGTTTTGCATCACGGCCACGTTTTCGAAGGAACATGTTTTAGCGTCATGTTTAAAAAATACACTGCGATAATCACTGCACAACATTTTTCTGATTCTGAAAGAAAAACATTTCGAGTTGTGTGCACTTTAAATATGTGGATGTACGGTTGTTTTCATTTTTAAAACAATTTTGCTGGACAACCACCCGAACAACCAGGTGATCTGACCGTGAGGACAAGGCCTGGAACTAGCTACGAAATAAAAATCCAGTTTGCTGTTTTAAATCACTTATAAATTTTATTTTCCTTTATGAAACATGTTGAAACTTTGTAATCATGTTCAGTAAAGAAAAGTCCACCTAAAAATTTGCGAACCGAAGTAAATTATACTTAATAAGAATTTTGCCAGTTTGCCTCGAAAAATGAATTTCTATCGTATTTGACAACTAGTGCCGGTACTTTTCCGTGTTTTCAGATCACCTTGAAGACTGCATTGTCCATTGTTTTACTGTTTTAGAGCTAACAACAGCTTTGTATCTTTTGTTTTAGATGTAATTTTGTGTCACATTTCAAGTAGTCACACATGTGTAACCACCAAGGCAACAAGAAGTAGGCCGAAAGAAGCAACCGATTATGAAAAAGGCCATAAAGATTTGTGTAAGAACTCGTGGCAGGATAATTACACTAAACTTCATCAGAATTTGATTGAAACAAATCAGAAGTTCCTTATATATACTTGCCGGTTTGGGGGGTGGGGGAATCGTGTCATAATAATAATGGAATATTTTAATTTGGCGGTTATCGCCAAACGAGCGTTTCTTATGAATTGTGATCATCCGTTACCCTTGGAAAACTATTTATTGCCACGAAACATTAAATGGAATTACACAGTTAATCGAAGACGGCTAACTATTAGGCATGAGACAAAAATTGTCTTAGATAATATCACGGACCCTTCCGATCCAACAGCCTTCGATCAATTCTTGAGCAACGGTGCGGAAAACAATCCGAATTTGGTGGTAGGAAACAGTCGACAACGATGGGCTAGCAATCCAGTAAAATACGACCCGTCAGTTTGGCCAAATTTCCGTCAGATGATGGGATGTAACTTTTATTATTTGTTTAAAAAATCAGATATGATGCAGAAAAGTTTGGATGAGTGGAAAGAAAAACTAGGATTTAATGAGAACATTGTCATTGGGATACACATTCGGGAAGGAGATGTAGTTTTCTACAGAGGAAGTAAAGATAAGAGATTTAGAACTGAGGACGATATTAAGTTTAGCTTTATTTGTGCTGAACAAATCCAGGAAGAAATTGAGAAAAAGTACAATACTGACAAGGTAATTTGGTTCCTTGCCGCTGATTCGGTAAAACGAAAGATCAGTGTTAAGCAGAAATATGGAAGCAAAGTAAGGTTCATTACTGGTCCTGTGAATCATGTTGTTCATTTAAGAAGAGAAACTAGAGATTCAGCGTATTTGTCAGTGTTTCTTGATTTTTTTCTATTACAAGAAGCGGACTACAGGCTTTATACTACACCGTCTTCATTTGACAGAGCAATAGATATGATAACTCTAGGTACGAACCATTCCTCTAGAACATTGGAGGATGGTCAACGCCATTGTGTAATACCACCATCTTTGAAAGACTAAATGAATGACTCCGATCTCAAATGTAAAAAATATCAAAAGTAGTGTTGAGAATTTGTGTTACATGGTGCTAAGATAGCTCTGTTCTCTTGCTCAAAACAGGTGTTAAAGTAACACCCTCGCAGGTGAATATATTTTTGCGTTCTAACATTCTACAGGCCACATATAAAATATATGCTTTCTATGCAGGGAGCATTTAAATTATGTACGAACGTTTTAACACGTACGAATAAATTTTATATGCGCCCTGTACAGCTCGCTGTAGAATATGCAATTAAATTTTCGTATTCTTGGTTCCAGACTTGTATATCATGATGAGGATACGTCAACCGGCACAGGGAAAGTGATGGTCTTTAAAGAATTGATAAAAGATATGATGCCACTGCTCAGAAGCAATTTATCAAAGAGGTGACATTACTTAAAACGCTCGAACATCCTAACGTTTTGAAGTTTATTGGCATTTTATAAAAAAACAAAATATTAGTTATAAGTTAGAATGTTTTCGCTCTGTGTGGGGAATTCTTTAAGAACCATCACTTTCCCTGGCCAGAAAACTCATATACAAAATTAATTTATGAAATAGAATTATATACATTTAGAACTGTTGTCTGTGTATGTGTATGTCAACGTTCATAGCATGCATAACGTCCAATGGGGAGCTGGTTCGCACACGTGTATTTTGTTGCAATAAAATGAAAGAAAATTTGTGTACGTGTAAAAATATAAACTACGATTTATATTTTTCGATCAAGCAACCAAAAACTTCAATTAATATATATACTAGAAATACATGCATGCAGCAACCCTTCGCCACTAACTAAGAGCATGCAACTAAATTTTCGGAATTACATGAAGTACTTGTATAGGTTGTTGTCATAGCAACACGGCAATTGTTATTCTTTCTGTATATATATTTTGTCAAAATGATAAAATATTGAGTTTTTAATCCTTGTTTTATTGACAATTTTTTTAAATGGCACAACATCTGTCATCGGTATGTTATTACGCCTAATGTAAGCTTAAATTTGGTATAAAATACGTCCCATTAATTACATTAATAATAAGAAAACAGTCTTGCATTTACCAAACATAAACTTACTCTGGAATTTACACAGTGAATAGACCATAGGCGGCCCAATTCAGTGTGCAGTTTCATATAGAGATCAGTAGCGTATTGTTTAGATATATGTAAACAATACGCTACTGATCTCTATATGAAACTGCACACTGAATTGGGCCGTCTATGAATAGACTGGATGATTACGGCTACGCCGGCCTTTATAAAGCATTAAAACACAAGTACAAATACGCATTATCAACAAACTTGCCTTGTGTTTCACGCCATAGTCAATTGTTTGCGCTTCTCTGTATTTTCCCCGAATTAATCTCTCTTCAATCTTCTTCGGCAGTCTCCTCGAGCCTTTGTCGTCGTCTACGCTCGTTTCGCCTTGCTAAACGTTCTACTTCCTCGTTTTCCTTTCGCTGCTTGCTTGACTCCATATTTGTTGACCTGATAAATGCTTTTTATTTAATTTTTACAACAATAAATTGTTAAAGTTCCCAAAACTTTTTGCAAAAGTACAAAATATTATAGTGCAAAAAGCTAACTAAAGTTAAAAATTTTTTTAACAGTTGAATAACTTGAATTCGTGATTAATCAACGACAATAAATTTTAAATCTGGCCAATCAGTGTTAGCCATCAATGAGAGTCCGCCATATTGTTGAGATCAGTCATGATGACGTCATGACATACCATTTTTACTACCCAACTACCACGAGCAACGACTTTGAACTCCGCTAATACGAAATAGTAACCCTCACCCCGTGCTTACGCCCAGAACGGCGCTTCGCGCCGTTGGCTCGGGGATTAACAAGGGCAGATTTCGTTCTTAGCCAATTAGCGCGTTTGTTGATATTTTGGCCTTCGACCAATCAAAATGCTTGAAATTAGAAATAATAAACAAAAGGAGCGGGGAAAAAGTATCGTCTTTAAAGGCTTTCGTGAGCTTCAATTTTTACATTTTTTGTCTAAAACCAAAAGGATATAACAAAACAGAAATATATCTTTAATTTTGTGGTCGGACTTTTTTAAATTTGACCCAGAACCCGAAATATCAACGTTTGAATTTACACCATAATCGCGCTCTATTGCGTTGTTATATAATTCATTCGATTGATGATTTTTTAGAATTACGCTGGTGATTTTCGCAAGGTTTTGCATTTAGTATTTTTGTTTGTACCTCTGTGCCGTGTGTTATGGGAGATGCGTCGTCAAGTTTGATCAATGACGACAAAAGTATCGTATGATCGCATTCTTATCCGGTACAACCTGTTTGTTGTTTTCCTCGAGACTTCCCCCGCGCATGCGGATGTTCGTCCGATCACTGATGTTTGGAAACAGTACGCATATGCACACGATATGAATAACGAAATGCAACGTTTACCTTCAGCGCCGATTTTATGAGATGTCAGGTCATTGCCACATTCGAATTCTTTGCAGCAAATTGTTTATAGTTTGTTCTAATTCATCGACCTCCTCCCCGATTGAACCTCGAGCTCATCAGCATCGTCGTCCTCTGTGCCATCATCTGTTTTGTTTTCTGCGCCACTTTCTTGCCCCTCGTCGTCCACAGTTTCATTTAGATTGTGGTGGAACACAGCGTCGTTTGCCACCTTGCCAAGGCTGTCGACTTTTTCCTTTAACGTCGATTAACAAATCTTGCAAACGCTGATATCAGGCAAGACGCATTCAATATGAAAGGAATGGCCATAACCACGAAATACCTTCCGCAAGGGATTTTCCTTGTTACACTCAAGTAAATCGCATTTTCTGTGGAACAAAACAGTAAGACTTACAAGTAAAGTCATTTCTATCGAATTTACTTATGTTTTATAAAGTAAAGATGAACTGCCAAATGAATATTTTTATTTATTTTTTATTAATTTTTTTTTCTTAATATTTTGTAAAAAATCTTGGGTATTCATGTATATATACTCTCCTTAGAGCTGTGGCAATGGCACTAATGTAGCATTAATAGGACAAATTGCTCTGATATTATAGTTCTGATATCTTGTCTAACCTTCACCCCTTTCCTTGCTCTCATACACCTCTGACATAAAGAAGGTTGATACTTTTGCACAATTTACCTTGCAGGATTTGGAGATTGCTGAACAGTTGTGAAACCAAGAGGCAAGACTTGATTGCTGACAATCATTTTTCCAAACAAATTTGGGAGGGTCCACTTGGTGAGATATTTGGGTTGCCGTTTAACTTGAGGTTGCTGGACTGCCATGTTAGGGTTGTTAATGCATTCAAACTTGCTGGCGATGAATTTTGCAGCCTTTGCTTTCAAGATATATATTGACTCTCTTGGCACCATATTTGCACAAGATACTGATGCAAGATTTCAAACATGGAGTGGGCATTATCTTTCCAGTGCTGAAACAAGGACAACATAACAAGTAAAGCTTTGTTGTAGTGACGTCTGTGAAAAACTACGAACATGATCCAACAGTGAAGCACAGACTGGCAATAAAGATCATAGCTGTTGCACTTAAATACAATGGAATAAATGCTTAACACAAGAGGAACATATTTGTCAAGCAGATTGACCAAGGTGAGATATTCGATATTCTTGCACTTCTCGAATACTGATAAAACTGTGTCTCTGATAAGTGCCCATCCTCCATAGATAACCTCTAGCAATAATGATATTCGCCAAACTTTAGGTTTCTTTGCTAGCTTTACCTTTTCCCCAAATAAGAATGAATATAAATCAGCAGCTATTTTATGAAATATGAGCAATACACATTCTTTTGCATTTAGGGAAATATGCAGAGGACCAATCATAGGAACAACACTCTGGAGAGCTGCAGGCAATGACGGAGTAGACCAACCTTCGAATATAGAATTGCATCGGCCAGTCACCAACAAATGTAGAAATGAAGTTATCAAGGTATAGTTGTAGACCACTAGATAGCATTTTGTTGACAGCAGTTAGAACATCTTCACACGACTTGAGTGGCATTTCAGTGATGTCAACAAGTTTGGAATTATCCATGCACCTCATCCCTCTAGCTCAGTTTGTTGATAGTCGTGCGTCACAAGCTATTGACGCTCAGATTCTGGACTAAAATATTTTTGAATATGTCTTGGATATTTTGTGCAGGTTGTTGGAAAGAAAGGTTTTCATGTTAGAAATGTCCACAGGGGATTTTGGCAATAAATCTACTTTATCCAGGCGCACTGCTTTTATGTTGGGAAACACCTTTATGAGAAATGTAGACATGTGTATGGCATTTGTTTGTTTTTTAGACTCCGGTCGATGCATGGTATGAATGTTGTGATAGTCATCGATACAAAATATGAGAAACTGCTCATTTTCTACTGCTGATTCAATAAAGCTGGCAACAGTAGTTGAGTGTGATGCTGAGGACAACTTTGCTTTGGCTTTTACACTAGTGTGCGGATGCGCTGCAATACCAAGATTTCTTAGTGACTGTAGTCCTTGTTCACTTATACCAATTGCTGAAGAGTTCTGGACAATGCCACTTGGAATGCATAAGATCTTTGGGACTGTGAATATATCATGATATAGATGACAACCATTGTTCGCAATTTGCTAAGTTTTTTGCGCTCAGTGGACATTCGATCCGAGCATATGGCATCATTTATGCAGCTGTGGAGATTTTCAGCACCAGCATCCTTCTTGGCTGGGTGAACTTAAAGTGATTGTTGTTGCATTGCTAAATTGACTATAATCCTCATAATGTATAGTGTCTTGATTGTGTACAGTTTCAGACTCACTTGCTGCTGCTGTGACATCACTACCAGTACTTTTGCAATTTGGCTGTTCTTGCTCAAAGTTCTTGTCAGATTGTTGACTGGTGTGGTGTTCAGTTGAACACTCAGCGCTCATAAACTATATAGTAATGGATCATATATTCCATTTATTACACTCATTGTTGCATTAATTTTGAGTTTATTTAAAGTAGGGCAATGACTTACTCTTAGTATGTCTACTGACCCCCTCCCCCCCCCCCCCCTCTTGGACCACCAGTCATTGCAGATGCAACCATTTTTTCATTGAATTGCATCTTTAATTTAGTGTTTGGGCTAGAGGATAGAACTGATTCTCAACATTTGAAATAACCTTTTTAACCCTGAAAGTCAGCCACCCGCTGCGGGATGACTATGACTCAATTTGGTCATGCAGCATCATGAAAAGAATTTACAGATACTTGGTGCCACAGAGAGTGTGCATAGGTAAAACCTAAGTATCAGGTTAGTAAAGGTATCTAGCATGTCAAACCCAAAGCTTAAGAAGTAAGGGTTAGGTTTGTATTTTTCTGGGAAATTTGAACTGTGAGCAAGTTGAAGAACAAAAAATGAAATATGTGATTTTAGACTTAAAGTTCGAACGTACATATAATGAAATACCTAAACCTTAAATTTCCATACCTGGCTCTCCTGCAAACTATTTTTTAATCATCAAGTTCATCTTTTGTAAAGAATTTAGTAATTTTTCGATTCATAGAACATTTTTTTAGACATGTCGAGCAAAGATGGTATATTTTACGGCGGATTTTTTTGCCTAACTCTGCCTCGACATATTGCTGTAAAGCACTTGCCACTGTAAGAAAACCATGGGCCTGAACATTAATAACTTTACTCTTATTATTTTTCGACCAAGTTTCATGAAGAAAATTCTTAAAAACCCTTTTAAATTTTGGCATTATAGACTCCAAGCTTTTCGAAAATTGAGTGGTAAAAAGCAGTCTATTTTTCCTGCTATTTTCTCACGAAACACATACGATCTTGGGGAAATCCCCCAAGCAGAAATCCCATTTTAGCATTCAGGTAGAAGAAATACATCGTTCAAATAAACTTTGCGTGATTTCTTGTTGCATTTTGTGCGTACATACTGCCTTAACAATACTCCTGTGTCAAACACAAGTTGAGAAGTAAAGACAAGGGGGAGACGTGCAAAAATCACCAGCGTAATTTTAAAAAATCATCGATCAAATGAATTATATATCAACGCAATAGAGCGCGATTATGGTGTAAATTCAAACGTTGATATTTCGGGTTCTGGGTCGAATTTAAAAAAGTCCGACGACAAAATTTAAGATATATTTCTGTTTTGTTATTATCCTTTTGGTTTTAGACGAAAAATGTAAAAATCGAAGCTCACGAAAGCCTTTAAAGACGATATTTTTGCCCGCTCCTTTTGTTTATGATTTCGAATTTCAAGCATTTTGATTGGTCGAGGGCCAAAATATCAACAAACGCGCTGATTGGCTAAGAACGAAATCTGCCCTTGTTTCGGGGATAATAATTAACAAATAGATTTCATTTTTGCGTGCGTCTGTACTGTAATAGATCACAGATGACGTCATAGCGTGTGAAGAACAAAAAAGTACGCACGAGACGCAGTCGAGTGCGTGACCTTTTGTCCTTCACACGCTATGGCGTCATCTGTGATCTATTACAGTACAGAAGCACAAAAAAATGAAATCTATTTGTTTTATATCATAATAAAGTTGAAAAAAATCATGCGAAGACCCGCGAAATAAATTAGCTAAATAGGATCACGCTATCAGCTGACGTCATCCGTGCGTGTGTACTTTAATAACACACAGCTCGCGACCAATGAAAATGCAGAATGAACACGTATTATTATATAACTTTAGTTACATTATTTTTAGCTTTGTGAAAAACAATGTCAACTAAAAGGCTACAGCATTTCTGGTAAATTTTAATTGGAAATAACAAATATCAAGTTTTCACCCCCCCGTATTTGAATAGAATTTCCTTTTTGTTCGCAAATGCTTTCCTTATTGGATAGCCAGTCTGTCCATTTTAATTAGTATCTTTGTCCAGGTGTATGAGACACTAAAACTGTTTTAGATTTCGTGGTTTACATGCCAAGAATTAAACTAAAAATGACGGCGCCTTTTGGCCTCAGGACAGAATTTTTTTGCTTCTTAACGATTCTATATTGACAAGAACGACCATAGTTTAAACTATGGAGACCAACTAGAACATCAAAAGCTCAATATCCTGAGATTTCCTGGGATTTACTCATCGAATGTTTTGGTACACAAGCCGGAAAGAGCTTCATCTACTGAAAAAAAAAACTTAAGAAGAAATCGTTGTCCCATGAAATAATGTTGATTGATAAAAACCGACACAACCATGTAATGCTCAAACTCATTATTCAATGTTCTATAAAATTAGGATTAAAACTGGTGAGTTGCAATCAATTAATAACTGGGGTGACCAACTTTCCTTCATTTATGTGCATGTAGTAGCTACGTAAATTTTCGGATTTGCGATTGCCCATCCGACTGGTTCTGTGTCAAGATGTCCAGTCGGACTTACGTACAAGCATTAAGCAAGCATGCGCATGCCAGTCAAATATACTAGACTATAAAACTTCAATTAGATAAGGATGTAAAAATGAGCACTATGAATTGCGAAGTATACATTTGCAAATAGAAATTGTTGCTATAAGAAAGAAATGGTTTGAAATAGAATTAAGAATTAAAAAACGAGTCGCGTGGCTTTATGGTGTAATGATGTACAATGGGAGAATGGTGGGAGAATACGAGAGAATCTTGTAAAACATGAGGCGTAGCCGAGGGGATCATTACATCCCCGAGAGGGGGATTATTACACCATAAAGCACGAGACGAGCTTTTTCAATTCTTTTGTAATATAAGAAGAAATTATAGGGCAAAATTTATTTATTACATCAATAATGAAATTCTCTTTACATGTCATTTAAGATGTTGCTTAGCAACAAAGACAGCTCTCTTCGAACGGCGCGACAACAACATAGTCAACAGTACTTAGGCAAATTCGTGCGCATAAACCTTTCAAAAACATCTAAATAAAATTTGCCAACCGTTACAAAGGAGCTTGAAAATATAACATAAAGTTGTCAAACAATTAATCAGTGCTCGATTTAAACCCGATCTGGACGATGCCTAAAGAGCAAGAGGTAAACAATCCGCCGGTCAAGGCCGTGGAATAATTGTGCTGCTCTTTGTTTGTCATCGAACTTAATTGGAGAGGATAACGCCAAAGTTTCCTATTGAAGGTACTGCGGAGTGGATATCTAGTAGTTAAGATTTTCGAATATATGGGTGCAATATAAAAGTGTCGCACAATTTTTTGTAATTTTGCTTGAATTTCATGTGTCCTGTAAAGTCATTGCATAAAAAAAAACTTATGGCAAAGGCAGTTAAAATGGAAAATGATTAAATTTACCTTGTGGAAAACAGTTTCTGTTCTTACTATTGTCTGTAGTCTTTTGTAAAGTGTGTATTTAAAAGCCAAGTTTGTTTTTGTACCTACCTTTAAAAGTAGAGACAGCCATAAATGTTGAATTTTTAGTTGTCCTTGACTGGCGACTTTCCAGCAAGAAATTTAGCCCTCTTTTTGAAATTTTTGTAAACATTCCTTTGCTAGCATCAACGCTTAATTGGCTTTATTTCAAATTTTTAACTCGTTTTGAGCAATTTTGGACTTTAATTTTTAAATTTATAATTTTTTTACTTTTCAATAAGTGGCGGGAAATTTCAAAAGCTACAGCACAAGGGTTAGCGTGCATTATGCTGATTACACCCTCACAATGCACGTGCGTTAGCCAATCAAATTGCTCGTTATATCGCAGTTATATTATAAATATAAATAGAATTGATGTGTACCTAACTGACTAACTTGCATTTTATTTTCAGTGGTAAATTTATTTTCAGCGCACAATTGTAAATTGATGTGTTATCTGCACAAATAAACATAATTAACTAGCGCATAAAAAGGTGTAGCTCAAATACATTTGCATAAAATTTTCCGTGTTGGTCGTAACTGTCTTCTCTTGCTCAAAAGCCATTCTAGCTATGGTATTAGTGTCTCTGTTCAAAATTGTATTATTTTTCGACGTATACATGCCAAAGTTGGACAAAAACAGCAGCAACTTTTGCTTTCTTAACAGAATGTTTTTGCTCTGTAACGGTTCCATTAACAGGATCCGCAACTTAAAGAATTGGGAACCTTAAAAATGCGATTTCCCACAATTTAGACATCGTATTTTTGTGGTATTTATGGCAATCCTATGGCACATGAGAGTTTTGTGTGTAAAGGAGCGGCTTCCCCGTTTACATGATCATTTCTGCTCATTTAGACTTAAGAATTTAAGCTACAACCTGTAGTCTTACAATTTTGTTATTTTATCATGACAGACGACCATGTCTTTATGTATTTTGGTAAATTCTAGCCGAAAACATAAATATAGAGGGTCAATAATTAGATTACCAAAAATCTGGAACAATCAGGATAAAATACTATTCAAAGGTTTGAGAAATGAGAGCTTGAAATCATGTGAAATTACAAACCTGAAATTTCAACAAAACTTTTTTCTTTTAATTCAATTTCCCATGTTCGTATTCACTTCGAGCAGGATCAATGACGTCATTGACACATTGAAACGTTATGGTAACTCCAAAAAATTACATACTGGGGAATTTATCTTGGAGAAATCCTAACCGGAATTGATTCTAGCTTTTAGTTGCTTAAACATGCAGTTTGGCCGATACTTTTAAAAAGCAATAAGTAAGTTGGTTTTATATCACGTTTTTCTTGACCACTGACACTGTCAGAATTTCCAGATAAAAAGAACTTTTATGTGCTTTGACGCTTTCATTTAACTCCAATAAACCCATCCAAACTAACATTATGTTGCTGAATCAATTTCTGAAGCACAGGATCTTGGCTAGCGGTTTCTGAAAATTAATCATGATGGATTCTTCGATAATGACACCTTTATTAGGTGCATTACTATGTTTAATTGATTTAATGGTGCCTGACGTGCAATAACTTTAGCATAATTATGTAAAGTCATTACTTATAAAATTATGAGAATCATTTACTAACAGACTACAATCACCATTGTTAAAAGTACTCACCGATTGCTCTGTGTTTATAGTCTTAACACCATCATCGTCTTTTCCATCACAAACAACCGCCCATTTTCATTGCCAGCATGTAAATTTATAAGTTCAACATGCGGATCACACTTATTCAACAATATTTTAATTGCTTCTTCATTAGATAGTTGCCCATGTTTAAGCTCCAGGATTTCCGCCAAAGTAACAGCCGTTTCACTTGAATGACTGCACATATATGTACAAATCTCCATTTTCAGTTGGTTTGCTTTTGCTCCTTCGATAAACAGAAGGATTTTATTTTTTTCTCCAAAAAATTGAAACATCCTCTACAGCTAGGGCGAAAACTTTTTTGTCACCTCGAGAGACCAAACATCATTCAGCTTCAGTGACTCAGCGACAAACTGCTTTAATGATTCAGACTAGCCGACTTTCGGATCGATTCAGTTATACTTAATTTCTCCAATACCTGGCGGGTCGTCATTGGCAAACTCTGACAACAAATGAGCCAGATTTCGAGGACTAGATAGCAAACTAACTGATTTTTGACTTAAGCTAGTGGAACGTCTAATAGTACGTCTGCTCTGCATGACTGCACGTGATGTTGATCGTCCCAATATCGATTACGTCCCAATATCGATTACGTCCCAATATCGATTACGTCCCAATATCGATTACGTCCCAATATCGATTACGTCCCAATATCGATTACGTCCCAATATCGATTACGTCCCAATATCGATTGTTCACTAGTGAACGATTGATGTTCACAAATTTCGCGACAATTTTGTTCTTTGTTTAAGGACATGAATGGATAAAAGCACACTGTGATGGCACTCAGAAGGACCAATTTCTATTAACAGGTCTGCTTTTCAACAAAAGACCGTTTTGCGCAAATCATTTTGAGTCATGTAATCTTATGCGTGTTGTACGTACTCAACATATCTTGTCTACAAATTTGAGATGATACAGATAACGGTTTCAAACCTATTTAGTTCTAGTGCTATCCCTATAAAATCACATTGACGTGGTAAGTCTTTGCAGCAATGCTACTGGCCTGAATAAACGGAATGGATTTATTTTTGTGAGAAAATACACAGACAATTAAGTTTTTCGATAACGCGCGCTAACGTCACGAGTGCATTATATTTCTAAATTGCCCTCCAAGTCACACTACATAAACTAACAAGGCACAATGTGAACTAAACTAACAAACTATAACTCAAATAGTCAGAGAGGCAGAGGTAATTTTACCTACCTTCTCGAGGTGCAAATCAATTTTGCTCTTAAATTGTCCGTTGGATGCCTTATATCACAATTCTGAGTGTTGTTTGGCCCGGTTTATCTTTTGGGCTTCGGTTAACACGTTTTTATTCAGTTTTATTATAAAACTATTATGTGGTCAAAAATAGTAAACTTTCAAATTCGCTCATTTGAAAAATGACTTGTATCACGAGAAAGCTTACAAAAAACAACATATAAGACATTATTACGGGCACCCTTGTTTTTCAAGCCGTTTTTGAGTTATTGCTGCCTCAAAATGGGAAAGTGTCCTAAAATGGGGCTAATTTCCTGAGCACTAGTCGGAAAATAAGTTTTCAAACGCTCATAACTCAACAAAAATGTGAAAAGTAAACGTAACCATAATAATGAGTCATATGTAATTTTTTATCACCTTTTTGATAATGTAAGTGGTTTTTCCAAGAAATAAATCTGAAATTTCTCCTTTCTTGACAATAATATAGTTTATAGAAAATTTTGGGAAAAACGTGTTGGTTGGAACCCACAAGAAATTTTATCGTGTTCAACATGCAGAAATATATTTATTAGATCTAAAGGTACAATATAAACATAAAATGAAATTGCCCCTCGGTATGGTAAGTTAACATACATTTTTGTACCTCTGCCTCCCCGACTAAAATAACATTGTAAGTAAAAATTACATTGCAAATTATCTTGTGTATTAAACAAGACCACAGGAGCTATAAAGACTCATTGTTTACAGTAAACTTTCTCTCAGAAGTAGCCAGCTTTATACCACAAATGAAACTTTCTAGATGAGACTTTTTATAAAGGATACGTACGGCAAAAGTCGATAAAAAAGGTAATCAAACTTTAAAGTGCTCTGCCGCGATCATTACTTAAAATACAGAAACCATTTTTACGCAGGCGGAAATATCAGGCTTTTAGCTATTGATTGATACCAAGTTTGTGAAATTTAAACAGGAATTGAGCATAACGAATCAGATGAAAATAACCCGTCGAAATTTTTCACTACATATTTTCATTTCAGAACAATGGAAAATGCTTTTAATCATCTACCTGTTACAAAAAAAGAAAGGTAGCTAATAATTATATAAGATGCATTAATTTTGACCAGCAAACGGGATTAAATTTCAACAGGTTCTCGCCAAATTCTCAAATTAAAATTATAAAATACGATTTCGACCGGCAATTTTTATCTCAATTGTACAATAATGATGACAATTTTACAACAATGATGGCATTCAAAAGCTTAGTCTTTCTAGCAGTTACTTTTGAACAATTGTTTCTGTATTTTAAATATGTTAAATATTAAGCGCTCTAGAGCACTCCAAAGTACAATTAATTTTTCTATACACCCTGTATATACGTGCATGAAACATAATGCAAACACAATGCATATCACGTCAAAAATGTATGAGCTCATACGATGACCATTGTGGCTACAGTTGCACAGTTTACACAAAAGTTGATTTGAAAAATATTCAAAATATATGTTCATCATATCCTTACATTAATTATGCAGTAGGTATATATGTGCTGGGGTACAAGCAGCAATTGCAATTCTTGGTGAAATATTTGAATGACAGATACGTTAATGTGTTTCAACGATGTGCAAAATCCACCAACGACTGCAGCTAAGAAGGAGTCTTTATGTGTGATTAGGCATACGTTACCTCGATTTTCTCAGCTAATACATCGATGTTGAAAATTATTTGCAAAAAAAAACTGACAAGATGGGTATTTTAAAAGCCATTTAAAATACTCTAAATTCGTCCTAATGTTCGTGTTTTAAAGATGCCGGGTTTGAAGCCGAAATTTAGAAATACTATTAAAGTCGTCTTTGCCCAAGCAGCGTACAATCTGCCCTGATATTTAATCTAATTGTTTATGCACACAAGGCGTGCTTAATTAGTGCAAATTTTAGCGTTCTCTAATTTTGTCTTGCAAAAAAATCAGGGTCGTCTTGAAGCACAAAATTACTACAGTTTGACTTCGTGAAGTAAAACTCTAGGTAATAGGCATGAAAAAAGCCACAAAACGTGAACGGCTACAAATCAATACGTAGCTAACTGATACATTTTGCATACATTTATCGAGACACCTCAGTTAAACTACATTGACAAATTTCCGATTTTAAACCGCGATTTTGAATTTGAAAACTCATTACTTATAGTAATGCCTATACAAGTGCAAAGCTAAGCACAATATTTTTAATATTTTCTTCATCAGTATCCATTGTGAACCAGATAAACCAGTTTTTAATGGGGCGGGCTACGTTTTGTCCACGCCTTGTATATGCAACCTCCTCCATAAGACACTCTTTATATAATTATAGTGTATGGCGTGCAAAAAGATTGTGCTACCTGCATACCCAAGTTTTTCATGTTAACAATATTTTTGGTACAATAAAATTAATATGATGGGAAAATTGATAAAAAGTCTAAACCAATAAATCAATAAATCAAGGATTTGGTTCTGCAGTTTTATACTGCTGATTAAAATAAAGAGTTATATTTTATTAAGAGTACAGAATACCCGTGTTTTTATATGGTTTAAATCAATCTGTTTTGTGTAAGTGCATCGTAGTTGTAACCTTCGAGTTGAGGACATTTGGAAGTGGTGTCGAAGTTGACGTTACACATTGTTCCAGTAAGCAAGTCTGACTCTCGGACCAAAGTGCCTCCGCCACACCCACAGTTAGTTGCAATACATACTATTCTAAATGAAGGATATTGTTCCCAGAGATTGACATGGAACAGACTGCCAACAAATTGCTTTCCTTTCATTTCTCGAGTTTTCCCCAAGATGAATGTCCCACGACGTTTTTTGGAGTTCCCTTTGCTTTCAAAGTCATTGGCTAAATTAGGCAAAGGTTCTTTACGTAGGACCTTGCCATCTTGGTACAGCTCCAACAGATATTCGTGGTTGAGAGAAATACACACTTGATGGAACTTGCCATCTGTAACTGCACAGTCAGGAAATGTTCTAAAAGTAAAATCCCATTTCAATAGCTTTTGAAGACGTAATCAGCACTGTTGTTTTGCCCGGAAAAGCAAACTCAAAGCAAAGGGTTCGCACCTAAAATTCTATTGTGCAAAGTCTATTCCGCGTATATTTCCAGTACATAAAATTTTTAAAGGAGTGTGACAAGGGTCAGTGAAGATGGCGAAATTTAAGATTGTTCGGTCAAGAGTGACAAAGAACTTGCATCATTTTTGTTGCGCCGTTATATTGGTAATAAAGATCGGCGATTCAGGTATTATTAGAAAGTCCACTCGCTCAATGCGCTCAAACTCGCTCGGATTAAAACTCATGTAAGCAGGAAATACTTCACCTAACATCATATACCAAAACATAAACAAACTTTGATATGCCCAGGAAACATGCGCAGAACGAACTTTACATCCTGTTTGATTGGTATTAAATATGAAAAATTCTATATTTCTAATTAAAATATGATCATCATTTTGTCATGTTTGACTAAGGAGGAAAAACAAAAGGAAAATCTTTGCATTAATTTTCATGCAGTGACTTCCTTCAGGTGATTTCCGCAATGCGCGGTAAGAATTTTAGGTTTGTCAGACCTACAAATGTACATTCTGCCATATTTTTCGTTAGGGTTAATAAACATCGCTAATGAGATGCCTTAATTTTACTATCTAACTGGCTAAAACTTGAAATTTTAATACTCATATGGGATTAAATTTAACAGAGATTCGATAAGTTTTAACGGTGAAAATACAGTATGCATCCCCGACCGGCATTTTTTTATGAAGTTTTTTTACGGACAAAATATTAAAAACAAGCAAATCAATGATATAGATATTATGTGCTAGTAAATTGTTGTTATAGCATAAATCTATGTTCATACCTACGATAAAATTGAAAGATAAACATACACAACTAAAAGATGAGGAAACAGAAATTGGTACAACTAAAAGATGAGGAAACAGAAATTGGTACAGCTAAAAGATGAGGAAACGAAAGTTGCCAAAAAACGGAAGTAAGTATATCAGTATTCATAGGATCCAAATGCCTAGCGGCAGAGACTGTCGTGTCTACAATTCAACCTGCAAAAGTAAAATCGTACGTTGTTACAAGCGAAAAGCGCCTAGGCCGTATAATTTGTAGTTATTTGTTAATTTCAAAGGAAATCAATTGGGCGGAAAGTTCTCTCACCAAATTATTTAAGTTTGGAAGCAAAATTGACGCTCAAAATGTTGAAATCTTGAAGACGGCAGTCTGCTTGACATACTATTCTTCATGTATCATGTCTCTGGATCATATTCAAATTATATACTTACTTCCGTTTTTTGGCAATTTACTTCCGTTCCTTCATCTTCTAGTTATACCAATTTCCGTTTCCTCATCTTTTAGTTGTATGTGTTTATCTTTTAGTTTTATCGTAGGAATCAACATAAATTTATGTTATAACATTAATTTGTTAGCACATAACATCGACAAATTTGAATATATATAGCACCGATGCAATGAACATAGCATTGATTTATTTGTTTAGGGTGAAATTTCAATGTAACTTGTCAACATACTAACCTTTTTATGCGTCTGTGGCCAATGTGTAGCCGCAACATTTTCTGAAAAATGCTGACATTGATAATATTGTTTTCCCTTTTGACTCTCACCCGTCTCACGCAGGCTAATACCATTCAAGCGAACGTTCTAAAATTTAGAACGACCCATTCGAGCGTGGCCAGATTATAATCTAACCAATCTGAGAGCGTCGCGAATGTCGTACCCAGATCACATCTTGTTTGGCGGAGCATTTTTTCAAGATGGCTTCTCGTTCAGCTATCTATCGTCCAGCAAAACGCTTTAAATCATGTAAATTCCGTGTCCAATGCTCATCAACTTCGGGGAAAAAAAGACAAATTGGATTGCCGTTGAAGGTATTGTCACGAAAAGCTGAGGCTGATTTTAGTAAAGCCTGTACTAAGGAAATTATCGACTCTACAAATTACGAGCAATGCTCGACTTCAGAAGTAACCAATGATCGAGACCAGAAAACACAACACGAAAGGCGAAGGGAAAAACAATATTACAGTTGGGAAAGTATACGGGAAAGTCTGCTTAATGGACGCGTCGAAGAAGAGGCATTTTTTCCTGAGGAAATGTGTTGCGAATGTAAAATTAAGAAGGTTGAAGTTCGCTGTTGGGAGTGTGGATTGAATCAGCATTTTTGTATAGCTTGTGCTAACAACATCCACCGAGAAAAGAATTACTTCCACGTGATGGAAAAGCTGAAGGTAGTTATAATTACTTATTGAAATTTCTTTCATGGTAGTCGTATTGGCTAAACGGCTAAACCTGCACTGCATATTGTCTCGTAATTTTTTTAAATCTTTTACACCCCTTATTTATACAGGATGGAAATTTAGTGCCATATTTTCCTAATCATGCTGTACTTGGGAAAAGGCATCAGCAAAGCTGCTCATCCGTTTATACAAGGGATGTTGTTTGTATAGATCAGTATGGTAAGGGCTTTAGGCAATTTTATTTATTAATTAAGTATTATATAGCTGCTATTAAAGGGCTTGTTTATAGCTGGGTTTCAGTCACATACGTTTAATGCTTGATGGTCAACCCAAATATAACACAGTTATCGGTTTGAGTTAATCACTAATTATATGTATTGACCTTGTGTTTGGTAGCACTTATATACAATTTGATGAAATTTGTTCCCTTCCACACAAAGCGGCAATATGTGTATTTTTTTAACAGGGATGACATGAGAGTTGGGATCATTTTGATGTGTTAAAATAAGTCATGCCTGATGATTCAGCAAAACATTACTGTTTTCTAGGGGTAGATTTACTATACTAATCCTTTTCGATTATGAGATCTTCTAGTCAACATTTTAGTTTCTTTACTGGTGGTTTGAACTTTCATTTAAGCATGGTGACTTACTTCAATACATCAAAATGATCCCACCTCTCATGTCATCCTGGCTAAGTGGAATCATGTAAACAGGCCCTAAAGGTGACATCTAAATTGTATTGGCTCTTCAGAAATAATTATAAAATTCCTTTTTTAGAATTTTTTATTGCAATTTTTCCTTGTCTAGCACGTCAACATCAAAAACAAATTTTGTTCTGTAACTGTGAAGAAGAGGCAGTAACATTAGTTAGGTTGAATCTGTGGCCAGGCAGTGCTGTACGGCCTCTTGTTGCCTTCCATATCAAACTAATGGAGCTTGCTGAAACTCTTCTGTTGGAGTGTCATGTTTCATTAAGGAAATTTTGCGATGCTTTGGGAATTATGACAAAAAATTCTACGTTGCCAAAATGGGTATGCTGATATTTTTCAAAAGTATACATATTTTTGTCAAAAAATGCCAAATGTTTACTTAGGCATTAAGGTGGCTGAATAGTCTAAATTATGGCACATTGTACTTCTCTTGCCATAGAATCTTTTGTAGTGCAAGTGACTAAATCTTAGTTTAGGTTATTGCATAGCTCTGCTGCTTGTCTTCATAATTTGACGAAAGAAGAAACTTATTTTGAAATAGCAGTGCTATAGAGCTGTGCAATGCCTAAAATGAAGCTACAGCACTCACTATAAAACATTTTATGGAGGAGATAAAATTTTTCATGGACTATTGGCCATCTTAAGTTAACATATATGAAATGTAGGTTTAGGTACCATACATTAAGTTATTATTAATGCTATTTATAATAATTTGTGTTATAGATAAAGAATATGTATTCCATGCTGAGCAGTGATTCATTTGATGAGTTTCGGTAATTTTGGTGTTTGCTGACCAGAATATTTAAATGTTTATAATAATACAAATATCCTGGACTTCCTATTTTAACCAACTTAGTCAATTTAATGTTATGAATTGCTACCTAATAACATCTTTCTTAAATTTTGCATAGGTATCAGCAATACCAGTTGAGATCTGGCTTTCCTGTTGCAAAAGAAGGAAATGGACCCATGTGTCCACTTTGTCCAAAGGTATACCTTTATTGACCTGTTTTTGCTAGTTATCTATTGTACTGTACTGCACTGTTACTAATTACACTTTATTCAAATTTCTATTCATATTTCTAAAAGAAAAATGAAGCTGGTACAATCATTGAGTCAATGGATGCTTGTTTTGGGTTGGTCCGAAAAAAGTCTGCCGGCAAAAGTTCTTTACCTCCAAGACACTCTCAGACTTTATTTTCTGACCAACTTGAGGTAGATGACTTTGTTGAAAATTACTCAGCCAGTGCAAAAAAAGGTGAAGCAGTAAGTTATCTATAATAAACTTGTTATGCATATATGGTCCTCATCTCAAATAGAACCATAATTGAGTTTTCAAACCGAACTTTGAATTCAGTTGACCATATCTTTTAATTTTCAAGGATTGTAATGAATTCAAAGCTGGCGAAATTACCAGCATGATTCGATCAAAAGGAAAAAACAAACTCTATGATGAGAAAGGTGTATTTGGCCGTGTGTGCAGGCACGATTATCCGAAAGGTTTTATAAATATCAAGCATGGGGAAAGGTATGGTGAAGCTACAAAATAATAAGCATTTTGGAATTCGTACTGCTAATATATAATCCTTGAAGCCGAGTGATGAGTCATTTAGGTCATTCTACAATATTCTGTTCTTTACTGTTTTACAGAATCGCCTACTCAGTATATGAAATACAACGCATGCTTGCCAATGCAGGTGAAGATAATCAGATAAAGATCACATATGACATTGCTTGCACTCTGGCAACTCATTTAAAGGTAGCTCATATATTTTTATTTATTACCTTTGCTCAAGCCAATTTCCAGTATTTTTGGGGTTTTACTGTGGAAAAGCATCTTTACCCATAAGTGTCAAATACATAAAGCATGTGAAAAGATTAATTAATGGGTATTATGTAGTCACCAGTCAACAATACTTCTCAAGGCTATAAGAGCTAATATTTATTGATTAAATTTACTGGTTTCTAAATTGAATAACATTTCAAGTCTACAATTTGCCATAATACAGCCTTAAATCTTCTTTTTAAAGAAAAATTCAAGACAAGACCTACTAAATAGAGTTGAGTTTGCAATACCTATTTTTCACTGCTATGGACATAAGTCATCTTGTCAGGTATGCAAGTTTAATTTTTGCCTATAAACTAAATGACTGATTATTACAGCTTGAAGTTATGAAAAGGGTTATAATTATTTAGTGCCATATTGTAAAAATTATGACTTGCAGATTGAATTTAGTCCACGACGCCAAAACGGTTATGGCCTAACTGATGGTGAAGGTATTGAAAGACTTTGGTCATATTTAAGAGGTTTCTCATCACTGACTAAAGAGATGAATGCTGGGCGCCGTATAGATATTTTAACTGATGCTTTACTGCACTATGGTGCCCGTCAGATTCAGCAATTTGGTATGTTGATACTTTATTTTGAGTGCAGAGACATTGTACGCTCTTTGTTGCAATTATTTAGAAAATTATTGTACTATAAAATGTTGTTTAGTCATGTAGAATTTTAACTGTTCATTGTTCCAGGTCAAACATTGCAATAAAAGTGTAATAATTACATAACACCCTAAAATATCATTATTTGACTGCTGAACTACAGTATACTGTCATGATTAATACTTAATTAATATGACTAATAGCAGGTAAGTCAGTTGGATATTAACCAGAAAATAAACCATATTAGTATAATTTCTTTAGTAAATAATGGTTTTCAAGCATTTTGATTGGTTGATTGTTGCAAATATGAGGAGTTATTTACTAGCATTATTTACTAGTTGGCATTTTTTCAAAATGTCCACCAGTGAAAGTCGTTTTGATGTTTTATACTTTTGCCAAAATTAACAAAATGAGAAAAACTACACTAATACAAAGTCAAAGAATGTACACAAACTTTGATTTGAAACTATCTTAAGGTAATAAATCGTCTGCAAAATTTATTAAAAACTTTTTTCACTGTAAAAAAAATGGCTAATAAACTTTAGTCTTTACTTACTATGAATTTTCCAAAATCAACTGTATTCATTAAAGAAGTGTATTTTATACATGTTTTACTAAAGAAATTATACTAAAACAATTATTCGCCTCAGGCTCAGTGATTATGATTAATATATTCACCTCGACTTCGTCTCAGTGATTCGGTAAAATTTACCAATAATCACTTCGCCTTTGGCGAATAATTGTTAAATAGCATTCCCAGCCAGTCTGCTGATTTTCAACTCTTTAATTTTTATCTTTCCTACCAGGGAAATTAACTGTTTTTTTGTTTTGGAAATTTGGTATTTCAGTTGCTTGGGTGTTAACTGGCTAACATCAGTTTCAATGAACTGCTTGGCCTTTTCCTTCCATACATTGGATTCCTCGGGTGTTAATGAATTCCATTTTTTGACGGCAAACTCCAGTCTTTCTGGGTTTGTAAAACCTTGACATTCATCTACATATTATTATTACAAAGAAAAAAAATTATTTCAAAATTAGTAACTAGCAACATAAGAAGTGGTAACAGTTTATCAAATTAAAAGAATAAACTTTTTCATATGTACATACAAAACACTAATAAAGGTAATAAATGTAAAAGTAGAAGGTGCACTAATTTAACTGCCTACTGTACTAAGAGAAATTTACCTGATCTCATAACTGTGGAACAAAATATATTGTAGCCATTGGGACAACGTTTTGGCTTCACAGATTTTGGACAATCCTGATCATTTGTAAAAACATCACTAGCCTTGCGCTTCCTCTTTTCATTCCCAATCCATTTCTAAAGAACAAAAAGTCCAATAAATGAATGTAAGGTTATTGATAAATGAGTCATCTTCATGGAAATTCATGAGAAGTGAACATGCCACACTTCTCCCATTTAATATGTCCTAATTACATAAGCTATCAATATCTCCCATGGCCATGCCAATAAAAATTTTACAGGTACTTGTGAGGAAAGGCAGAACAGCTTTTAATGCAAAATCCTATGAATAGTTTATTTGCGATCAGTGTTTATTAAAACTATGGGAATAAAAACACATGGCCACAGTAATATCATGTGGTGGACAATACAGCTCATTGAAGCCATGATTTATTGACATAATGATAATTAATATACACAAGTCGATGTAGAAGTTCATTCCCAATTATATGCTGCAAAATGTATACAGATTTGGTATAAATATTTTCTTTATGCATTCCACCTAGCTAACCTTCTTTCAGCTTAGGAAAGAAAACTGTTTGGAACTTGACAATATAAAAATAAAGCAGCACCCATTGCCAATAAATACAGCAGGATGTTAAACTGAGCTGAGCACTATATGTCGTCTAGGCCCTTTTAGTGGCATTGTTTATCCCTTAAAGAGCATCGTCTGGTGCACGCAAAATAAACTTAACCATGGGTTATACCTCTTTGTAAATTGTAACAAGCCAAAGATATTGGTAAACAAGGATTAAGGTAGTAGTCACTGATAACAGGACGATCAAAGCCCACATTAAATGGTAAACAAAAAACCAATGACAACGATCTGTTGATGAGCTAAACAGACAAAAACCAAAAAACACATCGACAATAATATATTATAGTATTATTATTTATATTAAAACTGTCTAAACAAGTACGGGAATTTCACCTACCTTCACATTATCAAAACTCACATCAGCTTTGTTTGCAGCTTCCTCGATAACAGCACGCATCCCTGGGCCAGTAGATGTCATTCCTTTATCATAATAATTCCGAAGAATTTGTTTCTTATCATCGCCTAAAACAGTATACGTTCCTCTAGCAATCGCCATATTTGTTTTCTTCATTCGCACATGTTCTGCCCCAGACTACCTTGCGCGACGCTCTCAGATTGGTTAGATTATAATCTGGCCACGCTCGAATGGGTCGTTCTAAATTTTAGAACGTGCGCTTGAATGGTATTAGCCTGCGTGAGACGGGTGTGACTCTTTGGGCAAATAATAATAATAACTATTATTATTATTAAAGTGTCTGTGTTACGTCTGTATTTCCTAGAAATTCATTCTTTATCAATTTTCAACAACTCCCGTCAATTCTCATGCACGTTTGATCCTGCCTAATTTTTCTTTCTTTCTGTGTTCAAACATGTTATTATCTTTTAGAATGCCCTGGCAAAGGATGGCCGTCACGTGGCTAAATTCTTCAATATAACATTACTCCCAAATCATGGGGCACTTAACTTCTGTTATAAGTTTCCCTAATATATTGGAAAATGTGGTCATATGACAACCGGCCTTTTCCAGGGCCTCAGTACAACACATGTTACAATAACCTTGGGAACGAAGTTGGTTTATTCGATAGACTGTATATGTGCAAGTACTCTAAGAAATTAGTATAAGGAAAGGTCAACTTTTACTTGTATGGTTATCGCTCTCTAATCCACCAACACAATCGACTTTCTTGTGGTTATTTATACCACTATTATTATCAGTTATTCTCAAGCATCTATTACCTCGATGGCTCATCATGATCAATGACCATATTCTTAGAACAGAATCTCCACAGATTAAACATGGCTGGCAATTCTAACCCTGAGACTCAACTTCTCAATGTAATCAGCTAAATGTTGGTTAAAAAGTCTATTTTAGCTCACCAATGCTTAATATTAATTCTAATTTGTTAACTTGTCTACATTAATTACGGACTCCCAGTATCATTCTAATCAGATTTATCATAAATATATTTATTAAAATTACGTGCCATTAACATCCAAAGACTTGTCCCTATTCAGAAGCAAACTGCATCTCAACAGTTTATCTTTGTGGATATACCATACCTGAATCAATTCGAAGTGTACACACTTATCAATGTCACTACAAAACATGGTGTATACCACATACTTGGCACAATATCCCGTTGAGTTGCACCTTCCGTCTTCACACCATGTCAATGCGTTTTTCAACTTTAGCGACCCCATGAGTAACGGGCGATATAATGAGCAATAATTCTTCCAGTGTTTAACGGCCGAAGAGAATAAATAGTTTTTCTTGTGGTAGAAATATTTCCGGACACTATAGACTTTAAGTCCAAGGCGTTGACATATTAACAGCACCTTTGAAATAGATGCACCTGCCATAAGCTTGCATTGCTTAGTAGCATATTTCCAGCAAAATACTTGTCAAGGACGTAGGGCTGGCTCTTCTATACAAACTGCTTTTCACACGAACTGCATGTTTCGAGGACTGTTACTAAGGTTCCGTTAGTTTTAGTAGCAACATCAGGTTTTCCTTGCCTGCAATTAAAGGAAAACAATCAAAACAGGGATAATAAACAAGAATAAAAAGTAAGAAATTTAGGTTCTTTTTCAGGATTGGTATCAGTGGCTCTAAAAAATACTTAGTTGCCTGACAATTATGCTTTCATTCAAGACAACATTAATTATTAATATCAAATATTTACAATTTGACTAGGTAAAGCACATACACTAAAGAAGTAAATTACATGTATGTCTTATGGTATGAACTTTTTAGTTAACTGTTTATCAAGTGGCGTAGCCAGCCCGATAGTTTAGTCCCGCTATGTAAATTAAAATCATTAAAATTATTTATTTCTTTAGAAATTGTTGTTTTCACAGTCATTGAACATGAAAATATTTGCATAGCGGGACTAAATCATCGGGCTGGCTACGCTACTAGTCATCCCTCATTGTTGAACCATCATCATCGGATTCGGATAGACAATTTTCTCAAACTCAGCCAAGTCTGGATCTTTGCTTACGTCTTCCTCTTCCTCTTCCTCTTCCCTAGACCAATCCATCTACACTGCTGAAATCTCTGACATGCACTCATCATCATCTGCATCATGGAGTGCCTCGGGAGATGCTTGAAAAGATGTTTTCCTGCATTCATGCGCATTGTTGAAATATTGATAATTTGATATTATATTGAAGCAGCTCTAAAATTGCAAATCTTTCCATATTATTTTAATGTGTAAGTTGTCTGATCTTTTTCTGTTTTGTCTCTTTTTTGCGTTTGCCAACTGCGCTACGAAGACCTTTATTTGTTAATTTCTTAAACTTTGCGCAATGTTCAAAAGATTTTTGCAATGGTCTAATATAACTGGCACTTGCGACTTCAGGATTTGCAATTTCCCCAACCTCGTATGTCTCGGGTTCGTCTGTGGATGTTGTAGTCCTAAACGTATAGGACGTCGAGGGTAGAAGTGCGTAACGCAAAATCTAAACAATTTTTAAAGTACAGTTTACAAAAAGACATGGATGCGCATAAGTATTTCACAAGCATACATCTCATGTTTCCCCTTTCTGTGCTCTCGCTGGCAGGAAGTTAAAGTTGATGCCACTGGAACGCCAGCAACTCCACAAAGGGAACGTCGTGTTGAAACAAAACTCGTCACGAACTCGATGCCTCATCGAAGCTATATGGTTGCGTGAACGAATTTTCGGTGAAATGAGCAGAACACAGTGGGATGTTGCAACACTTTGGCCGTTTTCGTTGAATATGATCGATTGTGCCTTCAAATTCATGCGCTTCTCTGACGGAAATTTGTGCACAGGAATTCCCTCTGTGTATGCTCCATTAATTGGTGCAACTGATATTGCCAGGGCCACAAGCAGCACAATGACTTCCTCCACGGTGTTTAATCTTCGTTTTTAATCACGATTCCATCTCAAAGGCTCTTCCTACGCTTATTTTAACATCGCGCGTCTCGTAAATAAAGCTCGTGAACCAAATATAATCCATACTGTGACGTCAGGCATATATTTATTTGACATATATTTGACTGAATGCGTGACAAAGAAGGCTAAATAATTAGCTTTCTGTTTGTTTTCTCGCCGCTAAAAACATGTAAAAAATAACTAAGAATAGTACCATTTCAAAAATAAAAACATAGAAAAATGAGGAGTATCCCCGGCATTTCAAGTACACTAGAGCAGGAACAGGTCAGTACACCCTTCAACCTCAATCCCAGGACCTTTTCTTAAATTAGGGAAGGGAAAAGGCCCTGGCATCGGCTGGTCTATTTTGTAATCCCATTGGCTCATTCAAACTGTCAATTATATCATTTAAGAGTATAATTTATTCTTAAAATACAACTGAAGAGAGATTTAAATCATTTAAACCCTTTGCTTAGTTTGTTTATGTAGCTTCAAATCACTTATTCGGCTGACTCTTAACGCTCTTCGTATAAAGTCATATACGTAGAATATCCGTATGCTTTATTATCGGAATTTGAAGGTATAGGCACAACTTATGCATGTTATCAGCTCACACACAGCAATCTTCTAAACAAGTTTTAACTGTATTATACCTACTAAGCACTTAGCTACTCTACCAGGCTTAACATATTACTTTATTTCATTGGGCATTGTAGTGTCATATATACAGCCGGATGTAGAGCCAGCTATAGTCCGTAGAAGGTTGCTTTTATAGGAAGTTATTTATTTCAATGCTAGCTGTATCATATAGAACGTTAAAAATTACTTCTCTGATTTATTATTTATGCAAACACTCACAGAGACCACAGAAATTAACAGATTCTTACACCCACATATTCTGGGGGTCATATGTGACCAGCCAATGCCAGGGCCTTTTCCCTTCCCTAATTTAAGAAAACGCCCTGGGATCGAGGTTGTACACCCGTTTGACAGTTTTGAGCCGTGGTCAAGCAAAACGGGTTAGACCGCTATCTCACCGAGCCGTAAATGTATGCAGTAACTTGACTTTTCTTATTTCAATAAATAAACCTCTATGATTTCCAAATTTATGTCTTAATTGGAACGGCTGTGCTGCTAATGCGTGGTTTTCGATCATTTGCAAACTAAAAGCCTAATAATATCAAGTTAATTTCAGCAAAGACTCTAGCAGTCGCAACACTAATGGAGTATCTGCTCAAAATGATTTTTCCGACGATGCCAGACCTAAAATTTGGATAAGAATACCTTTCTTGGGCAAACAAAGGGAATTTTTGGTTAAAAATCTTCTAAAGAAAACACAGCGAAATCTTACACAGCCGGTTAAATTTGCAGTAATTTATGACACTAAGAAGGTATCTTATTCCTTGCCTAAGAAAAAGTATATAGGTAAAACTGAAAGAAATTTTGCTACTGGATTATTGGAACGTTGATATCCTCTAAAAGGTTCAAATGCTAAATATTTGTCGGAATGTAAACATGCCAATTTTATCCTTAATTTAAAGCACATCTTTGACAATCTTTATGATATAAATAACAGTGACGCAGACAAACCTGACATGCCGCGTTCTTTTCACAATCTCATCCAAATTGTTGTCTTGTTGTTAACAGCTCATATCTTGAGTTTACAAGATGTTGTTCCTCAGAGTATGTTTTTTCTTATTTTTTATTAAATTGTCTGCTGGTAAAGATTTTTGGACAAAGCTCAAGAATGCGTCTATGATCTGATTAAATTGGTTTCACGCTGCTTGTTTAGCGAACCATGGTTGGCCGATTTCAACAAAACATATTGCTGTTGATTATAACTGGATAAAATGTAATGTTTTTGTAAGGATGCATGGCAATAAAACAACAAAAACAAAGACGAAGAGTTGTAGTTACATGTTGAAATTAATTTCTATCCCAAAAATTATGAAACACATCAGTGAAGTTTATGGAACAATTAAAATATCTTTTCTTTGTATGACAAAAATGACTGACTATAATAATTCATGTACATAATTTATGATTACTTATTTCACAGATTATTGTTGTGGCAGTAGTGGCATATCGATATTTAACTGAGACATTATAAAACATAACATACAGGTATAGCTAAACGTGTCGTGGCAATACAAAATCAAGTCAAGGTCGGAATACAGGTATGTTGGTAGTTTTACTACAATTGTTGATTTTCTGTGAATTACAGTTTACATGCAGAGACTTCTCCTAACGGATTTTTTTCTGGATTTTGGAATTGTGCCATAATACTATTAAAATTGTAGTATCTATACCATATAAACATATAAAAGAACAATAAACTTTAAAGTCAAATCTATCAAAAAGTAGTGCAGCAGACGATCATACTGTGCAGCCAAGTTCAAGCGTTTGCAGTTTATAAAAACATACAGTCAATTAAATGCTATGTTGCTATGTTGCAACTTGCAGTATCTTTTTTATTTCTTTAGACTTATTCTACCGTGTTTTATACTCAACATTGTTTACTTGTTCATTTTTAATTAGCTACTGTCAAAGGAGACTAACGTAATCGGCCAGTGCTGTTGTAGTCTTCCTAAGCCATTACAGTTTGTGTGTGTAGTGCAATTGTCTTTATCACAGTTTGTCTTTTGTGTTAATGGCAAAGTTAAATGAATAAATAAAAAAAGATCCCTCATTAATATATTGATGGTCATATGCCTTCGTTTTACTACAGGGTGACAAAGATGTTAAACTGGTGGAAAATTTCATTCGCATTTCTCTCTATCTGTCTGTTCATATATATGGTAATTTTTAGTGGACTTAAATCAGGTAAATGTATTAGTTCGCAGAGATTCCGAAATAAATCAATGCTCAATCAACATACATTATCATATATCCAAAAGGAAACTATTATATGAACATACGTAAAGCAAAAGTAGAATTATTCAGTTAGCAGCTAAATATATTAAAGATGATGTAAATTCCGTTCTGCCCATATTTGCTCTGCATAACAACGTTTGTTTACTTTACTCTATATCATATTACACAAAGTATTTCCTGCTTATTCAATAATGAGGCGAGTTCTTTGTCATGCACTCTTGACCGAAAAATCCTTTTCTATTTCTTTTTGTGGTGATCACTCAAACTGACCCTTGTCGCATTTCTTTGCTCGTCATAGTGCTTGTTGCTTGCCACCTTGTCTTTATAGCATTGCAGGTTGATAATGCCATATACAGCTAATTCAAATAAGGTTGACATCAACAATAGTCAAATGGCAAGTGTGCAATATGCATGAGCATAAAAAATTATGGTAATAATATAGTTTTAAATAAGATCAACACATCAGCAGCCTTGCTGGATTATGAATAAAGTATGTATGCAATGATATCTTTTACATTCGCATGTAAAGAATCATCATTCTTTTGGCACTCGATCGATCATAATGCACATTTGACTATTGTCAATGTCAGCCTTAATTGAATTAGCTGTATATGCGCTATACGGATGATAGAACATGCTTAAGTATACAGAATACATTAAAATAACAAGGAACCATCCGGTTCCCTAGAATCTTGTTATGCGCAAGAAATGAGCTCAAAGCGGAGTTTATTTCATCTTTAAATCATGATCGTTATAAATATTATTGAAATAAAGAAGTACGAAGAAGGATAAGTTTGACGTTCACAAGAATACCTAACTTGAATTTTGTGAAACAGTTGTTCAACAACGGGTATTGTCCTACCAAAATGTATTAGGATTATCAAAACCTATTACACCATATTGGAGGCACCGAGCTCAAGGGAATAAGGTTTTTAAATTATGGAGGGTTTTTCTAGGTGTTTGAAAAAAAACATTCGTTTTTATAGTCATGATTCTACTACAAAGATCTCTTCAATTAACGGTGTTTTGAGTGGTCAGTATTGCAACTGTACCATCAATCTGATGAAGGTGATGTTTAAAGCAATGGAGCGGCCTCGCTTTCCTTTCTTTTTGGAGATGAAGAGAAGTTGGAGTATTTCGACTTTTCCATTGCTGGAAGAGAAGTATTCTCGGTATCACAAAAGTTTGTTGATATAGTAGAATGATGTGGTAGGATTCTGGTAGTATTCTTCCTCGTTAACTGTTTTTGACAAACAAAAAAAAACATGCTGTATAACTAAAAGTCGCGCCGAAAATACGCGCCATCATAATTGTTTACATACTCATGCTTTCAAACTTATCAATTTCACCGGGCACAGTGTTCGATTTAAATATGAAACATTTATGTCTCAAATGATAAACAAATAGTAAATAATGATTTTCAAGCACTTTGATTGGCTGCCTGACCAGTAAACATGAGGCATTATTTACTAGTTGGCATTTTTTTGAAAATGGCCGCCAATGAAAGGAATTTCGATGCTTTATACTTTTCCAAAATTAACAATTGGAGAAAAATTTCATCAATGCAAAGTCAAAGAGTATGAAGAAACTTCGATGTTAAACAATATTAAGCTAATATTAGATGGTCTGCAAATAACTTGTTAAATACTTTTTTTACTATTTAAAAATTACAAGTAAACTTTTTTCTTTACTTAGGAATTTTTCAAAGTAAACTGTATTCATAAATAGTAGTGCATTTTATACACGTTTTACCAAAGAAATTACACTAAAACTATTATTCGCCCTAGGCTCAGCGATTTTGGTCATCATTTATCTCGACGCGTACGTCGCCTCGGTGAAATTTCACGAATAATCACTTCGCCTTTAGCGAATAATTGTTAAATATTAATCTCAGACCTATTAGGAGATATATTTAATTAATATTAATATCTAGTGTACAAATAAAGAAAAAAAGTAAATGAATTAAACGGGTAAGAAAGTACTAATTGTAGAAATACACACAGTAGTTGAGAAAATAGTAATTGTAGCAATTGTGTCTATTCCATATTTTACCAAACGAGTCCAGTCATTGTTTTACTAATCGGAGGCTTTTGAATCCAGTCCATGTTTTACTAAACGAGTCCTGTCCATAGTTTACTAATCGGAAGTTTTGAGACCAGTGCATGTTGTATTAATGAGTCCAGTCCATGTTTAACCATATGCCCTTAATTGTCTCTACCTACGTGCGAAAAATGCCTAATAGTTGACTTGCATCTAAGGACATATGCGGACTTATATGTATTTATGCAATGTCTTTCGTCAAAATCCAAGATTTGATTGATTTTGTTAGTGAATATAATTATGCTAATTTTGACCTAGCGGACTTAAAGTCACTACATATCGGCGAAAATGAATTCTTGCTCAGCAAATTGGATTGCCTGACTGATATCTAGCAAGCTGAAGCATAATTATATAACATATGTATCATGATTACGTCATTTACGTGAATGATTTGCGCGGATAACAGAATATTAGGTACGCATTTTCAGTTATGGTTGTTTCACTAGTGCGTTACCAATACGCAATTCAGCAAATGCATAAAAAACCGCTTCATCTATTATTGAAAGTGGTTGTACCCGCCACCATGTCCTACGGTATGAACGAGTATGCATATGTATTACTAGGTTTGAAAGTAATGCATACTATAAGCTAGCCAAGCTATAGCGATGGCATGCTAAAATTACCTACGATTGCTTTATCGCCAACCAGTCTACAAACAGAACACCATTATTGGTCGTAGGGGCCGTAAATATGTATACGCAATGAATTTTGAATAGATAAGCAAAGATAAGCATGGATTCTATTGTACGTTAGGCTTATTTAAAACGTCGGATTTTGAACGCGACTAGTGCAATTCAAGCAATGCGGTAATGAGAGTTTAGTTCCTCATTATCCATTGTTTGAAACTTCTTCGTTTAAAACAAACCTAACTTGCAATAATACCCATTCTTTAACAGACGTAAATTGTCTCAGTTGTCTGTATAATTAACTTGGCAACTTAATGCAGCCATACCTGTAGGATTCTATAGCCATATGCTGTGAAGCATTAATTGAGTGTAAATGATTTTGAATGATATATGCATGAAACTACTTCATTGTGCTTACACTATTCGTAAAAAATAAAGAGTATTTTAAATTTGTGGTAGTAAATTCCCTCACGCCCTGTTTATAGTAACCGAGATTGCAAACACGAACTAATAGGCTATACAAAAGGTCTAGGACCGGCGAAGTTATTTAGTCACACATTCAATACATATTAACTGAATAACTATATCTATTGTAGAGAACGCGTCTTCCCTTCCCATTTAGCCACCTAGGAGAAATATTGCACATTCATCAGATCAATCTAGCAGATACACACAAAATAAACCCATTTACTGATCTTCATTCGATGTATTTAACGAAGTATTTTGCCTAAAGCGTGCAAATTCAGCACCATGTCTCGATAATATATGAATAAGGCAATAATGATGCTATATGTACTTAGATGCAGCTCAACTAATTAGAATTAGTTAATAAAACAGATTCATATTAATCTGAGCCGCCAGCTCGTCACTTAAATATTTCGCGCACTTAAACTCGATAAGACTTCTATCAATCCCAGTTGACTAGATAGCTCAACTTGTGGAGCGGCGGTCTAGAAACCCGAAAATGTGAGCTCAAATCCCGCTCGAGACAACATGTTTTCTTTGTTCTCTGCAGTGTCAGACTAATACACCTTATTCCAAAACAGTAACTGCCACCGGAAGTTGCGCAATGTATTGTCAGAGACAAGGCTCAACTCCTTTTAATTTACTAAATAATTGTATTACGCAAAGGCTATTTTTTTTGCAAAAATTCGAGTTTCTAAGCTTTACGAAAATAAAAACGAACTCTAATTTTGATCAGTTGTAAATCTATATATTTTAAATAAGAAAATGGATGATTGAAGATTACTACGCTCTGGTAAAATCGTAAAACAGCAAATTTTGAACCGCTAAAGAGTGATGGCGATCGGTTGGTAATAACATGTAATTGTAGATGTTTCCTGTTATTTTCTTTTAATCTGTACTCTAAACATCCTCCTGCACTTCAAGGCTCCAAAAGGGTCATCAGCTCCGGTTCAATGTTAATTCATCACAACCATGGTCATGGAAGTGGTGACAAACAAGATACACACTGAAGCAAAAAAAACTGGCACGGCCGTCACTTGCCAATTGTATGAAGCAAAAAAGACTGCACGGACTGACCGATTAAAATTCTTGCAAAAGATTATAGAAATTGATCCAACATGTTGACAAGCTCAAATCTGTGAAATAAATAACACAGATAACACCCCCTCCTCCTCCTCAGGATGTGGCAATAGTGAAATATGGACTGGATTCGATTAGTAAAATATGGACTAGACGCAATTGCTACAACTACTAATTTCTCAATTACTGCGTGTATTTCTAGAATTAATACTTTCTCAGCTGTTTAATTGATTTACTTTCATTACTTTATTTGTAGATAAGAAATATATCCTGAACATGTCCGAAATTATCACTGCATGTTCGAAACTCTTTATTAATCATGAATACAAACAATCCTTTGCTACATGAACTATTTCAAGTGTTTGTTTACCATTTGAAACATAAATGTTTCATCTTTAAATCAAACACTTGAAATGCCAGTGGATTCGACAAGTTTGAAAGCATGATATGTAAACAATTATGGTCTTTTGCTACTTTTTCGGCGCGTTTGCTGACTTTTAGTCATACAGCATGTTTTTCTTATTTGTCAGAAACAGTTAAGGAGAATCTTACTAGAATCCTACCACATCGTTCTCCTAGATCAACAAACTCTTGTGATACCAAGGATACTTCAATTCCAGGAATGGAAAAGTCTTAAAACTCCAACTCCTCTTCATCTAGGTTTTCTAAAACGAAAGAAGAGCGAGGCCGCTTCATTGCTTAATTAAAAAACTACCTTCATCGTATTGATGGTACGGTTGGTAATACTGACTACTCAAGTATGTTATTAATATATGCAAAAAAAACATTAAGTTATTTTCTCAGGCCGCTAAAAAGGCCAATTTTCCACATTCCAAACACAATAACTCGGCTGGTACTCGATATTTAAATGTGAAACTTTCTGGTCACGTGGTAACATCCCTCCGCTAAGAAATAATCCAAAAATAAGCTATTTTCTATAATTTTGCAAAGATCTGGCAATACTGAATGCGCAGTTTTAAAATATAATTCAACAATTTCAGAGGTGCTTTTTGCTTTGTTATGAAATAATTTAGGTTCCATTTTTAGACATTGTCCTTTGCTACAAACACAAAGTTGTTTCAAGTTTCTATCATTTATATTTTTTCGAAATCATGCATACAAAATTACTTAAATTTAAGACGAGAAGACACTCTATTTTGCTAATCATGGCAACTGATAACAATTAACAACATAATTTTCAAGTCAGGGAAGCGTGCACGTAACAACATAGTTAAACTATATATAGTATGATAACATTAGAAACGGAACAGAATATTTTTTAGTAGTAGACGACTTCCTTAAAGAGGATATGATGTGCATTTTCTATTTCAGAATCATAGGATTCTTAGTCCGATGACTACTCGCTTTGCAATTTATTTTTGAAATACATGATGCTAAGACGGCTTGAAAAAGTGGACGTCATGGAGAAAAAACTGTCCTACCTATGGGAACGAATTTGCCCCAATTCGAGATGAACGAATTTACACATCTCGTCAAATACATCTCTTCAGTGACGTGTGATTTTGGTGCAGTTTCGTTGCCAGTCACAGAACAGTGTTTTGCCTCACGGCCACGTTTTTGAAAGATAAAACAACTCATTTAGCACTATGTTTAAAAATACACTGCGACAACATTTCTATGATTCTGAAAGAAAGCTATTTTGAGTCGTATGCATTTAAATGATTATGTGGATGAGCGGTTATTTTCATTTCTAGAGCAGTTTTACTGGAGAGCCACTCGAACAACCAATTGATCTGACCGTGAGTGAAAGGCCTGGAACTAGCTACCGAATAAAAATCCAATTTGCTGTTTAAATCACATATATCTTATATTTTCTTTTATTAAACATGTTGAAACTTTGTAATCGTGTTCAGTTAAGAAAAGTCCGCCAGAAACTTGGGAGCCGAAGTAAATTATATTTAATCAGAAATTTGCTAGTTTGTCTCGAAAAATGGATTTCTATTTGACAACTAGTGCCGGTACTTTTCCGTGTTTTCAGATCACCTTGAAGACTGCATTGCTCACTGTTTTAATATTTTTTAAAGGTAACAACAGCTTTGGATCTTTTGTTTCAGATTTAATTTTGTGTCCAATTTCGAGTTTAAGTAATCACACATGTGTAACCACCAAGGCAACAAGGAGTAGGCCGAAAGAAGCAACCGATTATGAAAAAGGCCATAAAGATTTGTGTAAGAACTCGTGGCAGGATAGTTACACTAAACTTCATCAGCATTTAATAAAAACAAACCAAAAGTTTCTTATATATACTTGCCGGTTTGGGGGGTGGGGGAATCGTGTAGACAAAATAATGGAATATTTTAATTTCGCACTCATTGCCAAACGTGCGCTTCTTATAAACTGTGATCAACCGTCACCTTTGGATGACTATTTATTGCCACGAAACATTAAATGGAATTACAAGGTTAATCGAAGACGGCAGATAAGTGTTAGGCATGAGGCAAAAATTTTCTTAGATAATATCACGGACCCTTCCGATCCAAAAGCCTTCGATCAATTCCTGAGCTACGGTGCGGAATACAATCCGAATTTGGTCGGAAATAGTCGAAGAAGATGGGCTGGCCATCCAGTAAAATACGACCTGTCAGTTTGGCCAAATCTCCGTCAGATGATGGGATGTAACTTTTATTATTTGTTTAAAAAATCAGATATGATGCAGCAACGTCTGGATGAGTGGAAAGAAAAACTAGGATTTTATGAGAACATTGTCATTGGGATACACATTCGGGAAGGAGATGTAGTCTTTGACAGTGAAAATAAAGATAAAAGATTTAGAAATGAGGAAGATATTGAGTTTAGCTTTATTTGTGCTGAACAAATCCAGGAAAAAATTGAGAAAAGGTACAACACTGACAAGGTAATTTGGTTCCTCGCTGCTGATTCTGTAAAACGAAAGGCCAAGGTTAAGCAGAAATACGGAAGCAAAGTGAGATTCATTACTGGTCCTGTTGCTCATGTCATTCGTCCAATAAAAGGAAAAAAGGATTCGGGGCATTTGTCAGTGTTTCTCGATTTTTTTCTATTGCAAGAAGCTGACTACAGGCTTTATACTACACCATCCACATTCGACAAAGCAATAGATATGATAACTCTAGGTACGAACCATTCTTCTAGAACATTAGAGGGTGGTGAACCCCATTGTGTAATGCCACCATCTTTGAAAGACTAAATGAATGATATAAAAAATCAAAAGTATTGATCAGAATTTGTGTTGCACACTCTTGCAGATGTATATATTTTTGCGTTCTAACATTCTAGAAGCCACATATAAAATATATGCTTTCTACAGGGAGCATTTAAACTACGTACGAACGTTTTAACACGCTCGTATAAATTTTATAAGCGCCCTGTACAGCTCGCTGTAGAATATGATATTAAATTTTCAATTCTCGGTTCCAGACTTGCATGTCATGATGAGGATACGTCAACCGGCACAGGGAAAGTGATGGTCTTTAAAGAATTGATAAAAGATATGATGTCACTGCTCAGAAGCAATTTATCAAAGAGGTGACATTACTTAAAACGCTCGAACATCCTAGCGTTTTGCAGTTCATTGGCATTTTATACAAAAACAAAATATCAGTTATCAGTTAGAATGTCTTCGCTCTGTGTGTTGAATTCTTTAAGGACCATCACTTTCCCTTTGCCAGAAAACTCACATACAAAATTAATTATCGGAATAGAATGTATGCATTTAGAACTGTTGCCTGCGTATGTGTATGTAAACTTTCATAGCATGCATGACGTCCATTGAGGGGCTGGTTCGCACACGTGTATTTTGTCGCAATAAAATGAAAGAAAATTTGTGTACGTGTAAAAATATAAACTACGATTTATATTTTTCGATTAAGCAACCAAAAACTTCAATTAATATATATACTAAAAATACATGCATGCAGCAGCCCCTCGCCACTAACTAAGAGCATGCATGCAACTAAAGTTTCGGAATTACACGAAGTACTAGCATAGGTTGTTGTCATAGCAACACGGGCAATTGTTATTCTTTCTGTATATTTTGTCAAAATGATAAAATATTGAGTTTTTAATCCTTGTTTTATTGACAATTTTTTTAAGTGGCACAACATCTGTCATCGGTATGTTATTACGCCTAATGTAAGCTTAAATTTGGTATAAAATACGACCTATTAATTACATTAATAATAAGAAAACAGTCTTGCATTTACCAAACATAAACTTACTCTGGAATTTAAACAGTGAATAGACTGGATGATTACGGCTACGCCGGCCTTTATAAAGCATTAAAACACAAGTATAAATACGCATTATCAACAAACTTGCCTTGTGTTTCATGCCATAGTCAATTGTTGGCGCTTCTCTGTAATTTCTCCGAATTAATCTCTCTTCAATCTTCTTCGGCAGTCTCCTCGAGCCTTTGTCGTCGTCTACGCTCGTATCGCCTTGCTAAACGTTCTGCTTCTTCGTTTTCCTTTCGCTGCTTGCTTGACTCGAAACTTGTTGACCTGATAAATGCTTTTTATTTAATTTTTACAACAATAAATTGTTAAAGTTCCAAAATTGTTTGCAAAAATACAAAATGTTATTGTGCAAAAAGCTAACTAAAGTTAAATATTTGTTGACAGTTGAATAACTTGAATTCGTGATTAATCACCAACAATAAATTTTAAATCTGGCCAATCAGTGTTAGCCATCCATGATAGTCCGCCATATTGTTGAGATCAGTGACGATGACGTCATGACATACCATTTTTACTACCTAACTACCACGAGCAACGACTTTGAACACCGCTAATACGAAATTAGTAACCCTCGCCCCGTGCTTACGCCCAGAACGGCGCTTTGCGCCGTTGGCTCCAGGATGAACAAGGGCAGATTTCGTTCTTAGCCAATCAGCGCGTTTGTTGATATTTTGGCCCTCGACCAATCAAAATGCTTGAAATTCGAAATAATAAACAAAAGGAACGGGGAAAAGGTATCTTCGATCTTTAAAGGCTTTCGTGAGCTTCAATTTTTACATTTTTTGTCTAAAACCAAAAAGATATAACAAAACCAAAATATATCTTTAATTTTGTGGTCGGACTTTTCTAAATTCGACCCAGAGCCCGAAATATCAACGTTTGAATTTACACCATAATCGCGCTCTATTGCGTTGATATATAATTCATTCGATCGATGATTTTTTAAAACTACGCTGGTGATATTCGCAAGGTTTTGCATTTAATATTTCTGTTTGTACCTCTGTGCCGTGTGTTATGGGAGATGCGTCGTCAAGTTTAATCAATGACGACAAAGGCATCGTATGATCGCATTCGTATCGTATCTGGTACAACCTGTTTGTTGTTTTCCTCGAGACTTCTCCCGCGCATGCGGATGTTCGTCCGATCACTGATGTTTGGAAACAGTACGCATATGCACACGATATGAATAACGAAATGTAACGTTTACCTTCAGCGCCGATTTTATGGGATGTCAGGTCGTTGCCACATTCAAATTCTTTGCAGCAAATTGTTTGTAGTTTGTTCTAATTCATCGACCTCCTCCCCCGATTGAAACCGAGCTCATCAGCATCGTCGTCCTCTGTGCCATCATCTGTTTCGCTTTCTTCGTCACTTTCTTGCCCCTCGTCGTCCACAGTTTCTCTTAGATTGTGATGGAACACAGCGTCGTTTGCCACCTTGCCAAGGCTTTCGATTTTTTTCTTTAACGTTGATTCACAAATCTTGCAAACGCTGATATCAGGCAAGACGCATTCAATATGAAAGGAATGGCTACAACCACGAAATACCTTCCACAAGGGACTTTCTTTGTTACACTTAAGTAAATCGCATTTTCTGTGGAACAAAACAGTAAGGCTTACAAGTAAAGTCATTTCTATCGAATTTATAAAGTAAACATGAACTGCCAAATAAATAATTTTATAATAAATAAGTATAAACTTTTCCAAACCCCTATTTGATTTTTTGGGTGTCTTATTAATTTTTTTAATATCTTGTAAAAAATCTTGGGTATTCATGTATATATATTCTCCTTAGAGCTGTGGCAATGGCACTGATGTAGTATTAATAGGACAAATTGCTCTGATATTCTAGACTGATCACACTATTTATCACTTGTCTAACCTTCACCCCTTTCCTTGCTCTCATACACCTCTAACAAAAAGAAGGTTGATACTTTTGCGCAATTTACCTTGCAGGATTTGGAGATTGCTGAACAGTTGTGAAACAAAGAGGCAAGACTTGATTGTTGACAATCATTTCTCCAAACAAACTTGGGAGGGTCCACTTGGTGAGATATTTGGGTTGCCGTTTAACTCGAGGTTGCTGGACTGCCATGTTAGGGTGGTTGTTAATGCATTCAAACTTGCTGGCGATGAATTTTGCAGCCTTTGCTTTCAAGATATATATTGACTCTCTTGGCACCATAGTTGAATCTTTTGGGTGGCACAAAGACAGACTTGAAAGAGTATAGTTCGTGTTTACATACATCAATTTCTTTCGCCTTAAATGCAATCTGATCTGCTGAGTCAGTTTCATTTATTCTTGCTCGTAATATGGAGTGAATGTTTTCCACAGGATATTCATCAAGGGCCACAAGATACTGATGTAAGATTTCAAACATGAAGTGGGCATTATCTTTCCAGTGCTGAAACAAGGACAACATAACAAGTAAAGCTTTGTTGTAGTGACGTCTGTGAAAAACTACGAACATGATCCAACAGTGAAGCACAGACTGGCAATAAAGATCATAGTTGTTGCACTTAAATACGATGGAATAAATGCTTAACACAAGAGGAACATAATTGTCAAGCAGATTGACCAAGGTGAGATATTCGATATTCTTGCACTTCTCGAAGACTGATAAAACTGTGTCTCTGATAAGTGTCCATCCTCCATAGATAACCTCTAGCAATAATGATATTCGCCAAGCTTTAAGTTTCTTTGGTAGCTTTGCCTTTTCCCCAAATAAGAATGAATATAAATCAGCAGCTATTTCATTAAATATGAGCAATACACATTCTCTTGCATTTAGAGAAATATGCAGAGGTTAGGAACAACACTCTGTAGAGCTGCAGGCAAGGATGGAGCATCGGAGTAGACCAACCTTAGAATATAGAATTGCATCGGCCAGTCACCGACAAATGGAGAAATGAAGTTATCAAGGTATAGTTGTAGACCACTAGATAGCATTTTGTTGGCAGCAGTTAGAACATCTTCACTCGACTTGAGTGGCATTTAAATGCTGTCAACAACTTTGGAATTATCCATGCACCTCATCCCCTCTAGCTCAGTTTGTTGACAGTCGTGCGTCACAAGCCTTTGACGCTCAGATTCTGGACTAAAATATTTTGCCACTACCCAGTCAGGAATGTTTTTGAATATGTCTTGGATATTTTTTGCAGTTTGTTGGAAAGAAAGGTTTTCATGCCAGAAATGTCCACAGGGAATTTTGGCAATAAGTCTACTTTACCCTGGCGCACTGCTTTTATGTTGGGAAACACCTTTATGAGCAATGTAGACATGTGTATAGCATTTGTTTGTTTTTTAGGCACCGGTCGATGCATGGTATGAATGTTGTGATAGTCATCGATACAGAATATGAGAAACTGCCCATTTTCTACTGCTGATTCAATAAAGCTAGCAACAGTAGTTGAGTGTGATGCTGAAGACAACTTTGCTTCGGCTTTTACAGTGTGTGGCTGCAATACCAAGATTTCTTAGTGACTGTAGTCCTTACTTATACCAAATAGCTGAAGAGTTCTGGACAAAGCCACTTGGAATGCATTAGATCTTTGGGACTGTGAATATATCATGATATAGATTACAACCATTGTTCGCAATTTGCTAAGTTTTTTGCGCTCAGTGGACTTTCGATCTGAGCATATGGCATCATTTATGCAGCTGTGGAGATTTTCAGCACTGGCATCCTTGCATAGTGTTTCAAAAGCAGTGGGATCCATTTATGGTTGTGGCAGATTGGCAACATGGAATCGTATTTTGATAAAATCGTCACTGAAGTTAGGACAGAATGATGCTCTTGAAAGGAGTGATGCATAATCCTCCGCAGAGAGGAAAATGCCGTCCATCGTTTGACGCATTCTCTGCAACACTGGGAATCTTAGAGGTACCGGTATACAAGTCCTGGCTTTCTGTGCTAGCGTCTTGGCAGGGTGAACTTAAAGTGTTGCATGGCTAACTTGACTATAATCCTCATGATGTATAGTGTCTTGATTGTGTATAGTTTCAGACTCACTTGCTGCTGCTGTGACATCACTACCAGTTTTTTGGCTATTTGGCTGTTCTTGCTCAAAGTTCTTGTCAGATTGTTGACTGGTGTGGTGTTCAGTTGAACACTCAGCGCCCATAAACTATATAGTAATGGATCATATATTCCATTTATTACACTCATTGTTGCATTAATTATGAGTTTATTTAAAGTAGGGCAATGACTTACAATCAGTATGTCCACTGACCCCCCCCCCCTCCTTGGACCACCAGTCATATTTCAGATGCAACCATTTTTTATTGAATTGCATCTTTCATTTAGTGTTTGAGCTAGAGGATAGAACTGATTCTCAACATTTAAAATAACCTTTTTAACCCTGAAAGTCAGCCACCCGCTGCGGGGATGACTATGACTCAATTTGGTGATGCAGCATCATGAAAAGTATTTACAGATACTTGGTGCCACAGAGAGTGTGCATAGGTAAAACCTAAGTATCAGGTAACTGTAGTAAAGGTATCTATGTTAAACCCAAAGCTTAAGAGGTAGGGGTTAATTGTGTATTTTTCTGGGAAATTTGAACTGTGAGCAAGTTGAAGAACAAAAAACGAAATATGTGATTTTAGACTTAAAGTTCGAACGTACATATAATGAAGTACCTAAACCTTAAATTTTCATACCTGGCTCTCCTGCAAACTATTTTTTAATCATCAAGTTCATCTTTTGCAAAGAATTTAGTAATTTTTTTATTCATGGAACATTTTTTTAGACATGTCGAGCAAAGATGGTTTATTTAACGGCGGATTTTTTTGCCTAACTCTGCCTCGACATATTGCTGTAAAGCACTTGCCACTGTAAGAAAACCATGGGCCTGAACATTAATAACTTTACTCTCATTATTTTTCGACCAAGTTTTATGAAGAGGATTCTTGCAAACCCTTTTAAATTTTGGCATTAGAGACTCCAAGCTTTTCGAAAATCGAATGGTAAAAAGCAATCTATTTTTCCTGCTATTTTCCTACGAAACACATACGATCTTGGGGAAATCCCCCAAGCAGAAATCCCATTTGAGTATTCATGCAGGTAGCAGAAATACATCGTTCAAATAAACTTTGCATGATTTCTTGTTACATTTTGTGCGTGCACTGCCTTAACAATACTCCTGTGTTAAACCCAAGTTGAGAAGTAAAGACAAGGGGGAGAAGTGCGAAAATCACCAGCGTAATTTTAAAAAATCATCGATCGAATGAATTATATATCAACGCAATAGAGCGCGATTATGGTGTAAATTCAAACGTTGATATTTCGAGTTCTGGGTCGAATTTAAAAAAGTCCGACGACAAAATTTAAGATATATTTCTGTTTTGTTATATCCTTTTGGTTTTAAAGACGAAAAATGAAAAATCGAAGCTCACGAAAGCCTTTAAAGAGGATGTTTTTTCCCCGCTCCTTTTGTTAATGATTTCGAATTTCAAGCATTTTGATTGGTCGAGGGCCAAAATATCAACAAACACGCTGATTGGCTTAGAACGAAATCTGCCCTTGTTTTGGGGATAATAACTTTAGTTACATTATTTTTAGCTTGGTGAAAAACAATGTCAACTAAAAGGCTACAGCATTTCTGGTAAATTTTATTTGGAAATAACAAATATCAAGTTTTCACCCCCTGTATTTGAATAGAATTTCCTTTTTGGTTTCAAATGCTTTCCTTATTGGATAGTCAGTCTGCCCATTTTAATTAGTATCTTTGTCCAGGCGTATGAGACACTAAAACTGTTTTAGATTTCGTGGCTTACATGCAAAGAATTAAACTAAAAATGACGGCGCCTGTTGGCCTCAGGACAGAATTTTTTTTGTTTCTTAACGATTCTATATTGACAAAACGACCACAGTTTAAACTATGGAGACCAACTAGAACATCAAAAGTTCGATATCCTAAAATTTCCTGGGATTTAAGCATGGAATGTTTTGTTACACAAGTCGGAAAGAGCTTCATCTACAGAAAAAAAAACTTAAGAAGAAATCGTTGTCCCATGAAGTAATGTTGATTGATAAAAACCGACACAACCATGTAATGCTCACACTCATTATTCAATGTTCTATAAAATTAGGATTAAAACTTGAGTTGCAATCAATAACTGGGGTGACAGCCTTTCCTTCATTTATGTACACGTAGTAGCTACGTAAATTTTCGGATTTGCGCATGCGATTGCCCATCCAAATGACTCGTTTTGTGTCAAGATGTCCAGTCGGACCTACATACGAGCATTAAAGTGCCCATGTCAGAAAATGAGACTTTGCATTTTTGAATTCTATGATAAAAATAAGTATAGCAGTTATGGAACAGAATAGAAATCGAGCTGTTTGTTCGAAAGTTATTAGCGTCTAAACAATGAAATTTTCGTTGAAAATAATCGAAAAACCGCGAAAAAAGACTGGGGCGAAATTTGTGCGTGTGACATCACTATAGAAACCGGTCTAACTCAGAATATAGTAAATCCTATTGCATGAGACATAATATAGAAGGTGTTAGCACAAATAAAACACTCTAAATCCGGACCATGCCTAATAGATGTGCGGTAGGAAGTTGCTCTAATGTTGCCAATCCTGCAGAGGGGATTTCTCTTCATTTCATTCCATTAATTTGCTGGGGATGAGAGGTCCGAAGCAAAAAGGAGGCGAAAATAGTGGGTTGACTTCGTGCGTAATAAACAGGCAAAATGGGAACCAACTCCGAACTCCAGCGTTTATTCCGCGCATTTTGCTAAGGAGGACTTCTATGATATGTTCGCCACTCTCTCGACTAAAAAACCACGGTTAATTTTTGATAAAATTGGTGTTGTTGCTGTTCCTAAATATACGATTCCTGACAACAAAGCTTTGTCCGCGAGAGACAAGCGAAAGGTAAGAAATTTTTTGAATGCTCATTTTTTTATCGTTTCTTTGAAATTACATTCTATTGAGTAGAATATCTTATATGACAATGTTTTTAACATAGTTATATGACTGATATCAACTATGATTTGTTTGATAGGTTTTAGAAGAAGCAATTTCAAAACACGACGCTGGTGTTGGCCTCAGTCACCCAACAAAAGCAAATGAGCAAGAGGCACAAACAACAGCGATGGATGAAAACGAAACAAGTTCTTTAGGTGAAAGCAATTTACAATCATTACTAGACAACGTAAGATACAACACAGCTTACAAAATATTTCTTTTGCCAATAACATAGTACAAGTAATTTGATAGTTTATTAGATTATACTTAGATTATCAAAGCGCACTTTATTATTGTCGTTTAGAAGAAAGATAATTCGACTGAAACCAGTGGCTGTGTTGGTTGCGCGTACCTTATCAAAGAAAGAAGGAAAGCATCAAATAAATATATCTCGCTTAAAGCAAAATACGATGAAATCATGATGGTCGTGAAACGCTCTAAAGGTACATATCATAATAAACCTGACATGTACGCAGCACAGGGAACAGTCTGATGTGGTTTTAGATTAGTGTGGACTGTATGCACTATATATATATTTTTTTTTTTTACATAGATTCATGTTGTGCAATTGATTATAGTGAGGCATTAATATTTGCACCTAATCTATATACAATAAATATGGTATATGTGAAATGTATAATTCGAGATTAGTCCTATCATAATTCATGTGTATTTTTGTGCTCCAGTTCCAGTTGTTCTTGCAAGCCGCCAAGAGTCGCAGTAAATCAACGGAAAGAGCATAACCAAGATGTCCAATGTGCAAGAATTTAATGAAAGGTCATAAGAATATAGACGATTGTCCAAAAAATAAAAAATAAAAATAGATATAATTATTATTCATTATATTCATTATCTTATCATTCATCATTATTTACTGTTTTCTTTTGTGTTGGTTTACAGTTAGGCCAAGTTAATATGTCCAACTTTCGTGATGCTAGCTAATTCTCTACTGCTAAAATGGCATTATGCGACGAAAATCGGACGTATGGACTAGATCTAAACAAAACATAACTTTTTTGCATGAGACAGTGAACAACATCAATTTTTGTAGGCACGGGGTTTTCATGAGCTGTCCTCTTCCGAGTCCTCTTCGACAAATCCTACGACGTCTTCGTCAATTGCGGGCATGAATGTTCTCCTTATTTTCTCATACGCACATGCAGGCAGCGGATATCTTCTATTTCCTAGGAGTCCGTAAACAAGCCAAACAAAAACTCGATACGCTGTGCTCCGAAAAAATCTGCAAATGAATTTAAGGTTCTGCCACACGGTGCAATTTTTCTAGCAACTTAGAAAGCAATTCTACTTTATTAAAATTTGCAAATTACATGCTTCCATCACACTTTACTAATATATCATATCAAACGTTTGTCACTAATTTATATCTCTGCAAGATAAATTTCATCTTGTAACCACATCTGTTTACATCACTCAAATACTATCAAGATGCACGATTTATATAGGCACATTGTAGTTGTGATCACTAATATCCTGTTGTTAAGTGTTAATAGAACTATATCTGCGCAACAGAAAAGCTTTGTTTATCTGTCTTCTGTGCTTGTTTGACGATATTGTTGTTTCTTTCGAGTTTTTAAATTCGTCGCTGCAAATCGAAGAGACCACTTATCCAGACATAAATTCACAAAGCCGGGATGTTTAGTAATACATAATGGCCGAACGTCGACCTCCTGCATAACCACATCGTTGTTTATCGCTTCAACACACTCCTCAATTTCCATACAGCACGGGCTCTGCTTACTGTTGTGAAGCAGTTCGATGCGGCAATTTTCGCATTTACACTTGTAATATAGAAAATAGACTTATAAAATAACATGTCACGAATGGAAGTCTGATCGGTCACGCAACAGTATTTGAAAAGAAATATTTACCGTTTACGCAATTCTTCTGTACCGTCAAGCCTCAGTTGTAGTTTCATGAGCCGTTCGACGTATGTTTGCTTGTTTTCGCGATAATTTGCGAGCCAGTCTTCGTCAGCAACTGGTTCATTTGCATACGGTCCGACGTTGCCTTCGTGATGACGATTTGAGTCGCGCATTTCACTCCCATTTTCACCGCTTGCGCTCGTTTTTTCTATATTATATGGCCAAGGAATATAGTTCCATTCTGAGTCGTCACTTTGTTAGCTATGACTTTCGGTATCTGAGCTCGACGAGGACATTTTCAAAGACCTTACAAAAACACAATGTTGTTCTCACGTTGTATTTATATATTATTTACTACAACACGCGAACGGCGAGTTCTTATAGAGACGTTCAGTCACCAGTTTCCCACCTCCGCGGTTTTCAAAATCTTTTGCCGTTAAAATTTGAAATTTTTGAATTTCAAAGCAATATTTCTCCGCGAAAACTAACTCAAATGGACATCTGCTTTGGATTTTCATTATCTACGTCCTGAGTAGACTTCAAATATGCAAAGTCTCATTTTCTGACATGGGCACTTTAAGCAAGCATGCGCATGCTTGTCAAAATTCTAGACTATAAAACATCCATTACATAAAGATTTAAAAATGAGCACTATTAATTGCGAAGTACACATTTACAAATAGAATTTGTTGCTATAAGAAAGAAATGGTTTGAAATAGAATTAAGAATTAAAAAATGAGTTGCGTGCCTTTATGGTGTAATGCACGATGGGGGAATGTAGGGAGAATACGAGAGAAGGTTGTAAAACACGAGGCGTAGCCTAGTGGATCATGACATCTCCGAGGGGGGGGGATTATTACACCATAAAGGTACGAGGCGAGCTTTCTTAATTCTTTTGTTATATAAGAAGAAATTATAGGGCGAAATTTATTTATTAGATAAACAATGAAATTCTCTTTACATGCATGTCATTTAAAATGTTGCTTAGCAACAAAAACAGCTCGGCTCGAACGCCGCGGCAACAACATAGTCAACAGTATTTAGGAGAATTCTTGCGCAAAAACCTTTCAAAAACATCTAAAATTTGCCAACCGTTACAAAGGAGCTTGAAAATATGACATAAAGTTGTCAAAGAACTAATCAGTGCTCGATTTAAACACGATCTGGACGCTGCCGATCGAACAAGAGGTAAACATGCCGCCGACCAAGGCGGTGAAATAATTGTACAGCTCTGTGTTTCTCGCCGAACTTGCAGAGGATAACGCCAAAGTTTCCTATTGAAGGTACTGCGGAGTGGATATTTAATAGTTATGATTTTCGAAGATATGGGTGTAATATAAAAGTGTCGTAAATTTTATGCGGTTTTGCTTGAATTTCATGTCTCCTGTTAATTAAGTCATTTTGCGTAAAAAAAACTTATGGCCAAAGCAATTACAATGTGAAAATAATTAAATTTACCTTGTGGAAAACAATTTCTGTTCTTACTATAGTCTGTAGTCTTTTGCAAAAGTGTGTATTTTAAAGTCGATTTTGTTTTGGTACCTACCTTTAAAAGTAGGGACAGCCATAAATGTTGAATTTTTGGTTGACCGTGACAGGCGACTTTCCAGCAAGAAATTTAGCTCTCTTTTCGAAATTGTTGTAAACCTTCCTTCGCTAGCATCAACGCTTAATTGGTTTTCAGAACTAGGCTCTTGCATTTTAACGTTTTATGTTCAAATTTTTAACTCGTTTTGACAAATTTTTGACTTTAATTATTAAATTTATAATTTGTTCACTTTTTAACAAGTGGCGGGAAATTTCAAAAGCTACAAGGGTTAGCGTGCCTTATGGCCTCACAAAATGCACGCGTGTTAGCCAATCAAATTGCTCGTTATATCGCAGTTATATTATGAATATAAATAGAATTGATGTGCACCTAACTGACTAACTTATACTTTATTTTCAGTTGTAAATTTATTTTGAGCGCAAAGTTGTAAATTGATGTGTTATCTGCACAAATAAACTTAATTAACTAGCGCATAAAAAGGGTGTAGCTCAAATACATTTGCATATATAAAATTTTCCGTGTTGGTCGTATCTGTCTTCTCTTGCTCAAAAGCCATTCTAGCCATGGTATTTGTGTCTTTGTTCAAAATTGTATTATTTTCGACGTATACATGCCAAAAGTTGGACAAAAATAGTAGCAACTTTTGGTTTCTTGACAGAATGTTTTTGTTCCGTAACGATTCTATTAACAGGAACCGCAACTTAAAGTATTAGGACTCCGAAAATGCGATTTCCCACAATTTAGACATCCTATTTTTCCGGTATTTATGGTAACTTTATGGCACATGAGAGTTTTGAGTTTGTGTTTAAAGGAGCGGCTTCCCCATTTACATGATCATTTCTGCTCATTTAAACTTAAAAATTAAAGCTTCATTGACACATTGAAACGTTATGGTAACTTCAAAAAATTACATACTGGGGAATGTATCTTGGGGAAGTCCTAACCGGAATTGATTGAACTTTTAGTGGCTTGAACATGCAGTTTGGCCGATACTTTTATAAAGCAATAAATAAGTTGGTTTTATATCACGTTTCTCCTGAGCACTGACGCTGTCAGCATTTCCAGATAAAAAGAACTTTTGTGTGTTTGACGCTTTCGTTTGACTCCAATAAACCCATCCAAACTAACATTATCTTGTTGAATCAGTTTCTGAGGCACAGGATCTTGGCTAGCCGTTTCTGAAAATAATCGTATCATGATGGATTCTTCGAATCACCTTTATTGGGTGCATTACTATGTTTAATTTATTTAATGGTGCCTGACGTGCAATAACTTTAGCATATGTAAAGTCATCACCCATAGAATTATGAGAATCATTTATTAACAGACTATAATCATCATTGTGAAAAGTACTCACCGATTGCTTCGTGTTTATAGTCTTAACACCATCATCGTTTTTTCCATTACAAACAACCCCCCATTTGCATTGCCAGCATGTAAATTTATAAGTTCAACATGCGGATCACACTTATCCGACAATATTTTACTTGCTTCCTCATTAGATAGTTGCCCATGTTTAAGCTCCACGATTTCCGTCACAGTAACAGCCGTTTTACTTGAATGACCGCACATATATCTACAAACCTACATTTTCAGCTGGTTTGCTATTGCTCCTTCGATAAACAGAAAGATTTTATTCTTTCTCCAAATAATTGAAACATCCTCTAGAGCGAAAACTTTTTTGTCACCTCCAGTTTGAGACCAAACATCTTTCAACTTCAGTTAATCAGCAACAAATTGCTTTAATGATTCAAAATCTCCTGTCAAAGGCAGACCAGGCGACATTCGGATCGATTCAGTTATACCATTTGTACAGTTAATTTCTCCAATACCTGGCGGGTCTTCATTGGCAAACTCTGACAACAACTGAGCAGATTTTGAGGGCTAGATAGCAAACTAACTGATTTTTGACTTAAGCTAGTGGAGCTCAAAATAGTACGTCTGCTCTGCATGACTGCACGTGACAGTGATCTTCCCCATATCGTCCCAATATCGATTACGTCCCAATATTGACTGTTCACTAGTAAACGATTTATATTCACAAATATTGCGACAATTTTGTTCTTTGTTTAAGGACGTGGATGGATAAAAGCACACTATTATGGCACTCAGAAGGACCAATTTCTATTAACCGGTCTTCTTTTCAACAAAAGACCGTTTTGCGCAAATCATTCTGAGTCATGTAATCCTGTGCGTGTTGGACGCATTCAACATATCTTGTCCACCAATTTGAGATGATACAGATAACTGTTTCAAACCTATTTAGTTCTAGCGCTATCCCTATAAAATTAGATTGACGTGCTAAGTCTTTGCGGCAATGCTACTGGCCTGAATAAACAGAATGGATTTATTTTTGTTGGAAAATACACACACAATTAAGTTTTTCAATAACACGCGCCAACGTCACGAGTGCATTATATTTCCAAATTGCAATCCAAATCACACTAAATAAACTAACAAGGCACAATGTGAACTAAACTAACAAGCTTTAGTATAAATTTCCAGGTGACTATTGATTTTCCTGCATTCTGATTGGTCAAGATTCGCTGTCTCTGAAGTGATAATCACTGACCAGTGACTATATAGCTTTTTTTTTGCCATTCTATACAGTTAATAAATTTGAAGTGAATTTTTGTAAAGTTTAGTTGATTAGTATTAAAAACACCTGGAAATTTATACTAAACCAATTTGTCGCCGAAGGCAAGGCGTTACAAGCCTATATTCACTACGCCTTCGGCTCAGTAAATATAGGCTTGTAATCACCTCGCCTTCGGCGACTAATTGTTAAATAATTCAAATAACATCATTATAAGGAAAAATTACATTGCATGTTTCAAGACAAATTATCTTGTGCATTAAACAAGACCACAGGAGCTATAAAGACTCGTTGTTTACAGTAAATTTTCTCTCAGAAGTAGCCAGCTTTATACCACAATGAGACTTTTTTATAAAGGATACGTGCGACAAAAGTCGATAAAAAAGGTAATCAAACTTTAGAGTGCCCTACCGCGATCATTATTTAAAATACAGAAACCATTTTTACGCAGGCGGAAAGATCAGGCTTTTAGCTTTCGATTGATACCATGTTTGTGAAATTTAAAAAACAATTGAGCATAAACGAATACAGATGAAAATAGCCCGTCGAAATTTTTCACTACATATTTTCATTTCAGAACAATGGAAAATGCTTTTAATCATCTACCTGTCACGAAAAACAATTAAAGTAGGTAATAAGATGCATTAAATTTGATACCTAGAATGAAATTGGAAAATTTTGACCAGCAAACAGCTCTAAATCTCAACAGCTTCTCACCAAATTCTCAAAAATTATAAAATGCGATTTCGACCCCCAGTTTTTATCTCAATTGTACAATAATGATGGCAATTTTACAACAATGATGGCATTCAAAAGCTAAAAATCTAAGAGTCTTTCCAGCAGTTACTTTTAAACAATTGTTAAATAATAAGCGCTCTAGAGCACTCCAAAGTCCAATTAGTTTTTGTATAGACCCTGTATATACGTGCATGAAATATAATGCAAACATAAAGCATATCATACACAAATTGTATGAGCTCATACGATGACCATTGTGGCTACAGCTGCACAGTTTACCCAAAAATTGATTTGAGAAGTATTCAAAATATATGTTAATCATATCCTTCACATTAATTATGCAATAGGTATATAGGTGCTGTGGTACAAGTAGCAACTGCAATTCTTGGTGAAATATTTGAATAACAGATACATTTAATGCGTTTCGTCAACGATATGCAAAATCCACTAACGACTGCAGCTATACGAAGGAGTCTTTATGTGTGATTAGGCACAGGTTACCTCAATTTTATCAGCTAATACATCGATTTGAAAATTCTTTGCAAAAAAATACTGACAAGATGGGTATTTTAGAAGCAATTTAAAATACCCTAAATTCGTCCTCTGTCAGAAATATATAGAAACTCGATTGCGCCTTGCGTTTAATGTTTGATAAATCAATAATGTTCGGATTTTAAAGATGCCGGGTTTGAAGCCGTAATTTAGGAATACTATTAAAGTTGTCTTTGCCCAAACGGTGTACAATCTGCCCTGATAGTTAATTTAATTGTTTATGCACACAAGGGCGTGCTTAATCAGCGCAAATTTTAGCGTTCTCTAAATTTTGTCTTACAAAAAAATCAGGGTCTTGAAACAATAAATTACTACACTTTGACTTCGTGAAGTAAAACTCTAGGTAATAGGCATGAAAAAAGCCACAAAAAGTGAACGACATTTATCGAGACACCTCAGTTAAACTACATTGACAAATTTTCGATTTTAAACCGCTATTTTAAATTTGAAAACTCACTACTCATAGAAATGCAAGTGCAAAGCTAAGCACAATATTTTTAATATTTTCTTTATCAGTATCCATTATGAACCAGATAATTGATCGGGCTACGTTTTGTCCACGCCTTGTATATGCAACCTCCTCCATAAGACACTCTTTATATATAGTGTATGGCGTGTAAAAGATTGTGCTATCTGCATCGCCGAGTTTTTCATGTTAACAATCTTTTTGGTACAATAAAATTAATATGATGGGAAAATTGATAAAAAGTCTAAACCAATAAATCAAGGATTTGGTTTTGCAGTTTTATACTGCTGATTAAAATAAAGAGTTATATTTTATTAAGAGTAAAGAATACCCGTGTTCTTATGGTTTAAACCAATCTGTTTTGTGTACGTGCATCATAGTTGTAACCTTCGAGTTGAGGACATTGGGAAGTGGTGTCGAAGTTGACGTTAGACATTGTTCCATTGAGCAAGTCTGACCATCGGACCAAAGTGCCTCCGCCACACCCACAGTTAGTTGCAATCCGTACAATCCTAAATGAAGGATATTGTTCCCAGAGATTGACCTGGAACAGACTGCCAACAAATTGCTTTCCTTTCATTTCTCGAGTTTGCCCCAGGATGAATGTCCCACGACGTTTTTTGGTGTTCCCTTTGCTTTCAAAGTCGTTGGCTAAATTAGGCAAACGTTCTTTACGCAGGACCTTGCCATCTTGGTACAGCTCCAACAGATATTCGTGGTTGAGAGAAATACACACTTGATGGAACTCGCCATCTGTAACTGCACAGTCAGGAAATGTTCTAAAAGTAAAATCACATTTCAATAGCTTTTGAAGATCTAATCAGCACTGTTGTTTTGCCCGGAAAAGCAAACTAAGGGTTCGCACCGAAAATTCTATTTTGCAAAGTCTATTCCGCGTATATTTCCAGTACATAAAAATTTTAAAGGAGTGTGACAAGGGTCAGTGAAGATGGCAAAATTTAAGATTGTTCGGTCAAGAGTGACAAAGAACTTGCCTCATTTTTGTTGCGCCGTTATATTGCTAATAAAGATCGGCGATTCAGGTATTATTAGAAAGCCCACTCGCTCAATGCGCTCAAACTCGCTCGGATTAAAACTCATGTAAGCAGGAAATATGCGCAGAACGAACTTTACATCTTGTTTGATTGGTATTAAATATGAAAAGTTCTATATTTCTAATTAAAATATGATCATCATTTTGTCATGTTTGACTAAGGAGGAAAAACAAAAGGAAAATCTTTGCATTAATTTTCATGCAGTGACTTTCTTGAGGTTTTTTCCGCAATGCGCAGTAAGAATTTTAGGTTTGTCAGACCTACAAGCGGTCAGGTAGTAGCTCGCTTTGCAGAGTACTAGGCTAGCATACAAAATGTTGTACTTCAATTCCGTCTTGGTCAGGCACATTCTAGGCTGCATTAAGCTACTACGTGTGAATATAAGCGTACTATGACGTCACTAAAACACTGTAACTATCATTTACCATGGTCGTTTTGGCTTGATGTTCGCAATGCATTCTGGTAAAATGTACATTCTGCCATATTTTTTGTTAGGGTTAGTTTAATGAGATGCCTTAATTTTACAATCTAGCTAGTTAAAACTTGAAATTTGAATTCATATGGGATTAAATTTTAGCAGAGATTTGATAAGTTTTAACGGTGAAAATATGCATCCCCGACTGGCAATTTTTTATGAGTTTTTTTACGAACAAAATATGAAAAACAAGTAAATTAATGATATGCTCATGGCCTCGGTGTTATATTTAAATTTGTCGATGTTATGTGTTAATAAATTGATGTTATAACACAAATTTATGTTGATACCCTGACTCGTTCCCAGTCGCTTACCCAACGCGCACTTAATGATGGGAATGTCACTGCGGAGGAAGCGACTGGGAAACCATAATTCAAGATGGCCGAAGCTGTAATGGCGGACGCCAACATCGAGGAGCGAGAAAGGGAAGAAATACTTACAAGGCCGATTCACGAGGCGTATTTGACGAATAAAGTTTTGTGCCCGATGTCTGAATGTTTGGACACTTTCGTGTTTTTAAAGAAAGTGGACTTGATCATCATTTTGAAAATTTATGCATTTGCAGAGAAATAGACGGATTTGCCGAAGAAACAGACACAATAGTTCACAGTCTTTAACAAAATGCCTTAGGACATTCCCATGGTCCTTTGCGATATACGCAGTTTTTGTTAGGGACTGTGGAAGAGCCAGATTCATACCTACGATATACAACTAAAAGATGAGGAAACGGAAATTGGTACAACTAAAAGATGAGGAAACGGAAGTAAATTGCCAAAAAACGGAAGTAAGTAAATCAGTAATCATGCGATCCAAATGCCAGGCGGCAGAGACTGTGAAGTCTACAATTTAGCCTGCAAAAGTAAAATCGTACGTTGTTACCAGTGAAAGGCTCCTGGGCCGTAAAATTAGTAGCTATTTGCCATGATTTCAAAGGAAATCAATTGGGCAGAAAGCTCTCCGTCCTAATCAAGGCTCTATTATAATACATCCCTGGAAGGCACGCAGAGATCTGTTCATTTCGCAAACTATTTACATAATCGTATACTTCAGTATTCTCTTTTCTCAGTACTATCGGATCAGTGAATTTTTCTTGTGAAAAGCCTGGCCAGTCGGAAGAACGGCTTCCTACCCGTACGGTATTAACTTGCCATTAAAAAACCAAATTGTTCAAGTTGGGAAGCAAAATAGACGCTCAAAATGTTGAAATCTTGAAGACGGCATTCTGCTTAACATGCTATACTTCATGTATCATGCCTCTGCATCATATTCAAATTATACACTTACTTCCGTATTTTGGCAATTTACCTCCGTTTCCTCATCTTTTAGTTGTATCAGTTTTGGTTTTCTCTTTTTTTAATTGTATGTGTTTATCTGTCAGTTTTGTCGTAAATATGAGCATAAATTTATTATCTTATAACATTATTTATTAGCACATAACATCGACAAATTTGAATATAACACCGATGCAATGAACATATCATTGATTTATTTGTTTTCGATATTTTGTCCGTAAAAAAACTCAATAATTTTCATAATATCTGATTTGTATTTGCGTAATTTTTCTTCAAATCTAATGCTTAGTTGGGTCAAATTTCAATGTAACTTGTCAACATACTAACCTTTTCAGGCGTCTGTAGCCAATGTGTAGCCGCAACATTTTTCGAAAAATGCTGACATTGATGATATTGTTTTCCCTTTTGACTCTTTTGGGCAAATAATAATAATAATTATTATTATTATTAAAGTGTCTTGGCCAAAAATTTCTTGGTTCTGTGGTTTTCTCAATTACTGAAATAAGTTGGGCATTGGCAGACTGAGTTTTTATCCAAAAGCAAAGGACAAAGATAATTTTCTGTGGAAGTTCAAAATTTCGTACAATGGAAGCATACGTCGACGTTTTTGGTGCAGGTTTTGGTGTAGGTTCAGGTTTAAATTTCTTTTTAAACCAATACCTAGAAGACGGCTTTGACAGTTGTTTGGAAATTTTAGGTGCTTTATTGTTATGACCTTGCCAAAACGCAAGTCCATCATCTTCAGGTATGTTTACTCTATAAGATTCGGAAACGGCGTCTGCTTCAGTGGCAATTTCCCGTTTTCCTGTGATTGAACCGCTGCTAGCTCCAAATGTAACACCTCTGATTGCCGTACCTATGTGAGCAAAAAGGCAAATCTGTTTTTAAACACATCTAAAAAACATTTAAAAAACATCCTTCCAACATGAATAACATGTTTTAGAATTATTGAATGTTTATGAGTGTAATGGTAAGAATATTTTAGTAAGGTGAAAGAGGGAATATAATTTTTTTAAGCTAACTGAAATTTGCATGCATGATTTTGATTTTAGAAATGAGTCGCTTCATCTAATTCTTAAATGATAGTATAAAAGTTATAAAATGTATGGTCATAAAAATAGATCAGCTGTAAGTATGGAGATAGGATACAACGTTGAAACAAATAAAACATGGGATGGCCCTCCTGTTGGAGGTATAAAATTATGGTGACAGCACTAAAGAACATTAAACATAATACCAAGAACATATTTGGTACTTTCTTTTGCTGTAATGTGCAGAGCAACTCTGACCAGGAATCAATATTGTCCCACTCACGATCATGACTACACTGCGACCCACGATATTACTTTTATGAGATATTTATGCCGTACGTATTCAAAATGAGCATTGCTATTTATTAAAACTTACGAACGTCAAAACAAAGTTGTGAGAAGATCTTTACGATGTTGATATTTGATGTTAGTCACATGACTGAAAAAATATGGCATATTTGATAAATATGGCAAATATTCCATATTTGAGGTGGACCACACTATTAGTTTTAAAAATATGATAACACGACAGGACGTCGTTTTTTACTTAATTGGAAGTGGAAATGACATTCTTTAACCAAAAACAGCATAGGTAACAACAAGAGAATGGTTTAGCTAGAAAATAAACGAACTTGGCGCCATAGTTGAAGGATTTTTCAAAGATTACGTGGAACGGTGGAAAAGAGGGATTCTGGATTTCTAAAATGGATAAGGATGGGAGGTATTAGGCGTTTAAAGGAGAACTGTTCGTAAATTATCATGATCAACGTCTATCAACATTTTGAGAAAGTTTGCTTTGCCATATATTTTCAAAACTAGCAATGATGGATTCCTGGTAAGCAATAATAATTCTAAAAGTACCTCCACTGGTGTAGTGGAATGAACGTTTGGAACTGGATTGAGGCAAAAAAATGCTTGAGAGCACAACACAAGTTTGTCCTTACGACGGCCAGACGAAATCAGCATGATAAAGCTTGGAAAATGCATGCATGGGTTAGATTATTGATATTCAGTGATGGTTAGATTATTGATATTCAGTGATGGTATGTGGCCGGCGAGGCAAATGAATCAACAAAAAATTAAAGTGATAAAGTAAACGAGTTCTGCTGGTGACAGCGGAAATAGAGATCAGAGGTCTCTTTTGCACATTTACGCACATATGAAGGGGTCTAGCTAACAGTCGTGGGTCGTGGGTCGTGAGTAAAATGTCGTGGGTCGTGAGTAAAAAGTCGTGGGTCGTGAGTAAAAAGTCGTGGGACGTGAGTAAAAAGTCGTGGGTCATGAGTAAAAAGTCGTGGGTCATGAGTAAAAAGTCGTGGGTCGTGAGTAAAAAGTCGTGGGTTGTGAGTAAAAAGTCGTGAGTCGTGAGTCGTGAGTAAAAAGTCGTGGGTCTTGAAAAAAGGTCGTGGGTCACCACAAAAAAGTTCCGGGTTTTAATGTTTTACTTTTTGATGCTTTCTGATGTTGTTATCCGCTAGCCAAATATTAATGTTAAAATATCTTTGCAAAAATTCTGCGTGCTGCAACACTGGAATTTTATTGAATTTTTTTCCGCAATACGGCGCAAAAAAGTGGCCGGCCAATAGCGTTTAATTAGATGTAATGTACTTTAGTGTCTACACAAGTAATGAGAACTTTTTTAATTCCGCGGTTTGTTTTCGGGACATAGCATTTTCAATTCCAGTTACAGCAAAGCATAATACGCAGTGTTGAATTACTTAAATAAGCTTGAGGTGTTGGGCACCTTACTATCCAGACAATAGTTGATAACTTGATAGCAGGCTGTCATTATACTCTAGGCTCTTTTCCGCAGCGGATTGACCAGATTTTTTCGGTTACAAATTTTGCTTAAACGCTTTTCGTTTGGAAACAATGTTGGAACGCCAACGGTTATACAGTGAAGTTGTTGCTGGTAGTTCCAAATCCAGCGGTTTGGAGGCGGAATTACCGCAAGAAAGTCGCCAAAATATGGGCCCAACCGTTTGCGAGTTAACTGGCTCGATGCTGATAACATACCAGCTAAAGGAAGAAGACGCCGCTCTTCAAAAGGCGCTCTCTTTAATATTAATATCAGTAGGAAGCTAACTATATATACGTCAATTCGCTGTCAATCAAGCGTTTGCGATTATCTTTTTACTGAATAAGCTATAATTCGCTAATTTGTGATATTCACCTTTTTTAAAAACAATTTCTACTGCAGTTTTAATAATGTAAATCACATCTTTTAATGGGCTGTCTATGCTTAAAGGTAGTTTTTTTGCAACCACCTTTATTCCATGTCAAAATGGAGAGTTAAAACATTAATACGGCTTATAACTTTAATTGCATTCTATTGTTATAAACTTTAATCGTATAAGACCCTCTTGAAATTTGAACATTTGAGCCACCACTGCGAGTTTTTTTGTCAAATTTTTGTTAAATCTTTAATGCGCAAAAAATTAAAAACTTTTTTTAAGACCCACGACCTTTTTTCAAGACCCACGACTTTTTACTCACGACCCACGACTTTTTACTCACGACCCACGACTTTTACTTACGACCCACGACCCACGACCCACGACCCTCGTTAGCTAGGGCCATATGAAGACATGTTGGTTGCTAATAATACGGATCTAAATTATCGTTCTACCACTTCTTTGGTAGGTACCTAAAACCTTTCATCAGAAGTTCCTTTTCCCATCGTTAGGGCATTATTATGCTGATCTCGACTTGTCTGTCTTGTCTGTCTCGACCTGTTGTACTTTCAAACACTTTTTGCTTGATCCAGTTTCAAACGTTTCTTCCATGACAGTAGTTAAGGTATATTTTTAGAATCATTATTGCTTACCAGGAATCCATCATTGCTAGTTTTGAAGATATATGGCAAAGCAAACTTTCTCAAGATGTTGATAGACGTTGATCATGATAATTTACGAACAGTTCTCCTTCACACGCCTAATACCTCCCATTCTTATCCAGTTTAGAAGTCCAGAATCCCTCCTTTCCACCGTTCCACGTAATCTTTGAAAAATCCTTCAACTATGACACCAAGTTCGTTTATTTTCTAGCTAAAACATTCTCTTTTTCTTACCTATGCTGTTTTTGGTTAAAGAATGTCGTTTCCACTTCCAATTAAGTTAAAAACGACGTCCTGTCGTGTTATCATATTTTTAAAACTAATAGCGTAGTCCGCCTCAAATATTGAACAGCGCCACATTTTTTCAGTCATGTGACTAACATCAAATATCAACATCGTAAAGATCTTCTTGCAACTTTGTTTTAATGTTCATAAGTTTTAATGAATAGCAATGCTCATTTTGAATACGTACGGCATAAATATCTCATAAAACTAATATCGTGAGTCACAGTGTATAATAAACTGCGCTATGGGGTATTGGGTACCTCGATTTAGATACGTCAGATAGAAAAGTACCTGGATCAATTGTAATGAATAGTTGATTTGGTTCACGGTATGCTTGGTTGATTATTTGTTGCAACCCTGCTTTTCCGCTGCCATCACAAGATAAATAATAATTCCTAAACTTTACAGATTGAAAGACGATAAACAGGTCATGTTCGTTATCAAGTCGTTCTGGCGCCCAGGTATTTCTGTCGTCTGTTACCATCGCGCCATCACTAGCTGGCTGTAATAAGAAAAAGAGATTTAAGAATATCGAACGAAATTTTAGCAGCTCATTATAGAGCAATATACACCACATTGATAACAGTTCATTGCATCTTCCAGTACTTATGTCTGTCAAACTTGTACCGATATACTATCGAATAGCTTGTGATTAATGCCTTCCATACTATAAATTTTGCTAAAATCCATGGATTTGTTGCACATTTTCTGTGACAAGGGAATAAACAATTATTGTAGAAAATCAGGATTTGTTGAACTGCACGTAAAGGTCCATGAAATTTCATATTGTGGATTTGTTGGATTAAATATCATGAGTTTTTCCATCAATCAAATTTTCGGACAATTTTCATAGCTTGGGAATATACAATTATGGAAAATGCAATTTCAGTCTTATGCATTTTCATTTTTTTCCAGTGTCAACTACTTGATTACTTCGCATGACTTTTACTGATCTAGAACTTGATTTATATTATCGCAACCTCTTCTAGTACAATAAATGAAGCGAAATTCACATCCGCATCAGCCGTACCATTGCCAAAAGATCTCCATCAGATGATGGTGCGTACAAATGATACAGTTCGTTGTTTTGCATAACCACCAAGCGAATTCTCGTTTCGTCCAAGTAAGGAATCTCATTTATTTGCAACAAGCCTGAACAAATAAATCAAGATTCAAAATTGGCTAATTTTCTTTTTTGGAACATATAAAGAAAATATAGGTCAAATTTTTTTCCTATGGATGTTTTAACTCCCACAATTAACTAGTCTAAAGCAGTCTTTTGTACAGTAAAAAGTTGTAGGATAACGTAAACTTGATTGGAAAAACACCCTTTCCAAAACCCTTTTGAAAATGAAGGAAGGTGAGACTTTCTCCGTTGCAATCTGTGATTTCAAAGAATAAGATCGACTGACTTCGATATGTACAACGGCTTGATTCACTTCCCGTTAACGTCTGCATTTCCTAGATATTCGTTCTTTATCAATTTTCAACAACTCTCGTCAGTTCTCATGTACGTTTGATCCTGCCTTATTTTTTCTTTATTTTTATGTTCAAACATGTAATTATCTTTTTCAAGCTGAATATTTATTCATAATCCGTGAGATATTTCACACTTAAACTTGATCATGATCGGAAATATATAATTCGAATTCTCAAACATCATCCAATTTTTTGCTCACAAGAAACAAGAGTGCTTCTTCTAAGTCAAAAAACCGTTCATGATAAATCAGGGAAAAAGTATTAGGCTTTTACGTCGGAAATACCTCAGATTAAGAACTAAAGAGAAGGCGGCCTCGAGTTTGTAGCCCCACGTGTATTACGCATGCTCATTATGTAAGTTCCTGCCAGTCAATGTATTTTCTGGCTAACAAAAATCTTGAACTCGCTGTTCTGCCATTATTCGTACCAGTAAACTGCATGAAATAAGTGGGGAGATTTGGCACTAATGAGCGGCTCTACATTGTATTCGCAAGCTCTTCCCGTGGGCCTTCGTGATGGAACGTGATGTAGAAAGGCCCTGGCAAAGGCTGGTTGTCACGTGACTAAATTCTTCAATATAACTTTATTGCCAAATTATGGGGCACTTAACTTCTGTTATAAATTTCCCTAATATATTGGAAAATGTGGTCATTTGACAACCGGCCTTTTCCAGGGCCTCAGTACAACACATGTTACAATAACCTTAGTAGTTATTTGCCATGATTTTAAAAGAAATCAATTGGGCAGAAAGCTCTCCATCCTAATCAAGGCTCTAGTATAATACACCCCTGGAAGGCACGCAGAGATCTGTTCATTTCGCAAACTATTTACATAATCGTATACTTCAGTATTCTCTTTTCTCAGTGCTATTGGATCAGTGAATTTTTTTTGTGAAAAGCCAGGTCAAAAAACCGTTCATGATAAAATAGGGGAAAAGTATTAGGTTTTTACGTCGTAAATACCTCAGATTAAGAACTAAGAGAAGGCGCCCTCGAGTTTGTACCCCCACGCGTATTACGCATGCTCATTATGCAAGTTCCTGCCAGTCAATGTAAGGAAAGGTAAACTCTCACTTGTATGGTTATCGCTCTGTAATCCACCAGCACAATCGACTATCTTGTGATTATTTACACCACTATTATTATTCGTTATTCTCAAGTATCTGTCACCTCGACGGCTCATCAATGACCATATTCTTAGAACAGAACCTCCACAGATTAAACATGGCTGCTCATTCGTACTTCCACCCTGAGACTCAACCACACGTACCTGTGCAAAGAAGTTTAAGAGTTTAGAATTGAAAACTCTTTCTCAATAAATGTTTGTATACTAGCATTGTCTATCATAATGTATCATTCTATTAAAAAAAATTAAAAACGCAAGTAATTAACCCTTATTTATTTTCTAGAGGAGTAAAGAAAACGATGTTGAAATTAATTATTTAAATTATTATCTGTATGTGTTAAACACGAGTATTGACTATGTTTGATAATCGTGTTCGTTTATTTCTAAGCTGTTTACTAAAGAGTTTTCTATATATAAGTAATATAAGCTGTTTACTAAAGAGTTTCCTATAAGTAATATATCATATGTTTTGCTAAGATAAACCTAGCTAAACTACCAATTCAGTATAAAACATCTTATCACATATAGGCTATTTAGAAATGTATTCCAAGCATTTTTAGTGCAAAAGAACTGTTAGTTAGCACTGTTAATTGGGTTATCGCTGAGCACCAAATAGGCTACCAATATTTACGGTTTCAGCACTTTCGCACGTCAATTTATACTATAATTTGCTGAATAAACAAAACCGCAATTCTTGCAACATCTCCCATTAATGAATTTGAGTGTTCTTCGAGTAACCCCCCCCCTCCCCCTCTTGAATTTGTGTAGGAACGTGGTCACTGAAGTCTAAGTTCAAGCATGTATACTTTAAGAAATGTTTGTCAACTAAAAAATATTCTGAAGAATAATCTGAATATGAATATTAATGCCCAGCAAGTAATTCTAAATGCATACATATCAAGCAATTCAAGTTTTTATTAAATTTAGTGTGCTAACGTACTTTGACATATTGTTTTTCTAACTCTTTTACTATTTGTCCCTTCTTTTTAAATTTTTACCATTTGTAATATAATATATACTTAGTTATATTATATAGATACAACTTATGTTTATGCATTATATAGCTCTGGTGATGTTGCGATGTAGCGACGAAACGTTAGCAAATTAGATTTAATATAAACTTGAATTGTTTGATATGTATGCATTTACAATTACTTGCTGGGCATTACTATTAATATTCATATTCAGATTCCGTTTTCCGCCTGGACTTTCAATTGCCACTACTCTGAAGAATAACTAAACGTTGTAAACTCAAGAGATAAGCTTTCAAAACCAAACAGTCAACAACTTAGTGTTAATTTGTTGCCTTTTTGCAAAGCTCATGTCTCGGGTTTACCAGATTTTATTTTTTTGAAGTATATTTTTTCTTGTGTTTTATTAAATATTCGGCTGGTATAAAGGTCTTTCAGGGACCGCTAAAGATGGGTAATTCAGAAGGCTTATACTCATAATACGAGATCTTTACAAGCCGGAAAAATAAACAATTTTCAAAGAAATTTTTGAGACCCCTCCGCGTTTTCTGTTTACATGGGCAACCCTCAATTGTCTTTCTGGTCCCCTATTTTTGTCCACTAAGTGAGAAAATACTTGTCTAAATATGAATGGAATTTAAAAAAAAACTTCAAACTGTTGACATCAGGTCGTTTTGAATTTCATTTGAATGAATGGGATATTACATTTAACATCCGTCATACATCCCCCGAAACGGGATATTCTGTCATGTTTGCCTTTCCAAAAAAGTTGCGTATTTTTCAATGTGGATTTCCAAGGGGATCAAAATCAGTTCCAAACAGGAGAGGGAGAGTTGCAAACAAGGGAAACCATTTCTACAGCTGGTGATGAACATTATCGCAGATGGGACAATACAACTTTCCTAAAGGCTTTTCCTGAGATTAATATTTCGCATTTCAGGGTTCAAAACAGTGATACATAGAGGTCCTCGACACGGCGGGCATTATAGCTCAATCTTCAGCATTAATTAACGATCTGAACCTGCCATGACACTTTGACTAGCCATTATTTTTCAGCACTTTAATGCGCCTAGACTGTAATGACTGACCAGTCCTCGGTAATCCATAGACAATAATTTATACTGCTTACTTTTAACATTTAACGATGCTTTCTACAAAGTATGCTTTTACTGCGACTATTTTAAGTGATTTAAGGAATCAAAAAAGTCAGTGGCGAAGGTATGCTAACAATATATAATTCGAGTTCAAAAATACCGGCCAACAGGAATTCGTACATGTCGTTGTGATGTACCTAGCTGCTAATGTGGCAAAGCTAAATAAGCAAGTTGAGCTACAATCATTTTCAAAAGTACTTGGGACACTAGCAATTTTTCATGAAAAATCAACGTACACCGTTGATATATCTATAAAATCCATATTTTCCCATCCCCGCCTCCCCAATCAATGTTGTTTCCCAACCTCAACACCATAACGCATAATACGCTATGCTAGATGGGTCACAACATTGAGAGGGGGGCGCGGGGGAATGAATTTTTTTTAAAAATTGAGAAATTTCCTCAAGTGTCCCAACACTTTTGAAAATGATTGTCTGAACATAATAGTGAAAGCGATTTTAAGCTTTGTGCGAGTAGACCAAATTTTTTGAAACCAAATCAACATTCTGAATACAAGTATTGATATAAAGCAATAATGCTAGACAATTCCGTGCAAAAGTTTAAAACAGTTAATAATTAACAGAATCTGAATAAGTGTAAATAAATCGTTAAATTTGGCAAAAGCATTTAATTTCTTATGTCTTGTATTTCAATTGCACAGATAAATACTTGGAAATCAGCAAAAGGAGAGGAAGATATGCATTTCATGTTTTGCTAAGCTTCTTTTGTGCAACGCGACGCTTGAAGTGCACTGAAATTGATCAGGCTTCCGGTACCGACAATTGCAAAGACGTTAGCTTGGCACGGTTCACACCACGATTCACACCAATATAAATTTAAATAACGAGTTACGTTTAATGTATTAAAACGCAACAAAGCGAAAAATAGTATGTTAACAATGTTTAGCACTGTGTTTGGCTAATTTTACGCAGTAAAGTAACATTAAACATACTATTTTGCACGGTTCACACTTTGACCTATGAAATACTGTGATCTCATATTTTGATATTTGTACATTTGGTGGGAATCGTTTAATTTCATAATTTTTCATATACTTTGCATTACGTTGAAAGTTTAACATCAGTATACATAATGCTGGGATGCCCTAGCAAAGTTTCACGTGAAAAAACCTCACTAAAAGCCTAAATTTTGTGTCCTAAATCCCTAAAAGGTTTGTGTGAATCGAAGTGTGAACCGTGAACATGCATGCATATTTAATTAATCGATGAAGTGATCATTTTTCATTTGCTTCCCTTACATTTAATAACTGCTCTAATGCGCTTTAGCATACTCAATAAAAAATTGCTAATGTAACTAATTGGCGTTTCTAGTATAGTTTTTTACTCTGGCTTTAAATTCATGCCATAAGATGCGCCTGAACATTGAAGTCCACTGAACGGAATAAGCTCCTTCATTGTAAAATTCGCATTAACTTGCCGTAACTGATCGGTACTGCGTTTTAAAAGCCGGCGATCACGAACTGAGAACTTTTTTGGTCGTCCAATATTTGTTTTTCTCTTATTCTTACGCGTGTTTTTAAACATCGTGCTACACTTGATTTAGAAATCTTAACCTTTTTAACGAATTCTCGAAAAGAATACTTGTTTTCCATTTTTAAAAACCGAACAAGTGCCCGTGTTCCATCAGATATCTGTCGTATAAACACTATTGTAACAACTAAGTATTAACAAAATAGCGAGAAAACGACATATGCACTTGTGCAATGTATACTATTGTATTGTATCACTTACTCAGCCCAAGTACGATCGTCACAATTAAATACTTGCGTCAAATATGCAAATGCTATACGCAATAGTTATCAGCTTATCCATGCATTTTACTCATTAACAATTGCTATTATCGAGTTTGCAGCTAAAATTAAATTTAGCACTTGCGCAAACCTACAACTAAGCAATTGCGCAAATACATATTCCCACCGAATATAATTTCATTTGTTTACTTGGAATAAATTGTGTTTTATGCTATATTTTCAATACTGATTATGTCAGGTACCAAATGGCTAAAATTTATGCCAACACCATTAAAAGTACGTTAATAAACCATAATATATACTCCTTGAATTTTTACAAATAACTTGCCAAAGTACCTGCTAAACAAATGACAATAAGTATGCATTACAGACAATCATTTTCAAAAGTACTTGGGACACTAGCAATTTTTCATGAAAAATCAACGTACACCGTTGATATATCTATAAAATCCATATTTTCCCCTCCCCGCCTCCTCAATCAATGTTGGTTTCCCAACCTCAACACCCTAACGCATAATACGCTATGCGAGATGGGTCACAACATTGAGAGGGGGGCGCGGGGGAATGAATTATTTGTAAAAATTGAGAAATTTCCTCAAGTGTCCCAACACTTTTAAAAATGATTGTAGTTCGTCCATGACATTATGGTCAATGGAATTTTACTGATACAGATTTTAGCATATACTATACTTATTTCACTTTAAAAACAACAAAATACGATATATATATTAAAACTGCACAAAATTTGTTTTTACACAATAATTATGTTTTTCACAATAATTATGAACACAATTATGCTATTTCAGGGCTTATTCATTCTTGACAGTCCATAAGGTATCAAATAGTGTACTGCGCCTTTTCAAAAGTTTAAATACAGCTCAAAATTTGAATGATTTGTAACATTAGCGACGAACTTTAAGGTTTTCTTGTTGAGGCTTGATTGTTTTTCTTCATTTTTCAGCAAACATCTACTATTTAGGTATACTTTTCTATCAAGTTTGCTCTATTTATATTTGATATGAAAAACAGCAATCAAGACTAAGGCTCTACATTTCCGTGGTATGGATTTTTGCCCAAAGGAGTTGGTGTCATACTTGCCAAGGGAACCCAAATTCCATATCTCCCCATCAAGGTGTAATGTTCACCGAGGAAGAACAAAGCATTCCATGGCAAGCACGCGCGCAAATTGTAAGCTTATGCAATTCAGGATTTAGCTGCGGCCATAAATAAATAAATCAACCAAATAATTTTAAAAGTAAAACAAAATTTTTTAAAAGCAAAATATCTTTCAAGGGCTTCGAATTATTCCTTCTGCAACAAAATGATCGCATTTTTCTACATTTTTACAGCAAATTTAATCTTAATGACGATGTCATAATCCGACAAGCCCTTTAAACGGCACATTACAATTGTTTTGAGGCTCATTTATTCTTGGGAAAAGTTAGCAAGTTATAATAACGTCCAAGCAAGAATAGAAAATATTAGTGTTTTAGTTTCAAGTAAACACCATAATTACAGTAGCGTAGCCAGTCCGCCGATTTAGTCCCGCTATGCAATTATTTTCATGTTCATTGACTGCGAAAACAATCAATTTCTAAAGAAATGAATAATGATAATAACTTGAATATAACTTGAAATTTGCATAGCGGGGCTAAATTGTCGGGTTGACTACGCCACTGACCACAATTAATTTTCAGAAGATATACAGGGTGTACCAAAAAAACCGCAAAGTATTGAAAATAATCTATTGCTAGAATTTCAAAGGCCGAGCACTAATCTAAAGGTAAAGAGTGCAAAATATTGACAGGGTGCATACATTAAGTATTGACGTATTAAGAAATTAAAATATCTTTGTAATTTTCTGCCCTTGGGAATTTAAAGCAGCTTCGTAAATTCTAAAAGATAATAATTTTGCAAATATGACATCACTTCGTTATGCATAATACTTATTTATGTCAATTATTTATCCACTCGTGGGTTTAACTTAGTGCTCGGCCATTGAAATTCTAACAATAGATTATTTTCAGTAGTTAATTGCGGTTTTTTGGGACACCCTGTAAAGAGAATAATTATGTTCTGACTCGTGCGCGGACATAGTCAACGGATATCATATGGACAGAAAATATACAGCTGTACATAAAACGCAAAGATTTCTATTTTTTATCACTCCGCTGGGAATTTAAGCCGACTGTTTAAAAAAACGTGGTGTAAATGTGTATCATAATTGATGTTTGTGTATACAATATATCAAATCATATATGCATGTACAAATCTTGCGTTGAAATTGTGCCTGCCTACTTGTGATATGTCCACTTTTTATAGTGGAATATTTGCAGAAACTGCTTTTGTGAAACTGCTTTGTTGAAACTGCTATTTCGCACGCTTTGCTATTTTAGCCAACCATGCAGCTTTGTGCGTATTGAGGATAAATACGAGCACACAATACCCTGTGATGAATTTTTTGAGGTCAGCTTTAATTACCTTCATTCAAAGCATGATGATTAACATGCATATGTCACGTTTCTAGGCAACGCTTTCACAAATGTCAACTCTACATTCATTTTTTACCTTTTCACTTGAAAATGAAAAGGAATTAATTGATTACAAACAAAACAACGACAACTTCAAAAACAATCATTTTGAATTTATTCAAAATGTTAATTTTTGGAGTTACTGTTGTTTTGTATTTTGCAAAAATACTCAAAGCTATCCTAATTAATCGATAGTTTCGTTAAAAAGGCAATATAAACCACTTTACGTACCAGAGATACAATGTAAAATATCAGTATATGTACAGGCACATTCATTTTCTGTCTTCTCTGAAACACTATATACACTAATGTCTAAAAAAGAAAAGAAATGTTGAGTAAATGACGGACTGGTCGAAAATGTCAAGCGTATACATGCTTGTCCTGCGAAACTGTTGGCCTGATTTTTTACCAAGGCCAGTACTTTCATATTAATACTGATGGTAGGTAGTATCGAGCTAGTCATGTCTTATACAGTGTATAGAGTCTTGTTGTGCTGGGCATTAATATTAGATAATTTACTGTAGAAGGGACATGCATCAATGCATAAGATGAAATGTAATGCACTGAGTAATATTTAATGCACGAGTTTATAATTATATCAATATTGCTCGATATCATAAATAAAAATGGAAGAATTAGGAATGTAGACAGCAAAATACTCATTACAATTGCAACGCGGTGACTATCAATAATTTGTATTTAAAGAATACGGTACTTTGTGACCAACGGATGAATATTATTTTGGTTTTTCCTACCGCTATTAGAAGTGTAAGGAAGTGAGTGCTTGAGCAATTGTTGTTTTATAGGACCTGTGGCATACTCAAAATATACGTCATCATGAAGGACACGTACGTTTCACTTACAAATATATAATGAGCTATATTGTTCTAATGAATCCGTTAATATGTGCAGTTTCAGCTTTTAACGTTCTCATTCCTAGCTATTCTTAGGTATTGGCACCTACAGCGAACATATTCCGAAGGCATCAGCTCCTTATTTCCCAAAATTCCTCTAATGTGTATTTTCCACATTGTTTACAACATTCAGGTAAAGACGAATATGTAGGTGCTATAAAAGAATAATGAAGTCACTATGGATGTATAACTAATATTTTTCTCTTTGTTCGCAACGTGCTTCTCATTCATAAATTAAAAATTCTCAGTTAACATTAATGACACCAGACTTTTTCGCTGAAACCCACCAAAATTCTCCGGACATTTCACGCTTAATCACGTCTCTAATACGTGCACTCGCCCATATACATACTTTAGGGTTTTCTCTTTCGCCATTAGCTTGATCGCCATTATTCAGAGCCTTACCAAAATGTTGAAAATTAACCATGGACATAACATCAAGATATAAAGATAAATCTGATTTTTGAGAGGCACTTACATACAGAAGAAAAGAATCATAGTAAACTTACAAACAAAAGGTCTTCAGTTAATGTGCACGAGCCGGTCTTACGACGGATGTGTTATAACGCACAAATGAGCCAATTAGAGACTTTGCTGCATTATATATTTCTAACTTATTCCCACGCTTTCTGATTATGTGGGATTAAAGTAGCAATATCGACCATTTCAGTGTTTCAGTTATGTAAACACTTTCAGCATCCAATCAAAGTGTTTAGCTGCATGAAATAAGACACATTCAAAACATATATTTCCATAGCGTACACTTAATTTGCATTAAAATCCCAATATTTATCAGCCATAAAATATAGCTTCACTATGTTTCAATAAATATTTTTCTACGCACAGCATAATGCCACGTTCTGTAGAGATTTGTTGGCGATGGAAGTACCGTATTCTTTCATGCAAATACACAAAAATCACGCCTGATGCCCCTTAGTACATTAGTAGAACTCTTATAGCTACCAAGTTTTGATGAATCTGTGTCTTTCAGATTAAACCTTAATTAACCAATACTATATACATGCATGTATATAAATCATGGAATGCAATAAAAAGCTTTTGCATTGCAAACCGCATTATGCAAAGCAGTCATACCCGACTATCTCTCGTAAAGGAAGGATTTAGAGCACGGTATGTACAATCTGAACTAAATAAACAAAGAAATTCAGGATGAACAAAAATATTTTGAAGATTGCGCTATTTTGTTCACTACAATGGCGAAACATGTCTACGATAACGTTATTCCAATTCAATCATTATGTTTGCCTCAACAAAATTGCAGATAACAAACAGATCGTACGTGCAGAAAGACAATATCATCCACAAAGCTCTCTTTGTTCCGTAATATGAAACTGTAGCATCTGTACAATATTCATGAAGATCGTTAACAATAATTATTATGAACGTTTAAACTTACGAAGAGCTTTGTTTCCATGGTACGAGTTATTTCATGCTCGTGAATTTTAACGATTTTTTAAAGAAAGTTCGAAGTAAATTTAGTGATCAGTATAACATCAGCTAGCATACATGGCTAATAAAAAAGAACAAGAAAATCACTGCAAATAATTATGCGGTAGATATATTGCGCGTTCATCTAACTAACTACAACATGCCAGCTGCTTGCATGCATGGCCTATATATTTTTTGGTCATTATATATGCGAGATCTTTGTTTCTTTAATAAAGAAAAGATTCTTTACCAAATTGTATTTCAGATTTAGAAATAAAATATATACGCTCTAGTATTTGTACTAGCAATTAAATTTTACTTGATTTGAGCAAGGAGAAAATGCATCCTATATAAGCTACCAAGATTTTTGAAAGCTTTGTTTTTAGCAGCATGCGACGAATTTTTTTGCCTTAAAAATATGAACATAAACTGTTCAAAACAAACTGTACGTTGGGAGTCGTATGTCACTTCATCGTATGCTTTCAAACCACCTAAGCAATTCGTTCCAGTGCTCAATACCATGACTGAAAATCGTGCCGACCAAAGATGGAACGTTCTTTTTGCGTACAGCAAAAAGAGGTCGCGTCTTGCTTTAAAATGTATGTTTTAATTTAGATGTAGCATTCTACCTAAAAGTAGTCTAATAAGTGGTAGTAGTCTAATACGCACAAGCAACGGTCAAACTTGTGTTAATTATGTGTGCCACATTCTAGCATGGTGCACATCAAGTGATAGTGACCAGCAAATGTTAACTACTGCAAGTTTTTGTACCAGTTAGCCTATTTAGGCAACTTTGTAAACAGCAGGCATATACCGTAATACAATAATTAGCCTAGTTAACGCTATTTATTTAATGAATTAGGAATAAATTGTTTGGTACGTGCACGACAGATAAAGAAAAAAATACTCGTTTAGTGTATACATTGGATCGACGCACTAAATTGCCGAAATACATAAGAACATTCCTAGAACATTGCAATGATGACAAATTCATGTACTTACATTTGCGTATTCGTTGTGCAGCGTTCAGGCAAACGTCTTCTTACTCACTTAAGAGCACCCTATCAAAACCGTGAACTAAATGACTAGTACTGACAGCTAACAGTGCTCTTATACCCCGTGTAATTTACATTTCAATCGAGGAATTGCAATTCATTGGTGAAAGTTCTTTTTCTGCACAGGGGAAACTGCCGCCTTCGTTTCTTAAACAGAGAAAGAGAGAAAGTTCGGCGCGTAGGAGGCCGGATATTAAATCACTGTATACTTGTATTTTAGACACAAAGGTTTTTGTTGCAGGTTACATAATTTTTACGACGAAGTAAGAAAATATGATCAATAAAATGGTAATTATGCTATATTCATGTTTGTGAAACTGTAAACGAGTCGACTAGAGCAATAATTACATACATACAGGGAATTGACATCGGCTAAAAATAAACAGAGCACCCTAGTGCTTTCCAAAAACTACAGAAGAAACGGGAACACAGAAAAGAGGAACTAAATTCTTTAAAAAAAATAAAGCAGGAATATTATCGCCAGATCATTCAGAGGTAAAATACATAAATTTTCTTGGTGTCACGACATGTTTTTATCATTGCTCAAAATGTAACATTTTGGTTTCGAAGCCAATTTTAACGTCTGAAATATCCATGAACCGTTTATTATAAAATAAAAGTATAATGAATATGAACACTATCTTGATTAAAAATCAACAAACAGTTTATGAATTTGATATACCTTATAGGCATTCTAACGTGTACCTGGAAAGACACGGTTATTTACATTAGTTGAAACAGCAAATATTATGTGTCATTCTACCTCCAAGTTCAACGTTACATCAAAAAAGCAGTCGTCTTTAGTAATAGTTTATATCTCGTCTTGTTCAGTATATAAAGTTCTTGATGTTCATAAAACATGTCTCACAATGACGTCATTGATCCTTCTTAACGTGGATGAGAGCAAAGTATCTCAAGAGCAATTAAATTGAAAAAATAAAATTTAACTTTGCAGACATTTCGATAAGGTTTCTATGCTGGCTTTTTGCGCATAGGTGTTAGCGGATCTCTTGTGCCTTGTGAATGCATCTACCGAGTATCCTGCAAAGCCAGAACAGGAATTACAGCAACTTGTAATAAATTTGATGAGCAAAATAGAAATTTCGAAAATTGATTCTTTTTTGAGGCAAGGAACAAAAAACCTTTTGCTTGTCATTTGCCGGGAAATAATTTTAAGTAAAAGTATTTATTTGATACTTCACTAATTGCATAACGAAAAGTGTTTAATTCTCTGTATATATTATATAAAGTAGAGTGCTTTATAAGGATTTCGGACACTGATAAAACTGATAATCTCACATTTGAGATTATTTATGATAATTTCACATGTGAAAATTATTGCTTTTCAAACAATCATCAATAATAGCTTCTGTACATTTTATGTTGGTGGCAAACCTGTAGTTTATATAATGTCATGTGCAACACTCGAAATAAATCTGATATTTCCGCGCACCCATGTATTGTTCTCTATTTAATTACTTTTGAGATATTAGACTATATATCTTACCCTCCTGTTGTCATGTCAAGTACGAGGTCTGGCAACATAACTTTTTTTGAGAAGGTGTGCTAATTTAGAACGAATATAGGTTAATATTTAACTGCAATGACCAGTTTTCATCATTTAAGTGTGCTGCAGGACATAATTATCTCACAAACTCGTTAAAGAATATGACGACCTCCTGCACACAGACCAGTCCCTTCGCAATCTGCATTTGTTCCTGTTTTCATTTGTCGCTACCCTTTTACTTAAGCTGTTAGATTGGTCATATTTGAAATTTTTCAACAAGAACCATTAATGTAAAATATCAGATGAAATTTCTTAGCAAGTAGCTTGATAGAACAAGCACATGCCAGGAAATACTTAGAGCGAAACACGCCCCTACCTGAACTGACCTTCGGGTGCGATTGCCAATAAATTTCACTTATTCTAAAATTTTTTTGATTAAGTTGGGTTTCACCACTTTTTATTCATTTAAAAATAATTGAGCAGAAAAAGTATATAGTTGCATGTTCAACAGTGTATGGGTTCAAAAAACAACATGCCAATTATCTCATCTTAAATTATTCAATAATATTAACAACAGTATAATAATACTAAACTATTCATTATTGGTATAAGCGGAAGTTTAATTCACAATACACCGGGGTCATGCACTCCTTCAGTTATTGTCTGCATATCACAAGTTTTACCGCAAAATTAAAACCCAAAATTACATAGGATATTGAATGATGCGCTTCAAAACCACGAGATGGGTCTGTTTTTATCGATCAACATTTCGATTCCTCTTAAGATTAAGATTAAGATGTAAAATTTCTTACGTCCTTCCGCGGAAATTTATGTATGGATATAGGACATGCGGTTTAAATATCAAATATTGTAGTCTATCTAATTACATGCTTCACTTCTTTACCGCATATTTTTTTTGAGCAAACTAACAACCACACCTAATTTTTAAATGACGCTTGAATAATTACGTCGCTATATTGATTAACGTTTCGACATTTTAGAGATAGCTGGCCGGTGATATTTTCCGAAAGATAGTTTGCTGAATAACAGTTTGCCTACGCACTTTCCGAACTTGAAAGTTCTGCTAACATGGTCGAAGTTTCTTTGATTACAGTGAATTTCCGAGGCAGATTTTCCGGAAGCGCTTCCGAAAGTTTGACAAATGTGAATAACAAAGTTTTATCTTATTTGATGACGTGATTCTTTATATCGCGATTTTTTTTGTAAATCTGCCAAAAAGTTCAAAAAATAAGAAAAACTAGTTTACTATCAAAGTTTCTGTCATCAAAGTCATAATTAAAAAGCAGGTTTGTAAACAGAACATATGATTGGCAGGTTGTATAGTAACCAATCATAGCAAATTCGTTTGCAACAAATTTTCCAATTAAATTCAGCGAGATTTTGCAACAAAGTTCCTATCGCAGAAAATAAATCTTTTTGAGAATTACTGAAACTTTGACCGTGAAAGCAAACCTTCAAAGTTATGAACATGTCTCTGTATTCGCCAACTTATCTTTTCGGTAAAATGTCTTTTAGATGAACAGTTCTTTCGTCCATTAGTGTCCGTTCGTCAAAATTTCTGCTTGAAGTCGGCAAGCTTGTCAAAACAAGAGTAACTGGAGCGTCACGGGTGTGAATAGTGCGTCAATAGGGAGGATGTTTCTTTATACATTCTCGTTCTGTCAGACGGACTTCTTTTTAAATCGATTCGATTTCTAACGCAAATGTATGAATAGTATAGTGATGATATCTTGAAGCAAGAAACTTTGAAGCAAAATAACTTTCATGTTTTGCAGGACAAAATGTGATGTTTACATTTTTGTGTAATTGAGTGCTCTAAGATTCATTATCACAACATCAGTATAACACTTCGATTTACCGTCTAACTTTTATTGAACGTATCAATATCGAATATTTTGTGCTACTGAGTATCGCTTGGAAATTAATTGTATAATCCTCACGAATTTATTTATTGCTGGATCGAAATCTTTAGTATACGTATATAAAAGGATCTTTTTCAAGAGAACTTCCTCCCGCTAGCCGCTACGGCCGTCATTGATTCAAAAACAGAAATGTCGCGTATAAAATGTCGCGAGTAAAAGACCGGGGTAAGCTAGCGAATATAGATCTATTTTAATTCATATCTTTCACTTTTTTATATGTTGCAGTTTAATTACAGTAAATGCACACGTCCTAAAGCAACGATAACTACACTGTGGTACTATGCCCATGTAAAGACGCATGCCTCCGCCTACAGATGAGCAGTCTCTGGTGACTTTCCGGTACTTAATGCTGCAAAGTTAGCAATAAAGCTGCAGTTATATAAAATTTCAATGCGTAAATCGCAGGAAATATTGAGGTTCTAGTAAGTTGGTCTCCATACTTTAAATTAGGCTCCCCCCTGTCGACACAATCGTTATGAAACAAATAATTCCATCACGAAACCAGAAGTCGCTGCTAATTTTAGTTCAATTCTTGGCATATATCCACCGAAATCAAACACAATTTTAGTAACGTTACACCTGTAGACAAGAGCACTAATTATAATCAGCAGGCCCGCTGTTAAACAAGGAAAGACGCACATTTGAAAACGCAGCGGAAATTCCTGTGCTTGAGCTATTAAACCCTTGATATTTGTTATTTACAATTGCTGGGTACCAGCAGGGGTCAAATATGCTGTGCATATGTACATGTAGTTCACTATTGTACTCTATTAAAAGTATTGTGAGTTTTCTGTGTGACGCTATAATTCATTACAATGACCATGCATGAGCCAGTGAATTAATTTTATTTCGTTATAGTGTTGGCTTGGCATCTTTGGTTTAGTGCTGATTTATTTATTTTAAAGTAAGCTTTGTGTACCATCTTATAAGTGTTTAACATTTTGTACTCCAACGTGCACGAAGCTTACAAACGTCTTGTTAATGGTCTCTATACATTATAGTACAAGTCTTATAGGGTTTTGTATGCGTTTCTTTTCCCAGAGATAATCCCAAATGTTTAGAGCAAAATGATCATGGCGGTCAATATTGCATATGTACCAAAACCCGAAACCGAGAAGAATAATTGCTCAAAATGACACCGCCTTAAAAGGCACTGTGGACATAGCTCTAACTTCTAAAAAGCAAAAGCAACAGTCTTTCTAATGTGCCTATAATGTTTAGAAGGGATGCTCAATAGGGGTGGTCATTAGAAGCAAAACATTGTCCAAGTATAGAAATAGTTACAAGAAAATCACCATGCAACATGCCACGTCAGCAGCTATGATTATGCATAATCGCTGGCAGAAATTAAATTTTTATATTTCAATTAAAAAATATCATAGTATGAAAAACTTCGTGGAATCGAATAGGAAAGTTCAGGATAAATAATTAAGATAAATAAATGGGGAAAACCACAATTGTTTGAATTACCTTGATTAGCCTGTTGAGAAAACTCATTTTAGCCTGTTTTTTGATTGGCTAGTACCATTTTTACCATTTTGAACAATAATTAGATTGTTATTGTCCACAATTGACACTGCCTTCCTTTTTCCCTTTGGCTGTGCATTTAAATTTTAGTCCCTCTTATTTTATTTTAATCAAATAAGCTAAATTAAAGATCTGAAATCAGTTTTAAATTGTTATTAAAAACTCACTAAAATTGCAAATTTTCAGACAATCTTGGAAAAAATATTCGTAGAGTTTTCAAAAAGTTTAACCATTTTTATATATTTCAAAGTAATAATCGGCTTTTCGCAAAAAAAATTTGAATTGTGATTCTAACCCCCCCCCCCTCTCCCCGAACAATGTTGGAAAAGCGATCGTCAATTTGTAAGGTGTGTTAGGGACCTTAATTCCAACATTGTAAAAGGGGAGGGGGGGGGAAGGGCAAATACCATTAAAATTAGTCAAGTCTACGAATTAATTTCCAGGATTGTAGCTATATAGGGAAACTTGATATGTATGTTACAAGTGACGTCGCGCGTTAAAGCCAATTACATGAGTGTATTGAAATTTGGCAAGTAAATGTTTCTCATGATACCTGCAAGCGCTTATTATAGTTCGTTCCTTGAATTTAGGGTACCTAGCTCAGGGTGAGAAATGATGAGAAATTTCATGCAAACACAAATACATTTTTTTGATCTGCTCTTGTAAGCTTTACACATCGTTTTATGATTTTCCATTTTATGGAAAATTTGATGTTGTTATTTTCCAAGTCCCAGGGGCGGATCCAGACTGATGCAACTGATGCGAATGCATCAGTCAGAATTTTTTAAGCTTAGAATTTTGAAGAAAATTAGTATGCTAATTATAAATAAATAACGCTTATGTTAAAGCATAGCAATAATAGCATTTTGACTGTAAATGACACAAAAACGCAGTTCTTCCATATTATTTCAAAATGAAATAAGTAGTAAAACCATATTTCTTGAATTAACTAGAAAGTCGTATTAACAGACTCGAATGCCGTCCAAAAAACGAGTTCCTAAACTTATACGATGTCTTGTCGGCATACAAATCTCGCGATTGCATTTCGCCAAATATGTCGGCAATTTGTTGGAACTTGGAAGTGCTCCATTGCGCTACTACAGCTCAGTGGAAGCATATTTTACATCACGTTGGGAAAGAGTGCATCACTACGTCACGTTGGGGAAAAGTGGTGCATCAGTCACAGTGGGGCATCAGTCACGAGTCTTTTTGGCCGAGTTTCCCCAACGACACGTCATAAAAACCATTGTTTTCGTGCCTACGTAACGTTGGGAAATGGATGCTGACTGATGCATCGCGATCAAAGTAATGCGCTTGTGACTGATGCATTTCGCCCGCAGTCAAGCGATTCTTTCGCCAGCATTTCTCGAATCATCATGGTAGAAGGTACACAAACTAACTACGACCTTTGTTCGTATCGTAGTTTCGAAATCACAAAGCTTTCGAATTCGACGCAGTGAAGAAAAACTGTGAAATGAAAGTTATTACAGATTTACAGCGAAATGAAAGTTATTACAGATTTACAGCTATTGCACAGACGAAAATTTGGGATCCATTTCGAAGTGGAGAGCATGAAAGAGATCTTTATGCAGAATCGCTTGTCCCTATGGCAACGTGGAGTAGAACTACGAGTCTTAAAGTGAGTGTTAATTATATATTGAATACTTTGTTTACGGTAGTAATAAATAGACAATAGCACATTTTGATTATTTTGTGTTCATAAATTCACTATATAAATATAAAATGTCAAAATATGTGTTGAATTTTATAGTTTATAAAACAGAGCATTGTTTAATATTTGAGGGATATTTAGGGATATTCATTATCACTCATGGTTAAGAGGAAACTAAGGTATGGTTAGATTATATGTATACTGGCCTAGGATGAGCTGCAACATGCAAGCGACAGGCGTCAGCATTCACAGCAACCTGCAAACCTAACCACTTAAGCACTTACCAACCACTTGAGCCAGGTCAAAATTGAAAGGGATGCTACTACAAGCCGTTGTTGACAAAATAATGTAAACAAGAGTGTCCTGTCAAGTGGGATAAAATATAACAATATTAAAGCAAAAGTGAAGTTCATTTCACTTACCGTTCGAGACTGTGTTGCTCAGGTGGCCTGAGTTTAATACAGTACAACTTACAAGCTGACCTGTTTATTAATGATGAGTTGACTGAAAAGTGCACACTGGTTACAATATATCTACATTATAATTATTGGGATAGTAATATATGATGGGATAACAATATGTTATATTATGATATACATGTATAATATAGGCACTTGCACTTGAAATAGAGGCAGAGGCCCAATAATATCCATTGTGATTGTAAACAAAGTAGTTTTGCCAGCCAAATAATTAGAGTGAATGAGATGTTAATTAATGATTGAATAGTCAATATAAAATGAACTTTATGCTTGCTTTTTAGAATGGTCCAGTCATCCTGCTGCTGTTGGAATAATCTTTAATTTACTTTGAACATTTAACTTGATGATCCAATCATCCTGTTGCTGTTAGAATAATCTTAACTTTGAATATTTAACTTGATGATCCAATCATCCTGCTGCTGTTAGAAAAATCTTAACTTGGAACATTTAACTTGATGATCCACTCATCCTGTTCCTGTTGGAATAATCTTAACTTTGAACATTGAACTTGATGATCCAGTCATCCTGCTGCTGTTAGAAAAATCTCAACTTTGAACATTTAACTTGATGATCCAGTCATCCTGCTGCTGTTGGAATAATCTTGACTTTGAAAATTTAATTTGATGATCCAGTCATCCTGCTGCTGTTAGAACCCAACTCATTTTTTCTCTACTGCTCTTGTCCAAGCCAGTTTATTGAGATACAGGTAACATAATCAGTGTGTTGTATAACTTAGGCCTATCACGTTCCACTCAGCGATAGTACTGTTTTTCCTGTTTCGCTGATTTTTACTTGCTATAAGTCAGTACCAAAGTGCGTTATTTATTCACTTGTTATCAGCTAAATGTGTGTAATCGATTTATAATTATGGAACATTTTCAATAAAACGACTCAGATAAACCTCTCTTTCAAATGTAGCATCCCTTATGAAAAAACACATGGAAATCACATATGGCTCACATGTGTTTCACATGTGGTCATATGTGTTTCACATGTGGTCTCATGTGACCACATGTGAGTCACATGTGATACACATGTAGATTTATTATTTTTATTTTAAACCACATCTGTTTCACATGTGGTTCACATGTGACCACATGTAATTAACATGTGACGACATGTAATTAACATGTGGTCACATGTGATTCACATGTAGATTTATTATTTTTATTTTAAACCACATCTGTTTCACATGTGGTTCACATGTGACCACATGTAATTAACATGTGACGACATGTAATTAACATGTGGTCACATGTGATTCACATGTAGATTTCTGATGCTTATTTTAAACCACATGTATTTCTCATGTGGTTGACATGTCCCCAGATGTTACTCATATTTGACCACATGTGATTAACATGTTGTTCAAATGTGATAAACACGTAAGGATATGATTATATCCATAGTTATACAAGTCATATGATGCACAAACATAGACGCATATTGAATGATTGAATCTGTAGGCAGCGGACCATAATATTCATTTGTCTTTTATGATGTCTACTATTCGCTTTTTAGTAGAATCATACTAGCATACTAATGCAAATGTTGCAATTTAATTTGCTACTCTACTCGCTATCTATTGCTCGATAGATAGCGAATAGCAAAACAATAATTTTTCTGGTGTATTTTTTCCATTTAAAGAAACTTGTAATGGTTTTTTTAGAAAAATGTTTAATAATTTTAAAATTATTTAGCTCGGATTCTACTAAAACAATTAGATTACTCGCTCTTAATTTTTATGCGTTGGTAGTTGATGCAGGCTTCGCCCTCATCAACTATCACTGCATAGAAATCTCGAGCTCTTATTCTAATTGTTAAATAGTAATATTGTTTGGATAAGAATTTATATTAAGTACATATAAATTACTGATTTATACCAGATGTAATTTTATTTATTCTGCTGTAGAGTGTAGAGTTTTTACACTATTTTTTCAACTTTTGTACAGTCACTCATAAAGATCAGTGGCAGTACTCCGCGCGCAAGGCTTACCGGGAAGCGTCATCGCATGTGGAAGCCATATTTGATATTTTCTCATTCTTTCAAACACGATGTCGTCTAGTTATAATTTAAACCATGTGATTTCAACCAGGAAGACAAATGGAATGACTCCTTTTACACCAGGAAAGACAGCGTAATACTCAGGTGAGCATGTTGTTATACTTTTTAAATGGATAAAGCTATTTTGAAGGGGTGATACTTTGTGCTCTGTGTTGAGCACGTCACTGCACGTGTAACGTGTTTCACTTTATAACAACTAAAACGTTGATATTCATACATTTTCTTCATACAAATGCTTATTTTGGATTATTACGGATGCGGTATTTAAAAAAACTGTATTCCGTAGATAGCCAAATCAGGCAAATTAAATTTGAATTTCGCGCTACGATACTGCAATTAAAACGTTAATATTCACACATTACCTTCTCACAAAGGCTTACTTTGAAACATTCTGTAGATAGTCAGATGTGACAAATTATATGCAGTAAGATGCTGAATGACAATCAGGCATTCTGTATCAGTTCTATTTTAAAATCAAGCTTGCTTCTTGACTTACTTAAGTTACTAATATTTATTTAGATAAATGAATGGTAGTTTTTATTGTAACGTGAGTAACACTGTGCATTGGTGAAACATTTTGTTAGCTATTGGACTGTAGGAGCTAGTTGAGTGCTTGTAAACTTTGCCAGCATTTAATATCCAACAAAACCTCCTGTGGATCAGCTTTTAAATAACCCTTCAGAAAAAAAGACCACAGTGCTGAAACAAAATACCCCAGAGGTTTATTCACCTTACCTCTCAGACAAGATCAAATGAAAATACCCCAGAGGTTTATTCACCTTACCTCTCAGACAAGATCAAATGAAACTGACAATCGTAACCCCCTAGAAAATGCTTCTGAGCAACTACTCAGAATATATTCTCTTTATTATACCTGCATTATATCATGTGTTAGCAGATTATTCATAGTTAAGTCATTTAGGCACTAGGCTCTCCTTGTGATGAGTACAATTGCCAGAGATAATTAAGACACATTAAAGTCTTCAGAAACCAGAGTAAAGAAAATCACTGTTTACCAGATAAGATTCAAATTTACATACTGTTAACATAGTTTAATTAATCAATAATACTGTTTTAATGACCACTGACCACATTTTGTACCGGTGACCAGCCTACTTAAATTTGGGTCATATTTTCAGGAAAGATATGAAGGAGTCTATGAAGCAGCTTGCTTAAAAATAAATTGTGCAAGTTCTGTTGCACTTTTGGTGCAAATTATTACTATTCTTCCCATGAATCGTGGAATGACCCATTGTCAAGAGCTGTTTTGAGTTTCGATTCAGATAAAAATATTTCAGATTGATGTTTGAGACACAACTAAAAGCAATATGGAGTTAAAGAATTATGATTTAAGTTTAACAACAGCCTTATTGCTTTATATTCTGAAAATTTAATGCAAATCAAAGTGATGCCAGATTATATATTATGCAAAAACCCATTATTCTAGACATGCCTACAAAAGTATTCAATTTTAGTTTTGCCTAAAATATGAGTAAATTTATTGAAATAAAGGTATATAAGTAAAATATCTAGCATTGAAAATTAAATTAATAAAATATACTCTATACTTTTGAGATATTTTGTTTCTGACAATTGTGAATTTATTATATATAACTTTGGATAAGGCATAAATTAACAATGATGTCTTGTCATTCTAGATTTTGTTACTCAAAGACTTGCAGATATTGATAGAAGGTAGCTGAAAGAGTCATGCCAAGAGGGAATTGAGAACAGTAGCTCCTGTTTAATGCATCTGAACAGTGTATAATATAAGACAGTAAATGTTCTTTGTGTGCTTACAAGGTTAACATCAGTATCAGTTTAGTTTTCTCCAATTGCAAACACTGCATTAATTTATAATTGCAAAGTCTTCAGTCTGTCCCTTGTATAAATAAGTTACACACCTCCCTTGTACAGATTATCATACTTTATGAATATTAGCGATGTGTGAATTCAAATAAGTCAACTTATTAGCACTGATGGAGATTTAACCTTGTGCACTGAATGCTTTGCAACAATGAAAAAACGGTGCTTCTGTAATAGTAAACTCATAGTTTCTTTTAAATTGTATGTCAGAATTGTTTTTATAGTAGTTATTATAACAGGCCTACTGTATTATAATTGATTCTATGATGATGAATATATTTGAGAATATTATTTTACTGGTATGTGTTTTAGATTTGTTTAGCATTGAAATCACAATTGCAGGTAGTTGCTTCAACCAAATGCATGTGTATTAGTCACATCTGGTTCGCATGTCAACCACATGTGGTTCACATGTTAACCACATGTGGGTAACAGTTACATGTGGTTCACATGTTAACCACATGTGGTTGTTAAAAAATCACCCATTGTAAAGTCACATGTGTTCCACATGTGAATCACATGTGTTTTTACCACATGTGGATCACATGTGAAATGTTGTTCCAATTTCACACGTGATTCACATGTGGGTTTTTTCGTAAGGGATGTATGTCTTTGAAACATTTTTACCTGGTATACACTGGAACGCTTTGGAACGCATTTTGGAACGCGTTCGAAATGTAAATGGAACGCGTTCGGAACGCAAATGGAACGCGTTCGGAAAGCAAATGGAGCGCGTTCGGAACGCAAATGGAGCGCGTTCGGAACGCAAATGGAACGCGAACGCCGTGTTAGGTTATTTCTGAGCAGTATTGTAAGCTGCAAGTTTAGTTTTTTTATTAGCATATGAAAAGTAATTTAGCTTCATTTGTTCAATGTTGCATGATTATATTGCTTTCCGAAATTTAAGTACGAAATTTCATACCCATCTTTTTTTCAGCATTTTTCAAAATTCAGCATTTTTTTCAAAATTTTATTAAAAAGTGTGCTCAGAACGCTGGAAATCGCATTTTCGAGGCCCTAGATTTCAAAATTTTGCGGGCGAGGATACCCCCGGACCCACCTACTTATGCGAGGTTTTGGAGTTATGCATCAGTCAGCCCACACGCTGGATCCGCCCCTGCCAAGTCCCAATTGTACTTGCTAAGGAAGTACTATTCTTGTGTTTGGCTTTCCGGAAAGTGTTGTAGTGGTTATTGTACAGCAATTTGCAAGGGCCTTCTGTTATGCCGATGTAGGATTGAATCTCGTTGTTGTCTTGTCTTTCGATCACGGCTGCCCGTTCCACCATACCAAGAAGCTTTAACGAAAAGCGGGTACGACTACAAGCTCAACTACAATCCCCAACCACCTAAACGAGCAAAAAACAAAAGCCGAAACATCATATGACATGAGCCGCCATTTAATTCAAACGTTTCCACAAATGTGGGACAAAGATAAAAATAGTAGAAGATTGTTTCCCACCTCACCATATCCTAAACAAAATTTTCAACAAAAATACCTTAAAAATAAACTACAGTTCTATGCCGAACATTTCCAGTATTATTACAGCACATAACAAACGCTTACTAAGAAATTAAACATATTCACCAACCGCCGCTACTTGCATGCCCAAAGCCATAATCATGTCCACTAAATGGAGAATGCTAACAAGAGGGACAAGACAACAACGAGATTCAATCCTACATTGGCATAACAGAAGGACCGTTCAAATTGCGGTACAATAACCACAACAACACTTTCAGGAAAGCCAAACACAAAAATAGCACTTCCCTTAGCAAGTACTTTTGGGACTTGAAAGATAACGACATCAAATTTTCCATAAAATGGAAAATCATAAAACGATGCAAAGCTTACAAGAGTAGCTCAAAGAAAAGTAATTTGTGTTTGCATGAAAAATTTCATTTATCATTTGTCACCCAGAGCTAGCTAGGCACCCTAAACAAAAAGGAACGAACTAGTATGCGCTTGCAGGCATCGAAAATTCAGTTAGATGTTATAGTTTTAAATAAAAAAGAAAATTTAAAGTTTTAATATTAGATCAGATACAACATTGGTTGTACAAGGTTATACTGATAAGTTGCATTGACATTGATGGTTGATAAACTTCCCAAATTATTGAAGACAACTTATAAGTCATCTGATAATAGGTCAGCAGTGTTTTTCGTTTTGTCTGTACACTTGTTAGCTTATTTTAATTTTTTTTCCGGGGGGTGGGAAGGGGGTTTATGCTACTTAACTGCATGGTACCATGATAAATTTATGAAATTGTAAACAACAACATTTTGGTGACTGACAGCATTTGGTGATTATTTAACAATGACAATGTAACATTTGTTTTAAGCATTAAAAAATGACATCTTTCAGCAGCCAGCTAAATACCATGAAAGGCAAAACACAAATTTATGGCCATAATTTTCCCACTGAATGATTAATGTAACAACTCGAATTTTACAGGGTGAAGACTGATTCAACAACAGTTATATAAGCCATTAATTATTTTATCCTAACGAAAACATAATGCTGGACATCCTCAAAACTTTACCAATGACAGTTTCTTGTATGACATTTACCTTTTGCTTTGTAGAAACTGGAAGTATCTTGGACATTTGATAAATATGGTAATCCAATTTTTACACTGAAAAATTAGATGATCATAACTGTCAGCAACAATGTGCCAACAGTTTAGTGATTTCAGTTCTACCATGACCAGCAATGTGGGGAAATGCCACATGGTAAATAAATTTTGCTTGGAAAATTGCTACTACAAGGTTGGGAAACTGTTATTTTCAATGATGACTCAACAAGTTTTAATATTGGAGAAACTACTATGATACATGTACTTAAATAAGATGAACCTAAAAGACTTACAGGCTGCATGCCCATGTCGTACAGTATGTAAATACAAAATGCTGTTAGGTTTGAAAATTAATTCCAGAAAGTTTTTCATTAGATTAACTCAGCTTCGAATTTCTGCAGTCTTAGACTGAATAAAGATTACCATACCTACAGAAAACGCTTTTTGATCTGCATCGCCTAGAAATTAGGCCACGTATAGCTGTTTGTATAGCAGTTTTTGTCTTTGAATACGGTGTATTGTTTCATTGCACATGGTTATAATGGTAGCATACAAGTCTGAACAGAGTGGTCGCAAGCCTTGAAATTTCTTACCCTTATCTTTGCGTACAAGTTCGTCCTTAATTTAAATTCATAGCGAAAAGTTAGAATGCGCGATCGTGTAACCGTGGGCAAACCCTATTACAAACACTAAGTTTGCGTAGAATTTACTTATGAGGCTAGCGCGCAGCAAACCAGTTGTTGGTTTGCGCACGAGTTTAACCGCAACGAAAACCAATTTGCAAACTAAACGTTTGCATGTGAAATTACCCAAACGGCAATCGTGTCGCAAATTTTAGATTTGCGTACATGTTTACCCGCGAGGCAAACCTGGCGCAAATAACCGGTTTGCAGACCCGTTTACGCGTGGGCAAATTTTAGGCCAAAACTGTCATTTTGCGAAGCTTTGCAAACATGTTTGCACTATTCACTTCGCGGCCATCGACCGGTAGTCGAACTGGTTTGCTCAAACGGCAGATTAATGTTTTTCATACCCGGCAAAATTAGCAAATTCTGTCAAATTTCAACTTTGTAACATGATTTTCTTTAATTTTGCTTGGGTTGCAAACCGAACATTTCGCCCCAAACAACGACACACGACTCCTTGTCCGCTGGTTTGATTATTATTCTGTTATCTTCTATCAACATTTTCAAAGTTCGCCGCTCATTCTTACGTGTACTTAGATTGTATTTTTGTACTCTTTGTGGTACATATTCGAACAATTCTTTTTCAACTTGACTTAAGAACATCTCTAACGACGAACAACTTTTGGGTGGTGTCCAAGTGGATTTTGGACGAAATGCTAGAATTTCACTAAAATCCGCGGTTATATTTTCTCTAAAATGCCATTTATTACGCATTTCTACGGTTAAATTCGTCAACATCTTTTCTTAAAACAATTTCAGTTCAGTGATGTTTAACAATAGCATGGGGGAGTTGACCATTCATGACGACAATTTAAGATCAGAACATAATGAGTCACCACAAAATATTCTAAGTATTTCAGCAAGAAATGATATGCAAGCTCGAAAAGTTTTCGTTATTGAAGACGATACGACGAAGAGTTCAACGATACCTTATAATAGTACGGGGGAGCCGATCATTAATGATGATAATTCAACTGTAGGATATTAGATTATAAAGAACCATCACATAATATCTTAAGTACAGCAGGTTTAATTAACACCTCGGGTAATATTAAAAATCGTAGATGAGTAGCCAGGATTATAGACATAAGTAAAAAAAGGTGAAACGTTCTCTGACTAAAATATATTTATTTGTTTACGAGCTTTCGGCCACCAGTCTGTAGCCTTCAACGGGTATAATTACATTACAGAAGGTTCTAGTAATATAAAGGGGCCTATTTCTGTGGGTGGGGCTCAAACGATTAATAATGGTCGCTTAGTTGGTTATTTCAACTCTGAAAACGTTTTCAATCTCAGCCATAAAGTATTAAGTGAAGTAGAGATAAAAGTTCTAGGTAAAGGTTTACAGTTTGTGCCTACTTCATCTAAGATTGTTTCAAGAAAAAATTTTGACGAATTCAACCGTAGAATGCGTAATAAATGGCATTTTAGAGAAAATATAACCGCGGGTTTTAGTGAAATTCTAGCATTTCGTCCAAAAACCACTTGGACACCACCTAAAGGCTGTGCGTCGTTAGAGGTGTTCTTAAGTCGAGTTGAAAAAGAATTGTTCAAATATGTAGCACAAAGAGTACAAAAATACAATCTAAGTAAGAATCAGTGGCGTACTTTGAAAATGTTGATAGAAGATAACAGTATAATAATCAAACTTGCGGATAAGGGGTCGTGTGTGGTTGTTTGGGATAGAGATGATTATTTAGCGGAGGGCTATAGCTATTCACAACTTAGTGATAGCAATGTTTATACCAAAATTGAAAGCTCTTCTGAAAAGTTTGTATCGTCTAGCAACAATATGTTTAATAAATTACATAAAAAGTATCTCTAATGACGAATTTAAATATTTTTCGTACGATTTTAAAAACTAGTGTGCGTTAGGAAGGTTATATTTTTCACCCAAGATTCATAAAAGACTTCGTAACGTACCAGGACGTCCTGTTATTTCTAATTGTGGGACTCCGACGGAAAGGGATTCTGAATTCTTAGATTACCATCTTCAGCCCATTATGAGAACTGGGAGGTGCTACATTAGGGATACGGGACACTCTTTGGATAAGTTAAAAGATTTAGGTAAATCCCGGAAAATGCGTTACTTGTAACAGCAGATGTTGCAAGTTTGAATTTAATTCAGAGGTTTATCGAGAAATTCCCGGTACAGCTATGGGTACTAAATTTGCTCCTCCGTATGCATGTACTTTTATGGATATGCTGGCGACAGAATTTTGACATTTTTTGTCTGGTTTGAAGGAGATGATAAATTTTTGCAGTTCATGAAAAAGCTTAATGAATTCCATCCTAGCTTGAAGTTTACATACGAGTACTCGCGGACTAAAGTTAATTTTCTTGATGTTGAAATTGAAGCCGGTTAGCTCATTTCAAGTGCCTTCAGTCCACCGATTGTCATCAATATTTACATTATATGAGTCATCGCACCCAGCTCATGCTAAAAGATCTATTGTATATAGTCAGGGACTACGCATCAAGAGAATTTGCTTACGTATAAAGAGGATTTGAAGAGACACTTGCAAGATTTGTCTAGTTGCATGGCATAGGAATAGGGCATATCCAACATGGCTTATAGAGAAAGTATTTAGGAGGGTAAGGGAGTATAATATACAAGAAGATACAAGTACATTGTTAAAATCATGTAAGAGAGGAGTGCCTTTCACTATAACCTTCCATTCTTCGTTGAAGCACTTTGGTTTGGTATTTAAGAAAAATTTGTATATCTTGTATTTAGATACAGAAGCTCGTAAGGTATTTACCCCTGAATCTTTTATAGCGTTTAGAACTGGTCGTAATCTTAAAAATTATTTAGTTGGAGCAAAGGTTCCACCACTCGTAAGAGAGAAAGGATGTAAGAAATGCAATAAACCTAGATGTTTAATATGTAAAAATATCTAAGAATCCGACTCTTTTGAGTGTGCAGTTGATGGGAAACATTGTAATGTGAACCATCATTTTAAATGCGACTCAAAGGGTGTTGTTTATCTTTTGACATGCAAAGTTTGCAAGAGACAATATGTTGGTTAGACGACGGATTGTTGCATGTATATATGATTGCTGTTATATATTAATAGCGAGGTTTAGCAAACACGACGCGACGTCAAAGACGACGTGAGAATGGCGTCAAAATGGCGTGATATGACCATTTAAGGATGTTGCAACGCCATTTTGACGCCATTCTCCGGTCGTCTTTGACGTCGCGTCGTGTTTGCTAAACCTCGCTAATATTACTGTTGTGTTAATCTGTTCTGTTGTCACGGTAACAAGAAAGGGCGCGAAAGGAGACCAAAAACGCGGGCATGAGATCGGACAGGGAAAGAACGTTTATAAAAAGCTTGTTTGAAAGTAGATAATATATTTTAAGAAGAATTACAAAGAAAGCATGAAAACATGGTGTCAGGAGTCTAAAGAACCTAGCTATCACATAAATCACAACCATGCCAGGCGACGAACCTCAAGCGAATACGAGCGAAGTAGCAAGCACATCGTCAAGCACAGTGACTACCGAAGTTCAGCCATTATTGCCAGCCGGCTTAGCAATGCCAAAGCCACTAAAAACCGAAGGGAATCTAGCGTCCAACTGGAAAAAATTTAAACGCGCCTGGGACAATTATGCCATAGTTGCCCGACTAAATCGGTTTGAAGAGGAATTCAAGACAGCAACGTTTTTATCTTGCATCGGGGAAGAAGTCATGGAAATTTTCGAAGGCTTGGATTTCGCCTCGGAAGACGAGCGAACAAAATTTGATATTGTCGTAAAAAAATTCCAAGACCTATGCTTAGGTGAAACAAATGAAACATACGAAAGATTCCTATTTAACAGCCGACAAAAGAACGAAACTGAATCAGTCGATCAGTACATCACAGCCCTGCGAACATTAGCAAAAACATGTAACTTTTGCGCCTGTTTACGAGACTCACTCATACGCGACCGACTGGTCATTGGCATCAACAACAACGCTCTACAGAAAAAGTTACTACAAGATAGAAATCTTACCTTGGCTAAAGCCATCGACATCTGCCGAAGCAGTGAAAGCACCAAACAACAAGTCAAAAAAATCCATGCCAACGACGACCAGGCAGCAAGCGAAGCGGAAATCAACGCCATGTTTACAAATGCAAACAAAACCCAAACCGGAAGGCGTGACGGGGGGCGTGGCAGTTTAGAACGACGAGACGGCGGACGGGACACGAAAATCCAATGTAAGTATTGCGGGACATCACACCAGAAGAAAAAGGAATCCTGTCCTGCACTCGGCAGCCGTTGCAGAAATTGCGGTCGCGATAATCATTTTGCCAAAGTATGTATGCAGAAAAGAAAACCTCGTAACGCACCAATACACGGCGTATCGGAAGATAGCTCTAGCGACTCGGGAGACTCGATATCGACTGTCGAACTACACCCCGCCGAAGCTATCTCAGCCGTACACGAACACGAACCGGAAACACACGCACCTCGACTTTTTGTCAGAATGCAAATTAAGGGCGGTAAGTCGACCGAATTCCAGATCGATACAGGCGCAACTTGTAATGTTCTAAGAAAAAGCGAACTGAAAGGCACTAAGTACGAGCGACGAATTAGACGTAGCCCGCACGTATTAAAGATGTACAACAATTCCACACTTATACCCCTTGGCAAATGCAAAATACAAGTACGAGATCCAACAACAACAAAGAAATTCAAGGTCCCTTTTACACTCGTCGAGGATCACCATGTCAAAAGTAACCTTTTAGGGTGTCGCACTGTTCAGCAATTGGATTTAATACGCGTGAAACCGTCAACACAAGTCAATCAAGTCAGCGAAGATGTTCCCGTACCCCATCCTCTAGGATTGAAACTAGAAGATGTCCAAGAAACCTACCCAGATGTTTTTGAGGGCCTTGGCACCCTAGGCCCAGAGCTGCACCTCGACGTGGATCCAAACTGCCCACCGGTTCAACTTCCGCCAAGGAAGATTCCCGAGTCATTGAAACACCCATTACGTGAGCATTTAGACGATCTCGTTAAACGTGACGTCATAGAACGAGTCACCGAACCAACAGAGTGGGTCAGTGCACTCGTTGTCGTAGCCAAACCGAATGGAAAGATTAGGTTGTGCCTAGACCCAAGACCACTTAACAAAGCCTTGAAACGATGCCATCACCCAATTCCAACCATAGATGATGTCCTTCCGGAATTATCGAACGCTAAAGTATTCACCAAAGTCGACTGTAGCAATGGATATTGGCAAGTAAAGCTAGACGATGAGTCCTCCCTCCTTACGACGTTCAACACTCCCTTCGGACGATTCAAGTGGAAGCGGATGCCTTTTGGGATCTCTCCTGCCGGAGAGATCTTCCAACAACGTCTGGACCAGGCAATTGATGATTTGGAAGGTGTACGGACAGTCGCAGACGATATTTTAATAACCGGGAACGGCGCGACATTGGAAGAAGCAACGGCTGATCACGATCTGAAGATAAAGAGACTATTTGAACGCTGCCGAGCAAAGCAAATTAAGCTCAACTCAAGCAAGATAGAGTTCAAGAAGACATCAATGCCCTACATCGGCCATATTCTTACCCCTGATGGTGTGAAAGCTGACCCCGCAAAAGTTAAAGCTATTTTGGAGATGAAGCAACCCAGTGATGTCGCTGGAGTCAGACGAATTCTAGGAACTGTCAACTATCTTGCTAAGTTTTTACCCCACCTATCACAAGTGTCCGAACCTCTCAGGCAACTCACAAAGAAGGACCATCCCTTTGTTTGGAACGAAGCAACCGACACCGCATTCAGCGAAATCAAGAAATTAATTACAACGCCACCAGTCCTCAAGTATTATGAACCAAACGAGCCCCTGGTACTACAATGCGACACCAGTGACCATGGACTCGGGGCTGCCCTCATACAAGGAGGAAAACCTGTCGCATTCGCCAGTCGCGCCCTATCACAAGCTGAACAGAAATATGCTCAAATTGAAAAAGAGCTTTTGGCAATCGTCTATGGTGTCGAACGCTTCCACCAGTTCACATATGGCCGACCAGTCACAGTCGAGTCAGACCACAAACCCCTGGAAGTAATTCACCAAAAACCACTTTCCATAGCATCTCGCCGTCTTCAAAAGATGATGATGAGATTACATCATTATGACGTCACCATTAGTTACAAGAAAGGATCCGAGATGCTGCTAGCAGACACGCTGAGCCGCCATCATTTGGAAAGTTGTAACGACGAAGCGTGCAGCATAGAAAGCGATTTCGAGTGGACGGATAGTTTAGACACAATCAACCAGATACTAGCATGCGAAACCACGACAGCTAAACTCCGAGACGAGACCCGAAAAGACCAAGAGCTCCAGCAAGTCAAATCATACATCTACAAAGGATGGCCAGGAAACGCGAAGTGTTTAACCCCGAATATTACCCCATACTTCCACATCCGGGACGAGTTAACCACCCAGGACGGTTTAGTATTTCGCGGAGACCGCATCGTCATTCCGAGGTCGCTCAGAAAGCAGATGTTACTTGAGTTACATTCAGCCCACCAAGGAATCGAATCAACAACTCGGCGAGCGAGAGATACAGTTTACTGGCCACATTTGAACCAGGAACTGAAAGACCACATTTCCCGATGCGCCACCTGCGAAACATACAGTGCCAAGCAGCGTAAAGAACCGCTCATCCCGCACGAAATATCGACGAGAGCCTGGGCGAAAGTCAGCTGTGACCTTTTTGAATTGGAGAAGAAAATGTACCTCGTGACCGTAGACTACTACTCGTGCTTCTTCGAGGTTGACCACCTGCAAGTTTCCACATCTCAAGCCGTAATAAAGAAATTAAAGCCTCATTTTGCCAGATATGGCATCCCTGATACTCTCGTGAGCGACAACGGCCCACAATTTATCAGTAAAAAATTCCAAGAATTTTCTGAAAAGTTCCAATTTCACCACGTCACTACCAGCCCTTATCACCACCAATCAAATGGCAAAGCAGAATCTGCGGTTAAACAAGCCAAGCGAATACTGCGAACATGCAAAGCTTCCGGTGACGACATATACCTAGCCCTCCTGGCCGTCCGAAACACCCCACAGACGATCCACGAAACAAGTCCGGCCCAACGACTCCTCAACCGCCGAACAAAGTCCACCCTTCCTGTATCCGAAAAGTTGCTCCAACCTAAGATAAACAAGAAAGTCGACGAACGCATTAAAGAACGACAAGAAACACAAAAGAAATACCACGACCGAGGAGCAAAAGAGCTCAGTACATTTCGACCCGGAGAAATGGTCCGTTTACAACCAACGCACGGCAACGAAAAGAAATGGAAAAGAGGAAAAATCTTACGACAGGTCGGGATACGATCCTATGAAGTCGAATGTAAAGGATATACTTACACAAGGAATAGAAAATTCTTAAGACCATAACGGGCTACTACATTTTCCGATGATAATTACTCAGACGAAGAAGAGCCAGACAGACCAGGCACAGAAAGTGCAGTCCCAACACCACCTACACCAGAGACCAACGAAGACGATGCCCATCCAATGATTCTAGCAAAGGGACACATTGCAGAGCCCAACAGAGGAGCGACAGGAACGAGCGATGCGACTAGAACACGCAGTGGACGAGTTGTCAAACAGCCCAGCAGATTGGGAATAAACACATAAACAACCGGTTTGATCAAAACAAACAAACGAACAACTATTAAGAGAAGAAGAGATGTTGCATGTATATATGATTGCTGTTATATATTAATATTACTGTTGTGTTAATCTGTTCTGTTGTCACGGTAACAAGAAAGGGCGCGAAAGGAGACCAAAAACGCGGGCATGAGATCGGACAGGGAAAGAACGTTTATAAAAAGCTTGTTTGAAAGTAGATAATATATTTTAAGAAGAATTACAAATAAAGCTTAAAAACACGGATAAATTCCGATTTAGATGGAACGAGACGCCTACTCAGGCGTTCACACTTCCCTCAGAAATTACGGAACTTAGGGTCCTTTTCAGGCTTTTCTCACACACGGGGGCTGGTTTAATTTTCAGGAACCATGTAGTCCTGTGGAGGGATAGCAGGCATCTGTGGAGAAGAACACCTTTTTATGAAATATAAACTGCTGATTTTAATAAATACATAAACGAGCACAGCTCAGTTATTATTAACTCAAATTTAATAAACTTTTGTACACAGATACTACATTGCAAGATACATCAAAAAACATTTTTAACGCCGTTGCGATGGTAACACTGTCGTCCCCAGGCCCTGCACAGTATATTTATAAGATAGCTGTTTTCTTGAACAGGCTATAACAACATGTTACCAGAGGTCTGTCTGTTATACTGTACATATTCATGCCTAAAGTTCAATGTGAAGATCATTGTTTGAAAAAAAATGTCCAGGTGGATAAATATAACAAGTTAAAGACATTTCGTATCAAGGGCCTAGGGACAGCAGTTTTACCTTGGCAACAAAATTAGAAACGTTTTTTGATGCGTCTTGTGTATGTAGTAGTATCCATGTGCAAAATTTTATTGAATTTGACTGAATAATAACTGAGCTATGCTCGTTTATGTATTTAGTAAACAGCCAATCGGCCTACTTTTTCATGCTCTTTCACATGAAACAATAATTTTTTTTATTGCCAATGCCTGTTAATATAAATCTGGATAATGCTCATAACAGAAAAACACAGAAGTAAGATTTGCCAAATGTACAGTATTGTTTATGAATTATGCAGCTCAATTATGCAAGTATTATTGAGATTGGTGATAGAGTTATGTCACGTACGTCTCTCCTGATTGATTGTAACAGATACTTCATTGTTGTGTTAGGTTTGTTAGTTGTTAACTGGTTTGTCAAGACATCTTATTTGTGAAGGTGTCAAGATGTTAAAATTGTTTAAGTGAAACAGGTTTTCAATACAAGACTGGCAGTTATTTCTATATTGGTCAATGGATGTGATCACGGTGTACAAAACATTTTTGACAAATTACTGGAACCAATAGTGTGCTATGTATATGTGGCTATGTTATGTTTTATTTTACTACTTACGAAAAAGAATTACTGTAGGCACTAGCTAGAGAAGACAAAACACAAACCAGACAAAGTGACTGTTCTTGTATATATATGATCTTTAGTGCTTTCATTATTAGAATACATTTAGTTTTCACCAATATGCTGTGGCAGTATTACAAACATGAAGTAGTAAACATCTTGTTCTTATGAATATTGAACATAGAGTCCTTGCATTTCAGCTGAATGAACTTTTTTGAAGAATAGGTATTGTTGCATAATCGATAACTGAACATGACCATAACAACTAGTCAATAAAATAACGCCATATGAAAACCATGATTTGACAGTCTCAACAAAGAATATCATAGTACATTGTTGATTATTGACAGTTGCACAAATGACAATTCATACAATGGCACTTTTCTTCTGTGGTGCTTTTATCATAACAGTACACACTGGCCTTAAATTTCATGTTATAATTCTGGTGGAAAAACAAAGTGCTCAGAGCTTTTGTTGGTCTTGATTGTCTGATTTGCCAGAAGTACAAAGTTGCAACCAGGCGAATTGTGAAGTTCCATAAACTAGTTGTAGCATCGTCTAATCAAGAAATGACTCTAAAAAATAAACACTGTGTCAAGTAAGGCACAACTTCAAAGCAGAACATTTGAGAGAATGTAGTAGTGTGTTAAGCCCAACAGTTAAAGGTAGGTTACAGTCCCTTCTGCACATTGGTTCTGCTCATAACAAAAGGGGACCGACTGAAATTTTTTGAATCTAAACACTGGTTTACATTCATTTATGAGATTACCAAACCAGAACAGTGCCAGACATTCAGTTAGTAAATCATATTTTACAGATATAGCAGTTAAACATATAAACCAAGCATTTGTTTACATTATGGACTGCAACCTACCTCTAAATATTGTATATATTAATTGAGTTTCTGGAAAATGGAATACAGAAATATGTACGTACTGAAATATTCATAGCTCCTTACCAAATTAAAGGAAAATTCCACAGTTCTCTGTTTATTCAGATTTACCGCAAACAACGGTAATTTTTCCGAAATAGAGCTTTAGAAAGAAGTGAAACAAGAAAATTGCAGCTAACACCTTGACGTCCGCCATATTGAAAATGAGCCCGCTGTCCAAAATGGAGAGTCATGCTTCTGACCACGAAAAAAAAACGAAGAGAGAAAAAGGCCATTTTATGACACTGGCTCTTTCAGTCCAGTGTGAAAAGTAACCAAAAAATACCAAAAACATCTATATATATATACAAAATCACCACGTATCCCAAAGTAAACCCTTACCCTTCGGAAAGTGTAATGATTGTTAAGCATGTCTAAGGAAAGCACTGTCTGATAGAAGTCATACACAAAGGTATGTGCATGCACACTTCTTACAAGAAAAATGGTGTAATTATTGATCGTGATATAGTTATAATTGATAAAACTGATCCGGCAGAACCCACAGTTAGAAAAATGTATTGGATCAATAGATTAAAGACCAGGTACCCCTTGGGATTGAATATGGACAATGAATTGGAATCAGAAATGCATGATTAATTATGGTAATTAAGTTCACATAGGGTATAAAACTAGGACTTTGTAATGTTTAGTTTATTTTGATAAAGACAAATAAAGTCGAAACTTTATTCTAAAATCGGTGATTAACTCGTGTAAATGGCTTTTTGCCGAGTGATTACCTATCAAACGACAAATTTGGCTTACCATCCAAAACGTTTGCACCACCTATACCACAGATGAAAGCATTCGAGGACGACTTGTTAAAACTTGCATCAAACATTTCATTCAGAAAAGTAAACTATCCCTTTTTAAATAAGATTAATAAAGATATGAAGGAAATTCGGTCATCGAACAAAGTACATGTATTTGCGGACAAATCAACTAACGTTTATACTACCACCGTGGAAAATTACAACAAATTACTTCATGAGAATGTCACCAAAACTTATAAAATTGCTGAAGAAAACATAACAGATAACATTAAGGAAGAGCTACAATCTATATCAAGCAAACTCGGTATTGGCAACAGGATCGATGTAATGGCACCAAGAAATTCGTACATAACCCTAAAAGATCACAAAGAGAACTTCGAGTCCAATCCAAAATTATCAACCTGATAATAATCAACCCGTGCAAAACAGAATTAGGCAAAGTAAGCAAAGTGGTTTTAGATGAAATAAATGACAATATCCGTGATTGTCTCCAAGTAAACCAATGGAAAAATTCACATTCCGTGATTGAATGGTTCAACTCCCTCGAGAACAAATCGAACTGTATATTCCTCGCATTTGACATCGTTGAGTTTTATCCCTCCATAACCCAGGAACTTCTCGAAAAGGTAATAGAATGGGCAAAAACAATTACAACCATAACTGATGAACAAGAGTCTATCCTCTACCATGCCCGCAAATCGCTTCTTTTCCATGCCAGCACTTTTTGGGTGGAAAGAAACAATGATTCCATGTTCGATGTCACGATGGGTAGTTTCGACAGGGCGGAGATCTGTGATCTAGTTGGTCTTTTTCTGCTCCATGACCTCACCAAGAAATTTGGTAATAAGTTCCTCGGTTTATAATTATCGTGATGATGGCTTAGCAATAATACAAAGTAAAAGCTCAAGAGCAGCAGACAAGGTAAGAAAAGAAATGCATGAAATTTTCAAAGCCCAGGGTCTGAGAATAACAGCAGAAATCCACCACCAAACAGTAAACTTTCTAGACATTACCTTGAACCTGCCAGATGAAACATATGCTCCCTACACCAAACCAAACAATGTACCTTTGTACGTCAACCGTAATTCTAACCACCCACCAACAATCTCAAACAAATACCTCAGTCCATCAATAAACGTGTGTCATCACTATCAGCAAGCCAACTCTCGTTCGAAGCAACTGCCCCCATATATAGAGAGGCTTTAAAAAACAGTAATTACAACGACCCATTCACGTACCAGTCCTGTAATAAGGTGAACAAAGCAAGTACCCCACCGCAAGCAAATTCCACCAGGAAACGAAACATTATTTGGTTTAATCCCCCCTTTAGTAAGTCCGTAAAAACTAATGTTTGTAAAACCTTCCTAAGTCTGTTTGATAAACACTTCCCGCCTTCAAACCCTCTTCACAAAGTATTCAACAGAAATAATGTAAAAGTTAGCTATTCGCGTGTATGGAAAACATCAAATCGACCATCTCTAGCCACAACCACAAACTATCATCAGACCCCCCAGCTGCTTCCGATCAATGTGACTGTCAAAATGTGAATCAATGCCCACTGAATGGAAAGTGTTTGAAGCATCGTGTACAAAGCTGAAATAAGATTCCAACATGACGGATCAGTAAAAACATACATCGGAATGACATCAAATACCTTTAAAGAAAGATACCAAAATCATGTAAAATCGTTTAGGCACCCCCCCCCCTACTCTTCAGAAACCGAACTGTCAAAATACGTGTGGAAATTAAAAAATGATTGTAAAAAATTTGCAATTAAATGGTCGATCGTGAAGCGCGCGCAAGCTTATACTGCAGGTGGAAGTCATTGTAAACTATGTACCGAGGAAAAACTACAGATAATCAAGTTGAAGTCGAAGGACCAACTGAACAAACGAAACGAACTGTTTTCGAAATGCTACCATCGAAACAAATTCAGCGCATGCAATTTCAAGCGCTCGCGGAAGACAACGTCAGCAAGCAAAACGCGTATCAAGTGAACCGTTATGACAGTAGCTTAATCGCTTGAAAATCACATAAGCATGAAACTCTGAGTAGCGATTTAATTAAAAGTATTATTAAGAAATGAAATAAATATATATATATATATATATATATATATATATATATATATATATATATATATATATATATATATATATATATATATATATATATATATATATATATATATATATATATTATGTATATGTATATGTATATATATATATATATATATATATATATATATATATATATATATATATATATATATATATATATATATGTATATATATATATATATATATATATATATATTTGTGAAATTCATTAATTATTCATTAGTCAAATTACCAATAAAAACTCTTCCTTTATGACACGTGATAACCTTTGTATATCCGATACTAGATCCACTGTTTGAAAGCTGGGGGGGCTTTGATATTCAGCAGGGAGATTACGGGGTAAATTAAAATTCTGTATCATTTGATACAGAATACTAATAACCTCATTAGTATTCTGTATCAAATGATACAGATCTGTATCATTTGATACAGATCTCTATCATCTGAAAGAAGATTGACCAACTTGTAACCAAAAAAGACATTTCACATTTACTTTTTACACACATAACATACACGCAACTACGCAAGTTCACAACTCAACACATCGACGCAATGGTGCACTCTATCAAGCTCCACTTTACATCATTATTTCGAGTTCATAACAAAGTTAATGCTAAATTATTGAACGTTCTATAGCTTGCAACATTTCCCATGACACTACTTATACGTTCATTTGAAATGGGGCAAGACGGAAGGATGGATAGCAAATCTATGCTCGCTAAAATGTCGTCACTTATATTACAATCAAATTCGTTAAACAATCTGGAAAACCAGCGCTCTCATTCTTCGCTGTGGTCCTCTCATGTACACCACCTAAGCTTTCCACATCGGGCCAATTTCCATCCAAGTTATTTGCGTTGATAACATTTAACTTGGGTTTCGCATTGGAGACTATTTAACCTCTTCCATTCGATTCCGAAAGACTCATTTCTTGCTATTTTATTCCCACGATGTTTTTGCCATTCATCAAATATCTTCACGGCCCATTTTGTGTTGTACCGTGTGCTTTTCGGGAGTGTTTCTTCAAGCCATGAACTTTCTTCCACAGATTTGGGATTTCGAAAACGCCATGACTAGCTGCCATTTCGAGGTTCTATATTCGACTGACTTACGTCGAATTTCAATCACCAACCAGGGTTGGTAGTATTCGTGAGTAATTAGGTGAAACCATCATTAGAAAACAAAGAAAAACAAAGAACATATGTGTGCAACTTCGTACCCCAAGAGCCTGGGTTATCGTGATAAAATATGGGGTAAGATGAGGGGGATTTGACACCCAACATTTTTGGCAAAACGGGCATAGCTAAAACGTTAACAGACAGGGGAAGGGGGTATATTCATTATATTCTCATAAATTTATGTTCTGCCGATGAAATTGGTGAATGTAAATTTGATTTTAAAAGAAACTCGTCGTGCAGAATATGTCTATATATATGAATATACCTCACCCCCCCCCCCCCCCCCATTAGGGACCTTATTATTTACAGAACGACAACGTGACGGCAACGTCCTAAGACAAACAGTCAATTGAAAAGAAGTGAATAATTATAGATGTGAACAATGCATTGAATATTTGAAAAGCGGGTTTCGTATTGTTTACGACGGCAAATCAAATATTTTTACGTATTGTATTAACGCAGACGTATTGAATTTAGCCGGTGGAGTTTTAAATTCGATCTAGTAAAGAACTCTTTTCAAACATGTAGCTCATGTCTTCAACCAAAGTGTTGTTAACATGTGTTAACTCAACTTATGCGATGATGATAAACAACTTCTATGCTTTGCTAAGCTATATCATAAAGTGTTTTCTCACCGTTACCGTCGCGTTGCCGTCCTATATATCGTAAGGTCCCTATTAACGGTCTCTATACGACTCTTTTTGGAGATTCATTGGTTATTGAATAGAAAATATGCACGGAGAAATTGTCGGCAAAATGAAGCTTAATTCGTCGGTAGAATGTTCAGTCTGTGTTTAACGCCCCCCGCTGAAGTAGTTCAAGAAGAAACCGAGTTTTTCAGTAGGACACAATGATGAACTATATAATTTTAATTTAAAATCTATTTACAGAAAATGAAAATTAATCACCCCAGCAAGGAGCTAAATTTACTGTGAATTTCAAAAAATTACAAAGTTTGTTGCTGAAATACCGTAAGATATTGAAAAGACATTCAAAGATTGCAGATTTTCTATATTTTTGCACCAAGCGCGGAAATTTGTACCGCTCAACACGGTTTAGTTTTTAGACAAACACTACAGATACTTCTCTTTTAAGAGCTTTACATATTTTTCTATTATCATAGCATAGTGTATTTCATTATTTTAGCTGACCAATCCACTTTTTTACAACCATCATTCAGTCTTTATGAGACGCTAGCTACTTTCGCTTTGACAGGTTTTGATATAATTATTTTACGGGGTAAAAATATACGAAATCAACTAAGAAACAGGAAAACATAATTAGCGCTGTTTTTGTGTTATTTTATACGTATACTTTAATTTTTTTGATAGTTTTGATGAAATACATCATTAGCTGGTACCCATCTAGTACCCTCTCCATCCCGAGAATCCGAGATCACACAGCCACAGTGGAATCAAAGTGAAGCGCGCGAAAGAGAAAAAAACTTAAACAATAAAAAGAATAATTCACGCTAACCGGCACCATGGTGAATTGGCGGTACCTCAATTTCACAAACCACAGTTGCTTGCAATTGATAACGAGCGCTCAGTGCTAAACAAAACCCTACCCCTCCAACACCCTAGATGCTAGTAAGCGGCTGACAGGGGAGGGAAGTGGGGTGAAAGGTGAGAGCTATTTTAGACACGCTAGAGCCCCTTGTTATAAATCAGGTAGCTGCAGAGCTGGTGGAGATAAGACATCAATTATGATTTATTGCGAATCGAATATTTTATAAATAGTTCAAAGAACGAGGGATACGTTTACAAAACGGAAAAAATTCTGAAAAAAACTTTGGAAAAAACAACTTTGAAAAAAATACAACCGTCCGCCGACACAGCGACACCTTACGCCGACAAAAACAAAACAAATAGGCGTAAAAGTTAAATGGATTAAATAGATGTTTATATGAAGGGAATACTTTACAATTTTATTTAAAGTTCTTATGAAACGAAATTTTCTCCAACAATTTTCGTATTGCATTGGAAAGATCAGTTAAAATCACTGTATAACTTCTTTGATAGAATTTTTGCAACTGCCTTACTTTTCGAGATATTCAATTTTATTTGATCTGAAAATTACGTAACCAGTGACGTCATACTGCATAATGAGCGACTGTTAGATTGTTTATTTTGTAGCATATAATAGTGGAAAATAACTAAAACTACACTAACATGTGTGTAAGCTATGTTTAACATCCAGACCTGGGTATTTAGGTGTTATATCTTGAGTACTTTTTAAATTAATTCAGCTTTTTTGAAAAGTGATTATGCAGTATGACGTCACTGGTTAGGTAATTTTCAAATAAAATAAAATTGAATATCTCGAAAAGTAAGGCAGTTTCAAAAATTCTATCAAAGAAGTTATACAGTGATTTTAACTGATCTTTCCAATGCAATACGAAAATTGTTGGAGAAAATTTCGTTTCATAAGCACTTTAAATTTTGAGCAGTATCCGTTAGCGTGAAAAGAGAAAAAGTTCAATACGATGATTTATCCCCAAAGGCGATACATCTTTGGTATTTGCGATTGCCGGTTTAAATACTGTTGCACTAAATTTATGGGTATAAAACATTGGCTTTTTACAAACACGTTGAGTCGTGTGGGTGTGCAATTTAATTTTTCATGGCAATAAACAACCAATAATCAGGCAATGTTGCCCGTGCAATTTTAAGTTGATACAGCAGTACTCGTAATGTTTTTTCGTTTTCCGAAATTTGACTCGATCTGGCAGCTCGTACACCTTCAGGAAAATTTCTAAGCACCACTCGTACTATTAATCCCAAATTGTACACGACATTGCATGATCACCTATATTAATTGCAAGAAAAATTTTTAGTTTGAAGCACTTTATCCAGCTTTTGTGAAAGACTTTCAATGTCATTAAACCAAAATTTGAAGCTTTAGTTCGTATTTCATTCGGTGCTTTCGCTTAAGTTCTCCTTGATCATTTATGTTTGTTGAAACACCTTTCCACCATTTTATTGTTATTAGGAAGATGATTAATTCTACTGCAATGTAATTAAAGAAATAACTGTACGCCTCACAGCAATCAAAACTCGATTTTGATCAAGAACTGTCGATTAGAAAGTAATCGACGGGGAAACGAGGCCACGCGACTTCCGATTCCCAAAATTATACTAGAATATTTTTCGGATAAAATTTATCAACATTTCATTTTAAAATGCTGAAAAAATATCAGCTTTATTTGAAGAAAAAGTGGTCAAAAAACTTTGAATAGAAGAATAGTCGTGTTGAATAAAGTTATTTAAAGCGATTGCAGACCTGAAAATATTTACTGCGAAAGTTTGCAAAATGTCGGCGACAAAAACTTACTGTAGTCTTAAAAAATCCGTGAAAAAAAGTGATGTTCAGTACAGAAATATTTAGTAAGCGTAATTTTATCACGAAATTACACCTGTTCTAGAAATATTGATAAAAAATCACATGGTATGCGATTTGCCATATTTCTCGAATCGTTTGATAATTTCCTACATATAATATTAGACATCGCTGAGGCACCATATTGATTACGTACATAAACTCAAAAGTGTATAATAAATATAATATTTACATGTTCATGCATGCAATTTAAACAGCCCCCAGTCTCACTTAAAACAGTTTGTATACATACACAGCGATGTATAGTCTAATCTTGCTTGACATGTCTTAAAAAACATATCAAAGAAGCTACAGACCTACTCTGTAAGACCTAAAGTCGTCGAACTTTTGTGTGATTATAGCGATTTAAGAAAATTATGACCAAACGTTAAGGCAATTTAGAGGAGTTCGGGCAATTTAGAGGATTTGGGGCGATTTAAGGCAATTTTTGGCGGTTTAAGGCAATTTAAGAAAATTATGCTCAGACTTCAAAGCAATTCAAGGCAGTTGGGGAGGGGGGATATACTGGGGAACTTTAGGTTCCAAAGTAGGCCTCCTAGCTAACTAGATATAATTATACATATGTCGACTTGCAATCGCATTCTACTATATATAAATGTTTATGACGCATAATTTTATCCACCATAATCTTGATGGCATTTTTAAGAGCGCATGATAATTCAACTTTTTGGTTGATACAACTCAGTGCCCTGTGAAGATATGCATTATTTGATATGCAAATAACGCAACTACTGACATATTACACTCAGTATAATGAGTGCTAATACGACTATCAGATTTATTATTTCAGATTTTACTAAAACAGTTAGATTACTGGCTCTCACCTTCTATGCAGCTGTAGTTGATTCGAGCGTCTCCCTCATCAACTATCTCCGCATAAAAATCTCGAGCTCGCAATCTAATTGTTAAATAATTCATAATTTAGTCAATTCTATAAATTCATGAAATAGGCATTGGCCAGCGGAAGTGCCAAGCACAAAAGCGGGTGCTAGGGACTTTACATGCCTAAAACAACAAGTCAAAATACGAAGTTTCGAACAAGCGCCCTTTGTCGTTAAGTTACCCGTGACGATTACGAATTTTCTTCATTGTTTCAAAGGGATCTATGCCTTTAGTGTACGTTTAACTGCATAACCTACACTGGCAATTCTAATTCAAATCGACATAATTATTATGACCACTATTATGACAATTTAATGTGAAGAATTACTATCAAATATTTCCGACCATTTTCAATTGAGAATGTAGCTTTAACAATACAGCTGAAATCCCTGGAGTTCTTTATAGTCTGACATGCTCTATACAATGGCATATTTACATATAGGATCGATTAAATACTATAAGTGAATTCAATATATTAATAAATTGTTTTATTGCAGTTACTTTTATCTGATCATGTAATGGTTATTTCTGTGAGCTCAATCTCATCTCCTTTCTTTGTTTCCATTTTTGGACTCTGTGGTAATTTATTATAGCCATCGCTATCACTAGGCACTCTAGGATCAGCACATACCTTCACTCCACAAAAATCTGCATTGTCATCTTTTTCTCTCTGTTCCGAGGCTTTCTTCTCCCATTTGTCAGCCATTGCTTCGAATTCTCGGTACTCGTGCTCGCTCTGGTAGAAATACGTGAAATTTGAGACGATTACTGGAACCGGGAGTGCGATTGTAAGAACACCAGACAACGCACAGATTGAGCCCACAATCATACCCTGCCAGCTTTTCGGATATTTGTCTCCATAACCAACCGTTGTCATAGTAACGACAGACCACCAAAACGCTCCTGGGATTGAGGTGAAATCGGTATCTTTGTTATCTTCTGGACCCTCTGCGTAGTAAATTGCACTAGAAAACAGCACGACCACTATTAACATGAAGAAGATCAACATGCCCAACTCTCTCATGCTTGCCCGGAGTGTTTGACCAAGAATCTGCAGACCTTTAGAATGGCGAGATAGCTTGAAAATACGGAACACACGAACTAGTCTGATAACTCGCAGAACAGCAAATGAGCCACCAGATGCATTATCCAACGGCAGTGTAATATAATACGGTAATATTGCAACCAGATCGATGATATTCAAGAATGACTTGAGAAATTTGATCTTTTCAGGCGAGGAAAGCAAACGGACCAGGTATTCAAGGGTAAACCAGACAATGCAGACAATTTCAATTGAAAACCAAGGCTGTTCTTTCTTTCCTGAACAATGATCATCAGTAGACGACTCGTCTCGTTGGCAGCGGAATTCAGGCATGCTTTCCAAGCAAAAAGTTACTATGGAAACAAGAATCACGGCGAGTGACCAAAATGCAAGAACTCTAGCACACGTTGAACTATCTGGATGCTCACACAACAGCCAAATACTGCGTTGTAGCTTATTCTTTGGCAAGACAGTCTCTTCTGTCGAGGTATATCCTGGCATCTCAAACAGTTGATCCACAGCAGCTGAACCTAACTCGAAGAACATGATCTCTCCCGCGATTATTTTGACAGGCACATTATCAGGACGGAACATGGAGCCATCGTTTTGATAAAAACCAAGAATTGCCTCAAATGCAGAACGATTTCGATCGAAAAATAATTCGCCCAATTCGTGATCGTAATAACGCTCGCGCTTGATCGCTGAGCCCAGCAATGTGTCTGGGAACCTTTCTAGTGTAGCGATGTAGGTTTGATATCGTAGACCACTAACATTGATCACAATTTTGGCATCTTGGCTCGGTTGTTGTAGATCTTCAAAGTTTGAGTTTAACTTATCGGTCGTTGTCATCTGGCACAATGGATTTGGTTCAATGTTTGGCAATAGTGGCGTGTCTGTCATCTTTGTTGACGATGTTAGCCGCCTTTTTGGCAGCTTAGCTCTGTAATTCAAGCCAAAATTTCAATGCTTTCCAACGACTGCCCGATTACGAGGAAGTCCTGATTTTTTTTTCGCTTTGTTTTCGTTTTTATGCTGAAAAAGTAGCTGCACATTCGCACAAGTTAGGGACAAGAGACTGCTCAGAGTATTATCTGCACCTGCATGTAAATATTAACGTTAAAAGGTCGTGGGCGAGCTTGTTTTGAATTGCAAATTAGTGTTTTGCAATAATGTTAAAATGTTAATGTTAAAATGCAGAATAATTTTACTGTGTTTCTTTCACATCTCACCTAAAAATGCCTTTTAAGATCAAAATTAAATATAAGTATCCAATTCATCATGATTTCTTGTAAAGTATAGCACAAACTTTACTGAAACATTCAGCTATTTCTTTATTGCATTAACTGCAATGCATTAACAATTCATATTAATTTGTAGTTTTCCTTAGTACAATATAGCGGTGATTAAATTATTCATTGCTCTTTGAAGCGAAGCTTGTAAAATACACACATACGAGCTAGTGACAATAACACTGCATGGATATAAAGCCAAACAATAAAATCAATATGTAACTTAAAAGCTAACGGCAATCTAGAGAATTGTCCAGCATGTTTTAGATATTTAATCGAGTTAGCTGAAAGAAGCAGAATTCGAAATTTAATCAAACGCTGTGCGCATGAAACAATGTTGAACAATTGTGTTTAATTTTCGTACAGTACTAAGTTTGAAATAGCACTAGTGAAAATAAGGTTTCTATATATGTTGGATGAAAGTATTTTTCCATAAATTTTGTACAAACAACTATCGCCAGAATATGTTGAAGTACATATTTATAAGCTATGAAATGATAAATTGAAGTGAACTTAAAGATTAAGTCCGATATGTCGACCATTTTTGCAGCAATCTATAAGCATTTGGGAACAGATATTAGGGAGCTTTAGATTTGACTACGGCTACGGCAACGACTACGAGATTCGTCATTTTTGCGCCAAGCGCACGCCATATGCTGACGCCATCTCGTACTAACGAGAAAAAGTCGTAGCCGTCGCTCATCTGAGTACGACATTTTGCCGAAATCTCGTAGTCCTCACTACGACTTTTTAAATACTATTGAAAGTTAGTTTACGTTTGCTTTTCTTCGAAAATTATCGGTAGAAATATTTGACATATTCTTAGCGTTTATGCGAAGTCTTTTTTCAAGCAGTAGCGTAATTATAACGGGAAATTTTGAGGTGCACTTTGTTGCTTAACTAGCTATCAAGGATATATGAACAAACCATAAACAAACATAAGCGAACTACACCGCGAAATTCTAGCTAGCAATTTTTGTACTTATGTGTCATATATATATCTGTGATTTTTTATGTTCTTAACGATATATTCTTGAATATATAGTCCTAGTAGTCCTAAAACTTTGAAATATAATTGTAGTTGCAACCTCGTTATTAATATTATCTGGTTTTTTTTTTTTATTCAACACTTACTTGTTTGTTTTTTTGTTCTACACTTACTTGCACTTAGTTCGTGCACTGTTCTTTGCATAAAGAGCTAGAGAGAGCCTTATGGACTAAATAAAAATTAATTTACGGAAACTTCATTTCTCGTTGCCTGTTTTTCTGCTAAATATAGTTCGAACAGAAACGAGAACGACTACGACTTCTGCGCACGCCATCAAATCTCGTAGTCGTAGCCGTAGCCGTAATCAAATCTAAAGCTCCCTATTAATTATGTATGGGTAATACTTCATTTAACTGACTATAAGCAATAAACTTTAAAAAAAAACTGCTGTTTGAAACAAGCAAGTGAGTCCCGCTCTTGAGCTTTAGGGACTGTTCATATGCGTAATGGTTGCCTCGTATGAACACGACTGTACCACTTATTGGTAAAAGTTTTTACGCGTTACAATTCAATATCACGAGGGGAAACTTTGCCCAATAAGTGGGGAAGCATTTCTCCATATGAACAGAACAAAATCATTTGACCCGGCAAAATGTTTTCTCGCTTACCGGGATAACTTCTGCACTTATGACCAGGCTCTTTTTGAGGCTGCCAGGCTGTAAACTCATAGTACTTACATAAAGAGAGAACAGAGTAGTCAAAGCATGTTGTGTGAAACATGCATTTTTTAACTTTTTTACTGTCTCGAAGGCCATAAACGAGGACTTGTACTACATTGCAGCTAGCACCTAGCAAGCACTATATACGGTCTTCTGTTATATACTAAGTTTCCACTGTAGAAGAAGAAATGAATTTACAACTTTTGCACTCCCGACTTTCAAACAATTTACAAGTGAGACTAAACATGTGTAACTGTTAGAAAAATTATAATTGAAACTATACTCTTAACTGAAATTCTACCGCAAAAAATGTCGTCAAAGTCTCAGCCTGCACTTTGAGATGCAGCTGTCTCGCCCAATTATCCCAAGATTATCATTCCCTATAACACTAATCTTCCCGCTGAACCCTTCTTTAAAGGGAAATAGCAACAAAAAATTTTATTGTCTTATTTGAAAGAGACTCTGAAACAATAAATAGAAGTGTATTGCAAAATTTTAATATCTGTTTTACTTCAGGAGATATTCTCATCTCAATCAACGATCTGGCCGCCATCTTGGATTAATTTTTAGCCTCATTAACAATGTTTTGGTGACGTCACAACAGGGATAAGCCAGTCGAAAATCCTCCTAAATACCTACCAACAATCAAATATTGTTTGAAATCTTCTCAGTCCGTGCTGAAATCCGAAACACTTGCCGTACATGCGGTAATGAGAGCATATTAACCATTGCATCGTAAGAAAAAAGAATCGCGTGATCCCTGTTGTGACGTATCGTGCATATCCACAAGTATCCAAGATGGCGGACAACTAAAGATTTCAAGTCAAAATATCTCACCAAATAAGGTAGATATAAAAATTCTGTAATAGACTTTCACATATTGTTTTGGAGTCTCTTTCAAATGAGACGATAAAAAATTTTTTTGCCATTTCCCTTTAAAACGCTTAAAGTTCAGTTAATTACCTCAATCAAAATTGCATGGAGGGTTCATTTTTAGATGTGACACAATTTTGACGTTTCACACTAACAACACAATCACTAACAAAAAAACCATGCACTATAAATGTCATCCGAGGATTATAAAGGTTAAAAGATATGCTTTGAATTTGCTTTTGTTCTACATTGCTTGTGTTCACAGTCTTGTGCTTGTGGTTATGTCCATGCTTATGCCGCACACTTATCGCGCATGCATTTCTTTATTTCGCCTTTTTTAGCTTGTGCTTGTGCTCATGTCACTAGTGAGGACCTGAAGTAGATTACTCCCCCCCCCCCAATCCAGGGAGGGAAATGGTTAGCATGCAGGTTATTATGTGGTGGTATGACGTCATTGCATGCACGTAACGGGTGTACCTACGCTGTAAAGCCCGTTTTCCACTTGGCGAATTTGTTAGCGCGAACAGAAAAAAGCAGGAACGGCTTCTACTTGTTCGCGGCAAATTTTTTCGCCAACCAATGTTAACCAGTCACGTTGCCGAATTCTTGTTCTTTCATCTTGTTGACATCGCTGTTGTGAATGGTTTCCTTCTTTTTCAGAAGCACAGGGAAGCAAATCCTGAAGACGAGGCTTTGAGAAGACCGAGTAATTATTCTATAGTTGAGTTTAGGGAGGCATTGATTAGGCAGATTTGTAGTTGGCCAGAATATGATGACCCACCAGCATATGTGAAGTCTGTGTATCATTTTATAACACTTCTATGGCATACATTTCTTTTACTATTACACCACAAATAGTAATAGGGTTGAGCAAAACTTCAGAAATCATATATTATGTATCTTATTTGTGTTTTGAATAAAAATAAATGAGTTAATTGTTGTTTTGTTTACTACTCTTTGTGTGTTATGGGAATTGGCTTTTAGAATCATTCTGAACACAGGTCTTGTAACATACATTTCTATTATGCTTCATACAAAAATAAACGTAATTTGCAACACAATATTGGCAGTACCAAAGTTTCCTACTGATATTCAATGCATGACAGTACTTTTACCAAAAATGCCTAGATTCTGCTTTGATATTGTACAAATTTTAAAAAATAAAAAAATACTTCCAATTGGTCAAGATTTATAAAACTTTCGCACAATATACCGTGTTTCATGAACTACAATTTTGCTGAAGATCGGTGACCAAATTCTTAAATCTGTTCGTGCAATTTCGGTTTTAGTCTAAAAGAGTGAAGTCTTGTTTGGGTTAATTTATGCATATAATTGCCAATTATTTTGCATATATAATTTTTTTATTCCTGACCAATATTATTTTAAAGCGGAAGTGATCAGCTATTGAATGATGGGTCTTTTGTTTCATTTGGATGAATAACGCCCGAGATATTTACATTTGAATTCACACGCACTCGCAAAAACGTTGCCATGCGATTTGCAAGTGTTGCTAATCTTGAAGTTCAAAATAGAAGCAAAGCGTTAGTTTTTACCTAACTGACTGAGGTGTACACCATTTTTTCTAAAACGAAATTATTAATCGTTCACGTGTTGTTTTGGCAGAGAAATGCTTCCCAAGAAAATGAATAATCGAAGTAGACGCAGAAAACAAAATAGTCGATAGCACTGTAGCAACAAATTCTATTGATTGACCTACTTGTTCGGAATGCTACCCCTCTAATACTAATGATAAAACGATAAAACAAATTTTAAGAATCGAGAAAGATTTAGCCGATCGAAAACTAAATGGTTTCAAAATTGGTCACTTACAGTGTAAATGTTGCTAGTTTACCTGAACACATTGAAGACCTTAAAATTCTTTTGAAAGAGATACCCTCTGATATATTTTACATTCACGGAACAAGGCTGTATACGTCAATTGATATTAACGCAGTTAGTACACCAGCCATAGATACGATATTGTAGGACACGATAGAAATCGAAACGGTGGACGGGTTGCAAACATGCAATTTATATAAGAGACAAACTCGTTTATCAGTAGCGTAGCCAGCCCAATAATTAAGTCGCACGATGCAAATATTTTCTGTTCATTGACTATGAAAACGCCAATTTCTAAAGAAATGAATAACTAGAAATACATGCATGCAGCAACCCCTCGCCATTAACTAAGGGCATGCAACTATATTTTCGGAATTACATGAAGTACTCGTATACGTTGTTGCCATAGCAACACCACAGATTAAGTATATACAGGTATGGAACTCGCGCGTGTTTCCTTATTATTTTTTGTCCTCACGTACGCGTCAGCTCGCGTCACTCCACGCGCCACGCAAAATTGCTCTGGCAAGTGTCATCCTTCAAATTTTCAGGTAAAAGTATAGGGAAAACGGTGTTCAAAAGAGAAAAAATGCATATTTTACAAAATTGAAGCAAGGTTTCGCTGTTTTGAGCTCAAAATTTAAAGATAAATGGTAAGCGGCTGTTTTTGTGTGGAAAAGATTTACGATAGAGTTTATTTCAAGGTAAAAATACAAGCAATGTTTGGCATGACCATGCTGCGGTCAATGGATGTCGACCTCTACCGACCATGCGTTTGATCACTTTGATGGATCAATTATACATGATCGGTTAACTTTGTTTTAAAATTGTTAAAATCACAAACTAGAAAGAAAAAGTGAAAGAGCTGATTTCAAAACGATGAGAAGCTAGCTAGCTCTTTGCAAGTTAGACCTATGATCGAGGCTACAAGCATATAGCTGTGTTGCAAACACTATATTTTATTAATTTTAGCATTTAACATATTAGCAATATTTGTTAAGCATGAGTTTATACTTATATTTTATTTGTATACATGTACAATGACAATGTTGCATGCATCTAAACCGCTAATCTTATTACACGAGACTGGCAAACCTGGTTAACCCTAAACTGAAATTAGACTATTAAAATTGTCTCTTGTCAAAGAGGAAAAAGTTTCATGACACAAATTAGCTTGGTGCCCTGATTAATACTAGGCTAACCCGTTTCATGTAAACAGCCCCTAATTAGTTTATATTAACTCCAGTCACTGATTTTCATTGCATGGTTCTTACTATCCTGTTGTGATTATCTGCTAGGAATTGTATCTGCTACAGTACTGCTGAGTCTGCTTTAGAGCATAACAGACTGCCACAAGCCTTCTAAAAAGGATTGGATCATGCTTGTCAATGAATAGTCCCAAAGGATTGTTGGCAACTAAAAGAGAACAAAAGTACTCATTTTACAAGAACAAACTTAAAAAGAATATTGCAGCTAAAAGTGGCATCTTGCAACAAACTTTTTATCCCAGCTGAGAAACTTTTTTCCCAGAGAAACATATTGCACATAATGTGTTCATTTCAAAGCTTTCATACCTGCATGTACTTATTTCATTATGTCTAGTGCATTCACAAATACATACAAACTGTTCATGATGCAACCTGCATTAAGTACCTCAGAAAATAGGGCTTGCTTAAAAGCTAACATAAATATATGTTTTTAAAATAATTACCTTGATGAAGAGTATTGGCACATGCATGCTCAAGTCACTACAGCTGTGATACTAGCTTTCTTTTCACCACCTTGTTTTCGGGGTATTATGCAAGTTCTGAATTAAAGCAAAATAGTTTATTTGGATCTTTTCAGTATAGTTATCTTTATAATCTCTGAACAGAGTGTATAGGGAACAGGAATTTTTTAAACTAAAATCTCTATAGAATTGTATACTTTAATATATTAACAAGCATATTAATAGACAACGTTAGGAGTGAAGAATTAAAAACATGGTCGAAGACAAGGTACATGGGTGAGTTGTTTCGGACAAAATTCAAACACAAATGCTTTGGAATGTAAATTTGCTCACATGTTGTCAGGCAAGTTCGAATCTTCTGGTTGCTTCAGAGAAACTTGCCTGTCCAGTGTTTTTTTTTGTCCTCATTTTCGTTGATATAAGCACAAAACAAGTGAATTACAAATAGTTTTGGTCAACTTTACGACAAAACAAGCAATATTAAACTTACCTGTTGGTACTAATATCAACAACGTCTTCAGATAAGGTATGAACACTTTGAAAACACACTCCTTCGCGCTTTTTTCTCGTTTTTCTTGCCAGCAAGTGCCGCTTGTACAGTCATTTCATGTCAAAATGTTAGGATTAAACTCCGTTCGCAAAAATTGAGACGTTGACAAAAATCAGAACTATACATTTTTTAAAATTGCAGTTTTATTGCCAAAATTTAGGTTTTTCCTATCTATTTTCTTATTAATTTTTTTCACGACACTTGCCAGACGCTTGCCACAGGCTGACGCGTACACTGTTGACGTGACATCAAAAGTGAGGACAGAAACACGCGCGAGTTCCATATCTGTATATACTTAATCTGTAGCAACACGGCAATTGTTATTCTTTCTGTATATTTTTTCAAAATGACAAAATATTGAGTTTGTAATCCTTGTTTTATTGACAATTTTTTAAAATTGCACAACATTTGTCATCGGTATGTTATTACGCCTAATGTAAGCTTAAATTTGGTATAAAATACGACCTATTAATTACATATATTAGACGTTTTGAAATGTTTCTGAAGCTAAATTTTTATCTACATAAAGTTTGAGTTTCAAATAAGACCGTTTCAAGCCAATTTTGTATCTTCGCTCATATTCTTTTACATGTAAAGTCCGTCAATATTTTGAAATACAGTAATAAGAAGACAGTCTTGAATCTACAAAACATAAACTTACTCTGGAATTTAAGCAGTGAATAGACTGGAGGAATCATACCTAATTTTAAGGATTTTTTATTACTGCACATTAGTGCACAAATTCTCGCCAATTTGGGGGGAATTTGGAATAAATGCGGCGTATCTGAGGCATGCTACTTTGAAAGAAATTATAATTTGAGTTGTTGAAATCACATTTCTGGCATTTTGAGGGAACATTTACTGAAAAATTTTTACAACTGCTTAAAACGTTCTCTTTATTGACTTCGTCATAACCCATTCTTCAGCTTCCCCATTTTGAGCGCTGTCGTCTTGCTGGAAAACTTTGCTTAACTATTCTTGCTTTCCGCTTTTGTAGCGTTCCTTGTCCTGTGTTCTGTTTCATCCATCCTTTGAAGAGTTGCAGGTCTTGGATCAAAACTACATAGATGTGGCATATTTTCATATTTATGTAGAGGTAGTCAATCATCGTTTGACGCGTACGTTTCAAGCATTATCTGCAAATTGATTTAACCTAACTTGTTGTACAGCGAAATGACTCTCGCAATCCGCAGAGTGTGGCTTGCATACGAGACTTCGACCAAGCATGACAGACACGTTTTGATATTAATTATAATTGTTTATTGCCTGCATTAACAATATTCTGTAGGACTGTTAGGCAGATAGAGGCCGATATACTTACGATATCGAGGGACAATTCCATTTTGGTTTTATTTTGTCCCTTTAAACTTAGTAAGTATATTTCTGAATGTTGGCCGCGTTGAAATTTCTTGTGGGCTCTTGCCAACACGTTTTTCTACGATATTACTATAAAACTGCATTACTGTCAAAAAAGGTGATATTTCAAGTTCAATTTTAGAAAAAGTAACTTGCATCAACAGAAAGGTCGTTAAAAAGTAAATATAAGACATTTAAATGGTCACCTGGATTTTTCAAGCGGTTTTCAAGTTATTGATCCTCTAAACCACGAAAAAATACTAAAATCGCGCAAAAAACCTGGGCACTAGTATGAAAATATGCTTTCAAAGGCTGATAACTCATTTAGAATTGGAAAAATTAGGGTAGCCATTTAAATGACTTATATTTAATTTTTTACGAGCTTTCTGTTGATGCAAGTTATTTTTTCTAAAATTGAACTTGAAATATCATCTTTTTTGACAGCAATACAGCTTTATAGTAATATCGTAGAAAAACGTGTTGGCAAGAGCCGATAAGAAATTTCAACGCGGCCAACATTCAGAAATATACTTACTAACCTTAAAGGAACAAGATAAAACCAAAATGGAATTGTCCCCCGATATGGTAAGTAAACATGCTTTTTGGTACCCCTATCTGCAGGACTATGTGTGGGGACTGGTTTTTGGTAGCTCAGTGCACTGTTGCAATTCTTGAAACTCAACTGCTAGATCTGCCAAGCTGAGCTCGGGAGCAATGGAGCGGTGAATATCTCTTATTTCATTCTCATTTGCTGTGAATTTTGTTAAAGGGGTAAACGATTTCGAAACTTTTTTGTCAACTTGAAGTCTTATGTCCAAAAACTCTTTTAGAGCCAAAATTGATTCATTTCGTATAGCACTAAACTCTCTACGGTCGGCTGCGTATAGATTGGCTTCAGGATTGCTCAAATTTCGTCTTTCGTCTCCAAAAGCTCAGTGTCACAGAATGTATTAATCTCTTCTTTATTGAACACACTTATATACTTCTTATCAACATTTTTTTGAAACTTTTCTGCTTCTGGCTCTATATCAACAATGGTAAGTGAATCACGTTGGAGCTTCTTTTGAAAAACTTTAAGAAGAAAAAGCAAATCAGCAACAAAGCACATCATAAGGATATTATCTTTATTTGTAAGAAGTTTCAAAAATTTTTTCTCTTCGGTACCATGCTGCTCCTCACAAAACTTTCGAAGAGCAGCGGTAAATTCTGACCATCTGACTTCAAAGTATTTTGGAATACGATGAACGGTTAAATTTTCTTTTGCCCCGACTTTCTCTAAATCAGAAGTGCGCTTGGCGGACGCATGAAAAAATGTTGCAAGTTTTTTTACCAAATGCTCAATCTCAGACACACTCTTACACAAATCTTTATGCGCGTTTGCAGTTGAATGAACTGCACAAATAGATTTAAGGAGAGAGAAATTAACATCAAGTTTTTCTCTCTCATCATCAAGCAGTTTCCAAAGTCCATTGAATTGTTTAGCTTCTCCATCTGCTGATACATGATTAACAACCTTCAGAACTTTGTCAAAACCAACAGTATCACTGGCGCCTATTTTAAGTGCTTGAAGATGACCAGCTGCTCCAGACTCTTTCACATGCCCAATACCTATAAATTTCAGGTCTTGTTTTCCCAACCTCGTACCCAGACTCTTTCACATGCCCAATACCTATAAATTTCAGGTCTTGTTTTCCCAACCTCGTACCCAGACTCTTTCACATGCCCAATACCTATAAATTTCAGGTCTTGTTTTCCCAACCTCGTACCCAGACTCTTTCACATGCCCAATACCTATAAATTTCAGGTCTTGTTTTCCATCTTTGTTTATTATGTTGAAGATCATGTATTCATTATCCTTTTGAGTTTGGTCCACAGATGCATCACAGCGAAAAGATGCAGCAATACATGAATCAATTTCCTCTTTAATTCTTGGTAAATCAGCAAATACTATACTACGTAAAAGTTCTTGCACAACTGGTGGTCTAATATATTGCAGGTCAAAATTTGAAGCACTGTACGATTCAAATGGCTTATTGCAATCGAAGTCATGAGCAATTTTTGCAGCAGTTACCCTTGATGGCCAGGAAAAGGCAGATGATGTTAAACATTTTGCATCATTGTAGACATGAATGATTAACGATCCAATTTTATTGGCTAATTGCTGGCGTTGTGAGTTGACCATCTTCATTAATGGCACTGATTGAGACTTTTGTACATTTGAAAGTTTTTTTAATCGTTCTGCTTTGAGACATTCCTGGTGCGCAGAGCCCTGCAAGTGTTCTCGAATGGTTTGTTCCCTTGATTCAGTACCTTCAGGTTGAGAAATTGGCGGCAGTCTCCCGCTGTAACATGCACGCTTCACAATTTCAGGATTTGGCAAGCATACCTTACAAACAACTCGCTTTCTTTTTCCACTCCATCCTCGCACAGGTTGAATAGACTTGTCTTCAAAGGAAATATTTGATTTGACGGCAATCAGTGATTTCCGTGGCAGCGAAGTCATGTACAGGGCTGTGGCATGTGTCAGAACTACTGGCTAGTGTTCTGGAATCATCGTCAATTTCAGCGTTAGACTCTTCGCTGATATTGCTGAAGGACGTAGATTCAGGCTCGGTAAATGTAATCAACACTTGTCCTTCGTCCCCTCCGGATCCGTCGCTTTTGTTCGACGATTTGGCCTCAGCTGTTTTAACAAAAGTGTCAAGTTTTCGCTGCTTTGCATAAGACATCTTATAATATTATGTAAATTCTCTGTTGCTCGCCTTGCTATCGGTACGTCGTCGGTTGTCGGTATTTGCCACTTTATTGTAATTACATGAAGTATACCCCAATCAAAATTAATGAAAATAAACAATATAATTTGCATTTTCAAACAAATATCCGCATTGATTACGGACTAGCCAATTCCTTTTCTGTTTTGTGTGTGCGTTACAGTAAGCCATTTGTTTTCTGTATGAAAACGAGTTTTTCTGTTGTTTTATATTAATATTTTGAATGTATTTTATCTATTTTTATCACTGCACAATTTTCGTTTTATCACTGCACATTTTCGTTTTATCACTGCACAAATTGGTTATCACTGCACACTAAAATTAAGTATGCTGTTTTGTGTGTGTTACAGTAAGCCATTTGTTTTCTGTATGAAAACGAGTTTTTCTGTTGTTTTATATTAATATTTTAAATGTATTTTATCCAGTGGTGGATCCAGCGTAGGTCCATGCAAATAAATTATAGCAGCCCAATTTTAAATTCAAAATAACTTTATAACAATGTCATAGGTTATGAATTTCAAAAGAATAAAATTTAACCAATTAAATTGTTTTGAAGGTATTTTAAAATGTAAATATATCCAAGAATGAGCTGTAGTAATTTATTTTGACCTACGCTAGATCCGCCACTGATTTTATCTATTTTTATCACTGCACAATTTTCGTTTTATCACTGCACATTTTCGTTTTATCACTGCACAAATTGGTTATCACTGCACACTAAAATTAAGTATGGGAGAAGTACGGTTACGCCGGCCTTTATAAAGCATTAAAACACAAGTATAAACACAGGTAGCCCGATAAGCGGCTGCACATGCTGTCATCATAATTATGTATAATATACTAAAAGGTTGGCAACTTCCCGACAGATTTTGATCCGTACGAACTATATACACAAACTTACACACAAAAATATTCGCACTTAAACACGGAAAATTCGAAAAAAAACGAAAGGTAAATACGCCATTTCGCGGGAAAATCTGGCCAATAAGAGCCTTGGAAATTGTGACGTAAGGCAGGTTTTGTGCATCCTAACAATTTTCTGCCCTTTTAAACTCAAAAACGTTTGTATTTTGCCAAAATTCTCGACTTTTCAGTCGTTTCAAAGCAAAATAATACTTGTCAAATGTTGTAAAGAAGTCATTGTCCCTCCAGAGTAAGTTTTTTTCTGTCTGTATTCCAAAAGGAATTGGGCGATGTCTACATGGATACCCTAGCATCGATGATAGCGATGAAAAAAGATCGATCAACAAAAACATCATGACGACGCGAGATGATTATGTGAAAATCGATATTTTTGATCCAAATGAAGCTATTGCAGCAGCCATATACGAGAGAAGTTTTTTCTTGAAACAGCTTTTAAAAGATCGAGGACATTTTTCAGAACAATTAATCGCAAGAAAAATACTACAGAGCCGTAAATGATTTTAATTTGTGGAACAACAAATTCTTCTAAAGCTCTCTTTTTGTTGTAATTGCTTGTTCTTTTGCGCATTATGAAAGCTGAAAACCAATCAGACTTCATTACGCCATGTCCTAGCTACTTTATTCGCGCGACGCGGAGTGAAAGCAAAGTCCTCCACCACCTATATGAAAGCATTTGGTCGGACCAATCTACACCATTTATGAATTGGCTTTAGTCATGGACAGCAAGGGGCTGGAGTATACAAACTTTCTCGTACTTTCCATTCCTTTTCGTCCTTCGTTCACACGTATGAATGAATGAATGAATGAAAATATAATTGATCATCCCCAAGAAGGGGCTTTTCAGAATCAATATACTACAGTAGTTACAAGAACATAATACAACATTAAGATAATGATTAATTACAACTGTTATACTAAAACTATATTTACATTAACTATTTAGAAACCTAGAGTACATATACTTATTGATTAGCAGAAAACTGTCTCAATAACTCTTTCTTCAAATTAGTTTTAAAAACACCAATTGATCTACATAATTTAATATCAGGAGGTAACTCGGTAACACGTAACCTGATTATTGCCTGAATAAATAGTTGAAAGGATTGAAACAGGTTTACTGTCAATCCATTGCAAGGCCAAAACAGGGGCCTTCCTAAACCAACGCACATCATCTCGCTTGCCTGTCCTAGCCCAGCCCTTTGCATTTTGTAAGCATGCAGGGAAGCCTTTCCTCTGTAGTTTGGCTGTCCCTACAGCATTGAAGTGTACGACGCTGAAAAAGATCAGTGAGTAATTGCATACAAGTATAAAAATTGTCTAGATACAAATGATACCCCTAATCTAAGTAAGGACCCATGAGGGTCATTACTACATCGTAGCCGAGCTCATGCTCGAATGTCTCTTTGGCAGCTTCTTTGCCTATATAAACATTAAAATCAACAGTATACCCATTCTCGCTGTCTGCTAAAACCAAAAGTTTCAATCCCCACATAGCAGGCTTATCTTTCATTTATTGCCTAATACCTGACCTATGCTTGGACTTCACCATCCGTTCATCTGCAGACAACTTTTGGGATGGTTGATACACAAGGCTGCACCTTTCTTTGAATGATGCAAGGAACTCCTCAACCTTCCTCAACTTATTGCCAGGAATCTCGTTGGTAGGGTCAACAACATGCAAAAAAGCAAAGAGAGCCTTATAACGATCCCGAGTAAGTATCTTCCTCGCCCACAAGCCATGGTAAATGGTTTTAGTACTCCAATACTTATGGGAGGTCCCACCCACCTTTATAAGTCCAAAGTAGATTAGAAGAGCCATGTATTTCCTTATCAGTGGTGCTAGTCCAGAACCGGTCACGATCTACATAGGCCCTAGTGTACCCTCTAGTCCCTACTTTTATAAGCGCATAGGTGTTAGTGTGGCGCACGATAGCACTAACCAGCGCTGATGTTATAAACAGACGGAAAATGTCTAACTTAGAGATCATTTTATTACGCAAGACTGGGCCTTGATCATCAAAAGTGAGGTGCGGTTGCTCTTCAACTTCTATTTCACCAGTAGTGCTAGTAGCAGTACTTGAACATATTCTTCTCCCACCAGTATTGCCCCTCCCAGTACTTCTGGCCCTTCCTCCCCTAGCTCTAGATCTGCCCCTGGCTCTTATACCCCTTGTATTACCACCCCGAGACCCACTAGTGGACTGGCCATTTCATCACGAGATGCGCCTTGGATAACCCGGTCAAACACTATCAAACAGAGCACAACAATAGCTCATTGTTGCATACGTAATTAAGATATTTGATGAAAATCACTAGTGACCTTCCTCAAATATCATAATTACGCATGCAAATCAGGTCAGCAAACAAATTCACACCCAAAATTGCTTTAATTGTAATCAATATTTGTCGTCTACAATAAATCTAATGCAACAACTACGATATGCTTGGTTAGAAATTCTATTCAAATCAGCAAACCAAAAAATCCTGTTACGTCTCGATTCATTTGAGAAGCCATATGAACAACTCGAACTCGTGTCCCACCGGGATATCCAAACACTCGAAAATAATGTACAAAAACACTTGCGCTTCGCGCTCGTGTATTCGCCATTATTTTCTCTTGTTTAGACATCCCGGTGAAACACTCGCTCTCGTGGTTCATATATTACGTCAAAGTGACTGGAATTTTGATCGGTTGATCGAGCCTTGTAGAATTAGCTATTCATTCGTTATACAATTAATGATTTTCTGAAAACAAACAAAATAGCAGTATTTCAAACAAACGGAGGTTGTAAGCAAAAGCACTGTTATGGAATGTGAACAAAAGCTTTACAGTTTAAAAAGGAAGTATTATTATGATGTTGATAATAATTATTATCGAAAATTTTCTTGGTCTAGAGCTTGATCAAGCAGTAACATGTAAGGAGTAACTTGTTAATTCAGCACATCTGTCATTATCATAACTGCTTGCCCTCGTACAGAACATTCCATCATAACTCACTCTTGCAGAAATGCTAAATAAACGTTCTAGTGTTCATAAATTAAAGTTAAATTAAAAAAATACCATCGCATCATGAAAAAGTAGTAAGTATACAAGGTGTACAAAAAATGGACACATTTGAAAGCGCTCTCAACCTCCCGATGTGGTTTGAAGTGTATATAAAGATTTTTTGAATATAAATTTCTTGGATGCTTACATGTTGTGGAATAAACGCCAAATTTTGAATTTTTAATAGCTACAATGATCAAATGCGGTCGAAAATTCGAGGACATTAGCTAAAAATAGCTTGCGCAGGAAATTTTGTAGTTGCTAGATTTGTTTGGTGTTTTCTGGCCTTTCCTTGTTGTGCAATATTTCAAGAGATTTCGCGAGTCTATTTCAAAACATCGTGCGAACTTGGACGACAAAAATATTACGTCCTAAGTTTCTAAGGTGGAAATTTGTTGTAGGTTTTAATACGTAGCTATACACTAATACAGCATTTAAATTACGTGCAAGCACTGAGAGTATGATCTTATTCAAATTACGTGTAATGATAATAATTTCAAAAATTGTTTGGTCAAGAGCTTGATCAAGGGATTAAACTCAATCAACGTCCTAGTTTTCATAAATTAAAGTTAATTTATAAAAATATGCCAAAAACATGTGCACTAGTATAAAAATGTGCTTTTAAAGGCTAATAACTCACTAAGAATCGGAAAAAATAGGATCACCATTTAAATGTCTTATATTTAGTTTTTTTACGAGCTTTCTGTTGATTGAAGTTATTTTTTCTAAAATTGTACTTTAAATATCACCTTTTTTGACAGTAATAAAGTTTTATAGTAATATCTTGGAAAAACGTGTTGGCAAGAGCCCACAAGAAATTTCAATGCCACCATTCAAAAATATACTTACCAACCTTAAAGGAACAAGATAAAACCAAAATGAAATTGTCCCAAATATGGTATGTAAACGTGCTTTTTGGTACCCTTACCTGCCGGACTATTCGTACTTTGTTCCAAGTAACGGACTTGCTCAATGTAAAAATAAACTTAATGAACTAGTTAGTTTAGACAGAACACTCACAACAGTGTACAGGAATAAATAATGCACAGTCACTAGCCAATAACACCGCAGATTTTATACTACTTATATTATAACGTGCTTTAACAGGCCATTATTCTCTCTTAATCCTCTGTTGTTCAATTTAGAACATGATAAAGGTATAATCTAGTGTATCTCATTTATGCATGAGCGTATCATGCGACTGATGCTTACCGTGAGTGATCTGATAGTCTCCCCATTTTCCATCCTTATCGTAATTGTTTGTTGTTGCACACCATAATTTATTGCTATAGTTTGGTGTTGTACAGGAGTGATAAGTTTTTGTACCGTACACGAAAGGAAAGACACAGCAATTTCCTTTTGTAGTTTTCACAGTGCAATTTTTTGCTAAAAGAGTAATGAGATGAAATAATTGTAAATTGGTTACAGGATTTTACATTAGCATGTCAAAATGACTGCATGTAATGTCACTGTTTTTACCAAATTAATTATTAAAATTATTTCATTCATTATACAGCGCCGAAACTAATGGTGTTCATAAAGCATATAAATTAACGGTATTTCAAGGAAACACTGGAATTTAAAGAAAGCACTATATGAAATGCAAAAAAGGTCTATATTTTAAAAAAAACTATCATGTGGATGATATTTTTGAAAATCGTCTTGCATGAGAGCTGGATAATGCGATTAAAAAGAGTAATTTCAAATGTTACTTTCCGTACATTATTTCATTGTCATAATTGCTTGTTGTCGTGAACAACAGCGTATCCATGTTGCACTATTTTTGAAAAGTTAATGTTTCTCTTTTCCTAAATTGAAATGAAAACAAAACAATGCCATTGTTTCACGAAAATAGTAGCTTGTATACCACGTGTATAAAAAATAAACGCATTTGAAATCGCCCTCATCTTCTCTATTAGGCTTGAAGTATGAAGATTTTTAAACATAAATTGCTTGCGTAATCCTGTTGTGAAACAAAGAGACAAAAAATTTGAAATTTAAATGTGTACAATCCAAGGATCAAAAGGGTTGCATGCTTTCGCAGGAAATTTGAATGCTTAAGAGCGACTCCCTGTAAAAATTGAATATCGAGTTTTATACGGCGAAAACCGAATTGGCTCAAAATTTCGCAGATTAATCGTCAACGTGAAATATTTGTTCTGTGAAAGTTTCAGCTCAATCGAAATAGTATTATGGCTTACTGACGAAAATTTCTTGCTTTTCTTGCTTGCCGCCATTTTTGCTAGAGTATTATTTAGGCCAATATTTTTTAAACACTTCGTGTTGTGAAATTTTGAAAACGTCTGCAGGAGCAGCAATAATTTTCTCTTATGTACTGATATTTTGGTAAAATTTAATTTTATCCTTAACGTTCCTGAGACATTTAAATTTAGGTAACTTTTCAATCAACAGAAAAATAATGAAGTTTGAACGTCAATATCATCCACTGGTACATGGCGTTGCTTCGTAAGACTTTACCAGGCGAAAGTGCAACCTTTGTTCTTGTTCCTCATACAATAAAATGTTTGGGAAAAAATTAAACTGGGCGACATTTGCACGTAAGATACAAGGCGCCTTGACAGTTATTAGCGAGCTTAAGATCACGCGACGTGGCCTAACGACGACGAGAACCGGAAGTAAATTTTTTCTGCTTGGCGAACAGCGCATGCGTTTGTTTAAAAATTGGCGCGTTGTGTTTCGGCGACGCCGAGATTTTTGCCAAGTCCACGGCGTCGTCTATTTCGTTGAAGTTTTTTGCTGTATATTCAGGTTTTTGTTTTAAAAATTTGAAAAATTGCGCAAGAAACTGTAATTACAACCACCAAGTGAGTATAAATTTCATAACATAGAATTTTACGCGCGTTTCTGCTTTTGAAAGGCCCAAGACCAATTTGCTGTATGTTTTTGCTGATGTTAATATAAGTAACTAAGACTTGCCCAGCGACTTTTTATTTGTTGCTTAATTCCTTATATCATTTACAATGTTTTCGAGGAAACTTTGGTTTTGTAATAATTTTTTTGTGTATTGTGAATACTGGAATATTTTTTACTTTGCACTGGATTTTGGCATGCTAAAATGTTTAAATTTCTTGTATTTAAATTTTTAAGATCTGTTAAAGGGACTATTGTGTCTTGGAATGAGGAAAAAGATATACTATTCTGCAGAGAAATTTTGGTTTCAAAGCTTCTCAGTACGAAAAAATCATCGCCAGAAAGAGGGCAAGTCTGGAATGACATCGCCAGGGCCGAAACTAAAGCGTTAATTGGGGGGGTGCATATTCATATATTCGCGTTCTGCCCGACGAATTTCTTTTGAAATCAACGGTAATGACAACTAATTTCAAAAGAAATTCGTCGGGCAGAACGTGAATATATGAATATACACCCCCCCAATTAACGCTTTAGTTTCGGCCCTGGACATCGCAGATACACTCTATAAATTACATCAACCAATTTTCCGGGTAAATAAAAAATCGGTACGGGATCACTACAACAAGTTGATAATGGGGTACAAAAGAAAAATTCGAGACGAACTAAACGTCAGTGGAATTAGTCCTGAACAAACTAAAATTGATCATTTGCTAGAAGAAATAGTGGAAAGAGAAGCAGCACAGGAGACAGAAAAGGAAAATATTGAGAATGAAAACAACAGGAGAGTGGAATTAGAAAGGATGGCAGCAGATGATATCAGAAGGAAAGCTATGGAGACACAAGCACAAACTCATAAGAGAAAAGCTGAAGAAAGTAACAAAACACCATGCAAAAAAGAAGAGACGTAGCAATGGAAGTGATGCAATTGATTATTTACAAGAAAAGACAGAGATTGAAATGAAATTAAGACAGGAAGAAATGGAGTTAAAAAGAGCAGAAGTAGAATTTGAAAAAAGCAAACAGGAGCAACAAGTAAAGCAGCAAGTTGCTTTATTTGAGCAGCAGGGAAACATGATGAAGGTGATGATAGAGCAGCAGCAACAACAACAACAGCAAATGCAAGCTATACAAATGTTAATGTTGCAACAACAACAACAACAAAGTCAAGCACTGACGTGACAGCACTCCCGTATAAACTCTCGAAGTAAGCTTAACTTTTATACTACAGTTATCAATTAGACATTGGATGTTACAATAATAATATGCATATCAATACATAATTAATACTTTGTACCATATATTATTATATTTTGCAAACTGTCTTTCAAAAATTAAGTATGTTGTACATAAATTGAAACAGGAACATTTTAAGAATTTATATACAAAGCAATTCTTATAAAACCACATATAAGTAGGCACATTGAAATTAGCATGGCATTCAGGTTGATAAGAGTTTCAATGCTACCAAACACTAGAGGAGGTTTAATACAATTCACTAAAGTCACAAAACTTCTTGAACCTCGAGGAACATTTATAATAAACACTAAATGATCACACCTGAATGCCATGTTAAGGGACTGGTCATAAAGTATGGGGGGGGGGGGCTATAAAAATTTAATCATTAAAAGGCTAATTTTGTGTGGCCCACCCCTGATTTTCCTACAAAATAAAAATGACCCACCCCCTATTTGGCACTAGAAATCCTTAAATATCCCCCCAGTATATCCTTAAAATTTTCATGACCCACCCCATTTCTGACTTGAAAAATTCATTAACCACGCCTCAATTTCCATAGCCCCCCCCCCTATACTTTATGACCAGTCCCTAATACTTTGTAAGTCAGTAATCGCATCCCATGAAGCAAAGGATTTCAAGGTAGTTATGATACTACACTATTATACATATTTGTAAATTATTTAAAAGTGTTCATTAATACAAATAACTTATTGAAAATTTGTAAGTCAAGTAAATTTTAGTGCACCTTACTTTGTTATTTTACTTTGTCAAACTGCTTTTCCTTGTCACAGGTATTCTATTAAACTTAGAACAAAAGCCTCTCTCCCTCCCGCTACATGTAAAGGCCAATGGTGAAGGCCCACCAAATTGGTACAAATTAACACAAGCCCAAGGCTTGTACTCAGATTTTAAAGGTGTCTTACTATAGTCCTTACAACAGGTATCTTACAAGGTTCAAAGTTTTACACAGTGTGTATATCAGTTATTCAAGAGAAATACTCCTGCAAAGTTGGAGGGTCTAATTCAAAAAATTGTGATATCTCGTTACCATAAAGACATGTTAAAGCATTTCTTAATACAGCAGCAACTATATACATTTTACCTACTTGGCTGAGGCCTATCTTCAGATTTTTCTTGAAATCAAAAAATTTAAAATAATTAACAACGTCTCCAAAAATCCACTCAACAGAAACACGGACACTGCTCATACTCTTATTGTATGCAACCATTTCAGGCGTCAGCTGAAGTTCTCTAAATGGAGCTTGTAGCTGTACCCGAAGAGGATACGCTGGGTCTCCATAGAGACACATAGGCTCACCATTGGGAGAGAAAGCATGGGTTTCAAGATTTTGCAATAAATTAGATTCTGCAAGCATTCGTCCATCATGTCTTTTCCCTTCTATAAAAAAATATAAATACTTTTTTCATTTACTAGAATACACTTCATTGTCAGCCTATTTGGCAAAATTTAAGCCTGCCCATTTCTAGGCAAATTAACACTATAACCCCTTATTGTGGCTCCCTATCTGGCCTCCAACAAACAAGTCTTCGATGCTGAGGATACATATATTGCAAGTCCTTTTTATCATTTGGTGTATAATTTAAAGCTTCATATTTCGTACGCACAGAATTCTGTAGCAGCATATTCACAAGGCTTTTGTTGCACATAGAGAAAAAATGAACGGACAGGATTAGCCTGCTCGCAGACCCCGCCATATTTTTTAATGTCTTTATGAATAGTAAGCCACACCCCTCTTTTAGCAAATCCCATTTTCAATAGTCCCCCCTTGTATTTTATTTTGTTTATATAAAAATTAAGTATACTTCATACGTACCCACTGCACCATATAAATTAGCTATCATGCCGCTTGGAACAACAACAGACTGGAACTTTAAACTATGGACTCTTTTGTGTCCGTTGTATACCACTCTTTGGTTCTGTTTGGGTCTGCTTGCTGCAAATAGGACGAACAGTCCCATCGACAAAGCCAAAACAATTTTGTAATGCAGCTCCTTTAGCGGCAATAGAATCGGCATATCGTTGAAGATTTTCCGGACTTAGAAGTGTGTGATTCAAATGGCTTATTAAATGGCCATGTTCATTGAAAATATAGTTGATTACAGTGTTGTAAATCATGCACAATTTAGGGACAGAAACACCAAAGGTAGGAATCATATCGCTGTAACGACATGGATAGGTTAGCCTCTTTAAAACGATGCACAAACCCGTCATTCCATCGCAAACTGACCCATGCTGGCATTTAAAAAATTTCCGGTATTCTCAAGGCTTCATACAAGGCAGGAATGTCCTTTTTCTCGAAACGAAATTCAGCTGTTACTTCAGCTGCATCTTTTTCGTCCAAGTTGAACGTTGGATAAACAGTCACCGGAAAGTCCGGATTTTTGACGGGTTTGCGTCCCACAACAACAAAAACTCCTCAGCGTTTATAATATTTTCATCTAATGCAATAGCGAGTTGTTCTCTAGTTCTCCTAAAGCTATACATCGCTGTAAAAAGACGTATGACACAATCAAAGGGTAAAAACTTTAATATAATGATGATAGTTTTTACTTTTTGATGGCGTTGACATCGATGGCGGCGTCATGTATCGAGGTCAAAACTCTTAATCACTTTTGTTGATACGCCGCCGCCGTTGTGTACTAATTTTTTTTTGACGAGGCGTCGTCGTCGTCGTGAGGCCGCGTCGCGTGATCTTAAAGCAGCAGTGCCCCCCGCTGCGCACCCTGTTCTGCGCATGTATTAACTTGAAAAGGTTGGGTGAACTTTTTCAAGTTTCGAATTTCAATATGGCGTCTAACGCCGGAGGAGCGCACGGTGGTGCTAGGCGAAATTCAGGTCGAAAAAAGGCATTTTCAAGCCGAAAAGATTATAGGAAATCTTGGGAGAGTCATCACAAGAGGATATATTTGAATGTTAATATATTTAACTCGTGGAAAGAGACGAAAATTGAAGCAGGATACAGCAATTCAAGTGACAGCGATTTTGCTGCGCATTTGTTGTCCTTAGAATTTCGTCGAAAGTAAGTTCTAATTTGGTTTTCTACTCTGCGGTGGTAAACACAACTGTAGTTAAACAACATTTGGGTAATTTATAGGGAGTCGTCTACTGCTCGAATCCTCAGACCCAAACGTCAACGAATTGAGCAAAACACAACAGCCTTGCATCAACAGGAAATTATAGATGTCAGCAAAGACCAAAGCCACATGGCCGAACAGCAGGAAAGTGTCTCTCAAGGTATGAAAGGAATGGACTCATCCCAAATACTATTTTTAGATCAATTGAATCTATCGCTCCACACATATACGCCATTTCTCTACCGTGTAAAATGAGAAAGCAAAAAGGTCCAAAATATCAAAAAAATTTTTGGAACCTTATTGGTCCCTGATCTTTATTTTTGTTGTTCTTTATAATTGGTATTTTACGGCAATTGTGTGTAAAATCGCGTTAAACTTTTGTCTCGACCGGTTCGCTCTCATGACATGAATTCATTCACAATACAATGCTTTGACGTTGCTGAATGACATTTCGTGTAACATTGGATGCAACATTGTTCATAATAGCTAATCAAACGTTTTAGGACTGTATATTAAAACTGTAGCGATGAATCATTGACGAAATGCGAGATTGTTGTGATCAAAACATGAGACAGAAGCCCGTTAATTTATGTTTGTCACAATTCTTTGTTTATGTTTGATGTACGGTACAGTAAGATTCTTTTACATATGTTAGAGGGGGCCATATAACAGGTATATTTAAATGCGAAATTTTATTATTTGAAAATATGCCACCCTATGCAAAGGGGGGAGGGGGGAGAGAGTTAGTAATAGAGTCAGTTGATCCATCTAAAAATTTAAAATTTGACTATAGTTGCCTTTGGCTTATGTTCAATCAATGGAGCTGAAAGCTGTTTATTGATTTTACAGGATAAATGCTCGCTGTTGCACTATTGTCTGTGATGAATTATATTTTACACTTTTAGAACAAAGAACATCTACACCACTGAAATGTTTTGGTGCAGAAGCACCCTCCCACATTGAGTCACCAGTGTCCTTCGAAGGCCAAGTGCTTGACCATTTTCACCAAGAGGCACATAGTGATCAGATAGGCATAGATGATGCATCATTTCAGGAAAGGTAAGCAAGAATTGTGTTTATTATTTGTATATAACATATTTTTATTTTACTTTATTTAACATCTTGATTATATAGTCTTGCTGGTGATTCCATAGTAAATCGAGAAGGAAATACATCAATCTTTGTGGATGATGAAATAGGTTGTGATTCTGAAGAAACCGTCTCCGTTGAAAACATGGGGTGAATAGTGTGTTTTAATTGTGTAGTAGACTGTTAAATATTGTAAGTTATTAGGATATTTGAATACTGGCTTCACAGATATTATAGCCCACAACAAAATTTATCATATGCCTGTTTTTTAACAGACTACATGATCATGCTACGTCAGCGATTCAATTTTTAAATGAAGAAGAAAATCCTGATGACAACGAGTACCAGTAAGCAATTCTTTATCCATTTTAAACAGTCAACCATGCTTGATTTTCATATGTTACAAAGTAACAAATTTTATTGATATCTCACTTTTTCGTATTAGAGTAATATGTATTTTAACTTGTAAAAGGCATTTGAAACTTTTGTATAATGTGTTATTAACTATATTTATAGAGAGGAGGATGATGATGTGGTCTATTATGATGCTTTCGACCCGTTTGACCTAGATGAACAACAGTTTGAGCAAACTGATTCTGACTATGATTTGGGTGAAACTGATTCAGGAAAGAAAACCAGTTTTGGGTTTGGACCACATCCAAAGTTCAGTAGAGGTGATGAGAAATATGCCTTGAATGAAGAGCTCAAGATGGTTGAAGAAAAACGTTTCATTTGCTCTCTGGATCAGTTGCTTGATATGCTTTCAAAACGTTGCCAAACTCCCGGTTGCAATAACATTCCAAATGTGACACACCACTTTATTGATACAACACTTGTTGCAAACATTTCATGCCAGGCTGGACATGCATTCAGGTTCTGCTCCTCTCATGAAGTTAGCCAAATGTATGTAAATAATATCCAGGTTGCTGCTGCTGTGTTGCTGTCAGGGAACAACTTTGGCAAAGTAAAACGCTTGGCTGAAAGTATGAATTTGGCATTTGTATCAAAATCTTCATACTTTAGGATCCAAAGAGTATATCTTTTGCCAGCAGTGGATGAGTGGTGGGGATGGATGAGAGGTCAATTAATGGAAGAATTTCGAGGCCAGGAAGTACGTAGTGGTGATGGCCAGTGTGATTCTTCTGGTTTCAGCGCGAAGAATCTGTGTTATTTCATTATGGAAGTTACTTCAAAATACATCTTGGAGGCTCAAATTGTTGATAAACGACATGTTGGCTTAGTATCCAGTAACATGGAAGTGGAAGGCTTGAAGAAGTCCTTGAAAAAACTTCAGGAGGACTTGAATGTTGTCGAATTGGTAACTGATGCATCGTCATCTGTCAAGAAATTACTGGGTAGGTTGAAGCTTACAAATTGATTAGAGATAATAAAAAAGGTAGTAAAGATATATATTTGTTTTATATGAATAATTTGTGTCAAAGTTTAATTTGTCAAATGTTTTCTTTAGTTCATTATTGATCATTTTTACTTTGTTATTCATTTTGGCACTTGAAATGATAACAAAGCACATATTTACAGCATGGAAAGGTGAACTATGTAGAAACTAGACAATCATATGCTTTTGTAGATCCACCACAAATTTTTTTTGTGAGCTGTTACAAGTACAATGTAGAGTTACTACAAGTATGTATTGTCATATAATTTTACTATGTAATATGATTTCAGAAACAGACTTCAAAACTGTGAAACACAGTCTGGACATATGGCACAAGGCAAAATCTATTAAAAAGTGTCTTGACAAAGTAAGTTGGATTTCCATTTGGTACTGAAAAAAAAATTACCAGTTGAGGTGATCTTATTGTTATACTAATTTGTTTCAGTGCTGTGAATTTACTTGCAAAATGTTGTTTTGTTTTATTTCATTTTAGCTCAGCAAACCCAAAGCAATGAAGAAAAAAAGGACTGGTCAAGCCATATAATCCTTCATTTTTGGTATTGTGCCAGTGAATGCAAAACTGATGAATGAACATCAGATGACGAAGCTTTGAAACTGATGAAGGTATCTTTTGTAACATTGTGCAATACTATATATCGTTTTACTATGCCAACCATTTACCATTTAACCTATAGGACATGTGGATAGGGTTGTTACACCATGTGTGCAATGACCATGAGTGGCTTGGTGGCAAATGCACTCATCATAAAGGAGTTCATGATGAGAACCTTCCTTGGTTTGATAGACGTGACAAAGATTTTGTTGAGCTGCAGAAAGTTATTTTAAATCCAGAACTGCTGGAGAGTTTCAAATATTACACAAGATTTAGGTATAAACTGCTTGAATTTTAAACTAAGTGTATCCACACATTTCACATGGGCGACAATTTAGAGGTTGTTATTGTTTGATTTTTTGGGCTGGGATTAGAATTACAATTATGGTAGAATTATGGTTTTAGGCATTCAATTTAGGATTAAGGTTTAAGGATTCTAGTACCAAGTCTAAAAATAGAAGCACCCCTAATAAATAGAACCAGTAAGATTGTGTATACATTTATCTATTTTTTTGTTGATTTGACAGACACACTGGAGAGATAGAATGCGCCAATAGCCTCAGCTTAGTGTATAGACCAAAACGAGTGCCATTCAGGTAAGATAAAGTTGCTGTAAAATATTGCGTGCTCTTGTAGCATACATGCAAATATTCTGTGGCAATATTTATTAGTATTCTACTATTAGTTATAGAGTGTATAAAGCTCGGAAGCAGTTGGCAGCAATTGATTGAACTTTCATGCAAATCTTTCCAATGCCAAAAGTAAATCTGGTGTTGAGATGATAACACGAAGGTACAACCGACGGACCAGGCAGTGGGATATAAAGCCAATCAAAGTCAACAAGGGATATGATTACCTTCCAATTCTGATGGCTAAGATAATCAATCGAAGACTACATGATACAGAGAATGTAACCCGGAATGTGGCCCTCAATATTAGTGACCCAGGAAACATTGCACCTACAATTGCTCACATACCAGCACCAGCAACAAAGGACATACCCCAAAGAAAAAGTCGATTTTAATAAAACAAACTATATTTTTATTTACATTTAGTACTTGTGTTTTTTTTTAATTACCGTTCCCTGTATCCCATATAAACTCCTGTTACCGATGGATAACGCTGTCTAATTTTCAGGACTACACATGAAGGACAAACTCTGCGGTTGCCTTTCCCTAAATATCAATATCTAGTCAAAATAAACTGCCTGTAAGCTGCTTTACGAAAAGCTCTTGTACTGTTGTCTTCACGATCGTTTCTAATATCACTTGTATTTCTAATGCACAATTGAAGAACATCAGTATCCAGGCATAACTTTATGAACTGTGATGACAAAGTTATGCAATTTTTCAGTTTGCAACACTTATTTTCCACTTCTTGGGGCATGGGTCTACAGTTTGAACACACACACCATGGTGGAATGGCTTCACCTTGAGTTGTTGCCATGGTACCTTCCTGCTGATTTGTTGTTGCCACAGCACTTCCTTCAGCAACATCTTGTGGTTCAATGCCTTCAGCTTCTTGTTGTTCAGTGTCTTCGCCATCACCAGAGATACCCATATTTTCATCCAGATCATCTTCCAGAATAAGAAGTGATTGGATGTAGTCCATACTTTCTATTCCTCTTCTAAGGCTTCTGATTGCAAGCTTTTTCAATGTTGTGTTATCAGGTGTATTAATAAAAGCCTGTGAATTGAATATTACAGTAACATCTATTAATGCCTTGCCCAATCAAATCTTATGTAAGATGTGATCTTGCCCAAATGAAACAGGGGGGGGGGGGGTGAAGGCATAACCAAAGACTATTGACATTTTGAGAATTTTGGATCATTAGAATACCAGCAGTACCCACACTTCATCAGTTAGGTTAAAATATAGATAGGCAGATAATTTATTTAAATATTCATCTACATCACGTCAAATGTTGTAAAATGACTGCCAATGACTGTACAGGGGTGAACCCAAACACTACTTTATTAATCAATAAGTTCACAAACAATGAAACATTTTATTGTTGCTATGACTTTTATATTATTACTACAAAAACGTAACATATCATATTTCAACTGTTTTCATACATGACAATAGGTTGTGTCGCTGTCAGAGTACACATATTTAATAAAAGCTTAGTGCAGTCCAATTGTAGATTGGCAATAAACATATTAAAATCAGAATGATTCAATGATATATCAATCAATATAAATGTTATGATGCTTGAACATTCATTCAGTAAATCATATAGTCTGTATTAATTTATAGACTAACCTTCACATCACTGTTTTCTTTTTCTCTCCCTTGATCTTCTGTTACATTTTCCTGCTGTGTCAGACCACGGAAACGGCACGGCAGCTTTGCCCTTTTACCATGTGGCGACCTGTCACGACTTGCTCCCTCTTCGCTTACGTTTTCCTATTGTAAAGCGCAAACGGGTATTAAATAAAACACGAATGGTGAATTCAAAACATGCACGCTTGTTACTGAACCTACCCTATTTTTGCAAGGATTTTTAGGAGTTCCACACTTGCAGTTGGCGGAACACACCATGTTGCTCGCTTTACACGGACATCCTCGTTTTGTTTTCTCATTTCTTTTCGTGGCACAAGTACTCTTACAAATGCAGTTTACCTGTATCAAATTAATAACCAAAATAACCAAATATGGTTATTCAGTTTTGAAAATGTAAATTTATGCACATTCTAATCATATACAGTATATGAATCAGTGATATGAATACACTCAGCGCACTTGTGCTTGACGCTCCTGACGCCTCCATGTTGGCTTAACGAGTACGAAACGACAGTTTCCGATCTATTCCAAACATCCATTGTTATGCGCAGAACAGGGCGCGCAGCGGGTGGCACTGCTGCTTTAAGCTCGCTATTAAATGCAACGTGCCGCCACATCACAATAATACAGTGTTAACTGTTAAAAGGGCGAAAATTACAAATTAGCAGCACAAATAATTATTGAATATACTTAAGCAAATGTGTGAGAAATTTAGAGGCTATTATCAGTGTGATTTCGTAGTCGATAGCATACATTTTTGAGAACAAGTGATACGTGGGAGATATGCCTATCAATTGTACATGCATATAATTGTGAACAGCAAGATTATAACATTTCAACTAGAAATACATGCATGCAGCAACCCCTCGCCACTAACTAAGAGCATGCAACTACATTTTCGGAATTACATGAAGTACTTGTATAGGTTGTTGTCATAGCAACACGGCAATTGTTATTCTTTCGGTATATTTTTTCAAAATGACAAAATATTGAGTTTTCAATCCTTGTTTTATTGACAATTTTTTAAAATGGCACAACATTTGTCATCAGTATGTTATTAGGCCTAATGTAAGCTTAAATTTGGTATAAAATACGACCTATTAATTACATATATTAGACGTTTTGAAATATTTCAGTATCAAACTAAATTTTTATGTACATAAACTTTGAGTTGGAAATAAAACCGTTTCAAGCCAATTTTGCATCTTCGCTCAAATTCTTTTACATATAAGTCCGTCAATATTTTGAAATACAGTAATAAGAAAGTAATAAGTCTTGCATTTACAAAACATAAACTTACTCTGGAATTTAAACAGTGAATAGACTGGAGGAGTACGGCTACGCCGGCCTTTATAAAGCATTAAAACACAAGTATAAATACGCATTATCAACAAACTTGCCTTGTGTTTCACGCCGTAGTCAATTCTTGGCGCTTCTCCGTATTTTTCCAGAATTAATCTCTCTTCAAGAGTCTTGTCGCAGTCGTTTTCGTCTCAGTTCTCGCCTTTTTGGATGCCTTAAGTGTTTGCTACTCCTGACATTCCGCCATATTCTTGAGATCATAAATGACCACCCTTTGTTGGTTGTGAAAGTTGCCAAATCTTTTTGCAAAAATACAAAATATTGTAGAGCAAAAAGCAGATTTAGATATTTGCTGTCAGTTGAATTCGTGATTGATCAATCAACAATAAATTTTAAATCTGGTCAATCAATGTTAGCCATTCATGATAGTCCGCCATATTGTTGAGATCAGTGAGGATGACGTCATGACATACCACTTTTACTACCTATCACGAGCAACGACTTTGAACTCCGCTACTACGAAATTAGTAACCCTCGCCCCGGGCTTACGCCCGGAACGGCGCTTCGCGCCATTGGCTCATGGATTACCTGTTTTTCGATTTTTCACTATAGTTTTAATGATTGCTGTTCTCTTCGCTTTAAGTTTACCTTTTGGAATAAGATAAAATCGGATAAAATACTTGTAATCATGTTGTAGGCTAAATACGGTTGAAGTTTTCAGCACGTAAACAAAACACGTTAATGAGCCGAAGTAAAACTGCGGAAGTCAAAGTGGTGTTAAATAATTAAGAATTATTGGATGAGGCTGAGCAGGATATCGGAATTATTCAGACCGAGGTCAGCGAGGTCAGCGTTATAATGCTGACCGAGGTCTGAATAATTCTGATATCCTGCGAAAGCCGAATTCAATAATTCTTTCATTATTCATTTTGCGGCAAGAAAAGTCAGCTATATAAATAAAAATTAAAACAGACAATAAACCTTAAGTCACACGTATATTTTTTACTTACAAATATGCCATAAACTTGTCTCTTTTAACTGAAATAAACATTACAGTTATGGAACGTATCTATGTTTTTTGAAACCTGCGAGGTAGAAGTTGACTGAAAATGTCCATAACGTATGTCTCTAAGCAAAACCTGTGCGAAATCTGTACGTTGTAAACGAAATCTGTACGTTGTAAACGTTGACAAATAACTCTGATGGCGTGAGCACATGACAAATACGATAATTATTTGTCATGTGCTCACGCCACCAGCAAAATACGAAAAATTCATCGTAGGCTCTCAACCAATGAGAATGCAAGAATATACTGCAATGAATAATAATTTTAATTATTAACTCAAACTTGCATACATTCACGGTTGGTAGATGTTATGAATAAATAAGCCAAGCCGTAATTAGTGCCTTAAACAAAACAAAGAGAACAAAAGGCCAGTACAAAGAAAAACAAAGAGCATTGTTAAAAATTGGCTTATTTTATTCATGAAATCTACCAGCCCTGCTTACATTGATCAATTTTAGCACAAAAGTCAACCATTGAGTACTATTGATGCATATTTGTAACTACTACGAATTTTAACGCTGATGTCACTAGCATTGATTGTGCATACGCACACATAACATATTTTAGTCCATAGTTATATAATCCTTATTCTGTGTTTTAATGCTCTTAATGCAGTGCATGCATGTATGCAAATTAATCGAACACTAACAATGCAGTTGATTTTCACTGTATTCAGTTGAGACTATTATGATAAAAATATCATGTTACACTTCTAGCTAGTCATCCTCAATTGCAGTCGCATGTTTCAATCAGTTCTGTTATCTTTGCGATGTAAGGGGCTTTGTGCCGAGAAGAAGTGCCTTCCATGTTAACGTTTACGTCAAAATGATCGCAGACATCCCTAAGCATGGATATGCTTAGTTTATTCAGCTTGCTTTCTTTGAACATTTTGCGCAGATTGTAGGTGTCGAACACAACAGGATGGCGGAGCTGGACTTCATTCAGGACTTGCGTACGAATGTCCTGGTAGGCCTGTTCTTCTGCTGCAGCTATATCGTCATCATTAGTCTCCCGGGCTGTCTCCTCTGTTGACTGCTCCTGACGTCGTAGTTTTGCGGCTCTCCTCTAGAAATAAGACTGGATTTGTCTGGCGGTTAAAAATTCCTTGAACGAAAACAGTCTAGCTCCTTCATTGTTTCGGGCGAAGCGCATGTATGTCATGTGCCACGACTGCAGGATCTTGCTTGTGGCTGGTTTCTTGACCAAGCATAAACTTGTCTTCGAGGTAACGTTTCTCGGTATCACTGAAACGATTTTCCTTCTTAGATGTGCTCAGAGCCCAACCCTCACGGGGTAGTGTTTTACCACGGGCTATAGGACAGGCGAATGGCGATGCTGTTTACGTACGTAAATAAAAAAATTATTAAAATGTTATAAACCGTATTGTACTTACTCATGAATTATTTAGATATTCAAATGATGGGAGTGTTCTAAACGTCGTGATTTTGTTCGGAAATAGTGAAATGCAAATCCTTGTTCTGTTACACATCGTCGCCATATTGAATCAATCACCAATTTCCATCCCCCCTGGCAAAATAATAAGACGGCGAAGAAAAATAGCGGAAAAATAAGAGGGTAGGAACAATGTGGGCATGTTCTGGGCGTGTTATGGTTTTGAGCGAATCAAGCTTCGCAATACCGCGTCACATGACCGATTTAAATCGTTATAGGCGGGAAGCATCATCACTGTTCATTAAAATATATGGCTCAGTGTTGCTTGGTCACGGAATATTAAATATGGGACACGTTTGTGCCATATATGGAAGTATGGGACACGTTTGTGCCATATATGGAAGTGTCACTGCATCCAGCCTCTGACGAAACACGCCCACATTGTTCCTACCCTCTTATTTTTCCCTTATTTTTCTTCGCCGTCTTATTATTTTGCCAGGGGGGATGGAAATTGGTGATTGATTCAATATAGCGACGATGTGTAACAGAACAAGGATTTGTATTTCACTATTTCCGAACGAAATCACGACGTTTCCCATCACTTGAATATCTAAATAATTCATGAGTAAGTACAATACGGTTTATAACATTTTAATAATTTTCTTATTTACGTACGTAAACAGTATCGTAGTGCGCCTGTCCTATAGCCCGTGGTTTTACCCTCTTGAGAAATCACTTCGGCCTGGATAGTTACAGAAGCACATCCGCCTTCCAGGAGTTTTCCTCGATACAATGTTTTAGCTTGTCAAAAAGCGTCTCTTTTTCTAGTTGTAGTTGACATTTTCCAAGCTCAAGGTGCTTTTCAAGATTAGAATGACGTTGATTGCTTTTGACGCACCCTTCATTTGGACATGAAAACAAAAACTGGGAAGGAATTTCCGACGTCGCTTCTTCTTGCAGATCGCTTTGCTGCTCATCCGGCTTTTCGTGATCTGTTGGTTGTTTCTTCTGCCATACATTTTTGAAGTCTCCAGGCAAAAAATGACTATCAAAAGTTGTCTTCAAATAATCTGAAAGTATAGAATAACAGGAAATAAATGTTTTCATATGATTGAGCACGGACGGTTCTTATTTGCCAATGCATACAGAACATCAGTTTTCGATACATGCGATTGAAGGTGTCTGTAAAACTATTTTACCTTGGGCTTGCGCTTTTCTTTTTACTACTTTCCCTATCCGAACGTTGTACGCGCGACACACAGTAATTTGATCATTTGAGTATTGAAATTATTCAGAGAACTGACTCCGTCCCACCTAACTTCTGTCTCATCAGATTTCTCACACACGACAGCATCAACAACGGCAGCCCGTACTCCATGCACGCCACCACTAGTCAGCGTAGCCTCTTTAAACTGAGATGCAGTTTCCGCATCGTGCCCTCACTGACGTACCTTCGTACATGTGCCTTGATGGTGGCGGCTTTTCGATCGCAAGCACCTTTCCCGCCCTGAGGATCACTGAAGTCAACTCTTCGTACTGCGATCCCTGTTTTTCTTGCCATGTAGCAACAGGTTTCTAACATAACGGTACTGTGGTAGCAGGCTGCGTTATCTTGACGGACATATGCATTTGACAATTCGGGATGCTCATTTTTTAGCGTACGAAGAACGTGCTCGATGATTAGTACTACGACATGTCTATCCTTGTTGCAGTTCTCCACAACATGTACAAACGCTTGAGTCTGCAGCTTCCTCCCTTTCTTTCGCGCTACTACGCTGATGTGCCACGAAATGCCTCGTTTCCCAAACAAGTCAGACTGCGTTTCTCTATATTTCAGCGGAGGAAATTTCATCGCCCAGTCTTGAGTGATATGCACTGAGGAATCATCGAGGCCTTCCAAAAAAGATGTTCGAGCTGTATCCTAGATAGATAGATAGATAGTTTATTCAGAATTACTTCGCAGCTCGAAAGCTGAATTACGTAATCTTTACAAAAAATTTATAACTACACTACAATTATTTACACAGTATAAAATGCTAAAATTCTACGATAAAGTATAATCACTATAAGTTCTTTCAAGTGCATATATTATAATTATACTGCTATATGTAAATTTAAAAATGGATATATATATATATATAACAACCTTATAATCTAAAATTACGCTTGCAACCTTATAATCTAAGATTATACTTTAGCAGCCATTGCAAATACGAATGAATTTCTAGCCCGGTTAGTAAAAGTACAAGGGACATTGAATTTACGTTCATTCCTAAGATCATGATGTGAAGAATACAACGGTGGAAGCAATTCTGCAAGTTTGTGGTTAACGTCTCTCATCATGCTGTTAAACAACCTACTGCATAGGAGATCATGATGATCCTCAATTAATCGTATGTTCAAAACTTCACTTGCCACATCATAATGAGTTCCTGGGTTCATAATTGCAATTGCTCTTTTCTCCAAGCGCACCAGCTCCTTCTTTAGGTACTTTGGAAGAGCATGATAAAAGGCAGGTATGGCATAGTCTATCACCGATCGAACGCATGTTGTAAAAAATAATACTAGTTCCTTAAGCGGTACTTTCGCTCTTTTTAACTGAACTAGAAAATATAATCTCTTGTTTGCCTTTTTAATAACTTCTTCAATATGCGCATTCCATGCGAGATCACTGCTCATTGTAACTCCTAGTAGTTTCACATTACCGACGGTTTCGACTTCCTTCCCATTAACAATCAGTGGGTCTAAAACAGACGGGTTCTTGGAAAACGTTATTCTCAATTCTTTGCATTTGTCAGGATGTAATTGAACTCTATTTTCGTCTGACCACTGAATGACACGATCCACTATATTTTGGGCTTTACCAACACTTCCTTTGGGTAAAAGTTTAGATGCAGTAGTGTCATCTACGAATTTCCATAAATATGGTGAGTCAATATCCAGGTCCTGAATCATTAGAATGAACAACCAAGGCCCCAACTTTGTTCCCTGTGGCACACCCGAAGGGACTGATCCCCACTCAGAATAACAGTCTTCGGGTAATTTGACCCTCTGTATCCTATTACTTAAAAAATCGATAATCCAGTTGATTATGCTTCGAGGTATATTCAGTCTACGCACTTTATTAATTAGAATCTCATGATCAATAAAATCGAACGCTTTTCTGTAGTCGAATAGAATTGTTCTTACTGTCGACCCATTTCCATCAGTCCCTAAATACCAGTGATGTAACATATTTATTAATGCCATAGTGGTTGATGAATATGGAATGGCACCATACTGAGTTTTATCGATCATTTCTAAAACGGCTGGCTTTACATAGTCATCTACTATGAACTCCTCTGCTACCTTTGAAACGCATGGAGTAAGCGAAATTGGTCTTAGATCTTTTTCTAATACATTTACACGCTTCTTTTTCTGCAAAGGAACTACATCGGCCATTTTCCAGGCAGTAGGTATCGACTGTTCATAAAAGGACAAGTTAAGGATTTTCATAATGGAAAGGGCGATAACATACGAGTATTCCTTCAGAAACCAGTTGGGTATTTTGTCTGGTCCAGACGCCTTATTAGGATTAAGTTTTTCTAGAACCTTCTGCACACGTTCCTCGGTAACTTTTAAGAATTCCGGTGAATCTTCCAACGGATGACGTTCAAGAGGAGTTAAAGTGTATATGAAATGAAAATTTCGATATTGGGTTTTTTGCATTTTCTGAAAATTTGGTCTTTTCTGATCATCAAAATACCAACCTTGCTAAAAATTCGAACTAGAAGTTTGTTAATTTTACGGTTAAAGTTCGATTTTGAGACCATTTAGTGGCGAAAGACTGGTACCTAGAGATCCGGGTCTTGTGACGTATGCAGTGTGCACATCAAAGTGTTTGGCTATACTATAACTATACGAAAACAACATAATATAACAAACATCAGACAGTTCCCTGCATATTTCGCTATAAAAATGTTCGATAACGAAAGCTTCGAATCACAGACAGAGACAGAAGGGTCAACAGATAATGAGGACATCGATGAGCAATCGTCTGTTGTTCAGCCATATCAATTTGAGCCAGTCGGAGATAGTGACTACGAAGAAGACCAAACGGACAAAGACGGCATTCTTCGTGAAACTCTCGAAGCGAGATTTAAGAAAAATGTAGCTGTTAATTCATGGTAAGTAAAGTTATGAAAGTAATATTATATTAACCCATTCCACGACTATTTATTACCCTGTTTCGTCTGATATGCGAGTTTATTTTAAGGTGCACGTGTGGACATTGTAGGGACGAACTATTGCAGGACGCTAGAGGGTATGGATTCTGTAAGGAGATTTTGGGGTGCACTGGCAAGTTTACATTCGAGGGCAAGGACGCAGAATGTATCACGCAGCACTGGGATTATGCGGTGGTCACCCATCGAACAGTACTAGAGACTGCATGGGCTTTTCTCTCTGATAAGTCAGGGAAAAAGTATCAGAAACCAACAAGCAGAACCCAAGATGGGCATTTAATCAACAATTATTTTCAAAAAAAGCTTTCGATTGACTGCAGCAAAGCAAAACTATTCGCAATAATATTTTCTATAATAGCCAATTGAATAATGATTTCCTCTGTAGAACATGACTCACCCTTCTCTTCGTGCGCGAAGTCGCTGGTATCTCTTCTAGAACGACTGAATCCTTCGTTGGTACCGACCCTTCCGATAAGCATCTTGCCTTTGCCCGGCTTTGGTTTTAGCCCGTCTGGTACGTCAATGTGATACGGTGCTCTGAAGCAAGATTTCTCGAAGTGCGCTGAGCACATTACCGACGAATTCGTGGGAGTAAAATTCGGCCGATGCTTTCGCACAACTAGATCTAATAGATTGTGAACTTAACGAACGGTTGTCAGAGAACGTAAATTATATAATAGACTAGAGATCATCATTAGAAGCAGCTATAAGTCCTAAAACGCTATCGTATTTTGCCACACTACAATAGGCAACTCAAAATTGTAGATATTTATTTGTAGATATGCAGATATTTAGTATTAATTTCCGTGTTATGCTTACACCAGTTATTACAATGTTTGCTATAATTGTAGCTATGGCCTATTTAAATAATATGCGGTCTGAACCTACAACGTAGACCTGTGACCTGTGTCTCGTCTCATATAATTTGCATTTTCGGCAATTTATACGCTACAACTCATCATGTTGTATTTATATTGTATCTATACATTGAAAGCGATGTCTACAGAAAGTGAATTCGTTTACATTTTTCTTCAAAATCTCTCAAAAATCCAATTCTACCCAGACGAAGCCATAATTTTTATAGTGTTTACATATCGAAAGATCGCACTGTGTCACACTGCATACGTCACTGGCCGCGCGATGGAATGTCAGGAATTTCGCCACTGTACTAAATGGTCTCAAAATCGAACTTTAACCGCAAAATTAACAAACTTCTAGTTCGAATTTTTCAGCAAGGTGGGTATTTTTATGATCAGAAAAGACCAAATTTTCAGAAAATGCAAAAAACCCGATATCGAAATTTTCATTTCATATACACTTTAACATTCGGTATTCCTCCAGTGGAGATAGGAAGGCTGCATTTATGGAATTTACTTGTTCCTGTAAAGTAAGGCTTGAAAAGTCCTCAATATCTATTTGATTAATCACGTTGACATTTGTTGACTTCATACCGCTCAAACGCTTGACCTCCTGCCACCATTTTCTTGGGGTTACACCTTTAAATTGTTGAATTTTAGATTCGTAATATTTCGCTCTGTCTTACACTTCTTAGCTCGTGCAATTTCCAAGCCATGAATTTCCTGCACAGCTAATTGGTAAGTGTAGCGTAGATCGTCCAATTCATTTTCGGTTATATTCAATGAATCCAAACAGCTCTTGATACTATGGATGACTTTGAGCTCTTCATACTTGGTACAGCTTTTATCATGAGAATGGTCGCATGTAATCTTAAAAGAAACTTTTTTGCTATCATTCAGTGCGTATGTAGTGCAATGGTCAGCAACAGAGGACGACTCTGAGACATGAACCTAAACAATGAAGCAAGTCAAAGCTAGGCATTAATGTACGTATTGTATAGCCAAATAATTACATAGCATGTAAAACCCATATAATTGTAGAATATGGTTCTCTATTACCTTGAAACCAGCTTTGAGGTATTGTTTGCCTTCTTTTAAAGATTTTTTGCAAATGTTTCCTAATTGCATTGACAGGTCACATTCTTTCAACCGTTTCACCAATTTGCACAGGTCGTCGAATGTTTTTGCACCATCTGCAGCTATATAGTCTAGTCCCTGTAATGACTTCCTTATTGTTGATCCGCAGGCAGAAAAAATACGTAAAGTGGTATTTCTCGAGAACGGGTGGAAACCACTCTCCTTACATAACTCCTGATACTGTAGAAGAATACGCTGAGGAATCATCATGCGAATAACATTTGGAGTTTCCAGCACTTCACCGGAAAAGAGATGCATGTAACGCTGACCAAAGGGTAGATCTTGGACAACGTGTGGATCCGTTATGATATGTAGCTAATAAAGTGGTCTAACTGCTTACTGTCAATTCGCATTCTAGGACTTTTGTTTGGCGGCAAGAGAGTACCACGACCGTACTCTAATGTGTGCTTTCGTGCTGCTGTAAACCTGTATGAAGTAAGCCCTGGAATATAGCTTTGGATCTTTTGAAGGTAACTTTATCTGCCAAGGCAGAAAGAATCTGTCGCCGTGTTTCCCAGGTTGAGGCATTTTCATAAGATTCTGCTAAGGCTTCTAGATACTTTCTGTCTTCTGGCGTTTCTAATTCATTTGTTTGTAGTGCTTTTTCAACTGAATTTGAAGCTTTTAGCGCCGTTCAAAGTTCATCAGCGTCTCCAGGAGCAATTACATTTAAGGCTGCTGCGACAAAACTACTTGTTTTTGATACGTGTCTTTTCTTTGTCGCTGTGCTTATATTCTGTCACCTTTTCCTCCATGGTTCAATCGTATCAAGGTTACAACCTCTTAGAAACTCGTTTAGCTTCGCTCGCTGCTTTACACCTGATTTTTCTGTCTGGCGTTCAGTTTCATCTGATGTGTTGCTATCGGTGGTGTCACTGTTATCTTCTGGAACAAACATGCTGACGTCTTTATCGAGCGTAAGATTCTTCATTGCTCGCGACAGGCTTTCATCGCCATAACTAATATCATCCTACAATTTTAAAATTCTAATACTTGAATGGATATGAAAAAATAAAATACTTTACTGTAACTTATTTCCGACTACATAAAATGTTCTTACAGAATTGCGGTTTGTTTGTTGAGCCGTAGTCTCCTGTTGTTGCATAGACAACAGTTCCTCTGTAGTTAACGGTTCCTCCATGCTTCCAACTTCGGATAAAGTAGCTGGTCCGGGCATTGCTTCAAGAAGTTCCAAGTTTAATTTTTTTCTGCATTGCGAGCATATTGCTAGAAAAAAAACGAACGCACAATTTGTATTTCTAATCGCTATATATGCACCAAAATGAAATTAATAATTATGTCATACTTATAAAATTCCCGACATGCCGTTTAGTGTTTGCACAGAACTGAGCGATGAGGATCTTAAACAAGTGATATGATATCGAAACAATCTTTTATTGTTTCCTACAGTAGGCGTATTTACGTGAACCAACAGGAATAAGCACTTTTGTCAAACGGAACACTTTCTCAGAATGAAAAAGAGTTGTTCCGCGGTCTCCTTTCACGGTCTTATGTGGCGCCAATTCACTTGGACATGTGCAATTTTTTTATTGCAACGCCACCTGATTCCAAAACTTTCACGATGCCTTGGACATATCGTGATAGCACGACTGACATCGTCCACGTTAAAGATACCTTAAAAAATCAGGCATCATTATTCGACCATCTGAAACCTTACGAAATTTAGATCACGTGATAGAGATCCCCCCCCCCCCGCTCCTTGTAAAAGTTTCGCACTACATCTGAAATAACTCAGCCTTATTGTCGTTGAACAGCAAGTTTGAGCAAATTGTGCATAATTTCTGATTGTACCTGTAATCAAATTATAGATACCTGCTCGTGCCAGTAAAAGCTTCAGTCTCCTCAGAATCTAAGCTAGTGTCCCACACTTTGTAGTGACTGAGATGACCTCTAACGTTCTTGTTGCATTCTCCAATCGTTATACACTGATTAAAAGATATCTTTTCTAAGCTAGGACCACAAGGTCCGCCTACAAACTCTGAGTATTGACACGATGCCACCTTATGCCGCCAGGCCAGTAGCTGCTTACATTCCAGGAGGCAGAAGACAATGAAATCCTAAACTCAGGTGCAGTGGCAGTATTTTTGCAGAGTTTTTTTTTTGCCGTTTCTCTATCAATTCTATTCTGAATCTTTTGGGAAGCCAATTTGACGAAGTGGGCAGGTTTTGCTAATTTTCGCATATTTATAGTCAGACGTCTGTTTATATTAATAATTTGTTGACCTTATTAAAATATGACCTTGAATGGTACCGGCCGCCGGTACGGAATCAGTAGCCGCGTTTACATGAAATTTCTTAAACAAGGGCATAATGCCTAATTTGTTTGTTTACATTTGGAAAACCTGAGCCGTATTTGCCATCACTACACTTCTTGCGGTAAACTTTCAACGTTAAAAGGTAATTATCAGAAAAGAATTGTCTTGTTGTAAAAGTTAAAGCGAAGAGAACGGCAGTAAACTACCGTGCAAGTAAACAGGCAAGTAAAATTAAGTTTCGCTGTTCATAATTTACAGACCATTAATTTTTAGATAGATTTAAAATCACTTGTCCTATAAACTTATGCATAAACTTGTGCATTTATTATGAGTAATAGCCTCCATTGTTCTAACATATTTGCTAAAATATATTTGTGCTGCTTATTTGTAATTTTCGCCCTTTTAACACTGTATTATTGTTCGTGATGTGGCGGCACGTTACATTTAATAACTGTCAAGGCGCCTTGTGTCTTACGTGAAAATGTCGCGCAGTTTAATTTGTTCCCAAACATTTTATTGTATGAGGAACAAGAACAAAGGTTGCACTTTCGCCTGGTAAAGGTCTCACGAAGCAACGCCATGTGTCAGTGGATGATATTGACGTTCAAACTTCATTATTTTTCTGTTGATTGAAAAGTACCCTAAATTTAAATGTCTCAGGAACGTTAAGGATAAAATTAAATTTTACCAAAATATCAGTACATAAAAGAAAATTATTGCTGTTCCTGCTGACGTTTTCAAAATTTCACAACACGAAGTGTTTAAAAAATACCGGCCCTAAATAATACTCTAGCAAAAATGGCGGACGCGATGCGGAGAACGTCGAACAGCAAGAAATTTTCGTCAGTAAGTCATAATACTAATTCGAATGAGCTGAAACTTTAACAGAACTAATATTTCACCTTGACAGTTAATCCGCCAAATTTTGAGTCAATCCGGTTTTCGCCGTATAAAACTCGATATTTGATTTTTACAGGGAGTCGCTAAACTGAATACTAAGGTACAAAATGCGAACTTGCATTTTTGTAAATAATAAGAGTCGTTCTCTTATGAGAAAAGTTATAATTTTAATTTAATTACCCTTGGGAGTTGCATACAAAAGTCACTCTTGACAAAACAACTATCACATTAGACATGCGTTCATTTCCGGATGAAACACAATAACAATTTGCTTAAATTTTATAAAAATATTTCGCAGGAAATATGGATTTTTATGTCACGCCTGGATTAGCGTAATTAGATGATGTATAATAGCTTTATCTTAATCCGTGGCGCGCCAGTTGAAGAGGCAGAAAACTTCAGTGCCTAAAACTACGTAACAGTGCCTAGATCAAGGTCGGATTCTGGGCATTTAAACGAAGATAGCACAAGCAATTTCATAAGTCGACTCGACTTGTATCAGAGCGAAGCACTTGAACTTACCCACCTCCTCCCGCCAGGCCTGCCAGCTATAACTAGAAATACATGCATGCAGCAACCCCTCGCCACTAACTAAGAGCATGCAACTATATTTTTGGTATTACATGAAGTCCTTTGATAGGTTGTTGTCATAGCAACACGGCAATTGTTATTCTTTCTGTATATTTTTTCAAAATGACAAAATACTGAGTTTTTAGTCCTTGTTTTGTTGCCAATTTTTTTAAATGGCACAACATTTGTCATCGGTATGTTATTACGCCTAATGTAAGCTTAAATTTAGTATAAAATACGACCTATTAATTATATTAATAATAAGAAGACAGTCTTGCATTTACAAAACATAAACTTACTCTGAAATTTAAATAGTGAATAGACTGGATGAGTACGGCTACGCCGGCCTTTATAAAGCATTAAAACACAAGTATAAATTCGCAATATCAACAAACTTGCCTTGTATTTCACGCCATAGTCAATTGTTGGCGCTTCTCTGTATTTTCCCCGAATTAATCTCTCTTCAATCTTCTTCGGCAGTCTCCTCGAGCCTTAGTCGTCGTCTACGCTCGTTTCGCCTTGCTAAACGTTCTGCTTCCTCGTTTTCCTTTCGCTGCTTGCTTGACTCCATATCTGTTGACCTGATAAATGCTTTTTATTTAATTTTTACAACAATAAATTGTTGTTAAAGCTCCCAAAACTTTTTGCAAAAATACAAATTAAAATATTATAGTGCAAAAAGCTAACTAAAGTTAAATATTTGCTGACAGTTGAATAACTTGAATTCGTGATTAATCAATCAACAATAAATTTTAAATCTGGCCAATCAGTGTTAGCCATTCATGATAGTCCGCCATATTGTTGAGATCAGCGAGGACATACCATTTTTACTACCTAACTACCACGAGCAACGACTTTCAACTCCCCTAATACGAAATTAGTAACCCTCGTCCCGGGCTTACGCCCGGAACGGCGCTTCGCGCCGTTGGCTCGGGGATTATTCTGATGATTAAAATATGTTATGATTGATTTTTATATAACAAGACGCCTACTCGGGCGTTCACACTTCCCTCAGAAATTACGGAACTCAGGGTCCTTTTCAGACTTTTCTCACACACGGGGGCTGGTTGGGTTGAATTTTCAGGAGCCTTGTAGTCCTGTGGAGGGATAGCAGGCATCTGAGGAGGGGAACACCTTCTTACAAAATATAAACTGCTGATTTTAATAAATACATAAACGAGCACAGATCAGTTATTATTACCTCAAATTTAATAAACTTTTGTACACAGATGTACTACATTGCAAGATACATTCAAAAAGATTTTTAAATTTTAACGCCGTTGCTATGGTAGCACTGTCGTCCCCAGGCCCAGCACAGAATTTTTATAAAATAGCTGTATACTTGAACTGGTTATAACAACATGTTACCAGAGGTCTGTCTGCTATACATATGCATGCCTAAAGTTTAATGTGAAGATCATTGTTCGAAAAAAAATGTCCAGGTGGATAAATATAACAAGTTATACAAATTTCGTATCAAGAGCCTAGGGACAGCAGTGTTACCTTGGCAACAAAACTAGAAACGTTTTTTGATGCGTCTTGTTATGTAGTATCCATGTGAAAAATATTATTGAATTTGACTGAATAATAACTGAGCTATGCTCGTTTATGTATTTTGTAAACAGTCAATCGGCCTACTTTTTCATGCTCTTTCACATGAAACAATAAAATTTTCCATTGCCAATGCCTGTTAATATAAATCTGGATAATGCTCATAACAGAAAAACACAGAAGTAAGAATTGCCAAATATACAGTATTGTTTATGAATTATGCAGTTCATTATGCAAGTATTATTGAGATTAGTGAAGGTGTCAAGATGTTAAAATTGTTTAAGTGAAACAGGTTTTCAATACAAGACTGGCAGTTATTTTATTCACACAATTTCTATATTGGTCAATGGATGTGATTACGGTGTACATGACATCTTTGACAAATTACTGGAACCAATAGCGTGCTATGTATATGTGGCTATGTTATGTTTTATTTTACCACGGTGTTGGGAACCACTTACGAAAAAGAATTACTGTAGGCACTAGAGAAGACAAAACACAAACATGGGAAAGTGATTGTTCTTGCATATATATGATCTTTAGTGCTTTCATTATTAGAATACATTTAGTTTTCACCAATATGCTGTGGCAGCATTACCAACATGAAGTAGTAAACATCTTGTTCTTATAAACATTGAACATAGTGTCCTTGCATTTCAGCTGAATGACCTTTTTTGAAGAATAGGTATTGTTGCATAATCGATAACTGAACATTGCCATAACAACTAGTCAATAAAATAATGCCATATGAGAGCCATGTTTTGACAGTCTCAACAAAGAATATCATAGTACATTGTTAATTAATGACAGTTGCACAAATGAAAATTCATACAATGGCACTTTTCTTCTGTGGTGCTTTTATCATAACAGTACACACTGGCCTTAAATTTCATGTTATAATTCTGGTGGAAAAATGAGGTGTTCAGAGCTTTTGTTGGTCATGACTGACTGATTTGCCAGAAGCACAAACTTGAAACCAGGCGAATTGTGAAATTCCATAAATTAGTTGTAGCATCGTCTAATCAAGAAATGACTTTAAAAAACAAACACTGTGTCAAGCAAGGCACAACTTTAAGGCAGAACATTTGAGAGAATGTAGTAGTGTGTTAAACCCAAACGTTAAAGGTAGGTTACAGTCCCTTCTGCATATTGGTTCTGCTCATAACTAAGGGGGACCGACTGAAATTTTTTTGAATCTAAACACTGGTTTACATTCATTTATGAGCAAAGCAAACCAGAACAGTGCCAGGCATTCAGTTAGTAAATCATATTTTACAAATATAGTAGTTCAACATATAAACCAAGCATTTGTTTACATTATGGACTGCAACCTACCTTTAAATACTGTATATATTAATTGAGTTTCTGGAAAATGAAATACAGAACTATGTAATGAAATATCCATAATACCATACAAAATTTAAGGAAAATTCCATAGTTCCCTGTTTATTCAGATTTACCGCAAACAACAGTAATTTGCCCGAAATAGAGCATTAGAAAGAAGTGAAACAAGAAAATTGCAGCTAACTCCTTGACGTCCGCCATATTGAAAATGAGCCCGCTGTCCAAAATGGAGAGTCATAGTTGTGACCACGAAAAAAGAACGAAGAGAGAAAAAGGCCATTTTAAGACAGTGGCTCTTTCAGTCCAGGGTGAAAAGTAGCCAGAAAATACCAATCTTTGTAGTCTCTACTCTTTGTCTTTGTAGTCTCTACTTGCTTGTGGGATCTCATACATTTACATAAAAGGTAAGAGACATTTAACATTCCGATTCCAGAAATACATATGTTAGTCTAAAGTTCCCAACAAATTATATCGTGGAGACTTCAGGCAGTGTGCTACAGCATTGATTTAAATGATGCTATCAGGTTAATATATTTATGTATTGTATACTCTTTTAGTAAAATTTTCTTTACTTGCAACTACCCAAAAATACAACAGCCATATGTTGGTGGTATTATGACAAAAGAATCTTGTTTAATATATGTACTATGAAAGTCTTCAATTTAAACTAAATTCTAAAAAATGCAATCTTACTAAGACTCTGGGCAGAGTGCCTAGCAAGTCACTCAGACATTGATTTTTGGTTATCTTAGTGATTACATAAGATGTGCTAGCATTGTCTTAAAATGCTTTGGAAGGTATCTTAATAATAACTGATTTAAAAAGGAGTTCCAATTCGTTGGGCAAAACACAAATAAGTGAATATACCCCACCCCTAATAAACGCTCTAGTGACAGCCTTGTGCCCATTTTCGTTTTGGCGGGTGGAGTGAACGCCTTAGCAGGCGTGTTGTTTTTATTACAATTGGGCAATTTCTGGGAGGTTATGATGGTCGACTTCTTTGATCTTTGTGATTTTTGTGAGGGTAGGGTGAAAAATTCCAAATTTCTGAGGGTATTTTGTTTTGGCACTTTGATCTTTTTTTCCAAAGGGCTAAACATTCTCAAAGCTCATCCATAGGAGGGGGGGGGGGGAGGGGGGATATTAAATGGAATGGCAAATCCATATTGCAAATGTGGCATATATATAAGATGAATAATCCTGCCCATCTTGACAGCCTTATATATGTAATCCTCACGTTAATAACCTCTTGCCTTGAGCCGGAATATCAATGATCGCATGTGTGATGTGAGAAACTCAGTCATATTATAACCAAAACAACAGCCTGTATCTTATTTCTTACACGGCACGTCGGTATTTTTTTCTCACACGGCACGTATTTGGTAAATAAGTTTTTGATTAAAAAACCTACAGTATTTGGTATCATGAAATGATAAGATTTCACATCTTACTGAAGTAATAACGCTAGCGCGAAATATAGTTACTTTAAACTGGCGTATTCTTTAAACTGGCGTAATATTGCATGTGACGGTGTTATTGTGAAAAATTCGACAAAACGATATTGATACAGGTTCTTTATATTTCAACATTTATTCATATATACTTAGTAAAGCACAGTCGATTAAGCCTACACTACGTTACATAGAGGCTGCAATTAGCGTGTTTGATATTTTACACCATCAAAAGCCATTTTATGAATCGGAAATGAACGCTAAATGATCGTTTATTCAACTGCGGGTATCTCTTGCGGTCGTCTGCGGTTAACCTCAACCTCACCGCACTTTAACCTCAACCGCACCGCACTTTAACCTCAACCGCACCGCACTTTAACCTCAACCGCAGTGCTAGGTTATTTCTGAACAGTACTGTATGTACATAATGACCATGTATCCCGAAGTAAACGCAAGTAACTAGGAAATTCATAGAGGTTCAGACGTACAGGCTTTTGTACATTGTTGACATGAAGTATCGCATACTTTGAGCCCGGGGTGTCGCGATGGAAAGTCGATTTCTCGTTGACGAACGACGAAGGGGTGGATTTAAGACACTTACCCTTCGGGAAGTGTAATTATTTTCAATAAAGCGTCTATGAATTGTTCATAGCCAAAATTTACCCGTAAAACGTTTCCCATTTTACTTCTTTGCCAGTAAACATAGCTCGGTAATGCAACGCTAATTGGATATCCGCAGTTTATTAATAAGGAAGGCGGGACATAAATACTCTTATACTTTCCATGCTCACAGGTCTAAATGAGTGACAGAGGTACCTGCGGAATTTTATAATATATCATATTTACTTTCTATTACAAGAAATTTAGACGCCGTTTATCTTATTTTGAAGTCCAACTTTGAGGTTGAATTTTCACGTTGAGAATTGCTGAGAATTGGTATTCCTAAATTTTAATTTCATATTCACCATGCAAACATTCAAGGAACTCATATACGACTTCTAAGAAAAAGATGAAAAGATACCGCAAATTGCACCTACCAGCATTCTGTTGAACTGTAACCAGAGCAAAAATTACCACACTGAAAATGAACTTCAACATTTTATTCCGTCGCCCTATGAATTGTAAGAAAAATATTGCGGGTGTAAATGCAAATGCATTGCACGTCTAAATTATTATGTTAGCTGCTTGGGCATGCGTAAAAGGTGTATAAATATATAAAAAAGAACAAGGGTAAAACTGACTGCGTGGCACCAGATAAAATATGCGACTTCCAAGTTCATAACATATAACGCATAGGCAGAACACTGACGCTATACTGTATTTACCATTTATTTTGCACTTCTACTTTTCCCAGTTGAAAGCCAGTATTTTCTGGTTATTTCAGTAATTTAAATTAGAGCTCGCGCTCATATTATTTGATATCAACAAGCAAACCAAATTTAATTGGACATTAATAATCTCAAAACATGCTTTTTCGTATTCTGAATTAGTTGATAACGAAGTCGAAATGCTGTAATTTAAACTAAAAATTAACAATAATTGTATTAATTTTTCTCGGCATTTTGGTTTTAAGTTTCAGTACACGTTGTTATTTAACTATTTTTATTAAGGTGCAAATCGTCATTCAATCACAGGCACCAATATTTGAGCTTGCAAGTATTATAAATCAATTACGTATATACAGAGTGCATAAAAATGGAACCACTAAACTGTGTAATTCTAAAGTATTCACACTGTTTTCAATGATATTTTTGAATGATATTTTGATGTTTGCTGTAAATTTGTCTATTTGTCAACTTAATTAAGAATGATTTTTATGATTTTATGTGTACTTTTACGATTAAATTAAAGATGTACAAGTTATTGATTGTATACTTTGCCTTGAATATGGACGAAGATTTATATGTGAAGTTTGAATGACTGGTATTATGTTTGATCTCACATGAAATTTGTACGATTTTACATCACATTTGCACGCTTGACGACTGGATATTCTTCCCCCGACCACTGTTAAAATTCCAGGTCACGCAAGGAGGGTTAAGCTACCTCTTTCCCTTATTTATAGCCCTTTTGGCCCTTTCGGCTTATAACTTCAATAAGCTATTAACGGGTACAATACTTTTGGTTCAAAATTTTTTTTGTCAAAATATTACAATTTTTGTTGAAAATTTCATGTCGTATGGTAATAAAGTAAGCATAGTCCGTATTCTCTGGCACGAAAAGTCGCTTACAAAATGATTTTCGTTGCCCCCCTTCGGGCACTACTTAAAAACACGATAGAAAATTAGGATAAATTATAAAAAGTCCGAATTCGCTTGTTGGCACCTCGACAAACCTGAGATTTTTGAGAATTTCGTGCTCGAAAATTCAATAAATTGACACGTTTCACAATCGGTGAACGCCATTTTGTTTTGGAAAATGTCTGGGTACTTCGTGACATATGAATAGCAAAATCAGCATTATTCATTCGTAAACATGGCGTCTTCCAACTCATGTTTAATTCATTTGACGAAAAAAAAGGCCCACTTATAACTTTTAGTGAAGTGCCTTTTCAAACAATTTTGGATTGTCATAGTATTCGACTAACGCTGGATGGAGAAGATCGTGATGTTGCACGGAACATGAAAAATGTCACAGCCGATGTATTCGATTTATATGCATATTTCTCGTATCATAGAGCTTGCTATTCGGCATTGACAAATAATTACTCCGCCTGCCCGTAGGGCGTGGCGGAGTTATAAATCCGCCTCGCTCAATTTTTCTGGGGTTTTTTTCGGTGTCGAAAGTTGGGTTACCGACTCATGGGTGATACCGCTGTGCAATGCCGTCTGAGCCCATGTCACCACGACTTTTAAACTCAATTTATAGCCGAGTATGTTTCCAAAACACACAATTTAACATGGATACTATAACATCTAAGCAGCAAGAAGGTTTTACGTTCAAAAACTCTCATCCAAAGTGTTTTATAACGACAAATTTCATGGCGAGGCTTTCGCCAGGCGCGGTGTATCGCAATGAAGTTTTCAGAGCGTGTTTCCGTAATTTTCAGCTGTGTTTCCACTTAAATTTCTACACATCGATCAAACTCATATTCTACACAAAGCACACTTCTCAACATGAAGATAGTAAACAGAAAGGGAGTAGTATATTCTTTATGCAAAACATTTCACCCGAAATGTTTTAAAACGACAAATTTTTATGGATTCCGTCAAGGAGTGGGTCTTCGAAATGCTTTCCAAATTTCCTGCTAAATTCCGAATCTTAATATGCAATAGACAATGTTTTAGTTGTGGCGAACTTGAAATCAAATATGCGAGAATACTTTTCTTTTGTAAATAGTAATGTTTGGACAGAAGAATGTTCATCGAAAGACGGGTAATGAGATGGCATTTGCTGGAAAGTAAAGGTACGTTGATATTTCCTGTAAAATTGCGTGTTCACACCAGAAATATTCAATAGCTTGAGTTGTGTGGCTCGAGACCCAGACTCAAGACAATTCAACAGAAGCTCCTACCCCTGAACTTTATATTGTGTCAAAAGGAGGGTTTGGATTTTTCTGAATGATTACTAGTAGTGAAAAGCAAAATGATAAAGATTTTGTTAAAGAGGTAGAAACTTAAACTTTCACTGTGTATTATCTCTAATGCACATGTCATTATTGTCATAGAGGTATTGCAAGAGTAAAGAGTCAAAATATCATTACCTAGCCCCTCTCTGGCATACCCTCGTAAGTTGTTTTTTCTTCAAGTGCACAACTGCCCTGTGGTTGGCAAGGAAAGTGTGACATTGACAATGCCAGTCAAAGATAACTACATTTAGTACGAATGTTGACCAAGCGAGACCAGATTCGCATTTTGATCCTAAAAATTGACCCATATATTTCATGAATATTAGACTGCATATAGATCTGCTCAGCTCAGATGTAAATTAACTCATCTTAGATCGCATGATCTGAAATGGCTTATTGACCATTCAACAATCATCTGATCTGAAATGGTTAATTTATATGCAGGCTGAGGAGGTCTATTTATGGAATGTGTTCACAGCAGAAGGCAACACAAATGCTAAGAGGGAACACAATACCTGATTTGTGAGCGAAACTTATTAAGTACAAATGTCTTGCACCTGGACAAAAAAGGTTTGGGTGGGGGGTTGGAGAATGATAAGATTAATTAGGAAAACAAATTTAACTACTATTTGTTTTAATTTTTTATAGTGGCATTTCTCAATGTTTTTATTGCAGTTTCTACCTGTACTGAGATGTTCATCTTTCACATGTAAATAATTCAATGATTTGCTGGTGGGTTCATGACCCATTCAAAAGAAGGTGCTGCCCCTGAACATAGTATGTACCAGTGAAGAAGAAACTTAAAAGATTTTGGTTTTACTCTGCATGACAACTCATGGTTACTAGAAAAGGGTCATCTAAAGTGATATTTTTCATTGTAACGTATGAGTATCCAGTGTTACAGAGAGGTCTGTGTCACATTAACCTAATACTGTGATTAAAGCAAACTAATTTAAATGTTTCACTTCTCACATGCCAAAAATGCAGCAAAAACATGCATGTATGGGGTTCAGTACACAAAAAATATGTCTAAAACATGGTAAACTTCATCTAATCACTAGTATTTTGTAGAAAATGCAAGCAAACAGTAACTTGGAATAACATTTTTCAAAAACAATAGCATTGTTTCAGTCCCATATAATATGAACTTAACTGTCGCAAGCCTCTGGCTCTATGTACATTCATTTTGCTGTGTAATGTAGCGCTATAATATATTGTTGTAAATAGCTGTCTATTTTTTGCCATTCTTTTTTAAATTTAGTGTGGAGGCATTTTGTATAATTATATATGTATATATATCTATATATATATATATATATATATATATATATATATATATATATATATATATATATATATATATATATATATATATATATATATATATATATATATATATATATATATATATATATATATATAGACAAGTAATATGTTTAAAATCATATGAACGGAGTGCTCAATACCGAAGTAGAGCAAGATAACTAGATGAAACAAGATTGGTTACTTCATAGATTTATTCGCTACAAATTTGTTTCGTATGGCAAGCAACGCTTGCCACACTCTTCAGGCGATAATCGCGTTTGATGGTAATTCTTAGGAAACTTGATACCATATACAATACAAGAGGGTAATGTGATACTAGAAATTACAAAGGTCAATGCGTGCTAAGTAAGTGTTTCTTTCGGTGCCTACACGATGAAATAAGTTCGTTCCTAGAGTTCAATGTAGCCATTTCGGGATGGCGGATAATAAAAAGCTTCTCATGTAAACATAGACTACATCTTTTCGTTCTGCCAGAGTATGCCTTGCAGCGTTTCATGATTTTCCACTTCAGTGAAAAGTTCGCGTTTGTATCTTTTAAGTTCCAAATATATCTGCTCAGTGCGGTGCTGTGCTTACGTTTGGGGTTTCTAAAGGTGCTCGTATGATTGTTATAGCGCGACTTGAAGCTACCCTCGGTAATGCCAACGTACGTTTGGACATCGCCAGTGTCCTCTCTTTTAACTGTCGCTTGGTATACGACTCCCTCTGTTAGGCACTTCCCATCCAATGGGCAGGACATTTTTCGACGGCAGTTGCAGGTATCACAAACAGTTGGTTTCGTGTTGGTATGTTTCGTGAGTATGGCTTTGTTGTGGGACGAAATGATAGTTGCTATGTTCGGCATGCAGCTGTAGCTCAATTTTAATGTGTTGCGATTGCAAATTTTCCGGAGGGGGTGATTCTGTGGGAAACACTCGTCAATGATGGCTAGGAATCTGCGTCCTATGTTGGTGGAAACATTTGCGTTGAAAGGTGGGTTAAACCATATAACATTTCTACTCCTCTGTCGGTTAGACTTTCGTGGCTGGGGGTTGTAAGCGAGTTCGTGGTCGTAGCCACTGTCTTTCAAGGCTTTCTGATATGGTGGAACTGCTGAATGAAACGCTTGTTTATTGGAGGAGATGTTGGAGAGGCGTTTATTGATAGCATCAGGTATGGTTCGGAGTACGACCGGAGGGTGGTTGCTGTGGCGATTGACATATTGTATCTCATTCCCTGGCTTGTTAAATGGCTTGTAGCTGCCGGTTGTTAGGTCTAGCGTGACGTCCAGATAGTCCACGCGTTTCTTGTTCGCTTCGATTGTAAGTCTCAGATTGTGGTCGTTAAAGGTGGTGCAAATCTGCTTGGTGCAAATCTGCTTTTCACTGAAGTGGAAAATCATGAAACGCTGCAAGGCATACTCTGGCAGAACGAAAAGATGTAGTCTATGTTTACATGAGAAGCTTTTTATTATCCGCCATCCCGAAATGGCTACATTGAACTCCAGGAACGAACTTATTTCATCGTGTAGGCACCGAAAGAAACACTTACTTAGCACGCATTGACCTTTGTAATTTCTAGTATCACATTACCCTCTTGTATTGTATATATATATATATATATATATATATATATATATATATATATATATATATATATATATATATATATATATATATATATATATATATATATATATATATATATATATATATATATATATACATATAAATATATATATACATAATGGGTGCAATACAGTAGCTTTTTTCCATAGAGAAATTTGATATTCTTTGTAATTTTGAGCAGTTTAAGATGCTTTGAACACTTATTTGTGGCTTGTATTAAACGAAGAACATAATTGTTTTATACTCACGTGATCGCATGCGCCTTCCATACTCATGGAAACCGTTTGCATTAATTAAGTCATTGTTTTGAAATATGAAACGTATTTTTGTCATAAGCCTAAAAATATAAATTATATATCTCTGTTTTGGTACGTATGACTCAAACAGAAATTGTTCAGTCAATGCTGCAAACGACATTATGTATGTAAAAAAATTGTGCGTTAACTCTTACATACAAAAGAGTGATATAAAGCTATATAATAAACGAGTAAATGGAATAATAAATAACACCAGCTAAATACTCTTACTTGAAAAATTTTCGGTTAATTATAATTTTAGAAAGCAATATGTTAGCATCTTAATGTTAGTATCCTAATTACTGAGTATTATAAAACATAATTAGATATTTCCTCTAAGGTATTTATTTTGTAAAGATAATGAAAGGGATATGTTATTATTGAAAATCTGCATAGCCAATGCGTAACTTTCGCAAACAAAATAAAAACAGAACAGGAATTAAAATATTTATGCTCACAATTCACACTTACCCTTTTTTACGATAAAATCTACAACAACCAGTTTAGAAATCTTCGCTTATAACTTCCACACGGAGTTTCCAGAGTGAATATTGCTGATACCAAGAACAGATGTTTACATAGGCACCCTCCATGTTTAATGTAATAAAATGACAAGTCATTGGTAAAACTGATCGACGTAGCTTATGGCTGACGTGTCATGTTTGTGTTTGTAGAGTAAAAGCTGAAGATGTAAAATTTGTGTATTTTGGCTATATTTCTGTGAAAGTGTTTAATAATAATTTGATAAAAAATGTTTGTTTGATGTATATGTAATGCCGTAACTAGCACTTAATTTGGGGAATATCAATATTTTGAGTTTTCATATCTAGGAAACTACCCCCCGTGCAAGATTTACTCTCCCCGTGTTTTTCCAGAAGAAAATCGAAACTTTTGGGCAAATCGATTTGAAATATACGTCGGTTATGGGTAAATTCATCGAGAGAATAATATTTCAATGATATTAAAGCAATCTAAGTCAATAATTTTTCCTCGTGTGGAGATATATGAATTGGAATCGACTATGTATAAACACTATAAATCAAAGAAATGTGAGCGGGTAACTATGATAAACAACTACACTGACATTATTGTGACACATGCAGGGCAGAACATTACAGCAGAGTTTAGGTGGCAACTCCCCCACTCACTTTTCGCAAACCTGGTGAGCAAAGCAGATTCAATACCGGAAATATAGAGGCATGCTGATATGTAACATGATCAAATCACTTAATTGTGCATCTCTTGTATATATATTCAGCTGCGCTTTTGTAATATTATATCATCCCCGAGCCAACGGCGCGAAGCGCCGTGCGAGGGTACTAATTCCGCACGGCTTTTTACACCCGGGAAAAGGAAAGCATAGCGAAGTCTGAAGTTCATCAAGTATCGCGGGCGCGTGGCTCAAGGGTGAGTGGGTGGTCATCACTGATCTCAAAAATATGGTGCACTTTATTGCACTACAATATCTCGTATTTTTGCAAAAAGATTTTGCAACTTTCGCAACCAACGAAGGGTGGTCATTTCTGATCTCAGGAACATGGCGGACTACCAGGAGTAGCAAACACTTAAGGCATCCCAAAAGGCGAGAAATAAGACAAAAACGACTGCCACAAGGCTCTTGAAGAGAGATTAATTCGGGAAAAATACAGAGAAGCGCCAAGAATTGACTACGGCGTTAAACACAAGGAAGTTTGTTGATAATGCGTATTTATACTTGTGTTTTAATGCTTTATAAAGGCCGGCGTAGCCGTACTCATCCAGTCTATTCACTGTTTAAATTCCAGAGTAAGTTTATGTTTTGTAAATGCAAGACTGTCTTCTTATTACTAATGTAAATAACAGGTCGTATTTTATACCAAATTTAAGCTTACATTAGGCGTAATAACATACTGATGACAAATGTTGTGCCATTTAAAAAAATTGTCAATAAAACAAGGATTAAAAACTGCTATTTTGTCATTTTGAAAAAAATACACAGAAAGATTAACAATTGCCGTGTTGCTATGACAACAACCTATCCCAGTACTTCATGTAATTCCGAATATATAGTTGCATGCTCTTAGTTAGTGGCGAGGGGTTGCTGCATGCATGTATTCCTAGTATTACTTAAATTGACACTATGGAAATTGAAGCATACTACTAAGTTAGATAACACTCGCGAGAGCGTAAGCGCAGACTGTCTACGCATCAATATTTACAGGTTATTTTATGCACTAGCTCGCAAATGCGATATGTCTACTTCTAATTCTTAATATTGCTCCAAAGTTGAGCAATTTCGCTTGAAATACAGACGCGTGGGTGACACTACACTGTATTTAAATTACGCGCAAGCATCGAACTCAGATTATAGATGGAATATTTTATAAAGACATGTTTTTGTTTAAAAGTATAACGCATTTGCTCAACGCACAATGAAATCAATGAACTAGTCATTTTAAATAAAACACTTGCAACAGTCTCTAAGTTTAAATGATGCCCGTCATTTGCCAATAACATTTGAGATTTATCACTACTTAATTTTAACGTGCTTTAACAGGCGATTATTCTTTCTAATGGTTCGTTTTGAAAACATGCATGCTTAAGGTTGTCTGTTGCTGTATTTCGTTTATAAGTGTACCATGCCACTATTGCTTACCTTAAGTACTCTGACACTTCCCCCATTTTCCATCTCTGTCGTAATTGTTTGTTGTGGCACACCATAATTTATTTCCATATTCTGCTGTTGTACAAGAGCAATAAGTTTTGCCTTTGTAAACGAAAGGAAAAACACAGCAATTTCCGCTTGTAGTTTTCACGTCGCAATGTGTTGCTAAAAACAGTAATTAAGATGGAATAGTAATTATTATATTAATTTTATATTTTCTGTAATCGGTGGCAAAAACCGCAATTTCATTGGTTTGTAGAAGGGCAGTTTGAGCATTAATTGCACCCTTGCCCCCGGCAATGAAGATCACTCAAGTATTTACCACTAGCTAATCAGCATTTAGGATAAAAATATAAAACTGTTTTCTTTTCTGCGGTAAAATTTTTCAAAATGGATGAATTTGAAGATTTTGAAAGTTTTGACCTTTTAAATTATAATTTTCCGACCAAAATGACCCACCTCTTCTTCCAGCAGAAGAAAACGAACCTAACAGAACCAGATTCCCAAATTTAACCGAAAATGACGGCTCCTTTTTAATCCGTTTGATCACAGAAGATATATAGTTATAATTAAATAACTCAATGAAGTGAAAACAATGCAATGCCTAGGCTTCATAAAAAAAACAGCTTCATAACAGGTATATAAAAAATATGAAAAAAATTTTATGGAGCGTGAAGATTTGTTTAAAATTAAATTGTTTCAGTACTTATGATGTAGAATGAAGGCAAAATTTTATAATTTAAAGGGAAATGGCAACAAAATTTTTTATCGTCTCGTTTGAAAGAGACTCTAAAACAATATATAGATGTCTATTGCAGAATTCTTATATCTGCCCTATTTGGTGAGATATATATATTTATATTTCCTCATACCGTATATACATTTTTTTTCCTTTTACAAAATTATAAAGGTAGCATTGTGTATAACTGTACCGCATGCGATTAGTGTTTACCTTTCGTGCTCTGACAATCTCCCCATTTTCTATCTTTATCGTAATTGTTTGTCGTTGCGCACCATAATTTCTTTCCGTCGTTTGCTGTAGTACAAGAGCAATAAGTTTTGTTTCTGTACACGAAAGGAAAGACACAGCAATTTCCCTGTGTGGTTTTCACATTGCATCTTTTTGCTAAAAACAGTAATGAGATGTAATAGTCATTAATTGGTTACAGGATTTTACATTAGAATGTCAAATGACTCTAATGTTGACTGGTTTGGCCAAATTAGTTATTAAAATTATTTCATTCATTATACAGCGCCGCAATTAATGGTGTTCATAAAACAAAGAAATTGTCGGTAATTCAAGGAAACACTGGAATTTAAAAAAAACACTATATGAAATGCAAAAAAGGTCTATATTTTAAAGACAAAGTATTATGTGCAAGTATTATTGTTGAAAATCGTCTTGCACGAGAGCTGCATAAAGCGATTGAAAAGAGTAATTTCAATTGTTAGCTTCCGCGCATTTTTTCATTGTTAGAATTGCTTGTTGTCGTGCACAATTCCTAAATGTTATGTTCATATTCACCATGCAAACATTCAAGGAACTCATATACGACTTCTAAGAAAAAGATGAAAAGATACCGCAAATTGCACCTACCAGCATTCTGTTGAACCGTAACCAGAGCAAAAATTACCACACTGAAAATGAACTTCAACATTTTATTCCGTTGCCCTATGAATTTTAAGAAATATATTTCGGGTGTAAATGCAAATGCATTGCACATCTAAATTATTATGTTAGCTGCTTGGGAATGCGTAAAAGGTGTATAAATATATAAAAAAGAACAAGGGTAAACTCACTGCGTGGCACCAGATAAAATATGCGACTTCCAAGTTCATAACATATAACGCATATTAGCAGAACACTGACGCTATATTGTATTTACCATTTATTTTGCACTTCTACTTTTCCCAGTTGAAAGCCAGTATTTTCTGGTTATTTCAGTAATTTAAATTAGAGCTCGCGCTCATATTATTTGATATGAACAAGCAAACCAAATTTAATTGGACATTAATAATCTCAAAACATGCTTTTTCGTATTCTGAATTAGTTGATAACGAAGTCGAAATGCTGTAATTCAAACTAAAAATTAACAATAATTATATTTATTCTTCTCGCTATTTTGGTTTTAAGTTTCAGTACACGTTCTTATTTAACTATTTTTATTAAGGTGCAAATCTTCATTCAGTCACAGGCACCAATATGTGAGCTTGCAAGCATTATATATCAATTACGTATATACAGGGTGCATAAAATTGGAACCACTAAACTGTGTAATTCTAAAGTATTCACACTGTTTTCAATGATATTTTTGAATGATACTTTGATGTTTGCTGTAAATTTGTCTATTTGTCAATTTATTTAAGAATGATTTTTATGAATTATGTGTACTTTTACGATTAAATTAAACATATACAAGTTATTGATTGTATACTTTGCCTTGAATATGGACGAAGATTTATATGTGAAGTTTGAATGACTGGTATTATGTTCGATCTCACATGAAATTTGTACGATTTTACATCACATTTGCACGCTTGACGACTGGATATTCTTCCCCCGACCACTGTTAAAATTCCAGGTCACGCAAGGAGGGTTAAGCCACCCCTTTCCCTTATTTATAGCTCTTTTGGCCCTTTCGGCCAATAACTTTAATAAGCTACTAGAAATACATGCATGCAGCAACCCCTCGCCACTAGCTAAGAGCATGCAACTGTATTCTCGGAATTACATGAAGTACTGCAATAGGTTGTTGTCATAGCAAAACGGCAATTGTTATTCTTTCTGTATATTTTTCAAAATGACAAAATATTGAGTTTTTAATCCTTGTTTTACTGACAATTTTTTAAAATGGCACAACATTTGTCATCGGTATGTTATTACGCCTAATGTAAGCTTAAATTTGGTATAAAATACGACCTATAAAATAACATATATTACTCGTTTTTCAATATCTATGACACTAAATTTTTATCGACATAAACTTTGAGTTTGAAATAAAACCGTTTCAAGCCAATTTTGTATCTTTGCTCATATTCTTTTACATGTAAAGTTCGTCAATATTTTGAAATACAGCAATAAGAAGAAAGTCTTGCATTTTAATACAAAACATAAACTTACTCTGGAATTTAAACAGTGAATAGACTGCAGGACTACGGCTATGCCGGCCTTTACAAAGCATTAAAACACAAGTATAAATACGCATTATCAACAAACTTGCCTTGTGTTTCACGCCGTAGTCAATTCTTGGCGCTTCTGCGTATTTTCCCAGAGTTAATCTCTCTTCAAGAGTCTTTTCGCAGTCGTTTTCGTCTCAGTTCTCGCCTTTTTGGATGCCTTAAGTGTTTGCTACTCCTGATATTCCGCCATACTCTTGAGATCATAAATGACCACCCTTCGTTGGTTGTGAAAGTTGCCAAATCTTTTTGCAAAAATACAAAATAATTATTGTAGAGCAAAAAGCAAATTTAGATATTTGCTGTCAGTTGAATTCGTGATTAATCAATCAACAATAAATTTTAAATCCGGCCAGTCAGTGTTAGCCATTCATGATAGTCCGCCATATTGTTGAGATCAGTGAGGACATACCACTTTTACTACCTATCACGAGCAACGACTTTGAACTCCGCTAATACGAAATTAGTAACCCTCGCCCCGGGCTTACGCCCGTTGGCTCGGGGATTAACGGGTACAGTACTTTTGGTTCAAAATTTTTTGTCAAATATTACAATTTTTGTTGAAAATTTCATGTCGTATGGTAATAAAGTAAGCATAGGCCGTATTCTCTACCACGAAAAGTCGCTTACAAAATGATTTTCGTTGCCCCCCTTCGGGCACTACTTAAAAACACGATAGAAAATTAGGATAAATTATAAAAAGTCCGAATTCGCTTGTTGGCACCTCCTCAAACCTGAGATTTTTGAGAAATTCGTGCTCGAAAATTCAATAAATTGACACGTTTCACAATCGGTGAACGCCATTTTGTTTTGGAAAATGTCTGGATACTTCGTGACATATGAATAGCAAAATCAGAATTATTCATTCGTAAACATGGCGTCTTCCAACTCATGTTTAATTCATTTGACGAGAAAAAAGGCCCACTTATAACTTTTAGTGAAAAGTCTTTTCAAACATTTTTGGATTGTCATAGTATTTGACTAACGCTAGATGGAGAAGATCGTGATGTTGCGCGGAGAAGTTTAGCTTTTGTCGGTAAGAAGTAAGAACATGAAAAATGTCACAGCCGATGTATTCGATTTATATCCATATTTCTCGTATCATAGAACTTGCTATTCGGCATTGACAAATAATTACTCCGCCTGCCCGTAGGGCGTGGCGGAGTTATAAATCCGCCTCGCTCAATTTTTCTGTGTTTTTTTTTCGGTGTCGAAAGTTGGGTTGCCGACTCATGGGTAATACCGCTGTGCAATGCCGTCTGAGACCATGTCACCACGACTTTTAAACTCAATTTCCAGCAGAATATGTTTCCAAAACACACAATTTAACATGGATACTATAACATCTAAGCAGCAAGAAGGTTTTACGTTCAAAAATTCTCATCCAAAGTGTTTTATAACGACAAATTTCATGGCGAGGCTTTCGCCAGGCGCGGTGTATCGCGGTGAAGTTTTCAGAGCGTGTTTCCGTAATTTTCAGCTGTGTTTCCACTTAAATTTCTACACATCGATCAAACTCATATTCTACACAAAACACATTTCTCAACATGAAGATAGTAAACAGAAAGGGAGTAGTATATTCTTTATGCAAAACATTTCACCCGAAATGTTTTAAAACGACAAATTTTGATGGATTCTGTCAAGGAGTGGGTCTTCGAAATGTGCTCCAAATTTCCTGCTAAATTCCGAATTTTAATATGCAATAGACAATGTTTTGGTTATGGTGAACTTGAAATCAAATATGCGAGAATACTTTGCTTTTGTAAATAGTAATGTTTGGACAGAAGAATGTTCATCGAAAGACGGGTAATGAGATGGCATTTGCTGGAAAGTAAAGGTACGTTGATATTTCCTGTAAAATTGCGTGTTCACACCAGAAATATTCAATAGCTTGAGTTGTGTGGCTCGAGACCCAGACTCAAGACAATTCAACAGAAGCTCCTACCCCTGAACTTTATATTTTGTCAAGAGGAGAGTTTCGATTTTTCTGAATGATTACTAGTAGCGAAAAGAAAAATGATAAAGATTTTGTTAAAGAGGTAGAAAGTTAAACTTTCACTGTGTATTATCTCTAATGCACATGTCATTATTGTCGTAGAGGTATTGCAAGAGTAAAGAGTCAAAATATCATTACCTAGCCCCTCTCTGGCATACCCTTGTAAGTTGTTTCTTCTTCAAGTGTACAACTGCCCTGTGGTTGGCAAGGAAAGTGTGACATTGACAATGCCAGTCAAAGATAACTACATTTAGTCAGTGGCGGATCCAGGGTAAGTCAAAATAAATTATAGCAGCTCAATCTTAAATTCAAAATAACTTTATAACAATGTCATAGGTTATGAATTTCAAAAGAATAAAATCTAACCAATGAAGTTGCTTTGAAGGTATTTTAAAATGTAAATATATCCTAGAATGAGCTGTGGTAATTTATTTTGACCTACGCTAGATCCGCCACTGCATTTAGTAAGAATGTTGACCAAGCGAGACCAGATTCACATTTTGATCCACAAATTGACCCATATATTTCATGAATATTACACTGCATATAGATCTGCTCAGCTCAGATGTAAATTAACCCATCTTAGATCGCATGATCTGAAATGGCTTACTGACCATTCAACAATCATGTGATCTGAAATGGTTAATTTATATTCAGGCTGAGGAGGTGTATTTATGGAATGTGTTCACAGCAGAAGGCAACACAAATGCTAAGAGGGAACACAATACCTGGCCTCTGGGAGAAACTTATTAAGTACAAATGTCTAGCACCTGCACAAAAAAGGCTTTGGGGAGGGAATGTTGGAGAATGATAAGATTAATTAGGAAAACAAATTTACCTACTTGTTGTTTTAATTTTTTGTAATGGCATTTCTCAATGTTTTTATTGCAGTTTCTACCTGTACTGAGATGTTCATCTTTCACATGTAAATATTTCAATGATTTGCTGGTGGGTTCATGACCCATTCAAAAGAAGGTGCTGCCCCTGAACATAGTATGTACCAGTGAAGAAGAAACTTAAAAGATTTTGGTTTTACTCTGCATGACTACTCATGGTTACTAGAAAAGGGTCATCTCAAGTGATATTTTTCATTGTAACGTATGAGTATCCAGTGTTACAGAGAGGTCTGTGTCACATTAACCTAATACTGTGACTAAAGCAAACTAATTTAAATGTTTCACTTCTCACATGCCAAAAATGCAGCAAAAACATGCATGTATGGGGTTCAATGCACAAAAAATATGTCTAAAACATGGTAAACTTCATCTAATCACTAGTCCCCGAGCCAACGGCGCGAAGCGCCGTTCCGGGCGTAAGCCCGGGGCGAGGGTTACTAATTTCGTATTAGCGGAGTTCAAAGTCGTTGCTCGTGATAGGTAGTAAAAGTGGTATGTCCTCACTGATCTCAACAATATGGCGGACTATCATGAATGGCTAACACTGATTGGCCGGATTTAAAATTTATTGTTGATTGATTAATCACGAATTCAACTGACAGCAAGCAAATATCTAAATTTGCTTTTTGCTCTACAATATTTTGTATTTTTGCAAAAAGATTTGGCAACTTTCACAACCAACGAAGGGTGGTCATTTATGATCTCAAGAGTATGGCGGAATATCAGGAGTAGCAAACACTTAAGGCATTCAAAAAGGCGAGAACTGAGACGAAAACGACTGCGACAAGACTCTTGAAGAGAGAAAAATTGACTACGGCGTGAAACACAAGGCAAGTTTGTTGATAATGCGTATTTATACTTGTGTTTTAATGCTTTATAAGGGCCGGCGTAGCCGTACTCCTCCAGTCTATTCACTGTTTAAATTCCAGAGTAAGTTTATGTTTTGTATTAAAATGCAAGACTGTCTTCTTATTACTGTATTTCAAAATATTGACGAAGTTTACATGTAAAAGAATATGAGCGAAGATACAAAATTGGCTTGACACGGTTTTATTTCAAACTCAAAGTTTATGTAGATAAAAATTTAGTTTCATAGATATTGCAAAACGTCTAATATATGCAATTATTAGGTCGTATTTTATACCAAATTTAAGCTTACATTAGGCGTAACAACATACCGATGACAAATGTTGTGCCATTTTAAAAAAATGTCAATAAAACAAGGATTAAAAACTCAATATTTTGTCATTTTGAAAAAATATACAGAAAGAATAACAATTGCCGTGTTGCTATGACAACAACCTATTACAGTACTTCATGTAATTCCGAAAATACAGTTGCATGCTCTTAGTTAGTGGCGAGGGGTTGCTGCATGCATGTATTTCTAGTATTTTGTAGAAAATGCAAGCAAACAGTAACTTGGAATAACATTTTTTAAAAACAATAGCATTGTTTTAGTCCCATATAATATGAACTTAACTGTCGCAAACCTCTGGCTCTATGTACATTCATTTTGCTGCGTAATGTAGCGCTATATTATATTGTTGTAAATAGCTGTCTATTTTTTGCCATATATATATATATATTTATATATATATATATATATATATATATATATATATATATATATATATATATATATATATATATATATATATATATATATATATATATATATATATATATATATATATATATATTTATATATATATATATATATATATATATATATATATATATATATATATATATATATATATATATATATATATATATATATTTATATATTTATATATATATATATATATATATATATATATATATATATGTCTATATGCCTCTATATATATATATATATATATATATATATATATATATATATATATATATATATATATATATATATATATATATATATATATATATATATATATGTATATATATGTCTCTATGCCTATTTATATATATATATATATATGTATATATATATATATGTATATATATGTCTCTATGCCTATTTATATATATATATATATATATGTATATATATATATATATATATATATGTATATATATATATATATATATATATATATATATATATATATATATATATATATATATATATATATATATATATATATATATATATATATATATATATATATATATATTGTTTACAGACATTACAAAATGCTTTTGCAATTCTCAGCAATAGGCAAGGACATTTTCCACATGACTCTAAGAGGGCGTACTACGAAAATTTTAACACATTGCCCATTCGTAAATTACAATTTAGATACGTAGCAAATCAGAATCATAGCGTAGAAACAATTTCAGAAATGTATAATTGCATAGCCCTTAAAGGACCGTTGAACAATTCTGCCGTACAGTTTAAGTCAGCGACTTATTTACTCTATGAAAGTACACCTATTTTCTTCTCGGCAGGCGGAGTGAACGCCTCAGCAGGCGTCTTGTTCTAATATTAAACGAGCTCAAGCTCGGTGTCAGCATAAGAACACAGAATGTGAAGAAGTTGTAGGTGAATTTGATGACACAGAACACGAAGAATTTAAACCTGTAAAAAGATGCTGCAAATTATTTGCAAGAGAGAAAAGTCGTATTTTACTGAGTCGGTGAGTTTGTTGCAAAGTTTTTTTTTTAGTTAATGCTAAATTGTTCCATTAATTGTTGGCTGTAGTTGTGAAATTTTAAATTGTGTCGAAGTCATTACAGTAACAATTAACGATTGAGTAATTTCTAAAATAGCTTTTGACATGTATTTATTTAGAATATGAGAAAAAGGAAATTGGACAAATTGGTGTCAGCAGAAACAGAAGATGGGGTAAACTCAGAAGAGCAAGCTGCAACAAGGAAAGCTGATGAAAGTATTTTTAATTAATACAAATTGCTGATAAGGATATGGTGGCTTTGGAAGTGAAGTACCATAAATGTTGTCATGAAAGTACACATTGTTCCTTAGACATAGCATGCAGTCAACTGGAGAGAAAAATGAAAAGCATATCTACAAATACAAAAAGTCATTTGAGCGCTTTTGTGAAAGGTTTCCACAACTCATGTTCCATAAATCAAAGGTGCGATCTAATAGTGACATTGTTTATACAGAGTGCCTAAGTCCAGCAAATGTAGCAGAAAGTTTCATTGACAATAACAGAGAAACCTCTCAGAGTTCACAAGATTCAGATTTGGCTTCTGAAATTTCTAAAAGAATATGGAAACAAGCGTGATTAGAGAGCATCACTCTTTTAGTAGGCATAGACATTAAAGAGTTTCTTGCAAAACCAAACACCCATTTGGTACGAGAACCGGTCACCACTTGCATTAGATATCACTGCTGAAAACATTAAAAAATTGGTATCTCCTGTCTTGTTTAATTTCATCGCATGGTTACTGGGTTTCTCAGATGACTCAGAAGATACTCAGTACATCACATTGGAAGATAAAACAACAGCGATGATTTTTTCTGTGTGCCAAGATGTGATTTAAGTTGCTAAAAATTGGAGAGTGCAGACACCAAAGTACTTACCAATTGCAATTATATCTTTTTTTTGAGTTCCCAAATGACAACAAGATAAAGTTGTGAATAGTTTTACTTAAAAAAGATTTGTTATTTAAAAATTCCCACCGTAATCTCTCTATTTAGCCTTCCCCTCCCCCCCCCTCCCTTTTTGAGTGAAAAAATAAAATAAGCTCCTCTCTCTAATAAGTTCCCCTTTTGAGTGAAAAATTAAATAAGCATCTCTCTCTAATAAACCCACTATAATGTATATATATTACATGTTGTTATGTTATATGTTGTTGTTACCATATATATTTTATGTTCTTATATTGTTGATATAAATTTTATGGTTATATGATATATTTTGTGCAATGATTTCGAGTTATTGCAGTTCAAACAGATATTCACCAACCCTGGTTTTTTGAATGAATAAATGAGCCCTCCTCTAAGTAAAACCACCCCACCTAAAGAAGAAACCCCCCTCAAAAGGTCCTAATATGAATAAGCCCCCTCGGGGACTAAACAGAGAGAATACGCTATTGTATGTAACTTCAATTGGAAACGAAACCCTTGTGGATGAATTTGATGTGTTCAGAGTTATTGTTATATGTTTTTTTCTTCTAATACTTTTTATTTCGAAACTGTTCTCTAAACATTTTTCAAATTTTCTCCGAAAATTTGCTGAAGACCTAGTATATCTATGCTCAAAACCTTCTAAAACCTCACCCAAACTTCTGCAAAAAAATTTGTTGAGCCTTGCTTGCACAGCGGGGGATGAAAACTTCATGAAAGTCAAAATATAAAATTGCTGAATATGTTATATATACCGTATATTACACGAAGTATCCTCGCATTTTCCGAAACAAAAAGGCGTTCACGGATTGCAAAACATGTATATTTACTGAATTTTTAAAGACGATGTTCTCGAAAACTGCAGGTTTGTGAAGGTGCCAACTAGTGAATTCAGACTTTTTATAATTTATCCTAATTTTCTATCATGTTTTCAATTAGTGCCCGAAGGGGGGGGGGGGGGGGGCAACGAAACTGAACGATAATAGACCCCAGAATACGGCCTAATACTTTATTTTAGCTTCTAACCCAGAATGTACTACAGTTCAAGAATTTCCTGAATTATTATATCAATATGAAAGCAAAAAAAAAACCTGTGGCCCACAGCTGGGAGACTATGCGTTATCAGAAGCTTCGCAAGGAGAATATAAGCCTAAGGATATAAATTACATATTTATGTTTTGCTACGTATGACTCACACAGAAATTGTTCAATCGATGTTGCGAACGACATTATGTATGTAAAAAATTTGATGTACGTTAACTATTACATACAAAAGAGTGATATAGAGCTGTATAACAAACGAGTAAATAGAATAATATTAAGTAACACACGCTAAATACTCTATTACCTGACAAATGTCCGGTTAATTATAATTTTAGAAAGCAATATTTTAGTATCCTAACCTTAGCATCCTAATCACTGACTATAATTAAAGACATAATTAGATATTTCCTCTCAGGTATTTATTTTGTAAAGATAATGAAAAGCATATGTTATTATCGAAGAAAATCTGCATAGCCAATGCATAACTTTCGGCAAAGAAAATAAAAACAGAACAGGAATTAAAAACAAAACTACGGTCTTTGTATATTTACTTTCTCACAATTCACACTTACCCCTTTTTTACGATAAAATCTACAACAGACAGTTTAAAAATATTCTTTTGCAACTTCCACACACAGTTTCCAGAGTGAATATTGCTGAAACAAAAAACACTCAGTTGTTTACATAGGCACCCTCCATGCTTAATGTATTAAAATGACAAGTCAATGGTAAAACTGATCGACGTAGCTTATGGCTGACGTGTCTTGTTTGTGTTTGAAGAGTAAAAAATGAAGATGTAAAATTTGTGTATCTTGGCTATACTTCTGTGGGAATGTTTAAAAATAATTTGATAAAAAATGTTTGTTTCATGTATATGTAATGCCGAAACTAGCAGTTAATTGGGCGAATATTAATATATTGAGTTCTCATATTTAGGAAATTACCCTTAATTCCCTAGCGCAAGATTTACTCCAGTCGTGTTTTGCCAGAAGAAAATCGATATTTTTCGGGAAATCGATTTAAAATATACGTCGGTTATGGGAAAATTTATCGAAAGATTATTATTTCAATGGTATTAAAGCAATCTAAGTGAATAACTTTTCCGCGTGTTGAGAACATATATTATGCACGTTACATATTATGCAAATGCTTGCATATGTGGATTGCAATCGACTATATATAAACACACACACACACACACACGTATATATATATATATATATATATATATATATATATATATATATATATATATATATATATACATATATATATATATATATATATATATATATATATATATATATATATATATATATATATATATATATATATATATATATATATATATATATATATATATATATATATATATATATATATATGTATATATAATGGGTGCAATACAGTAGCTTTTTTCCATAGAGAAATTTGATATTCTCTGTAATTTTAAGCAGTTTAAGATGCTTTGAAGACTTATTTGTGATTTGTATTAAACGAAGAACATAATTGTTGTATACTCACGTGATCACATGCGCCTTCTATACTCATGGAAACCGTTTGCATTAATTAAGTCATTGTTTTGAAATATGAAACGTATTTTTGTGATAAGCTTAAAATATAAATTATATATCTTTGTTTTGGAACGTATGACTCAAACAGAAATTGTTCAGTCAATGCTGCAAACGACATTATGTATGTAAAAAAGTTGTGCGTTAACTCTTACATACAAAAGAGTGATATAAAGCTATATAATAAACGAGTAAATGGAATAATAAATAAAACCAGCTAAATACTCTTACTTGAAAAATTTTCGGTTAATTATAATTTTAGAAAGCAATATCTTAGCATCTTAATGTTAGTATATTAATTACTGAGTATTATGAAAAATAATTAAGTAGTCTATTTACGGGCGTATAGGGCACCCCATACGCCAGGAGGCGACAAATTTCCATTTTTCGCACTTTTGAGCGATGGGTTTTAAAATCGTCATTTTAGGCCCCTCAAATCCTGCTGGGTCACTGTATGACCCCTCAAATCCTGCTGGGTCACTGTAGGACCCCTCAAATCCTGCTGGGTCACTGTAGGGCCCCTCAAATTCGGCTGGGTCACTGTATGACCCATCAAATCCTGCTGGGTCACTGTATGACCCCTCAAATCCTGCTGGGTCACTGTATGAGCCCTCAAATCCTGCTGGGTCACCATAAATTCAGAGATGCTGACGTCATCAAAAAATTTCAAGATGGCGTCCGTTGAAAAAATTCCTTAAAAATTTCCTAAGGAATTTTCCGCAATATTTTATTTAACATGAAGTCGTCAAAAAATCGCGAAAATTTTTTTTAAAATGTATTTTTACAAAACAAAAAATTAGGTTTTGTAAAAAATGCCACAAACGTGTTCTTACCACTGAAAAGTTTGTCGGCCCTCGTAATTATATTTGGGAATGTGATAAGTTTTGTCAATGCAATACCCACGTTGTGGTGGGTTACGACGGTCCTAGGGCTATTGCTCAATATAGGCATGGGCGATTAATCGCTCGTGAGGTAAAAAATGATGGTTAAATTTCTAATGCACACACGTTAAAAATTTTTATTCTTTTTCTTCTTTAATGGTAACTATGTCTTTTTCTTCTTTAACGTTTGGCACTTCGTAAGTCTTCTTTGCTTTCCTTTGAATGGCAAATTGGAAGTTTGTTTCTATTCCATCGGGGTTTTTCGACATGTGTAATCCAAATAAGACTCTTCTTCTTTCGCATACGTCTTTGTTAGCCTTGTTCACGTTTTTTGAGGATGCACAACCCATATTTTTTATAAAAAATTGGTGTTTTTGAAACTTGAATAGTTTCAAAAAATAAAATGTCTGACGAAATTAAAAACCGAACTGTTTATATGTTGTGTAGGGAGGGCAAAAAGGAAGATGGGACTGATATTTATACAGGAAGTACGGCACAAAAATTGGAAGAACGGCTTCGAGGGCATAGGAAGGACGCTCAAATACCAAGGAATGTAAATAATTGTTTGTACGTTCGAATGAACGGGGTTGGTTTACAAAACTGGAAAATCATTCCGTTGTTAACGTTTGCATGTAACAAAAATACGATTCGACAGTTCGAGAAACAGTGGGTTGATATAATAGGTGCCGACCTAAATATGAGATCGCCTATTACAGATAGGAAGGAATATAAAGCAGAGTACCATCAAAATAATAGGGATTCTATTTTAAAACGACAGGCAGAATATCGGATGGTTAATAGGGGTATGCTTTTAAAAAAGGATAAAGAATATAGGGAAAATAACGTACAAAATAGGATACATCATTGTAGTGTATGTGACAAGTCGTTTGGTTATAAAAAAGATTTGGATAAGCATTATAAAACTCTAAAACATTCTAACGCATATATGAATTCTATCGACTAACAAATAATGAGTTTACTATTTGGGTATTCATCTGGTTTTGATGACGTACAAGAAGAAGACTTAGACATGAATAATAATAAGATTAATACAAGTCTACCGGATCCATCAACAGGTTCGGAACCTGTAACAAAAAGTTACGCGGACACACATTATTCTGGTGGGGGTCCTGGACCCGTGGGGCCACAGGGTCCCGCTGGGAGTGATGGTCCACGCGGTTTGCGAGGGAGTCCTGGTCCACAGGGTCCCGCGGGAGGCGATGGTCAGCAGGGTCCCGCTGGAAGTGTTGGTCCACGCGGTTTGCGAGGGAGTCCTGGTTGAAAATATATTTCATGTCGTCTTTGCATGCATTGTAAAACGTCACGAGTTTTGAAATATTCATTCTGTACGGTTTTGCAATAGATGTAAGTTGTTGCGTGACGACGATCGTACTTAATCCGATATGTCGACCGGAGAATCCTAATTTCACGAGTTCGCTCGTTCTGTTTTTAACGTCTTTGCTTGATGCACAATCGTCTAGGATAATTAAGCTGTTGGTATTTTTTGCAAAATGTGTAATTTCACGGAGAATATTTTCTACGTTATCATGCGTGACGGGTAATTCGTATACGTCTGGGTCGGTTAAATACTTCCATTGTTGGTACGTTTTGTTATCTTCTAAGGTTGGGCATACGATGAAAATATAGTCGTAATGATTCTTGTATTCTTTTTCGAGCATATCTAACAAGTAATGTGTTTTTCCACACGCGGTCATACCAACGATAATCATGTGCATATTTAGTAATTAGCGGTTCCGTTGAGTTGTGTTCCGCTAATATCAATCGTACCGTCGGCAATAACGAAAACGTGGCAGGACAAGTCTGATGTTGTAACTTCTTTTTCTATTTCCAAAAGTATTCCTGCTTGCGTTCCAATAAGTTTTCGACCGCTACCGCTTACGGTGTCATCGTCCACGGTTCTGAAATCTATAACGCATGCAAACTTGTCGGTATAATATTTCCTGCGTGATATACATTCTGCTCCTAAATATTTTTCGCAGTCATCATTACCGAAGAATCGGACGGCTTCTTTGTACATATTTCGTTTTGCAAGACCACGACTGTAAATATCGTTTGGGTTCCCTTCGACGGTTATGTCGACTTGTGTTAAATTTGGAAACGGGAAATGTTCGCTATCTCGTGCACCTTTTTCCGTGAATAACAACACTACGGCTTTCATGCTTTTTCTCGGGATATTAATGTTGATGACTTCGCGCGTATTTCCTTTTGCCCACGGTAACGTTTTCAAGAGCGTTGAATAATTGTACGGGAACGATCGTCCGGTATTGTACGTTCCTCTAACGCTGTTTGCAAGTCCTTCGCTTTTAATCACGTCGTATTCTAATTGCAAATCTGTAAGTTTATACGTTCCTGTTCCTTCGTTCGTATGAGCTTTCATAATTTTTCCCGATATTGGCAACGTGATGTCGTAGATGAAATCGCACATACCGTACGGTGCATACGGACCGTTACCGCATAAAATTTTCCCGAGTGGTATTTTCATACGATCGCACATGCTTGCAATCGCTGTGTCTAATGCACCGTCTGATTTTGCTGATTTGTCAGCGCTGTCATCTTTAGAAATAAGTTTTCGAACATATTCAGCGGCAATTCCAAAATCTATCCGATTTGTACGATCGGGCCGCCATAAGTCTTTGTAAACTTCCAATATGCTTTCGCCCGTATTCTGGTAAACTTCGACCCCTTGTACTTTAATACTAAGACGGTCGACAAGCAATCTACCTAAATTGTTTAAAAACCAACTTTTCGTGTTGCTGTTATTAAATTTAAACGATAATGCTAACGTATCCGGGACGATACATTCGTTTGCATTCAATGCAGGAATACTTACCGAGTAAATATCTTCGGGGGTTGCTTCTGTTTTCAATAACGACGCTTCAATGGAACATCTTTTTCCACGTAAATCTTTTTCGAGTGTTGATGTTTTCTTATAACCTGCAGTTAATTGTTCGCCTCTATTCATTTATTTAGTAACTTTTTTTTATTGTATTTTTCGTACAAAATATAAGCAATACCGACAGCAAGCAACCATAAATTTTTTGCTAAAAATCCAACGGCATTTGCACTTAACGTTAAAAGTTTAGCGGCTAAATTTAAAAGACCACCAATAATCGGTGCTACTTTTTCACCTACTTTTACTAATGCCTTCGCAAATTTACTTGTGGTTTGTGCCCCTTTTTTGATCGCGGTTCGTGCACCCATCATGATGGTGGTTATAATACCCGCAACCGATATAGCAACGACAGAAATACCTCCGAGGTTTTTTTTAGCCCATTGTTTAAATCGTTCGAAACGCGTTAGATCGTTTTGTTGGGCTTCTTCTTCGATCATGGATTGAACGGTTTCACTTTCAGGTCGTTCGTTCCGTCGTAATCGAATTTCGTCAGCTTTTAATACGCACGTTTCAGCCATTGCCTTGTATAAATTCTTCTCTAATAGTTTCGGCTCATTTTTGGCAAGATCACGAAATTTATTTTCTTGTGTTTTTAAAGCCCCGTTGTCTAAATTATGATCGGCTATTTCTATAATACCGACGAATTCGCGTATTGTTTGATCACTGATCGTCGCGGTGTTGGCTTTGGTTTCTATTTCTGTAACCTGTTCGTCGATATAATGTTCTAAATTTTCAATACTGTTTCGTAAAATAGATTGTTCGAGGTCCGTATTTACGGGTACGTCCGGTAACGTTTCTTCAATCAACGCTGCAGGTGTTTTTTGATGCTCCAATTCAGCTTTTTCAACAAATTCTTTAAATTCGGTAACTTTTGCTAATTTTTTTACATCTTCCGTGTACACGAGTTTTTTTCCTTTTTGAACAATAATTTTAACCCCGTCAAATTCTGCACCATTTACCTTTCCTTTGCTGTTTACAGTAATTTTTAGTTTTTCAAAAATAGTTTTTGCAAATGGACCATCACCTTTGTTAAGAAAGATACCTAATTCCCTAAGAAGATTTTTTTTATCTTCCGTGTACCCACGGTTCCTAACGCCTTGTATTTTCCCTAATTCACGATCGGCTTGTTTTTCTTCTTCCAAACCTTGACATATTTCTGGATTGAACTCAATAATACTTTTGTCACGCCAATCCATATTTGTTTCTTCTTCTTCCCCTTCTTCAGGTTCTACGGGTTGGTCTTCACCGAATGTATCTAATTCAATACCTTCGTCCATTTTTTATTTTAAAATAAAATAATGGACAAACTTATGTTATCGCTCGATACGAGGAAAACCGACGTTTTCCTTCAACGGTGCATCACGACAAAATACGGGGAAAAAATAAACGTGAAAAACATTAGCGTGTTATGGAAGTATAAGAACATTGTAACAAACGGCAACGATCTTATCAAATTTATAACGGTTCCCGACCATCCTGCAACGGGTGTTGCCTTCGAAGAAGGATACTGGACGTTTAATATGATTACTGATCATTTAGCCGAGTCCGGTATTACGTTAGAACGGCACAAACACGATAATAGGTGCAGTATTACGTCCTCAAAAAAATTAAACCTTTTGGTCCGTTGCTTGGGTTCCCAGAAAACGCAATTATTCCTAAAAATACTAAATCGAAGTCGTATTTTCCCGTCGATATTAACCGCGGATTACGGTACGTAACGATCTGGTGTAATTGTGTCAATACCGATAGGAATTTCGATACAAACGGTAACTTGAGTCGAGTTTTTGCACGTATTCCCATCACGGCCGAACAAAGTTTAAATGAATCCGTAACAACGTACGATAATATTCACACGTCGGTTTCTGTTTTAAACGGCGATCATAGCACGTTCCAATTCGACGTGGGCACGAATATCGGCCACAGTGTTGGATTAACTGTCATGTTCGAATTATATATCGAATAAAAAAATGATCAACGAACAGGAATTAAGGGACATCTACTACGATCCTTCTAAAGGTTATCAATCTGCTGAAAAATTATACCAAAAAGCAAAAGCCGACGGGGTAAAAGTTAGTAGACGACTTGTTAAAGAATGGTTGAAAACGCAAGATACCTATACGAGATTCAAACCTGTTATTTGGAAACATAAATTCATGAAAACGTTTGTAAAAGGTCTTGCCGATCAAATACAAATGGATCTCGTTGATATTGGAAAATACGCCAGTAAAAACAAAGGGTACCGTTGGATATTAACATCTATAGAAATTCTTAGCCGATATGCTTTTACGGTCCCCGTCTACAGGAAAGATACAAAAAACATGACGAAAGCCGTCGACCAACTATTAGATACCTTTAAAACAAGGTTTGGAAAATACCCTAACGTTGCTCAGTTTGACGAAGGAAAATAATTTTATAACGTTGGTGTTAGGGAATTACTGAAAAGTCATAACGTTCATTACTTTTCTACACAATCCGATAAGAAAGCGGCTATCGTCGAAAGGTTTAATCGGACATTGAAAACAAAGATGGAAAAATATTTTTACAGTAAAGGTACGCGTAATTGGATCGACGTTTTAGACGACCTTACAAAAAATTATAACAATACCAGACATAGCAGTTTTCATATGAAACCAAAAGACGTAAACAAAACGAATGAAAATATGGTATGGGTCACGTTATACGGACATGTTTTGGAAGGTTTACAACCACCTAAATTCAAGGTCGGGGATACGGTTAGGGTTAGTAAATACAAAAGTATTTTTGCAAAAGTGTACGAAGCTAATTTTACCGAAGAAATTTTTAAAGTGTCCAAAGTACTTCGAGGAGATCCTACCTTTTACGAAATAGAAGATCACGAAGGTGAACCGATTATCGGGAAATTTTACGAACAAGAGTTATCCTTCATCAACAAAAAAGACGATACGTACAAGATAGAAAAAATACTTCGGAAAAAGAACGGGATGGCGTTAGTTAAATGGTTAGGGTACGATAGTCAGTCGTGGATTCCGGTTAAAGATATTAAGGATATTCAATAAAAAATGTCGGAAGAAGATTTTAAAAAATACGAAACGTCGTATAGACAATATTACGGGTCGAATTATAACAAAGCGTTACGAAATTTAAAAAATACAAAAAAACGTATGGAACGTCAATTCGTTCAACAATACCCGAACGCTCATTTGGATAGACTCAAGTTTAACGTCATCTTATCAAAAACCGGCGACGTTACCGGAACGAGCGTATCGTTTAAAGTCCGCGATGGACAATTTTTAGACATTACGACCGATGATTTTAAAAAATTTTATTCGGGCGAATTACATTGGTTACCGAGAATATGGGATACGAGCGGGACGGTGCAACCGTTTGCCTTATCGTCGTCGTCGTTACCATATAATTATAGGAAATTCACCATTTACGTCAATGCAAATTCTGGATTCACGAGTAATTTCGACGCGTTGTCTACATCATGGAAAGGAACTAACAACGATATTACAAAGGCTGCCGTAGACAAAGATGACCCGTATTTTGCATCGTTATTAGCGGCTTATATTATTTCTCACGTGGGTGGAATGAGTAGGAAACATTTAACAGGTGATAATAACGTTGTTACAAGTATTGCACGGTATTGCATCTATTACCATATGAAACGGTTTACGGGAACGCCAGAAAAAATGTTGCCGTACATTACGCACGACATTAAAAGAGGTATTCAACAAAATATTCCACACAAACGTATATGGGTTCATAAATTTGAACGAACGCGTGCCGAAATAAATTATTGGTATTCGCGTCATTCGAACAAAAATAATATTAGGAATTATAGGTATAGGATGTCAGCTAATAATACCGGCGTTCTTGGAATAGAATACGAAGAAGTTTCAAAAGTCGTCAACGATAGCGATAACGGTTGGGTGAAATTCATTAAAGATGATAGCGACGGTCTTACAAAAACAGGGCAAATCTTAGTACAATCGGCTATCGAATCGTTCGTGTATTGCGAGTTAGGGGCACAAGCACAAACGCGTTGGCCTAGTGTTGGACAAGGTGCAAAATCTTTACAAACGCAACAAATATTTCATCGGCTCGTTAAAGATACGGTTGCCCAAGATAATCCTGCAAAAGCCATTTCGGATATGCGAAAAGCTATTCAAGATACAAACGTCGTTTTAAACATGGCTATCACACCAGGTATTATTTTAATCCCATCCAACATGATGGGATTAAAGGGTACAACAACGTTTTAACCATCGCTACGAATGCGATGAAATTTGGCGTAAATACAAAAGTGAATTACGTTGCCCCTAAGGTGACGAAAAAACCGCCTATATCACCAACTACAACAACAACTATAACGACAAAACCACAAACATCAATGCCTACGGTAAAACCAAACTCTGGGAATCATCTTCCTTACCTTTTAGGTAGCACAATTGGAATAGGGTTTTTAGTCACGAAATTTGTTTTGTAATTTCATAACCTATATAGGTTATAGAACTCATTTAAAACAACAGTTTGGTTGCTAAAACTCCTGCTACCGATCCCGTAATGCCAACGATGACGTTCGTATACGTTTTCATCTCGTCGGACGGTTCGTAATAATCGTTTATCGTAGGTTCCGGTCCAATATCTTCATCCATCGCCGTGCGTAACTTGTGCAACGCATCGTTTGTAGCATCTAAATCTTTGTCTAATTGTTGATGTAATAATGCGACTTTGTTCTTTTTTTCGACGGATTTTTTGTACCATTCGTCTTGCGCTGCTTTTAATTGTTCCATGGCTAAATTATGACGTTTCATTTCATCTTTGTAACCTTTCTTGTCTAATTTGTGAAAAACGTAACCGGCACCTGCAAAGGCAACGACATTAAATAACCCGCCTGCTACGACGCTTGCCATTATTTTATCTATTGACCTTTCTTAAACGGTTCAGATGGTAACCAATCTTTTTTCTGGATAACTTTTACAAGCAACGACCCGCCACCGACTGCAACCGCCATCTTTACCAAATTTTGCATCGTTCGTGTGACACCAAGGTTTTCTTTTAGAATTTTACTGCTTGCCAACGATACTCCAGCGGCACCCACCGTGATTAATCCAGCATTGTAGAGCCCATTTAACACTTCTTTTGTTAAAGACATTACTTATCTATTTACAAGTCGTCAAAATTACTTTTTTTTTCTTGGGGTTGTTCTACTTTTTCTTGTTCTTGTTGTTGTTGCGGCTCTTCTTTTTAACAAAAAAAATTATAAACCCCGTACTCAAGACCGACTACACCGAGCACACCTACGGATACATATAGGAGGTTTGAGTTTTCAATACATTCTGATTCGGCTTTTTTACGTTCTGCCGCTTTCCGTGCTTTGGCCTCTTTGGAAATCGCTGCTAAACGTTTCCCGGCCGCTACTCGGCCAGGATTTTTTACTTTTTCAACCATGGTAATTTTATGTTCTTCTGACATTATTTATTTAAAGAACTTTATAAAGTTCTTTACAAGGTTCTTGACAAAGTACCTCGTATTTTTTTCCCCTATATAATAAAATGTGGTTTAAAAAGTCATTCATACCATTATCAGCAGCCTTGGTTTTGGCACTAAACTCCGATATTAATAACCTAGCGAATTACATAGCGGCGGGTCTATTTTTTACAATGGGTATGTGGGAACGGATGGACGAAAAAGCCGAAGACAACAGAATAAGAGTGGACGAAATCATAGACGAATGGGAGTATGAAAAACACAAAAGGCAACAGAAGAATGAAGAAGATTAAAAATTCTAAACAAATTTTTGTTTAAAATTAACGTGTAAGCAACGGTGGTACCGTTTTTAATTTATCTACAGCCGTCATTTTCGACCATTTTCTATTCAAGTCACGAATGTACGGTTTGACGATTGTACGTATGATATACCCTTCGACGTGCCGCCCTGTGTTATCTAATTCGTTGGCAAGAAATGTAAGCTTGCGTTGTTTTTTATGCTCGATAGCTTTATGGTTTTTCCAAATGACAGGTAAAATTTCGTATCGGATTTGTTTGTAAACCCCACGACGATGTTCGGGTTCTTTGAAAAAAGATGTTTTTAAAAATTCGTGAATGATATTCCCGAGCATATTTGTTGGATTTAATTCGCATAAGTTAAATACTAAATATAAGACAGCTTCTTTAAAGTGTTTAGATTCCCTATAATCTCTACCGAGGTCAACCCACAAAAAATTATTACTAAATTCCCTATAGACATTTTTAAATAAATCCGCACGATGTCTCGCAATTACCATTTTTTATTCCCCAAAGAATAAAAAAAAAATAAGCCCCCGTCAATTTTTTTATTTTTTTAAAATCCGTACGGTAGCGTGTCGAAATCATGTTGTACAACGCGTTTATCGTACCCTAACGAAAACGTTTTTGTTTGATATTGGTTCACGATCGTCTTTGTTTTGGCATCACGCGTAATTGCATTTTTCTTGGCAATAACAACCGTTTTACTTGGGTCGTGCATAATTTCATCCATAACGTTTCCATTAAGTTTTAGACCGTTGATATAATTTAACGTAAACCCCTTCACCTTACACTTTATATCCCCTTCGCTTGTTTCGTCCGAATACGATTTTGGACCCGTACCAACCCATTTTACGATATGATTACCTTTGAGTTCGTCCGTTAATTCACCTAAACTATCCCCTGTCGGTACCGTATTCCCACCAGACCGTTCAACAAACCAACACGAATCCGTATCGTACCCTAATACTTGATCACCGAGCTTGTCTAATACACCGTATAACATTTCACGAGCATGCGAAGTCGTAAATGCTGCTACGAAAATATTTGTATTGTTGTAATTGTCAACGAATTGGTTTTTAAGATTGTATTGCATTTGGACCATATCTTTCGTAAGAAACTGCCATACTTCGTAAATTTCGATAATCCTGTACCCTTTTCCCAAAGCAAGCGCTATTTCATTCGTGCACCACGTTCCTGTAAACGCACGTTCGTCTGAAGAATGTTCACATTTTGTTTGCTGTTGTATTGCCGCGCACGTCCGACATAACGAAAATAATAACTTCTCTGATTGTCCACATTTAGTTCTTGCAGGAAGCACCGGGTGGTATAATCCACGCGGTGGTTCTATTTCAGCTTGTACGAATCCAAACCATTTTGGATCATATTGTTTCGGGTTATAAATTTTTGTTGGATGATCAACAGGATACGTTTTGAAAAAATTCACCGTCGGATACAAACTAACGAAATCAACGTAACGTCCTTTTTCACCTGGTTTAAAATCATACGTTAATTTTGTAACGTTCGTACGACCCCCGAAAAATGCATCACGCGGGTTTAATGGCATCACGATATCGACGTTATTCGCCTTACAATATTTTTTAAACGCAGTATCTTTTTGTATGTCGCATTCGTACACTTCGACTAAGTTATATCCTAGACTAGTAGTTTTTTCATTCTTAACTGCAGTGGTCCGTTGTAATTCGGTCATATCCCGTTGGTTCATTGGATTAATTTTGTCAGATGTGTGACATTTTGGACACCCGTGCCAAAAACATCTTGGGAATTCATACACCGTGTTCGTATCTTTACAAAACCCATCTACTTTACCAACACTCGGTATAAAATGTTCGCCACCGTTCATTGCGTGTTGAATGTACACGTTATCTACGTTAGACCTCCAATGCAACCATTGCATAGAAATTTTACTAAGCGTTTCATTTTTAACACTGTCTTTAATAACACCGATCGTATATTTTGGCATGTATTTTGACCTATAGATGGCCATACAGACCGATGCAATGGTAATGTATTGCAACGGGTCAATATTACCAATTTTAAGGAAATTGTCACGAAACGTTATTGCACTACGTCTTAAAATATCTACGTCCGAACGACAATAAGCGACTAATTCGTTTTTAAAGTTAAACACATACTTTTCAGCAACACGTTCGTCGTACCATTTTAAAAATTTACTACGTTTCCCCGGGTTCATATGGACAGGGTCGTAATAATGTTGTGCCGGTATGGACCCAACGTAATTTTGGTTTGCCGGAATATGAAACAAATGAGGAAAATAATCTTTTTGCAATTCTGTTAAACCAAACGTCTTAGGGAACGTTTCTAATGCACCATTTACAAAATTAATACTATCAATGAACCGTATATCATATTTTTCTATAGCCATGAACATGATTTTCGTCCCGTTGTAGATACAAAAGGGTTTTATAGCATTATCAATACAAAACTTCAAAATGAACTGTGCATCAAACGATTTTGCATTGTGGGCAATGAACGTATAACCTGCGTGCTCGCCATTAAACACGAATTTACAAAAGTCGTTAATCGTATCAAATGTAAATTCGTTCCCATCAAAATCCTGTGCATTTTCGTAATTCACAATGTGCGTACCCGTATCCTGTTGTGTTTCGAAATCATAAAACATATAATTGGTTGTACGCGTCTTACAACACAAACACCAGTCTTTTTTCTTACCCGTACATTGTGTTTTCCCGCGCGTGCACGCACCACCTTTGGTTTCTACGGCTAACATGTAACATTTATGTGTTTTTAGGTCGCTGTATTTTCGACAATTACTACACGTATTATAACCGCACACATGCCGTTTGAGGTCAGGAACGGTCCGATGACATACCAAACATTTCTTCACAAGTTCACAAACGACGTCGCGTTCCCCACCTTTAGAACGATTCCTTAAATGTTCGTCATAACATTTTTGTCCAAAAAATATCCGGTTACATTACTTACAAATGATAATATCACCAACGTGCTTTTCTGCTTTAAAACAAGCTAGGCATTTGTCCGGGCACTTATGTTTGTCGCGACGTGTATAACCCTTTTTACACGTGTGGCAATAGTAGTCTTTTGATAGAAATGCCGGCATAGACGTTATAACGTCGTAGTGATTCTTGTTTTTGTGTATGTAAATTATGTTAGGTGAGTCTGGATTTGCCGTATGTATAATTTCGTTAAAATAATCCGTATCGACCAGGGTTCATTTTATATGCATGATATGACAATTCCAGTAACTATTGGAATTATCAAACGTTGTAACCAGTAATTTTATTGGGATACAACGTTCGGATCGGTTGATTGAGTACAAAATACATTAATTGCTTGATGCTTCCACTGATCATGGTTTACTTTAATCACATTTTTATAAAGCCGGCCTCGGTATAAATACATTAAATTATACTGTCAGATTATTGCCAGGTTGAATTATTAAATGGTTGTATTATGTTCTCTACACGAAGAAAATTCATTGTTCAGACTGCTTCAATAACATTGAAATATTATATATATTCCCTGGATACGCTTCCCAACACCGACATAATTATCATAAATTGATTTTCACACAAATCTTGATTTCCTCCCAAGGGAGGGGGGGGGGGGCACACAAATCTCTGGCGACCATAATGTGAAAAAAAATTTCGGAACTGTATTTTTTATAACTATATTTATTCACGAACATGTAAAATTTTTGCCTTTTATAAATTAAAGTAATAAATCGTTCTCAAAGAGATAATCTCATGCATTAATTTTTTTTGTTCACACAGTAACTGCCGCTTTGACTATGGCTTAGGGTTTTCTTGAATTTAGAATTCACACATGCACTTTAATTCTCTTGAAATCAATTATAACTCAGTTTGTTTCGAACGAAGTCTCCCAGATATTAGAACACAGTATGCTGATATTCATGCACTCCCTCTCTCCCCAATTACAGGTGCAATTCTAGGCATCAATTACATGTAGAACAGATATTGTTTTATCAAATTATCTTCAAATATTTGCACAGAAATATTGCCAAAGTACACAAAATTTACATATGTATAGTTTTTTTTCTTCAAAAAGCAAACATACCACGTCGTCCGTCGACCAAATTTTGTTACATTAAACATAACCAAGAGGGTGCCTATTTAAACATCTAGCACACCTGTCAACAATGTACACCTTGGAATGTCCATGTGGCAGAAACAGATCAAGATTTCCAAATTGTTTGTTGAATATTTTGTCTTACCAAGAGGCATTTGAAAGGGGTAAGTGGGAGAAAAATAGACATGTAGTTCTACTTTTAAATCATGTTCTGTTTTTAATTTTAATTAACGTAAGTTATTTTCTTCAATATGACACTCAATGAGTACACGTTCACCTTTACAAAAGAGAATGCGTATCTTAAAGATAATTTCTTATGTTTCATAATGCTTTCGACTATCATATTTAACCGAAATTTTCTCAGGTAATACAATATTCAGCTATGTTCTTTTATTCTTATGATTTCGTTGGTAGTTTGTTGTATAGCTTTATTATAACGCGTTTTTTAAGAGTTTAAGTACATCAATTTTGTCGTCGATACCAACCTCGATCGAAGAATTTCCGTATCACTGTATAATCTGAATAGAGCTGTATATAGAGATATCATGAATGAAATCGGAGAATACTATTGTATATCAATTTTAAATTGGGCGCATGCGTAGTTTTCGGATAACGCCTAAGCTTTTTTGCTTTCACATGCATAATTATAATTTCATAAACTAACTTCGCTTTATTGCCATTTACCACGAAATTGTCAACGAAAGTTGGCAATAGTGTTGAATAGTTTTGGGACCTTTAATATCTTAGCTTATTGCATGGTTCTTGATGTAAAAACGATTGATGTGTCGATGATCAATGCCTAGATTTGCTCAAAATCTTAGTGTTATCACAGAATGGATGAGTTAGTGAACATTTAACGTTATTTCTATCATCAAGAGTTATTTGTGGAATGTTTTGTGTCTTGCAAGAAGTGTTCTTTTAGTTCTTGGGTTCTTTAAATAGTTTTTATGTATTAATTAGTTGCGACTGGGTGAATACTACATAATTATAGAATAAATTTTGGTACCTGTTCAATATCTCCGCACCAAGCTTGTATCATATAGAAGCGTTTATTCGGTTTCTCAAAAACAGTACTACATTGGAATTGAGAATCCCGTTCTCTGTATGCACAATAGAAATAGCTCACTATTCACTGTAGTTGACGATACTGTTACAATATTGCCGAAATGAGTGGTTAGCCAATCTTTTAGACATTTTCAAGGCAACTTAAGTAAAGAGATGCTAAATGATTTTCCCCATGTTGGGATCAAAGACCAGAGCTTTGTTCGTCTTAATATCGCTTCTTTAGCTTCAATTTGCTTTTTATGAGATTTGCTTTTATGATTTTTAGGGTTCTTCTATTTTTGTCCCGTGATAATGATGTATTTTTAAAAGTTTGTAAGCCCCTCCGCCAATTTGGGATATAGTTATCCATTATTGAACAAAGTCGAGCAAAAGGTCGTGATTTGTCGTTGGCGAAAAAACCAATTATTTGTCGAAGAACTATCTGCGAGTCACCGACAGCGATATTTTGCGAGAGCCTAGTACAATAATTGTTTACTTTTCTCTTACAATGTTTCTTATAAGTCTTTATAACCAGATAGGAACAGCAAGCTTTTTGCACAAATCTTTTGAATGTGCAGCAAGCGCGCAGCCATTGTTTACCAAATTGAAAGCAATGCGCATGCTCAAAGTGTTTGGCAGCTAGAATTACAGTTCAAGAGCTGTGTGTCGTCGTGTAATCAGTCGAAATTCTTGTGAATCAGGAAAAACTCAGCCCTTAAAAAAATTCAATAATATATACAGGGTGTGTCAAAAAAAAGGTAATCAAACTTTGCAGTGCTCTAGCGCGGTCATCATACAATCTACAGAAATATTCTTTCGCAGGCGGAAAGACCAGGCTTTTAGCTTTCGATTGTCATCATTTTTGTGAAATTTGAAGAAAGATTGGGCAAATACGAATCAAATGAAAATAGCCGGTCGAAATCGCACATTTTCACCTCTGAGCATTACTGTGGCAGCGAATAAGTAAAAAAAATTTCATTAATCATTTATCTGTCACGAGAAACAATTAACATCACTAATAAAATGCCAGAAGTTTACTACCTAAGCTAAAATTGGTCAATTAATTTTGTAATTTAATTCCCTAATGGGTCTAAATTTCAACAGATTTTCAATAAACTCCCAACGGTGAAAATATGCGATTTCGACCGGCTATTTTCATTTGATTCGTATTTGCCGAATCTGTCTTCAAATTTTACAAAAATGATGACAATCGAAAGCTAAAAACCTGGTCTTTCCGCCTGCGAAAGAATAATTTCTGTAGATTGTATAATGAACGCGCTAAAGCACTGCAAAGTTCGATTACCATTTTTTTGATACACCCTGTATAATTAAGGTACACTAATATACTACATTATTATTTACACAGATATACGCCATGCGTACTTGTTCTACCTCTTCGTTCTGCATAGTATATACAGTCTGGTGTGTGTGTGTGTACCTACTGTAACATTTCTTTAGCAAACCTCAGAAAAACTAATTCATTTCAGCAATTATTAGGATCGTCAGAACGCATGAGGTATATGATTTAAAACCGTTTCATCCTTAAGAGACGGATTGTTCTCGACAAGTCAACGGTCTGCCATACGGCAAATGCGTGAATAATTTTCTTTGGGATATTGAGACTATTTCCTATTGCGGAATGTTAACAGTATGGTTGTTAATTTCGAGAGAATCGCAGCGTTTACAAATTTTAATACATGATCTTCAAAACTCAATTTTGTTGCAATTACACACCGAAGTTACAATAACGCGCTTGCAATCTATTGCACCACCTGGTCGAATTTATAAACCAAACTCGCAGAGCTTAGCTGTGGCATCAGTTTATCATTCACTTAGCACTTCATCGGAATTCTAGCCTTTTTTAAAGGAGGAAAACATGCAACTTAATTCATATATTGAGATATTTAAATTGTGACATGCATGCATAATTCTTACCCACCGGAAAATTTAAACAAACCATCTAAACTTATGAGTGAGGCCCAACACGAATAGATAGTTGATCTAGTACTCTAAATGGTGATTATGATGTAAGTAAAACCGAAAAAAAATCAAGTTCGACACATGAAAAGAATCTTTGGCGAAGCCATCCTGACAATTTGGTCATGATATGAAAATTGTAGTCATTATCATTATTCATTTCTTTAGAAATTAATTCCTTATACGTTCTATAAACACGGAACCACTGGCTCATTAGTTTAAAATAATCTTTTTTACATCACGATCGCCAGGGATTTATCCACCAGTGTTTTACCGGGAGGAAGATTTGTCGGTAAATCGATTTTAATTAAAGTGTCAAGCAGTTTGTGAAGAAAATAATATTATTTAATATTCTTCATAGACAGAACGTAATGCACGTTAATTGCACGATTAGCAAGCATGGATTGGGAATCAAAAATGACGACTGAAAATCAGAGGGATGTGTGCTGGAAACTATCACAAATACACTGACACTAATGCGACAGTGAGCATACAAAACATTACAGAGCACTTAAGACACTGCCCCCCCCCCCCCCCCTCCCCTACTCGTATCATTACTTGTCACGTACTTGTGGGATAACAGGCTGAGATAAAAATGATATGTTCCTTAAAATCTTTTTTGTTCCATGATATTGCTCTTTTCCCACTGTTAAACCAATGATGGCGTCAGACAGGATCTGTAGTGAAAAACAAATAAAGTGACGAAAATATGTCATGATACAAGGCCAGTAACAGAAAGGTATCTCAGAGAAGAATGAGAACGAAATTAAGTAAAATATTCTAATTATTCTAAGTTAACATTGCAAATAATTATTTGCTTCCAGTGCAATTTAATCTAATTCTAGTGCAATTTCTGCCAAAAAATTCCATTTTAAATGGTGCATAAATTAATTCTTCAAAACGTGAGATTTAGTTTACATAATTCACGAACGTATTCACGGACCTTAATAATTCCAATTTCATTTGCAAAATTACTTTTAATCAGCTTATTCTCCACATGCATAAAAGAGAAGGAGAAAGTTACAGCGGTAGACCGGCTGAACGTTAACGCATTTGTACGGTGGCCGACAAGAGCAACACAAATATTTAGAAGAAACACAAGAATAAAGGTCGATTTTGGGATTTTTACATCATCTGAAAATTTCATCTTTTCTGATCATTTTGATACCAACCTTGTTGCGAAATTCGAACTAGAAGTGTGTGAATTTTTAGTTTAAAGTTGGGCTATAAAAAATTTAGTTGATGAAATTCCTGGCGCGGCCAAAAGGTCGTGATGACGTATGCAGTGTGACACAGCGCACTCTTCTTATATGTAAATACTATAAACAATTTAGCTTCAACTGCGTTAAATTTGGATTTTTTGATGAATTGAACAAAATCCAAATAAATTGATACGATACATTGGTTAACTAGATGCGATAGCATCACCACAAAATGATTTATCGCTTAGGAGCCGCCGAAATCCATAATAAATGCTGTGTAGTACTACTAGCAATGTAGTTCTTGCTTATATATAGATTAGCTTAAATTCATTAACCAAAATGACGATATTTAAACGTCATTATTTGGGAATACTAATAGTGACATATTGTAAATATTTTCGTGGTATATACCCCTTTTTATACACATGATTTTTGTCGCTTCAAATGCAAGTCAGACAAAGTAATGACATGTTGACTGAATTGTATTTGACACTACTATATAGTTCGACGCATAAAAAGGGCTTTAGGCTTAGCATATATACAGTCCGAATATTAATCTCTTAATCGAAGTAAACAAAAAACGAAATTGAGTATACCTATAAACGCAAAATATTACAAAGTCACAAACCTAGAGCTAGGACTACAAGCACCTCAATTCGCACGTCATATTTTAATCACAGAAAGTTCCATGCTTGTTCACGCTCGGGTATATCATGTTTTCGTTCACTTGAGGTTGCCGAAATATGTCGTATCCATATCCTGTTTGCGCGCAATTTATTCATTTTACTTTCTAGTCACTTGATGTTGTGGCTACTGCGACAACATAAGACCATCCTAAGCAGGAACTGAATTCCTTTCTCGCCTTATCTGTCACGAAACTGCGTTTCATCCATCTTGAGTCCTGCTTGTTGGCTTGCGATACTTCTTTCCAGACTTATCAGACAAGAGAGCCCCTGCAGTTTCTAACACCGTTCGATGCGTTATGATATTATAGTCCCAGTGCTGTGTAATACACTCGGCGTCCTTTCCATCGTTTGTGAATTTGGCCATACATTGGAGAATCTCTTTACAACATCGGTATTCCCTCGCGTCGTCCAACAAAGCATCACTACAATGCCCACATGTGCACCTAAAATCAACTCACAATATCAAACAAAATACGCTAATAAATAATGCGACAAATGCTTTACCATTAGATGCCTTGTTAAGCTTACTTACCATGAACTAACAGCTATGATTTTCTTAAATCTTGCCTCTAGAGTCTCTCGCAGAATACCGTCTTCGTCTGTTTCGTCCTCCTCTTAATCGCTCTCAGCAACTGCCTCGAACTGATAGAGCTGTACAACCGACGATTGCTCAACAACGTCCTCGTTATCTGTTGACTGTTCTGTGCCTGTCTGTGATTCAAAGCTTTCGCTATCAGACATTTTTCGGGGTTTTAACAAGAAATATACAAGCTACAGTCCTTCGATCAGTGATATTTTGTAGTTTTTATTAAAGTAAACACTGCGCTGTGTCACACTGCATACGTCACAAGCCTGGAATTTTCGTTCCCAGTCTTTCATCAGGTCAAGACTCAAAATAGCTGTATTTGGCGCACATTTTAGTTCATTTTCAATACTTTTAGAGCGCTTTTCTTCACTAATAATATAATTTCCTAATCAAGGAAGACCACTTCTTTCCAAATTTCGAAATTTTATTTTTTTCATTTTTCGTTGCATATACACTTTAAGCGAACACAATTATTTAAGCGAACACATTTATTTAAGCGAACACATTTTTATTAGGCGCTTCAAGTCCTCAAAATTTTTGTTGGCACCCAACCCCCGGTTCTGTGTTCACAACAGTATGTGATTATAAAAAAAACATGGCGGAAGTTGGGTTGCCAAGATTCAGCAGAGAATGTTATAATTGTGGTTTGATTTTGAGGTTAAACTATAATCACTGCCCGGAACGTGGGACTGAAGCAGACGAAAATAATGAGCACCCAGACTACGACAAAAGGGCGGTTATAGCCCAGTAATTCAAAAAGAGCATTGAATATTCAGCAATAGTCGAGATGCTGGAAAAGGAACACAGTGTTAAAATGGGGTTAGGATAAAACGCGGATACGGATGCGGAACGGAGCGAATTGACGGAACGGATATGAGAATAAAACGCGGAGCGGGTATGAGGATAAAACACGAAGCGGATATGAGGATAAAACGCGGAGCGGATATGAGGATAAAACGCGGATGGGTTGTTTTTTGTGCGAATTAAAGCTTAAATCTTTTTTGAAAACATGTTATGGTACTTGATAAAACAGAATTCGCTACCATGTTTTATCTGATTTAAATTGGTAGGGAAACTACGTAGACCTGCTATCTATATTTAGATTATTCTGTCTTTAAAAAGTGAAAACATTTCCTTACAAATTAGATGTGCGGTTTCGAAAGATGATACAAATTAAAATAATGCATTCTTAACGGAAATATCGTGAGTATAAAATACACAAATATATAATCGTATGTATCGGACGTATGATAATGGACGGAAACCAACGAGTGAACAGGTAAAGTATAGTGGAACCCGTTTACTAGGGTCACCAACGAGCTGAAATAATGTGACCTTATTAACAGAATAATATAAAGTTTCAATTATGACGTAAAAGCCATGTTGAAAAATATTTCAAAAGTACAACAACAACACCATACCACAATACCAATTACTATTACTAGATAAAGTCGTGAAAAGTTTTAAGTTATGCTAACGAAACAAAATCAGGATTTGGCTGCAAAAAACCTTGATTTTTTCATTTGCTTTATGCATTTAACTGAAACCTACAAGTTTTAGATGACTTTTATCAATACAGTCAATAAAATGCATTGTGTTTCAACGGGACAAAAAAATGACCATATTATCGAGGTGGCCATAAGGAGGGTTTCACTGTAATTGTACCGGATGCAGCTGCATCCGTGAGACATCAAATATACCACCGCAACTAATGAAAGGAAGAGCAACACCCCAGGGATAGAGACAATGTAAAAGGAAATAAAGCAAGTTGGAACTAGACTACGTTGTGTGTAGTGTTAGCTCGGCTCGTTACACGTTAAATACAAAGTTTAGTAAGAGAAAGTGGAGGAAGATATCTGATGTTGCACGATTCCCACAAACATGTGTTCAAAGTTTGATGCTTGCTCCTATGTCAACACATGCATGAAGGGGTGAAAGCGTTCAGTAACATTTGTAACAACAGGGCTACCAAGTTTTTTTCAATGCTGAACAAATTCTTGCTCTTGTTTTGGTTTTGCTTTTTTTCCGAAAGTGAGATAAACACTTTATGTTTAGCAAATTGTTCCTAATCTAATTACTCTACTTAAACGCATTGCATTTTACGCGTGTTCTCAAAGTTTTATAAATAATATCCTACAGCATGCAGCTGTAAGTTATTTTTAACTTGCGATTTTTTTCATACCCTAAATTTTTGCCAATATGCGAAATTACTGCCCATCAATAGATCTTCTGATATTTACTTTATAACACATGGAGCAATAAAATATCGTTCTAAGCATGGGTTCAAAAATGCCCTCGCAAAAGCTTAATAATCGATAAGTAACTTGATCACATGGCAAGTTGTTAATTGTTAGCGAAAATAAACTTTAGCTGTAATTACTTTGAATATCGGGAAAGTTAACTTTAGAGCAGCCATCTGACCAATGCCGTTGTGTTAGTAAATGTTTTATAATGTCAGTACTGTAATTATAGAATACTAAACACCAATATTGTTATTTTATTGAACAATTTGAACAATAGCTAGAGTAATCAAACAAACGAACGATTTTTTAATATTTCAATGTTTCAAATATTTCATCGGACACTTTTCATTAAATGCACAAACACGGGTGTTCTGTCGTAACTGTCTAACTGAAAACAGATAATAAAGAATTTTGACAAAGGTAATATAAAATGTAGCGGCACAAAGAAATATTTGGTAAACTTTAATGTTCAGTGTAGGATAATTGTCGCATTTCGGTAGACTGCTTCTAACACAGGGTGAATACGGGACTAGTAAATGGTTTTTAGTCAACACTGTCAATATACACAATAATCTGAAAAAAATAGAGATAGCAGGTCTACATAATTCCCCAACTCATTTAAATCAGCTGAAACATGGCAGCAAATTCTGTTTTATCAAGTACCATAACATGTTTTCGAAAAAGATTTAAACAAAAAAAACAACCCATCCGCGTTTTATCCTCATATCCGCTCCGCGTTTTATCCTCATATCCGCTCCGCGTTTTATCCTCATATCCGCTCCGCGTTTTATCCTCATATCCGCTTCGCGTTTTATCCTCATATCCGCTCCGCGTTTTATCCTCATATCCGCTCCGCGTTTTATCCTCATATCCGCTCCGCGTTTTATCCTCATATCCGCTCCGCGTTTTATCCTCATATCCGCTCCGCGTTTTATCCTCATATTCGTTCTGTCAATCCGCTCCGTTCCGCATCCGTATCCGCGTTTTATCCTTAACCGTTAAAATGTCAGTTCGTACCCTGAAGAGTCATCTAAATGGCTATAGCCTCAAGCACCGGAATGTTATTTATGGCGAAAACGTGGTAAGGCATCGCATAGATGAACTATTAAATGCTCCTAGGTGTATGGGTGGCTATCGTTCTATTTGGCATAAACTCCAACTGGAAGGGGTACAAGTTCCGAGGGATGTGGTTGAAAGAGGGGTTAGGGAACTTCAGTGGCGGATCCAGGGTAAGTTAGCCTCGTTCCCAGGCGCTTTCTAATTTTCTAATCAGGAAAAGTGTATAGGGTTGTATATATAGATTTAATATCGTGAATGCGCGCGGGAAACGCGCAAGGAGAAAATAGGGGGAAGGGAGCGAAAGCGCCTGGCAGAAAATGAATTCAAGATGGCGGAATGCGTGGAGCAGCCACTGCCAAGTTTAATAGAAACTCCCCTCGACGATATAAGCAAAGAAGAACACCTTCGAGATTAGATTTCTTAAGGCTTTCGGTAATCTCTTCCATCTATCAAACACATGTACGGCCAACACACGCGACTGGAAAACGAAATTCTCAATAAAATACCATCTTATCACTTTTTCGTTGAATCATACACTTTTTTCTGCATTTTCTGCCAGGCCCGACCGCGCGTTTCCGACTGTGTTTTCCACGCAATACCCACGCAACGGCACGCAACGGTAACGCTTGGGCCTGGGGACGAGGCTGAGGGTAAGTCAAAACAAATTATAGCAGCTCAATTTTAAATTCAAAACAACTTTATTGCAATGTCATAGGTTATGAATTTCAAAAGGATAAAATCTAACCAATGAAGTTGCTTTGAAGGTATTTTAAAATGTAAATATATCCTAGAATGAGCTGCTATAATTTATTTTGACTTACCCTAGATCCGCCACTGGGAAACTTGATCCTGAAGGTTGAAGAACGGAAAGCTAAGTGTTTGAAAAGAAGAAAATTTGTATCATCTGGACCCAATTATTCATGGCATGCTGATGGCTATGACAAATTGAAATTCTATAGCTTTCCAATTCACAGGGCAATCGATGGCTGGAGCAGAAAGATCATGTGGTTAAAGGCTTGTCGGTCCAATAATTTTCCAGAAATCTTTGCATCTTTTTATCTTGAGTGTGTCAAAAAGCACCATGGCTGCCCAGAAAAAATAAGGACCGATAATGGTACAGAGAATGGCACTATTGCACTGATGCGGTCCTACTTCGGGAACAATGTGAAGGCTCATGTATATGGCAAGTCTACAGCAAATCAGCGAATCGAGGGCTGGTGGTCTCACTTTACCGGTATCGATGCACTTGGTGGATAATTTTTTTCAAGGACCTTAATGTTAAGACTGAAGAGTTTTCTCCAGGTAATGAAGTACAAATGGAAGCTTTGTGGTTTTGTTTTGCAGGCATTATCCAACAAGGCTTAGATTTTGTCAGGGATCACTGGAATACCCACACAATTCGGGCTTCTTCTCATGACACTATTTGTGAAAAACCTGATGAACCGTATTTGCTTCCAAAAAGAAAAAGGTGGGGAACACAGGCTGCATCCTGTTTCGGCACAAGAGATTGAAGTTGTTGCTGAAAATTTACGACAATTTGAAGAGGACACAAACTTTTATCAACTGTTGTATTTCGAGTATATTTGTGCAAACATTAACCTTCATAGAAAGGCCTGCCTACTGGACTGATGCTCTCAATCTGTACAGAGAACTGTTACTTATATATGAAGAGAACAACTGAAAAGGTTATATTTAATAACAGAGCAAATTAACACAGCAAAATTATTAGGGAGCTGGCTGTAACCTGATTTCCAATGACGAAATCATTTTCCCAAACTGTAGGATTTGCACGAATTGATGGCAGTAACTCATATGTCTGAAGACCTTCTTCAAGTTCCATTAATTGGGGCAATATTTTGCCAACTTGGTCCTTTAAGCAAATTGAGCTACATGGAAAGTTTATTTAATAATGTACTATAAAAAAACTTTATTATACATTGCAGTTGTTTTATGCGTTTTGATTGGCCAGCTGTTGTTTGCAGATAAAAGCGACTATCACACAATATGCAGATTACTCAGTTATCTGCTAGCAGATAACTGAGTTATCTGCATGTTGAGCCTACGGTGCAGATTATTACAGTATGCGGTATTCGATGGCATCAATAGTTGGCATTGCAACAACATTTTTTATATTTTCTGTTTAAGTATTATTTGCCTCGCCTTCGGCTCGGCTGATAACTCTTACCTCGACATTGATAATTCCGCATATCACAAAAACCTCATTCAATAATTGTTTATTACTTTCTGTAAGATCTGGCACACTTTAGTGGATAATATTACAGTGATTGTAATTCTAACACACCTTATTTTCCATCAAATTTTGGGGACCCAAGATGAGCAAACTTAAACTGATTTGTGTGAGCCACATTCACATACGTAGTCCTTTTTTGTCAGTGACATGGTTGAATCAGTCGAGATTCCATTAGAAAATAGTCGCCTTTCAACATAATCAAGCATCTCTAAAAAAATAAAAATAAGTTACAAAAGGCAATATTGTTTTGGTTTATGGTCTCAGCAAACACCAAGGAAATTTTATCGATATTGTTTGTGTTCTTACTTAGAATTTTTCAAAATGTGTTTCCAAAAGGATTGTGCAAATAATTAAAGTGTCCAAGGTATCTGTAAAGAATTCTCTCTTCGGTTCCCCATCATCCACTGCTTGCTCTCCAGCAAATGCTACCTTCAACAATCTATCTGGCTGATAGTACCGATATCTTGCTCGCTTGAAATCTTCCCACCCCATCTCTCTTCTGACAGTAACTCTGATCGTCTCCGTTTGCAATTTTAAGCCATTTTCTCTGTCACTAATACAATTTAAGAGTGTGTAATCAGTGAACTCTATAAATACTGGAACGATAATTCCAGATAAAACCCTACGTCTGGGTGAAGCCAAGATGGCGGCAACAACTACAAATGTCGTAAACAGTCTTAGTACTATTTTTCCGAGGAATTTGCTATTTTTAAAAAAGACTGTATCGCAAACTAGGTTATAAGTTCATAAACCATAAAATTACCTCTTATTTAAATTAAAATAAAAACATAAAATATCGGTACATTCCCCAAAGAATGGTGTCAACCAGGCCGAGAGAAACAATAGAAAAGGACTGAACTTGATAACCTACTGATAACCAATTTGGCTTCAAAGATGGCGGTCAAGTTATCGCTCTAGTCTAATTTAGAGTTCACTGTGTGTAATCATCTGATCTGGATACCTTTGTTGACAGTTCTGTGTCAGAAATGTGACTGACAGGACAAACTTCTACAGTGTTGTCCTCAACAAGACTGAATGAACCTACACATTCACCTTCATGTGCCTCCACTTGGTTGATTGGGAAACTTTGAAAACACAAAGGGCACTCAACTTTTAATCATTACTGATGAAGAGGCGTTCATCTGCACATCATTGTAACTTGATGATGTTGATGGGATTGATGAGTCTTGAAACAATATAGTTTGCGAGGTGGAAGAAACACATGATGTGGGTGGAACTGATTCTTGAAGTTGGTCATGTTTTGCCAGCAGATTGCTTACACTCGGTGTCAGGCTTTCATCGCTGGAGAAATTTTCCGTCTCTGATTCTTTAATTACAGAATGCAAGTCATTCAACCTTTGGTTAAACAAAGGCACAAGGTACAGCCTTATCTAAGAATACCCAAATCCAGAAATCTCTTTGTATCTACACAGGGTAAAAGTTTCCGTGGGGGTAGATCCAGGTATAGTTTTAACTGTAGTACAATCCTTAAAAACAAGTAGGTACTCATGACTGGAGTTGGAATGCTTATTCTAGGCTGTATGCTTCTGAACTGCTCATCGCCAGAAATTCGAGACATTGAGCCCAAACTTGAACAGCGGCTATACGCTAAAACGTTATTAACTGAACATCTGTTTTCTTAACAAAATTTGGGCAATAGTCGGTGTTAACAATTATATCCGTTTTAACTTTTATGCCAGTAATTTTGTCTTGTTGCTTTGCATTTGGAGCCATCAAGCCATTGTCAAGAGAACAATTTCAATTTCCCGCTTTAGCGCTCGCGCGCTAGATAATTGCATGAAATTCGTCAAGTTTTCATGACGTTTGTAAAAAGGAATGACCGCTGCAAGCAACACTGTCGTCAGTTAGAAAGCTCTTTTTCAAGCTTCAATTTGGTATGTTTCTCGACTTCTAGCGACGAATATTTTTCAAAATATTTGTTATTCAGAAAAAAGATATTGCATTATTTTTGAACAAGCCTGCAATGGCAATTTTAACCTAAAAAGACCGTTTTTTGTTAACAAAATGGAACTGTTTATCGATGTATAATTTGTCAAATGGAGGTAGTCTTATGTAGTTCAATATCTTTAGTCTGTTATACGAACTGTACTAGAAATACATGCATGCAGCAACCCCTCGCCACTAACTAAGAGCACGCAACTATATTTTCGAAATTACATGAAGTACTGCAATAGGTTGTTGCCATAGCAACACGGCAATTGTTATTCTTTCTGTATATATTTTTTCAAAATGACAAAATATTGAGTTTTTAATCCTTGTTTTATTGACAATTTTTTAAAATGGCACAACATTTATCTATTTTATAAATTTTTATAAATTCATTTATAAATTTTTATCTACATAAACTTTGAGTTTGAAATAAAACCGTTTCAAGCCAATTTTGTATCTTCGCTCATATTACTTTACATGTAAAGTTCGTCAATATTTTGAAATACAGCAATAAGAAGACAGTCTTGCATTTTAATACAAAACATAAACTTACTCTGGAATTTAAACAGTGAATAGACTGGAGGAGTACGGCTACGCCGGCCTTTATAAAGCATTAAAAGGGTACTTTTCACTTTACCGTACCCGAATAACGTCAGTGTGTGATGGCGTGATTATATCTCGTTCTTTTATAATATGTTTTGATGGCGTATTTATTTTGTGATTACTAGATGACGGTAAAGTGTAAAATTTCCCATTAAAACACAAGTATAAATACGCATTATCAACAAGCTTGCCTTGTGTTTCACGCCGTAGTCAATTCTTGGCGCTTCTGTGTATTTTCCCACAGTTAATCTCTCTTCAAGAGTCTTGTCGCAGTCGTTTTCGTCTCAGTACTCGCCTTTTTGGATGCCTTAAGTGTTTGCTACTCCTGATATTCCGCCATACTCTTGAGATCATAAATGACCACCCTTCGTTGGTTGTGAAAGTTGCCAAATCTTTTTGCAAAAATACAAAATATTGTAGAGCAAAAAGCAAATTTAGATATTTGCTTGCTGTCAGTTGAATTCGTGATTAATCAATCAACAATAAATTTTAAATCCGGCTAATCAGTGTTAGCCATTCATGATAGTCCGCCATATTGTTGAGATCAGTGAGGACATACCACTTTTACTACCTATCACGAGCAACGACTTTGAACTCCGCTAATACGAAATTAGTAACCCTCGCCCCGGGCTTACGCCCGGAACGGCGCTTCGCGCCGTAGGCTCGGGGACAAATGGACAAACGATGCTAAGTAACTGGCTTATTGCTCTCAACTGCTTTAGAACACGGGGTTTCTCGATAATTTCGTTTATATTTTTAAAGGTTAGTTATAAAGCAACTCCGCTACTTGCGAATGTGTTTGTTTTGTAACTGTACTAATGTCGAATAAAAACTTCAAATATCGTTTAAAATGACCATCTAATCGTATTTAACTAGAAATGAACTGTACAAGTATGATTTTTTTTTTGGGAAACTTTTATTTTACTTTTTTGAGAAATGTTGTAGACAATTTCATGTTTTTTTCTTATGTTTGCGTTGCTACTTAAGCGCATGCGCAATTAGCTCGTCTCGAATTTCTGGTGATGTGCATTAAGGATCTCATCTGCAGTGCTTGCAGCAGGAACTTTAAGTGGTAATGAGTTCCCTCGTTTAACTTTATTATTTTCCATTATGGCGATTGTAATTTTAACCTCCATTGTTTCTGACTTCGATCGTTTAGTGCCCTTCTTTGGCACATAAAAGAGCTTCTTTTCTTCTCTTTACATTTTTTAAGCGCACTAAAGCACTCCAATAGTGGATAAGGTTTGGCTGATTTCTTATTGCTAGGTGTATGAACGCGTATAGTCGGTGCGGTCGCCGTTGTACCGGCATTCGAGCTCACCTGATTTTCAACTGTCCTATTGCCCTTTATACGTGAGCCATGTTTTACGTACAGTTTAATACACGAGAAGGAGCGTTTTATCATATTTAAAACGCGAGGCGCAGCCGAGCGTTTTAGATATGATAAAACGCGATTGTTCGAGTGTATTAAAGGACTTCAAATACGCCGCATTGTAATGCAAAATAGGATGCAAATTATATAATCTGTCACGTTTATTAGTATTCTTTATATAAAGAATACTAATGAACGTGCACTTTATCAGGTTTAAAGCCACCTCATATGACCTATTATGGTTGACATGATTGGCAAATAATCATATGAATTTGAATTCGAAAGAGCTTTTATCATCAATTATTACCTCTTGCCCGTATTTTGGACAGTAGTTGAAACCTTTTCAAGAGCAAGTCACCAACAATGACAAAATATACTCGTCCATGGACTTTCGCCATCCACATTGAATAATTCATTGAGCATGATCCAAAAAAAAACACAGGAAACTAAGACCTAATCCAAGACCTCCAGTTGACAGCATATGGTTGACAGATACTCCCTAAAATCGGGATTTTGGCCTCCCATTTAGGGTGGTTTTGCTTGTATAGTTTACAATATACAGTATATAAACAGTATATATATATATATATATATATATATATATATATATATATATATATATATATATATATATATATATATATATATATATATATATATATATATATATATATTGCGTTGGCTTTGTTCCCTTTAAAAAACAGTATAAATAAATGTGTGACATCTGTTCGCTTAAATAAATGTGTTTGCTTAAATAAATGTGTTCGCTTAAATAAACGTGTTTGCTTAAATAAACGTGTTCGCTTAAATGAACGTGTTCGCTTAAACAAACGTGTTCGCTTAATAAACGTGTTTGCTTAAATAAACGTGCTCGCTTAATAAACGTGTTCGCATATTAACGAGGTGCACTCCGTGTACTTGGTAAACGTGTTCATTTTATAAATGTATTCTATCCCTTATTTTTGTATTTATTCTAAATATTTGTGTTGCCCTTGTCGGCCACCGTACATTTGTGTTTGATAACGTTTTACTGCTATGTTTCGTTGAAATAGCTTCGTTGAACGCCATAGCGTTTACGTTTCGACATTTTTACCATACATAGTGCAAAGTAGCTACTCAAAGTGATACAAGTAGTCTGAAACAGCGTTAATAACACGGCTTCAAAATTGGTAAGGATAGACTAAATGGCATGTAAATAAGAAAGGTCGAGTTACCTATGTTGTGAACTAATTTGTATCTAATAATTATGCATTATATCACTATTTTTGCTAACTCTACAAATATAGCTAGTAATGGAGACATTGAGACATTTTTAATGTTATGATATCATTATGAAATTATTTGGATCACAGTCAATATGAGACATAGGCTGGAAATCAGCCGAACTTCAAATCATTTATATTGAACTACGATTTTATGTTGAGTGGGCTTAACCGTGCACAATATTTTCACATTTTGGTTATCAATATTTTAATAGTACGGTTGAGTGCTTCAGTGTGACAACGCTTCTCGATGATCGCTTCTTTACACCAAAATTCATTATCTTCACCGTGCACAAGTCCGCATAAACACGAACAGAAAACAAAACAAACAGTTTTGTTGAGTTTCCAGACCCTATCTGGACTGACTATGCCCAGATACATATTTATAATGCCTAATTAATCAGCCTAAGCGCATTTTCGAAAATATTATCAACGGTGAACATAGTGGAAACCAATGATGAGCTGAGGCCACTTGCGAGGATTGAAATTTTGCAGAGATAACAATAACGCCGAAAATGTTTCATATTAGTATGCCAATCAAGTAAATACTTATTCATTACACAAGTATACAGCAGTGAACTGTAATACAACTGGAACGCTAACTCAATACAAAAGTTCAGTTAATGGCTGAAGCCAAGTTAGTTTTTCTGCGTTTTGAGACGAAATACTTAACGCCAAAGATCGGACCGTATATGAAATTGAAGCTATTAAAAAGTCACATTAAATATATAAAATTCAAGACTTTAGACAAAAAAGAAATGCTTAAAAAATACGAAAACTACTGCAATTTTGAAAAATGCGGCAAATTTCCCTTCAAAGTTTAAGGTGTTTGTTTTTCACCTAAAGCGTTAAAAATTTTTACGCCAAATACAACTTTTTAATAGCTTTCATTTGACATACGGCTCATTTTTTCACGTTTAGTATTTCAACTCAAAACTCAGAAAAACTGAATCAAATTGGCTTCAATTTTCCCCTCTGACTTATCGTTCCAGTTTATACTTATAGTTCAATGGTATTCAGCCTTGCGAAATTACTGCACACAATATTTTTCGTTAGTGATCTTTTTTCTACCCAAAGATGCAATACCTGTTTGCAGGCTAATATAAACATTGTATCAGATTTTGCGAGTAATTTGTCAGCTAACCGAGGAGAGAAATTCATGACATTTTGAAGATAAAACAATCCCGTAAGATCATGAAGAAAACATTTTTATATAATAACTACAGTAAAACACGCAATCTGATTGGTAAATACCCGTGCAGGATGAGACAATCCTGCACTGGAAATTTGAAAGTTGACATCGCTTCGTATTTTACAAGCTTGTTACAGGCTTAGAATTGCCGACAAAAAGCCATTTCAACTTCTGAAATTAGCAGAGAATAAAGATAAAGTCAAATACTGAAGCACAAGGTACAGAAACTATAATCTTTTATGTTGTTAAACTTTGGCACTCGCATATTTTTGTTTCAGTTTATGCTGTAGTGATAAAAGTACACCAGTTCGAATCAGCATACAATAGTGCCTATAAAACTGAATTTTATTTCCCTGCTATGCTTTCTTACACACATACTGCACTTCAAATGCCGATAAGTTTTTAGTTTTTTGTTTATGAAAAAATACAAAGTTACAAAATGAAACTAGCATATCTGCCACTTTTGGCCGTTAATAACATCGGTTTTTAACAGCATCTACTCTTTGGTTTAGTACCAGTCTATGTATCTGTTAAAATACTATACTTTCACCAAGCTTTAGACCAAAAGGACACTAAACAAAAAAGTTATGCGAAAAGTTTTAAAATTGTGTAAATTGTAGCGTACGGTCGAATTATTATTATTTATTATTATTATTATTATTAAACTTTATTTAAACACGGTACTATTTCACAAGTTAGATACATAAGAAAGAGAAATCGACATTTTTACCGTACATAGTGCAAAGTACTCAAAGTGATACAAGTAGTCTGAAACAGCGTTAATAACACGGCTTCAAAATTGGTAAGGATAGACTAAATGGCATGTAAATAAGAAAGGTCGAGTTACCTATGTTGTGAACTAATTTGTATCTAATAATTTTGCATTATATCACTATTTTTGCTAACTCTACAAATATAGCTAGTAATGGAGACATTGAGACATTTCTAATGTTATGATATCATTATAAAATTATTTGGATCACAGTCAATATGAGACATAGGCTGGAAATCAGCCGAACTTCAAATCATTTATATTGAACTACGATTTTATGTTGAGTGGGCTTAACCGTGCACAATATTTTCACATTTTGGTTATCCGACAAAGCTGAAATTGACGATTCTTGGAAGAATTGCGTACTTGCGGTGTAAAAAAAAAAGTGTTAACCGTTGTTTTATTGTAGTCCCCGAGCCAACGGCGCGCGCCGTTCCGGGCGTCAGCCCGGGGCGAGGGTACTAATTCCGCACGGCTATTTACACCCGGGAAAAGGAAAGCATAGCGAAGTCTGAAGTTCATCAAATATCGCGAGCGCATGGTTCAAGGGTGGCGGTGAGTCGGAGTGGGTGGTCATCACTGATCTCAAAAATATGGCGGACTATATTGCACTACAATATTTCGTATTTTTGTAAAAAGATTTGGCAACTTTCACAACCAACGAAGGGTGGTCATTTCTGATCTCAGGAATATGGCGGACTATCAGGAGTAGCGAACACTTAAGGCATCCAAAAAGGCGAGAAATAAGACGAAAACGACTGCCACAAGACTCTTGAAGAGAGATTAATGCGGGAAAAATACAGAGAAGCGCCAAGAATTGACTATGGCGTGAAACACAAGGCAAGTTTTTATACTTGTGTTTTAATGCTTTATAAAGGTCGGCGTAGCCGTACTCATCCAGTCTATTCACTGTCTAAATTTCAGAGTAAGTTTATGTTTTGTAAATGCAAGACTGTACGTCTTCTTATTACTAATGTAATTAATAGGTCGAATATTTTAAACCAAATTTAAGCTTACATTAGGCGTAATAACATACTGATGACAAATGTTGTGCCATTTAAAAAAATTGTCAATAAAACAAGGGTTAAAAACTGACATTTTGTCACTTTGAAAATATATACAGAAAGAATAACAATTGCCGTGTTGCTATGACAACAACCTATTCAAGTACTTCATGTAATTCCGAAAACATAGTTGCATGCTCTTAGTTAGTGGCGAGGGGTTTCTGCAAGCATGTATTTCTAGTTATTTTATAAAACAATTACTGAATGCTTTTCCGTGCAGGATAGCGTGATCCATGCACTTGGGATGTTGCTCGATTTTCGGAAAGCGTAAAAATACACTCACCTGCGGCTCGTGTATTTTTTCGCTTTCGGAAAATCTCGCAACATCCCAAGTGCATGGATCACGCTATCCTGTAAAAAAATAGAAAATGCTGCATGCCATCAGTGGACCGTTTAAAGCGTCCCTAGTTTCAGACGGGACGATTTGCTTTTTTAATTTGAGAGTTTTCTCGCTTGTGTAAATTGATCCGTCATTTGTTTTGGGATCAGTATAATAAACACGAAATGATTGACGTGACAGTTATGTAATTATGGAAGCTAAGATTAAAGGACGGAACACACGAGGCGACATGTACAAATTGCTGCAACACGTTGCTGGGACAAATCGCTTTGTGTGTACAATGAAGCGACAAGTTATTCGCGCTCGTTGCAGCGATAGATTGCAGTGACAAATCGCCTGGTGTGAATGCTAACATTATTCCTCATTGGTTAATTAATAATTATTTTGTTGCCGCGACAGGATTTTGGGCGACATGTGAAGGCCCACAAAAACCCGACGCGGTTTGCCAATCCAGTGCGATTTCTCGATTTTTAAAAGCAAATAAAACCATCAACGGAAAGAAATTTGGCTAGCTATGTGCACCAAATAGCTTAAATTGTTGAAGTCCTTCCGAAGATTGGAGAAAATAGAAAAGGATTAAAGTTAAAGAACGTTGTAAATCAAAGTTCGCGTCGCGCAGCCAAATCACGTCCGGTCTGTCTCGGTCTTTACAGCCACAAAATTCAGTCGCGGCGACAAAATTTCTGATAAAATTCTCCTGTTCACACGATGAAATTTGTTGCTGCGACGTGCTGCTGCGAATTATCGCCTCCTGTGTTCTGTAGAATTTTAAATTTGAGTAATAATAAAATGCGCAGCCTGGCAAGATGTATTTAGATTATTGTTGTATGGCGCGTTGCTCGATTTAGGATCATTTCTGAAGGTTGATATGTCGAAATTTGAGGCAGAAATTGCAGTTGAGAAAAAAAAAACTTTCTGTAACTAAAGTCTTTCGTGCTAGAATCAACACTTCGCAATTGCGACGCAGTTGCGCTCAATATACTACTGAGCTACGAATCGAGGTAGTTGAGAAGGAGTTTCCTGCGCAGGATCTGTGCAAGGTGTATGTAAGAAGCCCAGTGAATTTTTAATGTCTTAAAGTCAGACAAAACGAATTTTTACCCCTGCATGGGTTTAATTTTTAGCCCGGTCGCTAGTTCATCTGTTCAAAAATGTCTAAAATCAACCAATCTCACAAATTTAATTTTCCGCTGAACTTACTAAAAGCTAAATTACTCACCAACTAGCTTGCTCGAATTTAACAGATTAGACATTTTTAGAAAGGTGGATGGCAAGGCTTTCAAACGGTATAATTTATAGCTTGCCAATTAGTCATGCATGTTTGCCTCTTTTGAAATCCTATTCGAAATAAGGATTGTGCTATTTTATAAAGTTCATCAGTTTTCCTCAACTGTTTCGACATTTTGACACATGTATGACTTCACACAATATTCAAACACATTCAACCATCAGAAATTTGCTGAAATGTTGCGTTAGATTTTAAAATTCCCGGTATAGAATGACATATTTTGAGATCAAAATATAGATATCTAGATCTCAATACATATATTCAATAACTGAATTTAACTAATCCGTTTACATACACATTTGGATATTACATACACAATGGTATTAACATTAGGATATAAAGATTATTGCCTTAAAATATATAAGAATTCACCGATTTATACAAGGGTAACAATTGGGCGGGGGGTGGGGGTGGGGGTGTTGAAACTTATTCTAAAATTCTTTAATATTATATAGCTTGAATTGTGTGCATAACACCGGTTTATAACATCTATCTAAGAATCCTTGTATCACTATGTAATTTGAAACAGAGGTATAAACATAGATACATGCAATATAATTAAAATTAGGTAATACAATACTGTTAAAAAGTATATCAATTTCAAATTTGGCTGGTACCCTCCTTGCGTAGTGTCCTGATAACGTATAGTCCTCTGACCAGCTGGAAAAATTACAGCTAGTAACGTTGGTTAAGCGTTGAAACAACATCGGAAATGACCTTTAATGTTGAAAAAAAGTTTGAAAATGCAAATTGGTCGACATGATCATGTCGTTGACGTATTTTCGAACAAATTTCAACGTCGTACAAGAGCGTGTACCCGCAGGGTTAGCCTTAAGCATTTTGAGTTTCACATGCATACATGTACTATTTTTTTTCTTGAAACGCCATACCAAGAATCACAGCTCTTGTATGTACATTCTGGGTTATTGTCCAAAGGTAAAATAACTTCGTTTAAATTGCTTTATCGTCATTGCATGACCATGAAATTGTAAAAGAAAGTAGGTAATACTTTTCAAATATAGTATTGTGGTATTGTACTGGTGTTGATACTTAATATAACAACAAATTTGTCGATGACCAATGTCTAGACTTATCTATAATCTTAGTGTTAGTAAATACTAGGTAGACCTGTTGGTAAACATTTAACGTTAGTGTTATTATCAGGTGTTGGTTGAGGAGTGTTTTTTGCCTTGCGAGAAGTGCTCTTTATTTCATATGTAAAATTGTTTGATGTTTTTTATGTATTTTGCAATTGGGCCATTAACATAGTTTTGGAATAGCTTTCACGACCTGTTCAATATCAAGTTAGTATAATCATGTAAGTGTATATTCCGTTTCCAAGCAACACTGCTGTACATTGGAATCAAAAATCCTATATTCTTTCTATACATAATTATAAATCGCCGCCATCCGACAATTAAAGAAAATATAAAAAGAAAAAAATTCTGAGAAAAACTCCTTACAATTCAAACTGTGAATAAAACAAGACAAAAAAACTGAGCTATAAGTTAAGAAGCATGCTTGTCTGTCTTGTTTGCTTAACATTTAATTTGAATTGCAAGACGTTGCGACCTATTCTTTGGAGTTTGTTTCTCGGCGTTAGAAGACACAATAATTAAATAGCTTGGGATCTACGGGATACTTGACGACACTGTCTAAATTTTATCACCAGAATGGGTGCGCACTAATTTATACAGCTAAGTCTTCAAAGCAACAGAAGTGAGGCCATAGTTATATGTTATAAAATCTATTGGAAGCATTGATCTGTATAATACTGGATCACGCATACAGTGACATCAAGTGAAGTCAGAATTTGGAGTACCAAGATGGCAGACAATCAGCATTTTCAATCGATAAATAAACTTCCTTATTTTAAGGAAATTTACGGAAATTGAAAACGCTGCTTAAAAGCTTACTCTTACACCCGCAAAGAGCACTGGACCTGGAGTACCAAGATGGCGGCGATAACTTCAAAATTTAATTATGAATGCGTGATCCAGTATTATACAGATCGATGATTGGAAGCTGATAAATTTAAATTTTCGGGCCAGGTATTTTCTGGAGAGCTAAAATAAAACAAATTTTTTACGCTATGCAAGGACCTTGTTACGCTTAGGAGCGTCTTAACTCATCTGAGCAGTTTATAAGCCTTTCAAAAACAGAATTGATCGAGAGTCAGTTATATTCGCGACCATCCTAGCTTCTGGCGTCTTGTGTGACATTAAGCCCAATAAAGACGGTTTTTGCTAGAGCATGTTTTCGCGCGAAACGTAAACGACGTTTACCCTTTAAGTTCCCGGCTGATCGAAACTATCTTGAACTTACTTGGTTTAGACAAAAGAAAAAAGTCGCTTCGAAATAATTCGCTGTTGGGAACTGGCTGAAAAGCACTCAGAAGGCTCGCATATAGCGCATGTGTGTCATGTAAATATGGCATGAAATTAAGACTGAAAAAATAAGTAGTTATGTGTGTAGATAGAATATAGCTGGACAGCATTATAGAACCCATAGATTTTCCACTTGCTTCTACGCGCATCATGTATGCATTTGCCAGATCAAATTTTTGCTAAGCCTTCTTTAGTCGCACTTATACACGGTTTAACGATGAAGTAGCGCTTCAGAAAAAATCAAATTGCAGGAAATTCTCTATCAAGCACAATAATGTTTCCATGTTTACTCGTTTTCAGATCCTTTTTCTGCCAAAGGGGCAGTTTTTAAAAAGATACAATGACAATGAAAACATTGGAATATTTGTGACGGTATTTATAGATATACCAATACATTAATCCATGGGCTATACATATACTCCCATAGAGGTTTTTGATAGGTTTGACTAATGCGCATTTTTGTGTAACCAAGTTTGCTTACGACGTTTTCTACAGTGGGAATCATGTCACTATGCAATGTAGAATATTCCTGAGGGATTATTTAAACACATAAACTGAATATTTCGTCTTTACTTTTATGCACAAATGTAAACATGTCACAAATTTGTGCACAAAATTAAAATTTTTTCGATCAGTTTTGCTTATTACTTGTCTTTTGTTACAAAAAGCAAATTTAAATAAAACTAAGCGCGTGCCTACTTAAAGATCAGCACGAGTAATTACCATTTGCATTGGGCACTTCGTGCTGGAAGGACGGGCAAAATCCATAAGGCTTGTCTTAAGATTAAAATTCTCTTATCGAAGCTACGAACAAGGGTAAGTAGCTAACTTTATTCAACTTAGTTTAGAGCTAATAATGAAACATTAATTCTTTATGTGATTAGATTGCAAACTTCTTTAGAGTGGCAGTTAATCCCTTCCATCGGGTTATAAATCCCTTCAAGTTTAAATTCCTCTTTTCAGCTTTGAAGAATTTGATTTCCTTCGCTCATTTCCTAAGCTATCAACTTAGAGCAATTTGACCGTTAAAGAATTTTTACTATTTTTGTCGATTGGTATTAATGGGCTATCTATATGTATATCAAATACCACGCTTACCTGTAATTTAATATTAAGCCGATGTTAACCATACATCACTAATAATTTCATAGTAATTGATCATACTCACCTACAAATTTCACATAGTTTAAAAACTCAACTAATACTAATATTTTACTTAAATAATGTTGACTGCACTTCACAGATCACAAATCCTCAAGAAAATGTTTAACACTTAATTCATTATCATTTCAACGTTATTAATATTTTGGTCCGATTCAACAAGATAATATATCAAGGATATTAAATGATTGCTCAATTGATTAAATAGAAAGTATACTACAGATGATATGTATTGATTTCCCAACCCGTCCAAAAGATACTTCTCTGTACCACATCTTGGGTAAACATGTCATTATCCACCCTGCCAACTTATCCTGACTGGAAACTAAAGAATCCAAAGGGGCGTAGTTTATAGCATATTGCGTAGGGTAAATTAATGCAAGCCAACCCGCTATTTCAAAATTTCAGGTGAAAGACTTTTTTAATGTAATTTACCAGTAAGAAGACATCAGGGATTTTTATTCAAATGTTTTATGTTTAGTTTTCTCAGATGTAACAGTAGATGGACGTAAATTGGCCTGTGTACTTTATATAATCCAGCTATTATATATTTATATTAACTCGGTCATGTATTGTATCATGGCGGGTGTGAGTGCTTAGGGATTTAAGGTGCTGTTGCAATATGCAGCTTATTAGCAAATTCTCTCGCAATTTTCTTGGAATTTCAAGAAGTAAAGTGCATCACAATAATAAAGTTGCACAACCTAACATTTCCGTTTTAAGAAGCATTGCACGAAGTAAAATTAGTTTCTACTTTTCGCAGCGATTGCCAAAACGATACTCATGAAGCATTTTTTCTCACTGCACAGTGCAAAATATCCCTCTTTCCCTCCCTTCCAGCCACTAAAAACTATTTGCTGAAAATAATTCCTTAAAGTATCTACTCAAAGTCGAAACGATTGCGAGACTCATTGCACTTGGGACCCCTGCAGGTTCAAAATTTGTAAGGGGCCCCTTGCTCTAAAATACGAATGACGAAATGCATTTTTCTGGATAGTGAGGGCAGTGTGACCAGAACTGGTATATTTTTTTACCCGATCCGGTTGGATGCGCTTGGACATCCCCCAGTGGCGGATCTAACGTTAGTCAAAATAAATTACCACAGCTCATTCTAGGATATATTTACATTTTAAGATACCTTCAAAGCAACTTCATTGGTTAGATTTTATTCTTTTGAAATTCATAACTTATGACATTGTTATAAAGTTATTTTGAATTTAAAATTGAGCTGCTATAATTTATTTTGACTTACCCAGGATCCGCCACTGTCCCTTCCCCCTGCTTTAGAGATTTGCAACATGTAGAACGGAGGAAGTGGTCCCACCAAATCTAAGCAGTTTGGGGGGGAAGGGGGGGTTACAGAATTTTTGCAGCAATTATTTCCTTTTCGTTCACTTTTAGAGGTTTCTTTGGCAAATTGACAATGTATTCATGGGGCTTCTTTGGACCTTTCAAGCCCCTTCCCTAATCCGCTCGGTCCGAGCCCATATTATATAGGCCGCAGAAAGTGCAACTTCAAATTTTGAAATAAATTGTTTGCGAGGGAGATTGAACAGTGTGTCAGCGCCTTTAAATATATTCACTTAGGCAAATGTTTTAGGTCCTTCAGGAATGAAACCGCGAATGTGTAAACTTGTATTCCCACGCGGATATCCTCATGCAACGACGTTCTTCAAGCTCAGTACGGCGACGCGCCGACGACGTAATAATTATCATAATGAAATTAAAATTGTTTAAGACATTAAACGCGGAAACATACATTTTAAAGTGCTGTCTGCAAGACTAAGGCTAAGACTAAGCAAGTGCGATAGAAACTAAGATACAGGGGCGGTTGCATAAAACTCTTATTCTTTTAATTTTCACCACTGATTTACATAAGAAATGGAAAGCAGTTTTCGTGTTTCTGTCGAGTTATAGAAACACGAGGGGAACGCGCCAGAAACGAGAAATTGCGTGGGAACACGACGTGCGAGTGTTTCGACGCAATTTCGAGTTTCTCACGCGTTCCCCGAATGTTTGTATTTAATAATTAAATTATTAGCTCGAGATTTCTGTGCGGTGATAGTTCATGAAAGCGAGTCACTGCATAGAAATTGAGAGCGAGTAATCTAATTGTTTTAGTAGAATCTAAGATAAATAATTGATTTTACAAAACTATCACAAATTGTCTTTGGATTACACCTGAAAAATTATTGTTTTGCTACGCGTTATCTATCGTGCAATAGACAACAAGTAAAGTAGCTAATCAAATTACAGCGTTTTCATTAGTATGCTAGTATGATTCTGCTAAAACTAAGATAAAAAGGGTAAGCATATTGATTTTAATTACATTTGTTCAAATATTCTTCCAGTGTTTTCTTTGTTCGTTCAATCAACCTTTTTATAATATTAATCAATTTACAAAAATTAAAACTTATTTTTACTTGTTCATTTCAATACAAAATTCAGTAAAAATGTGTTCTTTTTAAGAATTTATGATCGAGTATTTTAAAACTTTAGTAGTATATTGCAGTAGTACTAAACATTCGTTCTTAAGTTTAAGCGAATATGATATAAATTGTTATATAGCTAGTGTCAAAGTTCAATTTTTCTGTCTCCTGATTGGACAAAAGTGCATCACGTGCCGGTCCACAAAACGTCATGTTTAATCAATTGCTATGGCGACAGGGCAACCGGTCAACATTAAAACATTTTTTGACCGGTCAACATTAAAATTAGTGAAGAGCGCATGCGCGTCAACCGAAGAATGTTTTTAAATTAATAAATATTTAACTGTTCAGTGATGTTTTCTTATTTTTTAAAGTCAGCCCATTTATCTAGCTTTGTTTTCAAAGCTGACTCCAATAACCGGTGTATTATTTACACTTTAACACATATACTATAAAACAAAATACTTATTGACTGAGACCTCGGGAAAGCAGTATGTTTTGTGGACCCTCGACTGTCGATGTTTCGCTCGGCTTCGCCTCGGAAACATAGGCAGTCTCGGGTCCACAAAACATGCTGTTTCCCTCGGTCTCAGTCAATAAGTGTTAAATGTTGACCAGTGCCTACTCTTTAGCTACAAAGATAATTTTTTGTAATTATTCAAATTTGCAACATGTCGCAATCAGTTGCTTGTAACAGGAGTTATCTTGCATCTATACATACATAGTTATATATTTTTAGAATCAGCAGAATATAAACTTTTATAATATATGCTAGTTTGATGCTAGTTATGAAAATGTGACGTCATAAGTCATGTACACAATAATGACGATTACGAAAACTATACTAAAAATACTAATTTTTTATTATTTCCACCCAATAAAACTTGAATAAATGACAAAATCCAAATGAATGCAATACAATTTCCAGAAACCAACCCCACTTTTGCAATTAAAATTGGCTGACTTCATACTTGGGCTTACATGCTCTCAAATCTGACAGAGTAATACGACACAATTTTTTGGACTGAAATGCTATATACTTTTTAATATGGTAATAGTTTACCCATTTTTTGGTCATTTACACATTACTTCTTGTATGATATGGTTCAGAACTGGTTTTAAATTTGTCACATTTTTCAAAATAATTTGAAGTTTTAGTATCCTTATTCTTCCTATTTCTGCCTTTCTTGTACCCACAAGATGCACGCCTTCCACGCTTATGATGGCGACTCTCAGCAAAATATTTTCCCTGTAGCCTTGTATATATCATTTCTTATGGTCTCCTACCAGGAATTGGTGAGTGAAGCTCATTATCCACTGAAGTATCCTGCTAAAACACAAAAATGTTAGTAAGAATAATTATCCACAGATTTGTACATGACATCCTGGCTTTGAGCCTGTAGCAAGTGTAACTCCAGTACATACAAGTATTGTTCATGAAATAGATGTTACTGGTATTCTAACTTAGAAATTATACAACCATTTTATCCAGCGAAAAAAAACTAAAAAATACAAACAAAACAAAAATACTTGCTTTATCATCATGAATTGGTTCATCATTATCATCATCAAGCAAACGATTTGGTCGGTCACATGGGTGATTATCTGTAAGCTAAATTCTCGCTTCGTTTAAATTTGTTGTTTCTAAATATTCCTCAGAGCTGGAGGACTCATCTTCAGTAGAAATCTTGCAATCAGACGCTATTTTGCCTTCGAGAAGATGTTACCATTTTGTTAATACAAGAGCACACACCAAATTTTTCAACCTATTTTCTGATAACATTTAGTGGGCATATTTACAGCAAATAGTATGTAGTTCATGTAGGAAATAATTTAAAAGAAGTAAACATAAAAAACCCGTTTTATCCCTCATATTAAAAAGAAAATCCCTAAATATCCCAGCAGGGTCGTTAAAGAACCTTCTGGTGGCGAAAGCGCAGTAGAGCTTTAAAATTCAAATCCCTGCATCTTCTGTGACTTTTTGTTTAAGGAAAAAAACTTAAAAAATTTTAGCCTGGCGAAGCTACCATATCAAAGCCTCGTGTCAAAAAAGATTAGGTCTGAGCCTAGTTCTTTTCAATAGTGTCCTTTTTTATGCCCTTTGTTTTTTGGTGGGGTGATCTAAGGGGGGGGGGGGGCGGTTGTCACGTTCTGCTCAATAACTTCCTTTTGAAACCGATTGGATCTCAAAAAGAAATTTGTCGGGAAGAACGCAAATATAAGAATATTCCATCGATCATTCTCTCCATCCCCCTATTTACACTCTATTTACACCCATGTGACCACTGCTGTATCGTAAAAATTATTATAATTCTCGCTCATAAACGGATACCTGTGGCTGTTAGCGTTTAATTGAATTGTGTGTAGTGTATCAAAATGAATTAAGTGTCTTTATAAGAGAAAGTTTATAATATATTATTGAGTTTGAATGCCATCATTGTGACTTGGTGATCAATTGTAACAAAATACGCAAGAACATGTTTTGAGATGATTAATGTCTGACTATAATTAATTTAGTTTGCTTGTTGATATCAAATAATATCAGCGCGGGATCTAATTTAAATTATACTTAAACAGCGAGAAAATGTCGCTGCTAAAAGTCGAAGTGCAAGATAAAGATTAGGGTGAATGCAATATAGCTTGGTTGTTCTGCATTCAATGTTATGAGCCTGATGATCTTTTTTTTAAATTCGACAGCCAAGAAATCTGGTGCCACGCTGTCAGTGTTACTATATAATTATGCACCACCTACGCTGTCACATGCATATTACACTGTAGGAGAGTGCATGTCAAATAAATTAAAATTAGATTTATCTTATTTAGTTTGCATTTGAAGTCGAAACATTTTCCTCACAATTCACAGGACGGCGGAACAAAATGTCGAACTTCATTTTCTTTGTCGCAATTTTTGCTGCGATCACCATTCAACAGAGCTCTGGTAAGTGCAATTTGAGGTATACGTTCGTCTAACTTTTTCTTGGAAATCGTCTATGACTTGACATTACTTTTGCCTGCAATCATAACAAGATCTCGTGACATTTTTCAAAAGCTTTTTCTCAATGAATGTTGTTGCTGGCCAAACCAAAATGCTAACTAGCTAATTAGATGTAACATTGGTGTTATTCTTCAGCCTATCCTATAGCTTTAGCTATAGCCATATAATTAAGTGTATCAATGATTAATCAAAATAAAGATACATGCATGCCTATATATTTTGATTTAGCATCAGAGAAAGGGTTGATAGGGAAGAATATCACTGTTTGAGTAGACTAGACTTTTGAATAAGCCTAATGTGACTAGGGAATATGTTGAGGACTTTTCGGATAACTCAGTTTGCAGGTTCGATATGAATTGTGACATGGCTTTGGGGCATTAAGCGTTTTGATTCTGCACTGGAATAAAAAAATCAGCAGTCATATTGTTGCGCCTTTCTAAACAATACATTTAAACTACTTTGTCCTTGTACACCAAAATGACAGTTGAGACGTGAGTTGAAAATGCTCTATGTCGCCATATTTAAACGTGAGTTTACGCCAGATAAAGAATCTAAAATATTGGCTGAGAGGTTTTGTAGTTCCACAAAATTATTTTTATTTCATTAAAAAAGCAATTTCAAACATATTATAATTTTCACTCTCCACCCAACAACAGTCATCAAAGTAATATCATATAAACGGAGAATTTAGGATCATTTGATCTGCTCCAAATGCACATGCACCTCTTGCACTAAACATTCGCAACATTTGAAAGGGGGGCGTCAGAATAGATATAAGTAGATTTGGTAAAGACATTTACTTGCACTGCATGGTCACATTGATGTGCTCTAGATGTATACACCACTATGCCATATATAGGTGTTACAAGTCCGCAGAATGACAGTTAATTAAATATGTGTGCAACTCTATATTCCAAAGTGTTACAAGTGTCCCAGTCATATCGACATTGCTTGCTAAATCAGTTTTTTGGCATGACTCTTTGAGTTTAAATACTTGCATTTATTTAGTAGCTCTGCTTCTAACAATCTTTATCATTCATGTTTGTGCGATTCGTTGTCCAATTTATATTCCTACAGTAACTTGCAACGTTAAAGTTAAGATGCTAAAATTCATTTACATAGCCAATGGCTCGTGTCAAAATGCAAATTGGGGATTAAGCTTCGACAGAACAGGTTGGTCAAAATGTCCTGCAACATTTCCTTACATAAATGGATTGTATAGAAGTAGAGCCTCGAGAAAAAGTCACGACTGGATATATCTGTTGGAACAAGCCAGATGTTGTAACAATGGGAAATCCAATGCTCAATGTGTGCAAGCCAATTGGTATCTCGGCTTTGACAGGTAATGTACTTTTGCAGGCATGTTTTAATAGTATTTTTTATCTATATAGGCAGATTTATCTTAACTCATGTCTAGCTATAGTTAAATGTTGTGTTACGAGCCGGTCCTATTTTGATTTGGCTACGCTTTAGGTTCAATTTACTCGTAACAAAGAACTGTGAAACCAATTACTTTCCTACAAACTATTTATATAGTATTATAGTATTACTTTAACAAACTATTAACTACAACTACTTATACTAATTATATTATTGCCTTTATGAATTTACTTCTAACAGTTCAACGGTTTACTTATCTCTTTATCTGCTATTGAGCACAACTCTATAATCCTTCTACAATCCCAATTCTTCATTCTTTGTATTTCTGGTCGTTAAATTAACTTGGCTTCCTACTTTCTGTATCTATGTCTTCTTGGTCGCGGCGATGCTATTCAGGCTATCGCCTTATGAATAATGCATGATTTGCCTAGTTGTGCTCAGGCTTTTATATGATTTGGTAGGGGAAGAAACTACAAACTATGACTTGTTTCCCCTACGGAATAGAGTACGTTAAAGCGAGTTTCACTAAAGCGGTTAACCAACGCAATCTCATATCCGTCCGGGTCATAATCATGTCCGCTACGTTGGTTTGTGGTGCGAGGCAATTATGTTAATCGCAAAAACTATTTGCTTACTCACGCATGTAAGCTAAGAGGAATAATAAACTAAATATACTGGTATAATACAGGGTGTCCCAAAGAAAACCAAAAACTATTGAAATCACCTATTGTTAACATTTGAATGCCCTAGCACTTTTTAAAAAATTAAAATATCTTTGTAAAGTACGTTTGTTTGTTCAAGAGAATTTACATTTGTAAATTGTTTTCTCTAAACTCTAAAAGCAAATCAGGCTTTGAAAAAATGAAAACAATACTATCTTGTTAGTTTGTTTGATGTCGTCATTTTCCCCGCTGAAACAACTTGATAAAAACCAAATTGAATAAGCTAAAATAACCCATGCATAAAATTTGATTGCATTTTAAATATGCAGTCGTAGGTTTAGTTTTTTTCTGTCTGGCATAAAAATGGTTAACTCTGAGTATTACTATTATTATGACGGTTATGTCAATAGTTTATCCACTCGTGAGTTCAATTTAGTGCTAGGCATTGAAATTTTAACAATTGATTATTCTCAATAGTTTTTGGTGTTTTTTGGGACACCCTATAGAACCTATGCTATAGTCATCATGTAACAATTGACGCACTCCCCCCTCGGCATTTTAATTGAAAAAAAGTAAAAATGCTCTTATTAATCTCAGAACGGCTGTTTTTCACAAACTTGAGGCTCCAAATTTTTAAAATTTTCTTACTGATCAGGACTATTGCTATGTAATGATCTAAATCCACATGTATCACAAAGAAGGACCACAAGGTGATTTGACAGTAAAACGGCGTTGCTGTATAAATATCATTTAAAGTTTCAAGCAAATCTATCTGCTTTGGGTTCGGGCACTCCTCACTGCATATAGACACTGTATGTTAATCATATGCATAACATCTTGCTCACAATGCATCATCTCTTGTCAGGCTGAAGGTCATGCCGACCGATGTTTCATTTCGTTTTCACCCCACATCGAACCCATGAGTAAACACGCAAGAATAAGTAGATGTTGATAAATGAAGTTTGTGACAACACATAGAGTGCTGTTGCTTTATTATATTCTTTATAAGAAATATTTATTTTGCTTGATCACTCTACTAAGGCAAGTTGTCCTTATAACCCAGGACCTTTATATCTGAGGAGATGCTCTCCCACACCACACATATAGAACAAAAGAGACGGCACTGGTATAGACCATTTTCATAATTGCATGTTTTCTGTCTAGAAAGATTGGAGGGTACGTACTTATATAATTTTGACACTGGTATGTGCAACAGTCCTTCAAACTATATATCTTCTGTAGACTTCATGGCAAAATACCAAATACTCACCAAGTTATTTGAGGTCAAATTTACAAGGATTTGTACCAGATTTTCAAGAGAGGCCTTCTTAGCCTCGTTTTGGTGTTTTTTTTGCACTTGAAAACCCTAATAACTTCAAAAGAATTTGTTTATTCTTTTTGAAACTTTTACATGTTGTTTAGGACACAGTTATCTATAATTTGTGTCGAATCGTTTTTTCAAAATCATAATGTTTTCATGATTATGGTAATTAGCGGCGGTCATTATGAAAGTGGTGTATACCCAAAATGCTGCAACGATCTGCCCACTCACACATATTGAACAAGACAAGTAGTAGGCCTCTACAGATTGTGTTTGTAAATTTTAAAAGTTTCCTGGAAACTGGAAAAGGTTGCACTGGATTTGAAAACATTGCTACTTTTTACTGTTGTTTTTCGTAAATGTTAGATTAGTTTTTATAAGTGATAAAAGCTTGCTGACCGCGTTCGAAATTGAATTCACTCAGGCAATTGGAATTGTAAGCAAGATTATTGATCATGGGATTTGATTTGTGGGATTTTTTGCTATATAGGGTTTTATTGCTACGTGTATTTATGGAATTCTATTGATATATGGCATTCTATTACCACGTGTACAAACTTAGAGTAAATGACGAAGCATTTGTCTTTTCTTCTTTCACTGCAAGGATATAGATTGAAGACACGTTTCTGTTTGGTTCTTTAATTAATTTGTCTTCACTGTCTTTGCTAAGATTCGATGCTAAATGTTTTAGGAATGCATTCATAAACGGTACTGTAGTTGAAATTGCACACTGAATGGCGACTATTAAGGGAATCAACTCATTAGTTATTAAAAGGCAGTTTTAAATAGAAGCAGAGGCAATTTTCATTTCGACATTTTTTTTTCCATTTTTACACTGAAACAGTAAAAAAGCTATTCGGCAACATCAAAAGCGATACTGTAGAATCACGCATGCCTGTTACATCAATATGACAGAAGATGTATCACTGAATCCCTAATATACCAATGTAACTATTTTTGTTGGAAATTTTGTTCTGGTTGTTACTACGATGAATCATGTTCTTCCCAAGGGCTGTTGCGAAGGAAAATTTGGCGTGCAAATTGGATAATTAGGCACAATCTTTACCGGAAATAGGAACAAGTGCTAATCTTACATTCGAACTTGCAGGATTTTGGAATGATTCGCATACTAAACTGTAAATGCATGTTTGTCGGAAAATTTACCCGAATCTTCTTTTTTGATGTTTGTCTTATCGGTATTTCTTAAACAGTTTAATCAGGAAGTAGAGAGAGAATGCGTGGTCGATTTTAAAGTGTCTATATTAATTGTGTTTCATTTTCTTCTGCTAATAGAAATCGCAACTGGAACTTGTGCCCAACAGGATACTATCTATCAGGCCTTTATCGTTCTGGTGGTCACAACCTTCACAACATTGAGCATGCATGGTGTTGTAAACCTCATGGGGCTCCAAATTTATACAAGTCGTGTTACAATGAAAACGTTTGGTCGAAATTTGACTGGAATCGACAAGGGATGGTGTCGTGTAGCAAAGCTGGTTATTATATCACTGGTCTTTATCGATCCGTTTGCGACTTAATGTATTGTATTGAGGAATTCAAGTGCTGCCAACTGCAGGAGACAAACGGTGAGTAATCTGGGAGCTGTGGCCTCGCAAGATCTATAATTACGAGAGTGTGATAGCATGACAAAGGCGCGAGTTTCGATTCCCGACAGAAAACCCGAGTTGATGACCATTCTGAACTATTAGCTAACTTTGCACGAGTTTGGTTTTTACTATTTAACATTTATTTCACTATCATATACTTTCAAAGGCACATTTACCTACGAATGAAATTCGTGCTCGGTCCGGCCACTTGCTCAGTATAGAAATTGTACAGGAGGGTCGTTCCATTGAAGTCTGTGTGTGTACGTTTGTCACATTACTGTCCGTGCATTTCCACGTGATTTTCTGCATAGTTGGACTAATTCATTTTAAATGTGTATAAGAATATTAATTTCTATGCAGTATATATTATACTAAGAGTCCATGATTATAGTATATGTATATTAAGAGTTACTAAGCATAAAATGTTGTACGGTGGACGTAGACCATACATTATACACAACCAGAACAATATTTCTGTAATGCTGAATAGGTTGTTCGGAGCTATTGAAATGAATAAAAATAGGGCAAGACTGCCTGCTTGCTCTACTGTGCCACTAATTATATCATCACATTGATTTTTACTAAATTATTTTTCGTGTATTTCAGAAAAAGGAACATGCAGTGCCACTGGTGACCCACATTACCGAACTTTCGACAGAAGAGTTATTCATTTCCAAGGACAGTGCCAATATGTTTTGGCAAAAGATATTAATAAGAAGTTCACGGTGCTTGGCAAGAACACAGTGTGTGGACACAGGGTGACGTGCACGAGTGAAGTTACAATAAAAGTGAAAAATCTTGAGATTGTTATCAAGCGAGGCGGAGTTGTCACCGTTTTTGGAATTGCCAAGGGCTTACCATATGCCAACAGAGGTTTGATAAGTTGACCAATAATTACTATGCTATTGATCAACACTCTGGCTTTTCAAACTGATGAATTATCAAATTGGAGCAATGAGATCAGACATTGACTTTAGGTGGCTGTCTACAGTTCGCGTAACTGCAATTCATGAATGCCTCAAAAACATGTTTGCAAACTACCCTTCAAACTGACAACTAAGGAAGGAAACCTTAAGATATTTTTGACTGATACAAAAAAATCGATATTTTTGCCATAACAACATTAAGTATGTGCCGTTTGTTCGCATAAATTACGTTATACAAAAGTTTTTAACTTTACTGGAAGTGGTAATATTGATTTGATATGTGCGTTTGTGAAGCACATTATTTGTAAATTTGGCTAAGACGAACGTTTCCTAATTGCCAAATATTTCAGAGAACTGTTCGCAGACATATCTGTTTGTGTGTTGGTTCAAGAAAGCAGCAAAGAATCACGCTTAGCTTTGAAAATCTTATTTCGAGTCACTTCTCTGAAAGCAATGAGTCCTCATGTAAATATACACCGTATTACCTTGACTATTGCCGTCGTTTTATTAGAATTCGGTTTGTACCGATTTATTTCGCTGTTCGTATGATAATATGCGCACAGGAATTGATTTTTATCGTTTTTAGGCGTCACAATAAAAAAACTTGGAAGTAATGTAGAAGTAACAACAGACGTTGGCTTAACAGTAAATTATGACTGTGTTTATAATGTTTACATCACTGTGTCTGGTGAATACCGTGGTAAAACTAGAGGAATTTGCGGCAATTTTAATGGAAACCAAAACGACCTTCTAAAATCTGACAACAGGGTCACGGGAAACGATCAAGAATTCGCAAATTCCTGGAAAGTTGATCAATCATGTCCCAACTCCCCTGCACCTGAAAATCCTTGCAAAACCGCCGGTGCAAAAGCTCAGGAAGCGAAGAGGAAATGTGGTTTGCTGAGAGGATATCCATTCTCAGCGTGTCATAATCATGTCAAAGTTGACTCAGGTTTTATTCAGGATTGTGAATATGATGTCTGTGCTTGCAAAGATAATCCTGAATCTTGCTTGTGCGAAGAATATGACGCCTATGCTACTACGTGTCGATTTGCAGGAGTGAACATTCAGTGGAAACATCTAGCAACATTCAGTCAATGTGGTAGGTTGGTAGATAAAGTAGAAGAGTTCCGAAATGGGAATAACTTTAGTCATTGCGTTATACATATCTTCTTTTTTCATTTTGCAATTGAATTCAGAATGATTGGCGTAAAAATCCACCTGGATTCTCTTGAAGGAAATAATTCTAACCTCATGTGACGCCATGGATTTTATCAAATATTTATGGATGATAGCGTCTTCGCGGTTACCTGTATTTGTCCTACTTCATAAACTATTAGCATGTTATAAGAATTTTAATAGCAGTGACTGGTCAGTAGCAGGTTCTTAGCCTCAAGCAAAAAGTGCATTGCCATAACTAGCATTTAATAAACGCTATATTTGTAAGTAATTAAAAAATATGTCGTCGCACGCAAGTAATTTTCGCACACTTCTCTCGTGACGTGCACTCAAAATTACCAGCAGCTTTCTCCACTTGCAAATTATATGAAAGAGCTCAAAACGTCTATAGCACAATACATAGATAGACTTTGAAGCTATTTTAGTAATCATTTCCTCAACGTACGCGATCAACTATAATATTTATCATATTGTTCATTTTTTTCCAGTTTTTTTAGCAAAGACTTGACTAATTTTGAATAAACAGTTGAATGCCTTTGCCGTATAAGTTATAATAGTATAAGTTATAATTATTCAGGCGCACTTCAAAGTGGGACATTTCAGCGGAAATGAAAGAAAATAGTCTCAGGCTGTTATTGTTTTTACAGATAGCTAAATACATAAAACACAATTATGATATTTTACACTAAATACAAAAGCAAACGATTCTGATTTTAAAGCTATAGTAACAGCTCATTATACAACATACAAGTTAAATTAAAGATACTATAGTTAACAAATTTAGATTCATGTTCATTTTTGATCATTTGATACAGGATATCTTTGGTCAAATATACCGTATTTATTTATATAATTATTCAAAATGCTTTAGAACGTTTATTTCGTGTTTGTTTCTGATTTTACGTCGCACACTCTTCGCCTCAGCCTCTGCAATTACGTGAATGTACGTGGCGTAGAAAAATGCCTAAATTATGCATTCCACCATTATATAACACTTATTGTGTCTATAGGCATGCGTATCGGCAAAAAAGATTTGCGACAACAGACTGTACATTAGATTTAACATTTCGAGCATTTTCTTTCCATTGACTGACACTTATTTTGCCAAAAGAATGCACCAAGATTTAATTAAAGTACCTATGAACAAAATTTTGCCGAACTATTTATTGATCGCATTGCAAAGATCAGTTAAAACCACAGTGTAGCTTTCTTCGTGACATTTTCAAGATATTCAAGTTTATTCGGTATGCAAATTGCGCAACTTATGACATCACAGTGCGTAATAACTTCCCAAAAATTATCACTAACTCGTAACGTGATCCGATTTATTCCGCGCAAAAGTTTAGCCACCATGCAATTATTTTCCAGTATTTTGTACCCAGAGAGCACAATTTTATTTCTTATTGTCATATATCACAAAATTGGCACTCTTAAGATACTCATCATGCACAGTGATGTGATAAGTAGTGTATTTTGCATCGTCAAATAAAGTTCATAGAAGTTACGCTATCATTTTAAGCGATCTTTCAAATCCGATCAGTCAATAATTGAACAAAATTTTGTTTCATAGGCAATTTAAAAAGTATAATATTTTCAAAAGTGGTAATTGCTTAATTTCCACAACTTTGGCTTGCACGTATTTTACCTGAAGTTATCTTTATGCATTTTTCTGGATCGCTCCCCTAACCAACATTTATCAGATGGTCGCGGCAACTGAAAAAATGGCTGCATAGTTTTCTAATAATTATGGTACATTAATTTGGCTTGCTTGTTTCGTATTCATTGTATTTATTACCTTACTTCAAGGATCTCCTTGTGCCGCTGCTCCGTGTTTGAATGGTGGCGTTTGTACCAATCATGGAAAAAATTTCAAGTGTTCCTGTGCTAACGGTTATTATGGTGACCGCTGTCAAACAGAAGGTAAAGCATGTTATTTTTCTAGTCTCAATTATAAATAATAGATAGTATAAGATCTAGGACATCAATGTCGACGATCAAGTCAAAATTTCAACACAAAAAGGAATTCTAAGTAAGTTATGCGCTCATGTTCGGGTACGCCTATTGATAAAAGACGAACCAATTAATATAATGCTCTGAATATCATATGCACCTTGAGCACTTAACATTCAAGTTATTTGAGTCGAAATGTCACCAGAATTATTATGTAATGCTTTTTTAACAAACCGAAATCTTGAGTTCACAAAATGATGTTATTTATAGTCTGTTATCTGCATCTGTGTTCACATTTAACATGAAATGATGAACATTAACACTTTTTAAAACATGTAACTTCTTCTACTTATAGTTGAAGCCACTTGTAGTGCAACAGGTGATCCGCATTACAGGACATTTGATGGCAAGACATACAATTTTATGGGACACTGTGAATATGTTTTGGCTAAAGATAAAGATGATACATTTACAGTGTTAGTGAAAAATAAAGCTTGTGGAGATTTAACTACACGGCCGCAAATAACATGTACATACAGTGTAACAGTCAAGGTGAAAGGGTTGACTATAAAACTACACCGTGGAGGTTTGGTGCATGTGTCAGGAAAACTTGTCCGAGTACCTTACACGAATCAAGGTAAACTGCTTGATGTTTTATAATTGCAATGTTGTATGCGCGAATTATTTTTTTCACTTTGCATCGTTTTTGTATCTATTAGTTGCAGAATTTGACCTTTTTACTCCCAAGATGTCCGAGAAACATTTGATAATATTAACTACTAGTTGGTAAAATTTTTGCACACCCTCTTCCCGTTACTGTAAGCTCTTTTTCAATCTTCCCCCTTCCACTCTTGACCAAAAAAAATGTGTCACTGGCAAGTACTTAAATGTAGTAATCAAATCTAAACACTTATATTAAAAATATCTTGAAAACATTAATAAACTAAAAGTTTTGGAGCTAGAATTAAAGTAAAATTCAAGAGTTTTGCTTATATATCTTATAAATCTCTTATAAATAATAGTCTCTTAATAAATATCGTATATAGTACTATTGTTTTTGTTACAGGTGTGAAAATTGCTAAACATGCTACGAGATCCATACGTCTTACAACCGACATTGGCTTAACTGTGCAATATGACGGTGTCTACAATGTTTTTGTTACCGTAAGCAGTCGGTACAAGGAGAAAACTCTGGGATTATGCGGAACACTCAACGACAAAACGAATGACGATTTCTTGAAATCAGATAATCAGGTGACCACAAATGCTCAGGAATTTGGAATTTCCTGGAAAGTTGACAAATTTTGCAGTGATTCTGGTCCCGCGACAGACCCTTGCAAAAACGCTGGTGATGTGGCGATCCAAGCAAAAAAGAAATGTAGCGTGATGAAAGCACTTCCTTTTTCAGCTTGTAATCGCCAAGTCAAAGTCGATTCAGGCTTCCTCCAGGATTGTGAGTTTGATGTATGTGCTTGCAAAATAGATCCGTTGGCGTGTCTATGCGAAGAAATCGATGCTTACGTCACCACATGTTCTTATGTTGGTATTAACATCCAGTGGAAACATCTGGCACAATTTCGTGAATGTGGTGAGTTATCTATTTACTATACTCAGTGGCGAAGCCAGCACGACAATTTGGTCATGCAAAGTGCAAATTTTAGATAAGGATAAGAGATAACTGGCTTATATTAACATAAAAATATTGACATTGCATCACCAAATTGTCAGGCGGGCTTCGCTACTGACTTTGCTATTATCTGCGCTGCAGTACGTGTCTCAGTGCTTTCGACGAAATTACCCAGCTATTTTTCTTGATAATTTTATCTAAAATAGCATTTAAGGACGGCTGTCAACATTTCGCATGTTTGATTATTTTACCTGATTCTTACTTGTTTCGACAAAAAGAACGTATTTTTAACGTTCTTTCCAATTTTCAACAAAATGAAACGGAATGTAAATAATGTATGTAATAACAAAGGTCCACCTGACCATGGGGTGACAGTAATCCTTTTAATCACAAAGTAAATATTTCATAAACTTTGTTCAAATATTATCAATAATCCGTAAGTCTATTGGCGAATCATGTTAACCATAATAGGTTGTGTGAGATGGCTTTGCACCTGATAAAGTATACTAAATAGATAACATTTTGTATAATCTGTTTAACAAGTAAATTACATTTTGCCGTGGTCTGTTCAGTTATAGACACACGTTATGACGTCATAATGTGGTAAGAACAAAAAAACTGGCCCACAAGCCACCTATAGGCGAGTGGGTCACTGATGTTCCACATTATGACGTGTACCGTTTATCTATAACTGAACAGACAACGGCAAAATGTAATCTATTTGTTTCACATAATAAAAAGGGGAAAATTTTTGCCAAAATAAGCTTTATACAGTGGCGAAGCAAGCCCGACTTTTGGTCATGCAAATTTATATGTGTTTAGGCACCGTATAATTAAGGAACCAATTTCTAAAGAAATAAATAATGATAATGATTTAAATTTGCATAGCATGACCAAATTGTCGGGATGGCTTCGCTACTGGCTTTGTAGTGCGACAAAATGACTTTAGCACGCCATTTGACGTGATCATGGTCTATACAAAACAAAGCACGCCATTGGCGATAATTCTAAAATTGCTGTGATTGGCTTGTCGCTAAAATGGCGTCAGCGTGCGTCTGTCTTCTAATAGATCACAGTTCTCGACCAGTGAAAACACAGAATGAACTCTAATTATTATATAGATAGAATTTGTTTATTACTGAACACTTATTTACTGGACGCGAGGGAAACAGTATGTTTTGTGATTCCGAGACTGTGATGTTTCCCGAAATATCACCGGTCGATTATTACATCAAGTGTCAAAGTAAACGACGGTATTAAACAAGACAAAAAAAGTTCTGCACATTTTTTCACCCTCTAATGGTTGGTGGAAACCAACTTTCGACTTCATAGGTAGAACTGTCACATTTTCACGTGACACATACATGACATTCAATTTCATCACTGCCGGCCATTAATACGCAAGCATTATTACTTTTAATGCCCTCGCAGACCTCATGCTGAATGAATAGGCTTTGACACTTGATAGTATACAATATTCTTTATATTATGTTGCACCATAATTCACATTTTAATACGGCGTATTTCAAGTCATTCAATATACTCGAACTCGTGTTTTATCGTTACATTTTAAAAATGGTAAAACATTCCTTTCCGTTCTCTAAATAGTACTTGGGTTGTATCCGATCAAGATATTTAATGATGTTTGAATTAAAGTATTCATTGTTCAAGCGTTAGAACAATCTCTAACTCATTTAGTATATATATATAAATATTCATGATCTCAGTTCACTGCTGGTACTAATTTAAATACCGTTCGCCTACATCTTTGCTTAGTTTATGTACCTTGAAAAATTGCAGTGCTCAACTTAATTTGCTTGTCTTTTCGTACCTGTAGCAATTTCTTCACGTACAAAATTCGTTTTCATTTTATTAGTAGTTTTAATGAATAATGCACTTTTTCCATGAGTTATTGAGAATAATGCACTTAAATGGCTCGTTGTTCCCAGTTAACCAAAACACACGTGATTGATTTTGACTAATCGCGTGCGTAGATTTACAACAGTGAACGAAGACCAAATACCAATGTGATATATACATCAAATTGTATAATAGGTTGCTGCAAAATCTCATATAAGGGTAAAATAAGCAATTTGATAATTGTCGTATGCAGCACGCATACGAAATCTTCAGAAATACCTTATGGGCATCTTACATGCTTTCATGTATAACCGATCAAATGGCATCAGATCACAGTGAAAGAATGCGTCTATATAAAGGTGCCCTGAAAAAAAGAATAAACTTAATGTTAATCAGAATTCACTGTTTTAACAGCAGTACAATTTCTTATATCATTAAATAAAAATTATTTCTTCATTTTAAAAATGAAGTAATTATTCTGCCATATTAAATTGATTACTTTCTTTTAACTCTAGCGACTCCTTGTGCTTTTGCTCCATGTTTAAATGGTGGTACTTGCAAAAATGTCGGAAACTCTTACAGATGCACTTGCCCTCCTGGTTTCAAAGGAACTCGTTGTGAAAATGAAGGTAAAAAATTGATATAAAAAATCAGGGTTCAGTACTTCACTTCTTCATGTAAATAGTAGAAAGTCAAGCAAAAAGAAGAGATTTCATTCCCTCCTTGGTATTTTAAAGAAGAATGCGTTACATGGTTAAATGCATAGTGTTGTCAATCTATCAGAATTGACTCTGGAAAAAGTATTAGAGACACATTCTTGGATCAATAACTGTCGAGTGTTGGAATTTATTTGAAAAAATAATAGTTAGCGACAATCCATTAAGAATAAATAGGGTTTTTTTAAATTAGGTAGTATTTTTTAAATCAACATTACCTAAGTGCAATAACAACATTTTCAACGTGCTTAGCCAGTGGAAAGAAAAACTGTGACATAATTACATGGAACAACATTGCCTTCCCCTTTTGCCAACGATGCAGACCATCAGAAATTTTACCACCGCCGTCAAAGTATTTTTCACTTTCCCGGTTGAGACGCATATTCACTTGAGAGAAATGCTCTCATTTGAGAGAGAAGAACAGAATATATATACATATATAGATATATATATACATGTGTGTATGTATGTATGTATAAAACAGACTGTAGTGGTATGTTTTGTACTTTAATCGTACGATACTACGATTATTATGTAGTAATCAAAATGCCAAACAAAACTTGCAAAGTTTTTTTTTGTCTTCTTTCTTTTGTTTTTTTTCTTTTAAGATACCTCAACATGTTCAGCCACAGGTGATCCCCATTACCACACTTTTGACTCGAGAAAATACGACTTCATGGGAGTCTGTCAATATGTGCTTTCAAAAGACGTGGACAACAATTTCCTAGTAGTAACGAAAAATCAACGCTGTAACGGCCGATATAGCTGTGTTTTCTCAGTGACAGTGACTGTCAAGGCACTGAAAGTTAAGATATCTAGAGGTGGTGTTTTTACAGTGTTTGGTATTCAAAAAAATGCACCTTATGCCAACCGAGGTAAGAAAGCATGAGTGGGTAGTAGACGATACAAAAGTAAAAGCTTCGATTATATTTGCTCATAGGAAGATAGTGCACTTATTTCATAAATGTCAACAACTTTTATTCTGTTACTGCCTAACAACGGGGAATGGATATTTCTAAATCTTCCGAAAGGTATTTTTAAATCTTTCCGATGTTGATATTACAATTATAGACTCAAGGTATGTATACGTGACCACGGCATTATTTGGAGGCGGAGGATACTCGTACATTCGTTTTCTCACCGAGGATTTTTTCTTGAAATCTCCTATCATTAAAGATTTTTTAAAAAAACTCTTCGTGCAGAACATGAATATACGAATATACCAGCCTACCAACGAACGCTCTAGTTACGTCCCTGTCAGAGTAAGAGCTGAAATTTATACTTACCTTAGTGCAACACACAAACACACCAATTTGTAAAACAATGAAAATCATAGAGAATGCATTACTGTTGAATACCTATTGTAAAGGTCATTAAACTGTAAGGAATGTGAGAAAATTCATTATTATGATTTAATTCAGCAAAGTCCAAAAATTTCCTGGCAACAAGTGTCATCCAGAAATGCCAGTACCAAGAAAATATGACGACATGAGACAGACGAGTTAATCGCATATGCATTCTAAACTGGTTTTTTTTCGGCGCATAGTTCCAAATACTCTGTTAAAACTAGTTCTGTGTTCTGATGAAATGAAAACTAGTGTATGGAGTCCTACTCTCCCAGCAAAAACGTAGCCAAGGCACTCTCTTCTCCCCCAACAATCTTATGCAATCTTGCTCCCCACTCAATTTTTTTTGTCTCGTGCTAAATCCCACATCTCGCTATTGTCTTCACTCGACTATCACGTTCGTTAATCTTGTAAATCCTTGTAAAACCTACCTATTAGGGCCCTCATTTCAACTATTCAAAATTATATTGTAAAAGAAAAATTATAACATGTTGCTTTATTAATAATACAGGTGTAACAGTGACAAAACATGGTCATAAAACAATCCGTATTGAAACAGATATTGGTGTAACAGTCCAATTTGATGGCGTTACTAACGTGTTTGTCACAATATCTGCACGCTATAGAGGAAAGACTGCCGGCCTCTGTGGGAACTACAATGGCAACAGCAACGATGAATTCATAGATGTTAACTTCCGACGTACCAATAGTATTGCTCAATTTGCAAATTCATGGAAAGTAGATCGAAGCTGTCCAAATGAACCACAACCCACGAATCCATGTCTCACTGCAAGTAGTGTTGCACTAGAGGCGAAGAAAAAATGTCAGCTACTCAAACAACAACCGTTTGCAAAATGTCATAATGCGGTGAATCTAGATACCGAGTTTATAAAAAATTGCGAATTCGATGTATGCGCATGTAACAATCACCCATCTTCATGCCTCTGTGAAGAATTTGCTGCTTATGCCACTTCCTGCTCGTACGTTGGAGTTCCAATAGCGTGGAAAAATCTTCCTCAGTTCACTGAATGCAGTAAGTATAAGTAGTGTATATAAGTAAATACAATGTAAGAGAACAAAAAAGTGCCATTGACTTGCAACCAGGTACATATGGGAATATATAATTGACAATTTTCATCACAAAACGAATCGTTTCACCAGGTCAAAAAAAACAAATTCGTCCATGGAAAGAACGCATTGAAATTAGTAAACTTGCGTTGTTGGGCTTCATAATATTCATATGCATTTTTGTGCTTGTTTAGCTGGATTAATCCATGCAAAACAGTATTTCATTGTAAGATCGCTTAAGACATCTCTAGTGGGGAAGTTGCTAAAAATATAATCTTTTATACATTAAGGACGTAAATATTACAACAGTAACCGACAATCTTGAAGCTTATTCTTTTTTCTAACTTAATAAAGTCATTGTTTTAGGTGTTCACGTGTCAGATTGAGGGTTAAAAAATTGGTTTAGCGCAAGAGCGTCTTTTAATTAAGCAGGAAATTTGTTTACAAAATTAGATAAAAATGTGCTTGAAAGTGTTCTATATAAGATCCGCAATTTTTCAAGTTGAAAATTTCACTCAAAGCTAAAAATACAGGCATTTTGTATCTTGTGAAGGTCACTTTAACCAGATAACAGTGCCTTAGCAACATCTTATGTAAGTTACAGATTAAACACTCTGCTACTACTTATTAGCTTCATTAATTTTTACCAATAGCTAAACAAATTTATGTGGGACAAATTTGTATCACTAAATGTCCCCTGCAGTGAGATCTGCATTGTACAAGTGAATGGCATAGGAAACTCGGTATTTGAATTGTGAGGCCCATATAAGGCAACTACACATTGTTCCCGGCAACTTTCTTTCGGTCGATATTGTTTTCATAAACATCACGAAAAACAAAACTTTTCCGATTCCCTGGAAACTTTTGAGCACGTTTTAGCCGATTTTGTGGCAACTTTTTTTGAAAGTTGCGAGGACAATCAGTAGAGGCCCATCCTATATTCATATATTAGTGTTCTGCATAACTAATCTCAATTGAAATCGATTGTTTTTATGGTATGTGAAGCCTCATTGATCGAGGTTGATTTGGGCTTCATGTCGAAAGGGTGACTACTAACTACCAACCTAGAATGATCAGGCGTTTTGATTGGCCTTTTAAAACAAAAGCCGTCATATTGTTTCCGATTTGTTCTTTAGAAACACAATTTCTGCATGATGCATACCACTCACTAAGCATTGTGACGACCCGTTTGGTACGAATAGAAACCATATCTATAGCCTGACATCAGATCAATATTTTAGCATCCATGTATTACATAAAGTATGCTGGTTTGTGACCTCTCTTTTTATCGCGATTTTTTCTAACTTGGTATGCAGTTGTTATCTCTATTTTTATTTCTCTTTCAGATTCTCCCTGTGCGGCCGCACCGTGCAGAAATGGTGCTGTCTGCATAAATCAAGGAAAAGATTTTAAATGTACCTGTGCAGCTGGATATAGCGGGAAACAATGTGATATTCGAAGTAAGAGAATTCTAGTAAAAATAATATTTATTGTTTCTTTAACAATAATAACAAATGACGCGGTCAAACGTTAAGCGTATTTTTGACAGTAAGACCATGTGTTCGTTTTCTTGAAGAACATTAGTCTTCACCACTGGTCACGCATCAATCTAAAAAAAGTATTGCGTTAATGCGGGTCCCTATGAAACGCATTTCAAAGATTGCTTAAAATCACGGTGTAATTATGTAACGTCCTTGGTAGTATATGACTAACCCTATTTCTTCTCAAGATTAATGACATCACAGTGCATAATAACTTTTCAAAAATCATCAGCATTATGCAACGTGATCGATATATTCTGTACAAACGTGCAACCACCAAGTGATTAATCATATAGTTTCCGCTCGTACAGCTTACCCAGCCATTTTAAGCGATCGTTGCCATGAAATCAATAAATAGGTGCACAAAATTTTGTTTCATAGGCACTTTAAGATAGTTGGTAAGGAGCATACGTTAGGCAAAAACAGTTATCCTAAAGTTTAACAAACTCAAATACAGTTATACCAATTGTTGGCTCCAAAAAGAATCCGCATGCTCATGGGTGTTTCTTTCAAAACATTTTTCAGGAAAAGAATGTACCAATCAACGTAATTGGATTTTTTATGTTTTTGCTTAAATAATATTTTATATTTTAGCGTGCAAGAATCCAAAAGCATTTGGAATGGAAAGTGGAAAGATTAAAGACTCCCAAATTGCGGTATCCACCTCATGGAGTGTTCAATATGGGGCAAATAAAGCGCGATTAAATGGCCAAACGTCATGGATTTCCAAAAGAAGTGACCTCAACCAGTGGTTGCAGGTTGACTTCAACTACATTGCCACAGTTACTGACATTCAGACACAAGGCCGTGGAAGATATGGACAGTGGGTGAAAAGTTACACAGTCTCGTATTCTGACGACGGCTTAACATTTAAAACGTACCAAAAGAGTGGAAAAGATAAGGTACGACTTATTTTATTGGCATGATTCAGCAAGCCTCCCCTTCCAAGCAAAACGAATGATACAAACCTGAAAAGAATTTAAAAAAGGCTGTTTACAAGCCGTTAACATGTTGTACATGTTTGCACGTACAGCTTGTTCCAAGATGATGGAACAGGCTTGGTCAAGAAGACTTATAGGGTCTGCACATGACAACATTTTTACAATCTTGTGTTAGGACAATCCTGAGACAGCAGTTAAGTGTCAGGGAGGTTATAAAAGATACTTCTGTCATTATCCTCGAGCTTGGGGCAACTTAAAACAAGCAAACGTGCTCAGCTGCAAAGCTAGCCAAAAATGACTGGTCATGCTCACGAGGTGCCACCGTGATGGAGTGAGAAAAAGTTAAGACACTGGTGTAATTTTCTGTACAAGTCTAATTAACTTAGAAACACAGGTAGTAAAGATTAACGCAGAATTATGTCATGGGCTAACCACATTTGAGTGAATATTTCCTCTATAACTCTGGTAATCACAAAGCCAATCTTTTTTTGTGTACCAACTTTTCTGAAAGCTTCTATCCCCGGTAGTCGTTTGCAAATTCAGCATTGCCTGTTGCGTTACAATTATATTTTGCTCGCCAGATTGACGATTTCTTCAGCAAGTCACATGCTCTTGAAAATGAGCATGACTAGATGTTGCAAAATTGTGCGTATGAGCATGCGCAGTTGCCATTATCCAATCAAATTTCCAGTATTTCTACTATAAAATACATTATTTATATTTATTCTGAGTTTTTCGTGTGCAAGTCAGTATCGTCGGCTGCTTAGCCGCTGCCGGTACCGCAAAGGCAATTTACTGATTTGTTCTAGTAACTCATTTTGAAACACTGTATAAAAAAAAGTTTCAACAATACTTGCAAATTTAATGCTTGTTAACGTAACGGCAAGGATGCAAGATCCCTAATAACAGACTATGCATTAGCTGTTCCAGCTTTTGTTAGCCGCATATAGTTTATGGTCGCAATAATACTGAATGATCGCATGACATGACAACACAATTTCGATTCTTTAGTAGAATTTTTAGAAGTCTTTTTTTTTTCTCGAGGTAGCAAACTTCAATTACCTAACTCTTTGAAATCACAATAAAAAACCATCGTTCATTTCATACGTATTCCGCACAAAAATGAATGATAATTGTAGTTTACGCACGTAGAGCGCAGTTATAATGATTTCTTATTGCCCTATATGCTATAAAATCAGCAATATATACAGGGGGTTGCCAAAAAAAGGAGCCCCCTTCAAAAATGGCTTACCTGGTTTATAATGACTATAAATAGGGAGAATTTTAACAAAAGTTGTGTTTTTGTACTTTATAAGTACCTGTGTGTAAGAACAAACATTAATTGCAATTCTTACTTAAATATTTATTAACAGATCCATTTAATGAGTTTTAAGCCAAATTAAAGATGGCCATTTTGAACCTAAAATTCAGCAATATGATTAAAGTTAAAAATTACTCAGTAATGTGGGTCGAAATGTGAAAGCACATTGTAGCGTAATAGGTAATGTAATTATTTCATGTGCACAATGGTGTCTTTAATAGAATGCGCAACTAGAATGCGATTCATTTAGGCAGGTGCTTCTATTATCAGCAGAGTTAACTCCAAGGCCACACTTATACTTTACGTTTTAGTCAGTTGGTTGACCTATCGTGTGATATATCGGTACCTGATGTAGACATAGAGTAATCCAAATGCTGTTTTAACAAAAAATCTGGGTCTTGAAACAAGCAATCATAAACATTTGGTTTTTGATTTCTGGATTAGAGTTTTTGAAGTAAAAATCTACCTCATGGTCGAAGAAAAAGCTACAAAAAAATTTCCGCATGAAAGTAATAATTTGCATACATTTATCGACACATCCCACCTTGTCGTTTATGAACAATTAATGCAGAGAAGACACGTGCCGAAGAAATAATTCAACTGCATTAGCAAGTTTCCAATTTAAAACCGCCATTTTGAATTTATTTTAAAAACTAACCAAATGCACCTATTTTTCACCCATGTGAGTAAGAAATGCAATTATTGTTTGTACTTACACACAGGTATCTATGTAAGTACAAAAACACAACTTTTGTTAACATTCTCTTTATTCATAGTCATTATAAACCAAGTAAGCCATTTTTGAAGGGGGCTCTTTTTTTGGCAACTTCTTTTCTAGTCATCATGCACAGTGATATCACAGCATAGAGAATGAATGAACGGCAGAGTCACTTTTACCATTAGCCGTGTCATTACGGACATTTTCTGGTCAATAAGAGCCCTTAACTGGCTGGTCGTAGCCAGTAAACTGCATAAAAAATTGGCGCCACAGTTATTGCAATGCAATTTATAATATTGCATTGCAATGCCTTAATGGCAGAGTGACCCGTAAAGCGCAAGACGGTTAGACCTATAATAGTTAAAACACTGTTAATATAAGTACTAACAATTGAACTAATTATTTTTTTGTGCAAAAAATGAGTATTTTAAATAACTTAAGCACGATAATGCTACATGTGCCATTGTATAACACTGAACTCTATGTCTCCCGCTTATAAAACTTCTGCTAGTGTTGCAATTTCTTTTGTTTTTCCTAATGAATTATTCATGCTTATGAATGTTTTAAAACTGTACCTACTCACTGACATCTTTTGCACTTTTTCGTTCAGGTATTTGTTGCGAATGTTGACGACAAAGGCATCGTTGAAAACACACTTTCACCTGTTATTGTGGCACGTTTCGTCAGAATCCATCCGAAAGCTTGGAATAGACATATTTGCATGCGAGTCGAATTTATCGGTTGTTTTGAAGGTATTAAATTTATATCTACTAACTTATAACGAGTAGCACTTTGGGTTTTCCACAAGTATATATTGTCCCCACAACAAAAGAGTTCCAGACTTTTACCTCACGGCCAAATCAGCACTTAGAATAGCCAATGGTAAATTTATGATGAAGAAGAAAAAAATAATGTGACTTGAGGATACATCAGCGAGTAAAATAATTATTTTAGGCCAGCCATGTGCAGAAGAACCATGCCAAAACGAAGGAAAATGTAAAAGTGTCGGGGAAACCGTCTCGTGTACCTGTCTTGCTGGGTATTATGGAAACAGATGTGAACAGAAAGGTACCAGTATGCTCTTTTTCCAATGAGGGCTGATAAACGTTCACTAGTCCACCTAAAATTTTTATTATTATCATTACGCGAACCTGGTAGGTCAATTCTAAATATTACGTTTGCTAAACGTTGAACCAACGTCAGAAATCACATTCAAGACCTAGCCTTAGATCATATGACTCTCTCCAGCGAATGTCAATTTATATCTGACGTCTGTCGAAAATACGCCCTGTTAAATTGTTACTCTCTACAGTTCTAACAAAATGCCGCAGGTTCAATTTAATATCGAGTATGTCTTGTTGCTTAAGAGGAGATTTTTTAGAAAGTCGCGTATTTTTTGCGAAAACCGCTCAAAACTTAGCGACCAAGCCTTCGCGAAAAAATGTTCTGCCGCCATTTTCTGTTTTGAAAGTTTTCCAAAAATATTTGCGAAGAAAAACAGAATTTTACTGGATTTTTGGTTATGTCATGAGGCAAAACATTGCTAAATATAAAGAAGGATAACGTGGTAAGTGTAATATCGTATTTAATGGACGTTATTTGAATTATTATTATGTTAATATGCACACGTATCTGACTCAGGAGTGAGCATATTTCAGCTGTAAAATTATCTGCTATTTTAAATTAATAATAAAACTGATTGAAAGCCACTGCTTTCGTCCTCTGGATGATGATCAGCTTGTTTACAACTCGTTAATAACATAAGTACATGGAAAACGTTAACGGATTTTGCATTTTTAAGGAAAATTTGAGCATTTGTAATTTTAAATCCCTTTACTTCAATTTACTAATTTTACATGCATTCAGTTTTTTACTCATTTACAGGCATTCAGTATACAACTTCATGCCATAGGCTATATAATCTGAAACGCCCTTTTTAGAAATGAAAATAAAATTTTCAGTCATATGTTTACTGTAAAGTTTTGAATTACACCAGCATCGTGGATGCAACAATCTGGTAGGAAGGATGCTGAACCAGGACTGGTCACAAAGCAGGGCCTGACAGTCAACTGAGGCAGCATGCGTTATTAGTAAAGACACCAGACAGGCTGAAGGAGCCAAGCATGTTGACATCAAAACAAAATTGCCTATATGGTCATAAGGGCCAAATATTTTATTTTTTTCTTTGATAATTGCCTGGGGATTAACTCAGACCCCCCCCCCCCCCCCAGTAACCTGAAGTTGATTAACTTCCTCTACTAATTAACCATGAAAGTATTTTTTTATAGATCTCTGTGATATTACTATTACAATCTTGAAGATATGATTACAGTATCTGAAAACATCAACCTCATTCTGTCAGTGCTGGGTGACAAAAACCTGCACATTGTGGAATATTCTGTCTACTGTATAAAGTTATAAACATTTTCATTATATTCACACAAGAATAGATTGTAGCATAAATAATAATCTGTGATTTAATAAATATTCATTTTCATCTTTCATTTTTTGTTTTCTTTAATAGCCTGCAAGAAAAGATCTTCTTAGAAATTCTGATATTTTTGCACATTTATTATGATACACTGTATATGCATGATTTAAATTATGCCTGGCCGGGCAGAATCCCAATAATTAGGTCCCACCCACCCATGTGTTTATTTTCATGTGTTTAAAATGTGTTTTTATCATTTAAAATACAATGACCAAATTAATTTGAAAGGAACATGAGTCATGATAGTTGGTGTGGACATTACCTGTTAATGGTAGCACTCAGACATAATTTGGTTGGTTTTAAAAATCATAAAAAATGGCCTAATCAATGAATAATGGTTTGAGTTGAAAATACCTTTTCTAGTTCATGCTTAGTTTCAATTCTCTTCCAAGACTGCTGGACTTTATGGCACTTGTAAAATGTCACTGTGAAAGTAATAATACAAATTGAATACAATGTAACACAAATGGTAAATATTACATCATAACAGTAACATGGCTTGCATTCAATGTCAATTTTCTTTTCGGCGTCCACTTCCAAATGACCTCAAATTTGAACTGGATGTGGTTTTTAAAGTCAGTTTGATTTTGAAATGCATTTTAGGATTGAGAAAGACATCCAGGCACAAAAAAATAGATAATTTATAAAGGAGGGTTATTTGCAAATATTACATCATAACAGTAACATGGCTTGCATTCAATGTCAATTTTCTTTTCGGCGTCCACTTCCAAATGACCTCAAATTTGAACTGGATGTTGTTTTTAAAGTCATTTTGATTTTGAAATGCATTTTAGGATTGAGAAAGACATCCAGGCACAAAAAATTGAAATAATGGAAAGTTATTTGCAAATATTGCATCATAACAGTAACATGGCTTGCATTCAATGTCAATTTTCTTTTCGGCGTCCACTTCCAAATGACTTCAAATTTGAATTGGATGTAGTTTGTAAAGTCATTTTGATTTTGAAATGCATTTTAGGATTGAGAAAAACATTCAGGCACACAAAAATTGAAATGATGGAAGGTTATTTGCAAATATTGCATTATATTATGAGTTGAACAATGCTTGGATTCAAAGTAAATTTTCTTTTCGGCGTCCACTTCCGAATGACTTTAGATTTAAGCTGGATGTAGTTTGTGAAGTCATTTTAATTTTTAAAGAAATTTTAAGATTGAGAAATAAGAGCAAACACATAAAAAAGGGAATAATGAGGATTGAGGGCATATACCTCAATCTCAATTAAGTGTCAAGTAGACCAACTGCCAAGTGTGCAGGACAATAGATATTTATTTCCAATACACATTTGCATAATAGGACTTTTTCCTCATAATATTACAAATATAAGCTTAGATGATTGTTGAAAAAACTAGTGTAGTAGGGCAATAAGATAAAACAATAGCTTGCCTCTGGCTCTCAATGTATAGATTGTCAGTAGTTGACACAGCGGTAGAAATAAAGTTTTAAATTAAAGAACAACATACAAGTAAAAATTAACTGTATATCTTACCTCGATCATCTCCAAAGCCCCGAGGTAAGTCCATTGTAGGTATTAAAATCTTCGCGCGTGTTGTGAACTGAATGACAGAACTTAAATCGCGTCGTCGAATATCGAGTCAATTTCACGCAATTTTTTATTTCCCTTTCTCTGTCGATAATAAATCAGTATCCTAATATAACACATTTATTAATTGATTCAATTTTTTTCCATGTAAATTATTATATACGTCTTTATTTTTAAACATTCATAGTAGAGCAAAACGAACACCGCTCTTTGACAGCCGCCATGTTGGAAAAATTCATTGATAACGACGTCATGGGTTTTGAGCGCGTATTACGCGACATAGAAAAAAATCTCCTCTTAAAGCTGTTTCCAGACTGTACAGAGATTTCAAAAACCAAAAATATTGTATACTTTGCCTTTTCCAAAAATCAATTTGCTGCTCAATTATTTTCTAGAAAATGTTTCTCTTTTTTGCCATGAAAATATGTTTCTTGTAAACTGAACTGGTTTTGACTTTAGATTGGACTGGACGTTTTAAGGTTTGAAATTTAGGTGCTTCTTTCTGCAACCTGTGTTCTTTAAAATGTTTATGATAAACTAAATTGGCAATAGTTAGTACAAATGAGTTTAAAGAGTTCGAGATGCGCTATAAAACGAATAAAGGTCCAAAGTCCACGAACAAAGTCCATAGTCCTGTCAAAAATCCATTCCGCATTTCACAATATGTCAATGGAAATCTCTAAAATTGAAAAAAAATTTGGTTTTCGAAATCTCAAGTACTTGTGGCCAGGGTGCTCATTCGTCCGCTTTGCGAAAACGAAATGGTCGATCACCTACAGTAAAGCATAGAGTGCACATTATATATAGCCGCACTATTGACTAACATCAGACTTTTGACTACCTTAGAATGCAAGCAGTCGTTACGCCTGGGTATGGAAAATGGTGAAATATTAGATTCGCAGATCTCAGCTTCTTCGGAATGGGATGCAAACCATGGAAAACTGAACTCCAGATTAAATTTTAAGGCACAAGGCAGGCGTCAAGGTGCATGGTCTGCAAGACATAACAATATTTACCAATGGCTTCAAGTGGACTTCGGACTTCAAGCCACATTAACTGAAATATTAACTCAAGGTCGTAACAATGCTAACCAATGGGTTAAGACTTACACGGTTTCCTACAGTAATGATGGTCTTAATTTCTTTGCTTACCGCGTCGATGGAGTGGTTAAGGTAAGATTGATATTACCATAAAGTCTGATTATAATTTTGACTTTTAGCTCAAGTATGACGTCAGAACTGTTTTAGCGCTTCATTAACGCTTTTAACATGACGTATTTAACACGAAACGCATTTAAGCATGAACAACAGAGTAAATAATGACAAAAATAGACAAAAATTATGCTGCTATATATAATAAATTATAGAAAATTTCAGTTCTGCATGCTGATACGCGATCATATGAATTTTATGAAAGTAGCCAATAAAAGCTTTCTGCACTGAATATAACAAGTAAAATTTCTAAAAGTTTCTAGAAGTAAGAATTGTGTAACTTCTAGTTCACGAGATATTATTAATCTTTTCCAAACGAATTACGGCCAGCAGGGTGTTTTGGAGAGTGGACATATACCTTTATTTGTTTATCTTTGTCTTCGAAACTCCATCGTGGTGCCTGGATCAACGTTGCGTTTTTCGAAAAATATTGAAAATTGAGTCTAATTTGGATACTATTTAATTTTTTTAGGTTTTTGAAGGAAACCGTGATAGGAACACCATTGTTCGTCAAACTGTTTCCCCGGTTATTGTTGCACAGTACATCCGCATTCATCCCAAGACTTGGTATGCTCATATGTCCATGCGGGTTGATTTCAGTGGTTGCTTGAAAGGTAATTTCTACAACTATCAACTTATGCAATTGGAAAGCACTTGCTCTCATCCGGTCTTCTAATTTAAGCCGGGCGACTTTATTATTTTGATGGGAGACTGCCATGCAATTCCTTGTATTGTGTACTTTAGTATGACGTGTAGGTTTTGGTTTGCGAAATACAAGAGTGCGCAATAAATTTGCACGATTATAAAAGGCAACTACAAAATATTAGTGCAGGGAACTGTATCTGTAGTAACAAGCACGCATGCCCACTGCAGAGCAAGTGTATTAGTAAGGACATTGTATACATAACAACAATTAATACAAGCAACATAAAGGACACAAAGCACTACATTGGCATGACTTCAAACACATTTAAAGAGCGGTAAAGGAATCAAATTAATCTTTTGCACACAAAAAATATTCAAACGAAACGGAACTTTCTAAACAAGTTTGGCATTTAAAGCTATTCAAAACAGATTTCACCATAAAATAGTCTATACTAAAAAAGCCTATTTCTGACGCGGGAGGATCCGAAAGATCTAATTTATGTTTGGACGAAAAAATTATTATTTTGAGTGAAAAAAACAATTGCTTGCTTAATAAAAGATCGGAAATAGTTTCGGCCTACCAACACAAAAATAGATTCCAGGTAAACAACCTAAACAAAGAAAGAAATGCACGCTACTCAAACAGCCACGCGCCAACGTTTCTTCCTTGTGAGTGTCAGGGGGGGGGGGAGCAGGTGTGACAAATCCTTATATACTCTCTGAGGATGGCACTGGGCACTTATGTCCGTTTAGTCCTGTTTTCTTCATTTGGAACAATATTTGGTATTTCAGAGTGGCCTTGTCAAACTGAGCCATGTCTCAATGGAGGTACATGTCTACACTATGGTTCTGGTTATCTCTGTGCTTGTGCTGATGGATGGGCAGGCAAGAACTGTAGTGAAAATGTCGGTATGTATAATTGTGATTTCAAAATATACTCCACTGAGGACAGAAAACGACACCCAGGTATAGCAAAAGCTTGCTATTAAATTTTCAACAAAAAGTATTTATTATTACAATTGCTGTACAATCTGTTCTGCCCATAAGAAAAGCAGGCTTCCAAAGATGAAGTAGCGCCCCAAATTTTGCTTTTGATTTTTTTATTTGAAACTCCAATTATATTAATAAAACGCAATACTCATGTTAAAAAAATCTCGACGTTCAAAATGTAAAAAAACGTTTGTTGATCGTTTATATATTATTTTTGCAGGAAAATGTTTGCCAAGAAAATGAGTTGGAAATTGTCGAAGTACAAAAAACAAGAAGAAAAAAAGTAGAAGTAGTGAACTTAGTAGACGATCGTACATATGTATATATATATATATATATATATATATATATATATATATATATATATATAAGCAAAAATCCCAGTGATCGATTAGAATAGCTGAAAAAAATTCCTGAACTTTAAGCATCATAAAATAAATGTTTGTTTCATACACAAAGTCATTTAGCCTCGTGCATAATGTGTCGATTTAAAATGTTTATGCTATTTCGGCCCAATCGGCCATTCGAATTTCGAAATTAATTTAGAAATTAATAAAAAGAAATTTTGTTGCAATTGTTTTGGGCGCATGATTGAACTAACCTATATCCTTCGAGTACCTTTAAGGACTGCACTACTTACACTGTTAATGTTCAATCAATCTTTTCATGCAAGACAGTTACTCCGTAACGAAGAGTTTAAAAATCATGATGATTTCACAAAAACCATGCATGCATGACTTCACCAAGACAAAATAATATTATGCAACTGATTTACTCTGTTGTTTGCCAAATTCAATATCACTGTTTTATAGCTAAGTTTTACGAATATATTTAAAAACTTTAAGGCCTTTTATTAAAGAGTGTCTCACACATGTGCACTAGCAATTTCAAAACTGCTTCTATAAATTGAATATTGATTCAAGTTGTTATTTATATATTAATGCTAGGCCCAAGACTTAAAACTAAAAGCGCTTATGCAGATGCAATTAACACAGCCAGCAAAAAGAACGCGTTAAAGTGGCTATTAAATAACAGTGTAAGTTCTTTTGTACATTTTTACCATTTCAAGATGTTCAACTTTTTTCGATATGTAAATACACAACTTATGACATCACTGGGCATAACGAGTATCATTAAGATTGCTAATTTTGTAGCATACGACAATAAAAAAAAAACAACTAAAACTGTGCTGTATGTGAGCAAACTACGATCGCTTGGTGTCTGCACTTTTGTGCAGAATAAATCCGATCATGCTGCAAACTACTGATGATTGTTAAAAGTTATTAGTCGCTGTGATGTCATAAGCTGTGTAATTTGCATATCGAATAAAGTTTAATACCTCAAGAAGGAGTTAGAGAAGGAGTTTGATGATTTGTGTTTAGCACGAATGTAATCGTTTACGAAGCACTTTGTCGTCTTCACTTTTGCTTTAAAACAACTAGAAATATCGTCCAATAAAAGTGCACAAGAGCAGTCACAAGTAAGATAAACTCAGGGGCCGATTCAGACAGGTTTGACCGGTTTATATAAACCGGGTTTTGCAGAAAAAAAGAAAATCTATAACGCATTTTTAATATTTAATTTTATTGAGAATTGCCCGCTTTATCACTTAAAGAAATCCAGGCTATTTAATCGGGGTCTACAAGCGAAATTTGATCATTTATTTATACGGTATTATGTATCAACGCAAAACAGTTGAAATTAATTAATAACCTGTCACATTTCTTTCCGTTCATGCAATATTGTAACCTTAGACTAATCAAAGTTGAATGTATAACGTAATCTCCTAGGCAGGTGAGCACTTTATAAACCAGAAACGCGCGCAATCAAAGGATAAACCGGTGGTCAGAGATTGTTCAACTGAGAGTAAACCGGTTAATACGTTATCCAATTGGTTAAACGGCTGTGTCTCAACGGATGTAAACCGGTCATAAACCTATGAAAGGAGCGGCCTCACAGAAAACGGGTTATGAAGGTCAACATACTCGCAAGCGCGCGTATTAATATGTTCAAGCACTGAGCTATACTTTATATCTGGAGACTGCACTCCTCAATATTTTTGGTCCAAAAAGTGTAATCGAAACATCGTACATTGGGACGTAAAACGCGTCTCTGGTCCCTTTTTTTTCGGATAATCGCTGACCGATAGGGGCTCAATGGATAGTGGGCTCGATTTCCACCCCCCCCCCGCCCCCTGATTTTATAAAAAATAAATTGGGAAAAATCAGATCCGATCAAGATCCCACAAGTGTTGTAACTAGAGGTTTTGAAAAAAGGGAGCTTATTCGTAACATTTTTTGCTTATTAAAATTTACGACGCGACTTTTTTCATGCAGAAATAATAGTTTTTACCAACCCTCACTGATAACTCAACATCGTTTATGGTATATATTTTTTCTATTGCTCAAATAAAAAAAATATTAATTAACGGAAAATTGTTTGGTTTTTAGTGACAGATAGCAAACAGACAGTGACAGAGAGAAAAAAGGTGAGATTTTATTACAAGTACGAAACCTTTACAAATGTGCTTACATACATACCTGTCAAATAAATTAAATATCAATATATTATTACGATCTTTTATCCGACACATAATGGCGCATGACTTTAGCATCCCAGAATTAGTAACCCTCACCCCGGGCATACACCCGATGCTTTGCTCGGCGATTAAGAGAGTATACGCCTGGTGACCCAATTTGATTGAACTACCGATCGACCCAATTTGAAGAAAACCGATCAAGAAATGCTTAATCTAATATAGGCTCGCAAGCGAAAACAACCTTAAAATTTCGCTAAAAAACATTTGAGCCAATGCAGGAGCAGGACGGGGAGGGGAGCAAATTTCCGTTTTTGACAAAATATTGAGATATGTGTGTATGTTTAAAGCAATTTAGCTCGAATTTAATGGTTGCCGTAGCACTTTAGTCTAGTCACTTTATATAGCTTCGTGAAACAAATAGAAACGCCTCGTGCAATGAAAAATGTGTGAACTTTCTTGGCTTTCTTTTTATAAGCTGTTCAGAACATATGCGTAAGACTATAGCTAGACGTAGAAGTGCCTTTTACATAATTATATTGCATATTTCACGAAAAAATAATCCAAAATTATGTATAATTGTTGCAAAGATTATCGCAATCACTATGTTTTCAATGCGGAGTTAAAAATACCATGCAAATGCCACTGGACGTTCACCGTTTTGGATTTGGTAAAATTTTATGTTTGCCCACTGATAAGCTTGCGCGTGGCCAAATAATTGCTCCAGATTTATACGGTGTTCCAGGAATTGACTGACCCAGAAACTTGCATGCTACAGCGGGAATAAACTGCTCTCAAATCATTGAGCCATTGTTAAAACATATGCAAACAGGCTGTTCTGACAAGGCGACGGTACTGGTAAAAATGGAGAGATGAGCATATTTTTAAAAGTACGCATGTCGCTCCCCCCACCCCCACCCCCCCAATAAATGGCTAAAATCAGTTCCAGTGCATAAAATCTTATTTTCCCACACCAAGAAGAAAAATTCCAAACTGAATTAATGTTCTGTCATTTTTAAGAATTGTAGTCCAAACAAATGTGATTAGTTTTTTTCTCATATAATGAGTAAAATCTTTAATTTTTAAAACAAGTCTGTTGTCAGAAGCACAGGAACATAGACAAAGAGTTTGCTTTAATTTCTCTTTTTCTAATTATCTTAACTTTACATGCATATAACTCTATATACCGTACACTTCTGGAATATTTTCTGCCATCTTGATTTAGAAAATTTCAGGTACACACACTCAATTACACAATACACAGTTTTTCAATTTATCGTTTCCCAATACACTGTTTTTCAAATTAACACATGCACATCTCATTATTGCTGCAGTACATTTCCAGAATTGAGTTTTTGAAATACCCACAAAAACTGGAAGATTTATAATATGTTATGTTCCTGTATACATAGATCGATCTTGAACTAGGATAGTTGATTAACTTGTAGCACAGAGTATTTAAAGTACAGTGGAATCCATGCGAGGGGCTTCAATGATCGGATTTTTCAATATTTTGATGGCCTGCTTTCTCAGTGCTGTACTCTTCCAAAAAAATACTAAAGAATTGATGCCAGGATTTAAATTGAATAACGCCACACACCACCACACATAGACATTTAAGTTCATTTTCTCCGTCCTATTAAAAATTGGGAAAAATGTAAAGGGGACTAAGAAAACAAAAAAGCAAATCACGACAGTAAAGCAAGACATCGCATGTTTTATTTCACGGAGTACTCGTCGTCTTTTCTTGTTTTCTTTGCCTCCGTCTTCATGAGGACTGACATTCGAGCGTGATAGCCTTTGCACGACAAGATATATTCGGAGGTATACAAAACTGGTGAAAATGAGAAAGGCCACAAACATTCCCATTGCAGCATACTTCATAATCAAATGTTCACTGAAGATTGAGGCAACAATAGCCAACATTAATACGATACCTCCGCCAAATACAAACATCACAATTCTGCGCCTCGTTACCATTGTCTTATAGGAGAACGGGTGAACTACACCAATGTATCTTTCGATATTCATTGCAGATAGTGTTACTATTGATAAACCAATAGGTAATCCTGATGTTATCCTGACTACAACGACGGCTGAACAAATATCTATGTTTGTAAATGGGGCGAGCAAAGCGACGATGAATATTGGAAGGGAAACACAGGAAACACCCAAGTCAAATGACGATTGAAGAAGAATGACAAAGTAGCAAGGTTTTTTTCTTAACTGTGCTGTTTTCCAAATGGTTGTCGCCGCAACTGCATTCAGCAAAAATGTGGGAATTATAAGAACGCCGAGAAAGACAATATTTGATATTCGATTGATTTCATATTTACGAGATTCAAAGCTAGTTACGACATCATACTTCTTATTCATGAAGTTGCAAATTTTAAGGAAATTTTCAATGCTCTTGTTCATCGCCCGTCTGCACACCACGCACTCGTTTTTTTAGACTCCCTTGCTTCGCTATATATCACAAATTGTTGTTATGAATGTTATCCGATTGGTTTAGGCAAATGCTATTGTTATAAAATGTTATTCAGCTAAAGTGAATCACATGCAAGATTAACACTACAAATGATAATGTATGGCTCTTAATTTTCAATGTCCACCTGCAACTGTAAGTTGATCAACTTTCAGGACCTTAATGTAAATAGTTTATCTTTCGTGAGCTATATCAAGGAGAAAATATGAAACTTAAACGAATCAAAAACCATACACTTTGACTAACAGTGGTCGAACAGTCAGCATGAGTATTTATAGTCTTCCTATTTTGACTTCGTATTGGAAATATAGTGCTTGCAATTAACTTTGTAACAAATACACATAGTATGATGTTTTCTTGTGAAATATTCGATATATGCACCAGGTGACCCATATAAGATGTTCCATTGAACACCATTCGAAAACTATTAGAACAGTTAGGCTAATTTCCATAAGCTTTATTCCATTCAGAACGGGTTGACGTAGATTTTGATGCATTACAATAAGATGAATACATAAGCAATATTAAGGCAGTCATATATCCATATTTAAAATCGAACAAGCGTTTGGAGGATAATGAAATTTTACATGAAAATATGGCCTATTAAGTAATAACTTCTTTGCACTCGTTGTTCCTGGGTGCATGATTCTTGCCTATTTGGTAGATGTTAGCTTAAATTTTAGTCGTATATTTTCAATTAAATTTTATGAATATTGTAATTCAATATTGGAAACAAATATGTTGACTGAACAATGTTCTCTCGTAAATAAAACGATATAGATAACTTATCATGATGCATTGCTCTGCAATAGGAGAGTAAAAAAAAGTTATGAAAAATGTTAGGATTCTCTAAAACGCTTGTCGGATTTGAAAAAACGATATCTCACTTAATATTTCATCAAAATCTCATAATAATAATTATTTTTAAATCGCTGAATTAGCCATTTCTAAGTGCAAAAAAACCTAGCTAGTATTATATATTATAGTTTTTACTCTATACGTTCAATCAAGCAGCGCAAGTTTTTTTTCGATACCCGGTATGGGACGCCAGACGACAGTCTTTGGCAGTCATTTCATTTTAAGGAGGCACTTAATTAAGAAGACACAAACTTAATTGCTTTGAAGTTATGATTTGGTAAAATTTTCTGCACATCCTATTAATATATATTAGTTTTTACGCAAGCTTGAACATTTTCAGATTCTATATATACGTGGCATTTTTATTTGTTTCACGCAGCTAAAGTAACAAGTCAAATGTGCTTCGATACGATTAAGATAAAAAACAACATCAAAAACACCTGTCAATTTCTTGTCAAAAAGAGCAATTTGCTGTCCTTGTGCTGCCCCCGCAGACGATGTTTTTTCTTAATTATTCCTACTTTGTAGGCATAACTTTCTTATGACGAACCTCCGCTGAAAGTTCGCTGTCATCGTCGACGTCGAAGTCTGACACAACACAATAGACAGTTTACGATCTGCGAGGAGGCGGCTTGACGACGCGGTTTCAAAACAAGCAAATTTGTTCAAACTGTGAGTGGTTTATGGTCTCAGATGAATTATCGACGGCGTTGTCGTTCTCAACACGACATTAGACTAAGAGTTATCGCGTTCTTAGAGCAACGTCGAAACCAATTGTGATTTTCAGAGCCGTTTATTTAAACTTTACAATACAGCAACAATCGCATTTCTAAGGGTCAAACGTTGCAGTGCTTAAGATCATTTGAAGTAACATTCAAATATTATTGTATCAAAATGCTAAGCGCCTGTTTTAAGGCTATAAATTTACATTGCATTGTTGAGCAAGTCGCGTTGTGAATCGTAAACTCCTAATGTTAATTACGCAAGCCCTCAGATAACATATTTAGGGAAGACGAATTAGACGATTGAGACGACTATTAATTTTAATACTTATAATATTTTGGGAACAGGCACGTAGCTACGGGGGTGCGAGGGGGTGCCGTCGCCCCCCCCTAAATTTGTTCTCGCCCCCCCAAGAAAACTTTTGAGGTGGTCTCAAATATCGTTTCAATTTGCCAAAATTTCTAATGATTAGACTAGAAATACATAATATGCAATAATCCCTTGCCTTTGGATATAATTTACTTCTCTTGGAGCTACTTGATACAAGCATTTTGCCAGCAAGTTCTTTGCCCTTTTTAATTATAAAGCATTCAAAAAACATAAGCTATAGCTCAGGCTGCAAAAAGCGCACAATAATAGTTAATAATTACACAATTACAAATATTCGTTACAAAGTATAACAAGAAATATAAATAGCCCTTGACTGCCGGGGTTTTTTGTATTAGTGTCAACATTTTTGGTTGACGTCGACAACTGCCCCCCCAAAAAACGTGCTGCCCCCCCAAATTTTGCATCCTAGCTACGTGCCTGTTTGGGAATAAACTTTTTTTGAATTGCCTGCACACCGTGAACAAGGGGTGTAAGAGGCAGATTTCAACGAGGACCCACATGCATCGAGGATAAATATATAACTTATAGAGTCCACGTTTTCTGTATATATAACAGACTTATTTAATTTTTGAGGAAGTTTTCGGTCAAGAATTGACGAGCGCGTTTGTGGGCTGGGAAAAATTGTAATTTAGTATCCCTGTACCAAATCTTACGATCACTAAAGACTATACACTCTTATTATTGACACTCATATTTTGTTCACAATCAACATAAAGTATGTTCACGTACATAAAATATAACATAATCCGAATATTAGCATCTTGAAACGAATTAAGGATGCGGATTAAAACAAGACGATATTGAGTTGTGATATTTCGATTTTATTGCAAAATCATTATCAGACAGACTAGAGTTACAATATATAATATACTTATATACAATAGTTATCACATGACGTCATTACAAAGGAATTTGTCTGTAAGAGTCTGATTTCTAGGCAGTGAAAAGGCGTGAAGAAAGTGTTAGAAAAGGAAATTAGGAAAACAGGGTATGCTCTTTGTTGGCTTTGAGACTAGAATTAAGAGATGGAGAAAGGAAATTTATGAACAGAGCTTCAAGAAATAAGAGAAAATTAGATGTGCTGGAGTTTGCATTGTGAAGGATTTTTACATTGTCACATATTAGGTTGTAGATGAATGTAGAGGTGTCTGTAAGAGTTATATTATCATCAGTTTACATCATGCATGTGACGATAATATAACTCTTAGGTTTTCAGATATTTTGATTTCTTTCGATTCGAAGAAATCTATAGTCTATACTACAATCTATACTACATTCTAGATTTTTGAGTGGTGCAAATAGTTTACCAACTGTTGGCGAACATGATCGGACATACTGGTGACGTTAGGAATATTTCATAAATGGCATACGTAGATCAATAGCATTTCAGATCTTTGGTAATAAGCCCTGAAAAATTTTTTTTCTAAAAATCTTGGCCCAAATGGCTACAACAATTGCGATCAGTTCTTTTGCGCTAAACCTCCGAATAAAATGCCCGCGGCTCAAATTTCAGCAGCAGTCAACAAATCAAGTACATAGAGATTACTTCATGGTTGGTGAGTGCGTACGATTTTTATTCACGAGTTGTGAAGGATCGTTAAACGAACGAGTGAGCGCAGCGAACGAGTGAGTTTAGCGATCCTTCACAACGAGTGAATAATAAAAATCGTACAAACGAACCAACCATGAAGTAATTTGTTTATTATATGAGTATAAAGATGAGTGTATAAAGATACGGATATATCTTACTGACAAAAACAAATACTCAAGCAAAATATTAAAATGGAATTTCTTACCATTTATTGCTTTGTTTTCTTGCTGAAAATGAAACCATGAGGTTTATTTCAAGTTAATGAGGCCACGAATGTCGTCGTTATGATTTTAGGTGGTTGTTTTATCAGTGAAATTGTCTTAAATCTCTCTTTTCGGTGAGTTAAAAAATACTTGTAAAATCAGACTCCATGTTTACACTAGCCTGCGAGCAGGTGTTGCACGTTCGGGTCAGCCAATCAGAACACTGAACGATAAATTTTCACTGGTGAAAAACATCGTTCGTCCAATCAAAGGCCGTGAACGATGATTTTTCACCGAGTGAAATTTTATCGTTCTTGATGCCGATTGGCTATTGCAAATTTGGGGCGATTATTACGCACAGCCTTATCGATGAATAAATCTCTATACTCATGTAATAAAGTTTATTCAGTCATTTCAAAAATTCGCTGAGTAAAATCAAGAGGTTCGAATCCATTTTCATCCGATGTCTTGAAAAGATTTTTCACTTCGTTCAGCATAATATATTTGTAAAAGAATAAGAAGAGACACTTTTCATGGGCAGAAATGTCGAAATATATTGGTATGTGTAGCAAGCCCAAATGGAATGTTAGCACGTTGTTGGGTCTTGTGGATAAATCCTAATCATCGAGGGAATCATGGCTTTGTTAAGAATATTTATACGGTAAGATGATTATCGAAGTTTATTGCTTTATATTTAATTCTAAAAGTAATTCTGTAAATCGACGTTTAGCTAATGTAACTGTGCAATAAACATATAATCGAGTGTTGACTGGCCAGTCAATCGGCATTGGATGTTCAACGCCAGGTCAATTTTCAGCTTTGGTAGTCTCAAATTGTTACAAAGGACGCTTTTAAAGCGTACACTAAACTGTAAAAGAATATTTGTTTTTACTGTGTTTTTGCTTAAATAAATTTTAATAACAGATGTACGTAATAGTATGTGTTGTAATACTATGTGTTGTAATGCTATGTGTTGTGTTGTGAGAGAATTATATTAACCAAGATCATATGACTGACTGTGATTGTGAAGCCTTATCAAATCTCATTTCACCTGACATTTAGCTCCTTTTACCTGACGATTAAAGAAACTGTATTTAAATTCATTGAGCCAATATAGGAACTTGTTGACTACAACATTAATAGTTTGTGATCTTTGACCTTTGTACCCCCTGCATACCTGACTGATCCATAGGGCTCCCAGTAAACGAATTTGATTATAATATAACAACCTAAAATAACTTTGCCTTACTTTATATTACCATGAAAATGTTGAAGCAAGTGTGTATGGATTCATATAGTACAAATATATAGGCAGTGATTAATCTTGCATCTGCAATGACATGCATGCAGTACATGTACACAGAAGGAAGGAAACTCTTTCAATCATATCGATACATAATTAATAAATACATCTGTACTAAATTTACAGCACATATTTACAGACTACATGTTTTCTGCTAAAACACAATCATATTTGCTTTGTCAGGCTGCATTTGCACTCTCTGTGAGCAAAATTTGTTGGGCAGAACACAAAAGTAAACATCCTTCCAATTTACACTCTAGTTATGCCCATGGAGCTAAGGACCTAACCAGCTTTGCTGAACAGTCTTTCTGATGGAGAACTATTTGCAGTATTTTGGTATTTGTCAATATATAAGAAACTTTGATATTCTTTATCTATGATCTAACAGGAATAAAAGACAAACAGACATCCAAAATACTTCAGTAACTGAACTGTTGTTAATGTGGATATCACAAATGATTCATGGCAGTGAACTGGATAAAGACAATTTTGAAGTTGTTTGAATTTAGGGTCATACAGTACTGTTCAGCATTTTTAGCCCTTTTCAATGGTGTTGCCATGCATTCTCAAATCTCAAAAAGAATTCTATGACATAGAATAGAATCTCAAAAAAGAATTCTAGGACGTCAGATATTTTTGGATATTATTAATACTGAAATTTATCAACATACCAAGATTTAATTAAATGCTGATATTTTGCTGGTGTATGGCTTAGGTTTAGGTTTTAATTGTTTAGGGTAAACATTAAAATCTGAAAATTGCTTGGAAAAAATGCCCAAATTCCTGTTTCCTAATGTACATGAACCAAGTCACAATTTACTCACCAAGGTTATGTTGAAATTATGTTTCTAATTAGTGGTTGTCTATTTTCTACCAGAACTCGACAGCTAGTATCGCTTGTATTGAAGGCAAAAATTTTCGAGGTTGACAAGTGAAGTTCATCTGGGATAAGATGTTGTGAAGAAGAAGGTATGGTTCCTACTAACCTGCAATCATGCTGTATACCATGTCATAGAGCCTGATACAATCCTTTATCTGGTCGCCTTTCACCCAAGCAATTTTCAAAGAAAAACAAGAATTTAATTATAGTTACAGTGACTAATTATATCTTATGTAATTAATATTAACCGCCCGAAAAATGCCCTTGCTATGAATAAGCCAATCATAGTGACAACCAAAATCCATTTGCAATGGAACAGACTTTTGAAATCATTTGTGTCAGGCCTTTATCCTAATTAAAGGCCCGATCGCTAGATGGGTTTCTATTACATTGCCCATTTGCCCCCCCCCCCCCACAATTTTCCTGGTAGGTGCACAAGGTATGGGACTGTGGTTTGGACCCCTATCCTACTTTAGTTCAAAGCTTTTGTGAAATTAAGGTTAATTTTTTCCTTTTTTTGTGTGTGGAGAAAAAATGATTGAATTAGTTATAAAATTATTGGTTTGTCTTTGATTTATTGGTAAACAGTCGGACACCAATCATCATATGATTACAAATGTACAATGTGTGGAGTGTTGTATGTGTGAGACTACTACTAGGGCAGGCCCTTGCCATAGCTGATGTGAAAGTCTACTTTTGTTGTGTACTTGTACTAAATGCAGTATGACTAAGTGAAGTGTATGAGTGGCATGATCTCAAGATTCACACACTAGCAAATAAGATACAACGGGTAGTAGCTGATAAAATAGCGACCACGTAGAGACATTATATTGATTAGAGCCTGTGGCTGTGTGAGACGCACTACCTACGCCATCTCCACTTTCTACTGATGTATAAAATTGCGTCCCTTTGGTTGAAGTCCCTTTATAATCAACAACTTCTCCCACTTTTGTCTAACACAGATAAACGTGTTACGCAGGATAAATCCAAGCACGATAGACCCAATTTCTTTCAAATTTTCTAAAAATGTAGTAATATGATGAATATACCCCCCCCCCCTTGCTCCGCTGTCATGGTAATGTTCTATCTAAGGCCGAATTTGGGATAGTCTTTGTTGGAGTTCTGTTTGTTTTAAGTAATAACCTATACATGGTTTTGTGTGTTGTTTTCTTATTTCTTGGCATGCATTTACATTGCTTGAGTCAAAATTTATGCATCAATGTTGAAATTATGTTTCTCATTAGTGGTTATCTGTTTTCCTCCAGAACTCCACTGCTTGTATCAAATGTATGATCAGGATAGATAAACTGGAACAACCTAATCCCTGGCACATGTTACAGGTGAAAGTGTTACACAGAAGACCTGTCTGTAAACGATCACATCAGCTTTATTGCGTGGCTATGCTTTCATATAATGACAAGTAGAGGTAATGTATGGTTCTAATTAGGTTGTTTTTCCCCACAATTTCATTTACATTGCTTGAGTCACAATTTATGCATCAATGTTGAAATTATGTTTCTCATTAGTGGTTATCTATTTTCCTCTGGAACTTCACTGCGTGTATCAAGTGTGTGATCAGGATAGATGAACTGGAACAACCTAAATCCCTGGCACATGTTACAGGTGAAAGTGTTACACAGAAGACACATCTGTAAATGATCTCGTCAGCTTTATTGTGTGGCTGTGCTTTCATATAATGACAAGTAAAGGTAAGGTATGGTTCTTGTTAGGTTGTTTTCCCCCACAATTTCATTTACATTGCTTGAGTCACAATTTATGCATCAATGTTGAAATTATGTTTTTCATTAGTGGTTATCTATTTTCCTCTGGAACTTCACTGCGTGTATCAAATGTATGATCAGGATATATCAACTGGAACAACCTAATCTCTGGCTCATGTTACAGGTTAAAGTGTTCCATTTGCAAACGATCGCATCAGCTTTATTGTGTGGCTGTGCTTTCACATAATAAAGGTAAGGTATGGTTCTTATTAGGTTGTTTTTCCCCACAATTTCTCTCGTATCTGTATAAGCCATGTGCCTGTGGTTTGTACCCCTACCCTACTCCATGTCACTCCAATTTTCACAGTAATATGGGATGTTGGGTATTGTTAGCATTCTTCGCAGGCATACTAGAAAAAATGTTTCGAAAATAATTGTGTTGGGTGATTTCTCCTGTCTTCTTCTTTCACTGGAACTGAAATTCAAAGTTTTTATCCATGATGCTAAACCTGTTAGATGAACGCCTGTTATAATTTCTGTCTTGCAGGAATATGAACCACGCTGCGAAAATGATTGTTAGATGAAAAGATAACTGATGACATCTGGTATTTTCCATCCTCCGCCTATCGTGTATACCAGGCTTGTAACTTATAACCAGGCTGGTACTTGTCTGTATCGTGATCGCCCCCAAACTTGCTAAAGCCACAAACTAGTCATCAAACATACTGCAGGTATTTCTGAGTGTTCTCGTATTACTCAAAATATTTTGTGTTTTACATGCTGCTTGAAGTCAGAAGGTTGTTGGCTTCGTAGTTTGATGAATTTTTCACATGTATATTTAATAGAAATCTACTTGAATCTTTTTGTTTCAGTGATCAGTATTAGACAGCGGAACTGCAAAGCAAAGAATGGGTCGTGCACTATGGAAACAGTGTATATCACAATTAAACATAAACAAGGTACACGATTTTACTTCTCTTCTGATAGTTCACATGGCAATGTTTGGAGTCTACGGTTGTACAGTGTACAGCCTCCATGATATCATATATCACTTTTATGTCTTCTATATGGTGTAATTTGTCGGCTTTTATGTTGTCCTTTGTTGTCTTGTGTTTGTTTTGTTCATGTGTCATGTTCTGTGTGATTGCAGCCATTTTTTATGAGTTCACTGTAATTTTATCCGGCCGAATAAGCATTTTATCGAAATAATGTTTCCTTTGATATTACTGCCTAAGTTCTTTAGGATTCCCTAGAATGTCGCAAAATTAGTCCTTTTGAAGCTTTGTTGGAATTTCATTTTCTCCTTACCATGCCGACTCCACAAAGATTTAAAAAGTATTTCTTTTGAAACTAAGTTTAGTTATTTAAATAACAATTGGAATTTGAAAATCTCATTATACATCCTGTGTTTTCTTAAGCTTTCGTTCTTTATAATGCTCAGACATTGAAATTATAACAATTCGGAAGGGTGTAATTTTAAGGGGTGCATCATGTAAAACTGCGATCTGTCAATAAAGAAAATTTCAAGGCTAAGTGCTTCGATTGAAACTCGAATCACGCGATAGACAAGATTTTTGAAGAGTTTATGTATAGTTGAATATTAACATTTTGATAGACTTTCCGGCTGTAATGACATCAGTGGCGAAGCCAGCCCGACATTTGATCATGCAAATGGAATTTCTGTGTTTTTGACTGTATCAGGAATGAATTTCTGAAGAAATGAATAATCACAATGATTTGAATTTGCATAGCATGACCAAATTGTCGGGCTGGCTTCGCTACGAATGACATTAAGTTAATTAAGCTCTTAAGTTTTTAAAATTTCTGACCTAATTGTGGAAATCGTGATAACAAAATCTTTCGCTAAAAGCTCTGCCGAGTCATATGCAGCCGTAAGTAAATCGGTAGTAAAGAGCATTCTCAGATCTCCACGCTGTATATTCTGGTCAATAGGAACGATTGAGTATTCAGCCAAAAGTGGCAGCAATAGTTGATACGGTGCCGCATTTTTACAAATAACAAAAGCCGTTTTGACAAATGAAAGCACATGTAATTGAAAATTAAAAAAATATCCGCCAGTGTGCCTCTGAAAATATTCGACAGCGTGACGCTATAACCAGGACTTTTTTTGGTCTCGTTCATAATGCGTTTCAGACGACATTGGGAACCACACCTGAAATGCTCGCATATGCAATAACATATTTTAACAATATTTAAACATAGATAGACACTCCGTCCTTACGATTAACATTCAAATACACATATTGCCGCTTTGTTTTCTGTGGAAGGGAACAAATTTCGTCAAATTGTATATATAGTGCTACCAAGCACAAGGTTAATACATATAATTAGTAATTAACTCAAACCGATAACTGTGTTACATTTGGGTTGACCATCAAGCATTAAACATATGTGACTGAAACCCAGCTATAAACAAGCCCCTTTAATAGCAGCTATATAATATTTAATTAATAAATAAAATTGCCTATAGTCCTTACCATACTGATCTATACAAACAACATCCCTTGTATAAACGGATGAGCAACTTTGCTGATGCCTTTTCCCAAGTACAGCATGATTGGGAAAATATGGCACTAAATTTCCATCCTGTATAAACAGAGGTATAAAAGATTTAAAAAAATTACTAGACAATATGAAGTGCAGGTTTAGCCGTTTAGCCAATACGAGTACCATGAAAGAATAAGTAATTATAACCACCTTCAGCTTTTCCATCACGTGGAAGTAATTCTTTTCTCGGTGGATGTTGCTAGCACAAGCTATACAAAAATGCTGATTCAATCCGCACTCCAAACAGCAAATTTCAACCTTGTTAATTTTACATTCGCAACACATTTCCTCAGGAAAAATGCATCCTCTTCGACGCGTCCATTAAGCAGGCTTTACCAACTGTAATATTTCTTTTCCCTTCGCCTTTCGTGTTGTATTTTCTGGTCTCGATCATTGGTTTCTTCAAGAGTTCAACTGGAGCAGTGCTCGTAATTTGTTGAGTTCATAAATTCCTGATTACAGGCTTTACTAAAGTCAGCCTCAGCTTTTCATGACAATATCTTCAACGGCAATCCAATTTGTCTTTTTCCCCCGAAGTTGATGAGCATTGGACATGGATTTGACAGGATTTACACCGTTCTGCTGGACGATAGATAGATGAACGAGAAGCCATATTGAAAAAATGCCCCGCCAAACAAGATGTGATCTGGGTACGACACTTGCGACGCTCTCAGATTGGTTAGATTATAATCTGGCTACGCTTGAATAGGTCGTTCTAAATTTTAGAACGTGCGCTTGAATGTTATAAGCCTGCGTGAGAACGGTGTCCGTTGAAGTGTGTAAGGCCTCTGCGGAAAGCGAACAAACGCCTTGGTTACAAAGTAAAAGTTTGCTATGGACGTATACAGACACTTTTTTATCGGCAAAACTGGCGTTCTTGACATACTGGTTATTTAATTGTTGATAATTCAAATTATTAAAAAACATTAGCGTCTGATAAGCCAAGTAAATTCATCATCAAAGATTGTTTCACACGAGTATTTGAGTCTTCATGGTATTGCAACAGCATTTCCAACTCAATGTGCTTTTTAGTTGTAACTGTTAATTTTTCAAACTCACTTCAATTACACATTGAAACTACACTGGGTGTTTGATAAATTGTGATAAGAATAGTGAGTTTTAAAATGTATTTTAGCAGAGGGGTTTGGGGATGTGGGCGGGGAAGTATGCGTAATTTCGGTATATGCATAGGTTGCTCAGGCTTGTTTTAAATCGTGTCATGTGGTGAATTGTGTGTTTTTGCATTAGTGGTGTGAGTGCAGCATGTTGTGTTGTAGGTGTCGATGTGCTCGCTGTGTGTTGTTTGATGTGGATAACTGGTTGACGGGAATCTATAATATATAGATTGACTTGCTTCTTATCTGCTTTCCAAATACCTTCAAAGTAGCAGCCTGGATGTAACCCTTCTTCTTGAAGAATATCTGTAGGAGCCCCTGAACCCATGTTGAAAGGAGCTACTGCATCATACACGTCCAGTTCAAGAACAGTTGCTCCAACAAAAATGCTCTTCGGGAGCCGGTTCCAAATGAATAGTATTTACTGATTCTTTCTGGTTGTGGGTTTTCCCATCCAGACATTTGCTCAACAAACCGTTGATGCTCAGTCTGGAATAAATGGGTTTGACTAGAGCAATGATTTCATCAGGCAGACCAAGTCCAGACCTTAATAATTTAGTGCTGTTAGTAGAATAGGTGCAACTATAGTCCCGCTGACTCAGCATTTTTCAGAAGCTCTTACCCCTGTAATTTAGTTTCCAGTCCGGTCGTATGGGGGCGGTGTGCGCGCATGTTGACCGAAAATATGTCTCATTGGTCGGAAATATGTCATGTTGATCGGGAAAATGTCATTGAAATAATCATGTTTAACTGTTTTATGTGATTACGTTGTACATTGAGAAATGTGAAAAGTTCATAGGTTTTTATTGTGTCGTTAGATCTTTGTATTGATATGGTATGTTAGCGCGTTTGCAAGCGATGATTTGTGGCTTTTATCTACTAAAACACCATTTGTTCAATCGTTTTACCTGTTAGAACATTAAGCTGATAATATAAAAGTGCAACTATAATGTGTGTAAATTGAGACCTAAAGTGTGCTTTTTTCAAAGTTCAGAGGCTATAGATATATCGGAAAATTATTAAACAATTGGCATGAGATTAGTCCACCAATATCCATGGATTCGTGTTATTTTATTTGTTTTAAGCTTGATTATATTCACTTTACGGAGTGTATCCCATACTTTTGAGGAACCTGTAAAGAAGAAGGGGAAAATGAACAAAGGTGTGTTTAACCGAGCATTTGTCAGTTATATCTTACAACTTTGTACCGTGTGTGCACAAAGGTATTAAAGAAGAAACTTATGAGTTAAATATGTAGACGGTTAGATTGTAAACACTTACTCATAGCGAGTTTTTTTAACTCTCTCCAAAAATGATCTTTACACAAGTGCTCATTGAGCACTGGGTCTGGTATTCTGGCAATGTTAAAAGAACGCATGCTATGAGTAAAACGACATATGACGACGCATAAGTAGAAGTAAGGTAAAAAATACCTACTTGCATAACTAGGGGGCAGCACCAAATGTTTCTATACACGTGCAACCTTGACAAGTGGGTCTTATGTCCACAAGATAGGGTGCACACCAATTCACCGCATCCGTGGTCAGGACATTTTTCTATTGTAGGAGAAAGTAATTGTAATATATATAAAAAGTTTTATGATAAATAAAAAAATATGTTAATGTCTTGCATCATACTTTTAAACTTGTTCCGACATGTTTTAGTTGTACAGTATCTTGTATGTCTGCCTGTGTGTGTACTATGTTTTATTGATAAAAACATTGCATGACACGTCATTTTAATTTAACTTAAAGTAGAATATGCTTTAGGCGGTGTACTTGTCACAGTTACTCACTCATGTACTTGACTATTTTGATTGCTATACTTTAAGAACTTTTGTCCTTGAGAGACATTTTTGATGTATAACTATGGCAATTGAAAAATATTACATGGAATTATCGATATTTGCTTTTAATGAAACGCGTTGCAGATCAATATGGAGAGTTTGACCTTTCCATCCAATGTACTGAGGCTGCACATTTTAATTGGCATTAGTGTCTGAGTATTCATCAGCTGTGCGGTGTTAATCATAGATGTGTAACTATGGTATTCAGAAAATACTGCATGGAATTTTTCCCATGGATTATGTTTTAATGATAAGAACATAGCATGACGTTTTAAAGTAGAATATGTTTTAGGCGGTATACTTTTGACCTATAAGTATTTTCGATACTTGCTTTTGATGAAACGCGTTACTGATAAATATGTTCTTAGCCTTTGCACTCTATTTGTGCTGAATCTAACCATTTTAATTGCATTGTGTATGTTCCGGGCGTCTCTTGATGCGGGACGCGTAAAACTGTCTCTTAATGAATGATGTATTAGTTTGATAGCAGTTCAAAGTACCAACATTGATCAAAACTGATTAACTTTCTTCTCATTACGCAGAACATTGCGAAAGAATGAAATGTGTCAGGATTGTCCTTATTGCAATGCGGCAGTTCAGTATCACAAATCTAACATTGCCTACTGCAATGAAAAATTACCTCTATTGTCTGTGTTAAACTGCCTCAAGATGCTACGATAAATCTGCAATCTGAGTACACTAATGCGATGACATCAGATATGAGTGGCAAGATCTCAAGGTCGCGGTCACACCAGCGCTAGAATTGCGCTTGCTTGGACTTAATCCACTTGAGTCCGTCAACACATCCACCTCCAAGCATGCTTGCTAGTGTGACCGCGTGAAACGAATAATCCAAGCTTACTTGAAACCTGATACATTTTGCTTCAAACTACAAAGATACCGCAGCAAGTTTCAAGCACGGTAGAGACGGTGGCTGAACTGCGCTAGAATGCAAATCTCAAGAGGATTTTAAACCCCAGCCAATAAAAATGCTTCCTGTTTAAGTAGCACTAGATATCCCTGAATAGTCAATAATGCGCCAATTTCAAAACACTGACGCAAATATTACTGGTAAGCGCAAGCTATCTTTTAGCGTATTTGAGAATCAGAATGGCTTCAACTCCGAACCAAGCACCACCCAATGAAAGTGAACGCGCTTATTCATATGGCCAAGAGACCTTTCCTGGCTTTCCGCAAATGGCACCGCTCTCTGGCTGGATGAATATACCTGTGAATTCACAGGCGCATTATAGCGGGCCATATCTTCCTTATGTTCCACATCCACGTCCACAAAACGCTTCCACAACGTCAACCCTTTCTCAAAATACCGCAGCTACCAATTCGACGAGCGATTCAAACTCTGCCACTGGTATTGCGCAAAGTTTAGCTTCCTCTAGTGGAATTGGCGCCAAAGGGAACACGACGTCAACAAAATGGAAGGACGAACAAACCACTGTTTTAGTACACGAGTGGAAAGAGCGTATAGAGGAGCTTGAAAGCAGCATAGCAACAGAGACATGGCATCATATTGTAGGCGCTGTGAACAAGGCTGGAAGTCCAAAAACAGTTAAGCAATGCAAGAACAAAATTAGAAACTTGAAGCAAGCATACAAGGACGCGAAAGCAAACAATAAGCGGACGGGAAGCTCACCTAAAACTAGTCCATTTTTTGATACATTCGACGATATACTTGGAACAAGGGCAGTGGTGACTATGCCCGGAGTCATTCAGAGCGATTCTTACCCTGTCGAAGCGTCAAACGATTCAGGTGAAGATTCGGACGACTATGAAACTGACAGCAGCGATACACCATCACCTGACCAAAACGCCAAACGTAAAAAACTGCCTCAAAAGTCAGCAAGAAAACCGAAGAAATCTCGAATTACCGCAGCAACGGCTATGATCGACCTGACTGAAAAACTTGTCGAAATGCAGCGATCGCAGGCTGAATTAATAGACAAGGCGCAGTCTCGCACTGAAGAATTGATTTTGAAGATGGAAATGGATCAGAGAAAACTAGATGAAGAATCCCGCCGAAGGGATCAAGAGTTTTTCTTGCGTATGGCAGAACTTATGAAGAAATAAAAATAGAGCTATAGCCTTTTATTGATTATGCACTATAACTATGTATTCATCTGACAATAGTACAATAACAATACAGACTTAATTAACAGTCAACAAAAGCGTAATAAAATGGAACAAAATTAAATTTAATTAAAGTAATTAATATATATATACATTGATGATGTTTATTTAATAAAAATTGTTGGTAAAAATAGTTATGAAATAATGATTTAATCATAGCAAATACTATTCAATGGACTGGCGAATTGTCTGGGCCAGGGGATTTTGAGCTGCGCCGTTCTGAATCTGCCCGTTAGCCTCTATGTCTGCTTCTCTCTCAAGTGCAATGATCCGTTGCAGAACTTCGTCGTCATCAAATTCTTCCCCTGCTTGTTGGCAAAAGTTGTGTAAAATACAGCAGGTGAGAATAACTTCAGGAATATTACAAAATTTGTTATCCAAGCGTTTTAGGAGAATTCTCCATCTCGCTTTAAGTATTCCAAATGCCCGTTCTACTGCCGAACGGGCAGACGACAGAGTTTTGTTGAATCGTTTTTGAGAACGATTGAGGATAACGTTTATTGGATAGGGCTTTAACAACCAAGGCAGCAGGGGATAGGCTCCGTCTCCGAGTAAAAGTGGTCGAACCGTTACCCCATTTAGAGTAACTGCTGGCTCTTTTAATATTTCACCGTTCTCTGCCTTCGTGAAGATATTACTTGCGCGTAATATTCGAGCGTCGTGCATACTACCTGGATACCCAATAGCAGTGTCCAAGAACATTAGGTTCTCTCCAACTACAGCTTGCATGGTTACACTGTAACGGTGGTGTCTGTCAAAATAATCAAACGGCTCATCTGGCGCGATGATTTCGATGTGTGTGCCATGAATAGCTCCAACAGCTTGTGGAATTTTACACTCATCTTGGAAAAGTGCGATTGCTCTGGCTGTTTCATCACCATTGCTAGGAAACCTTATGTAATTGATTGCCAATCGGTTTAATGCCTTACAAAATTCTTTTGTGATAGTCACGCAAGTTGATTTTCCAACATCAAAATGGGCCGCAATTGTACGAAAACTAGCTCCTCCTGCCAGGCGCCATAAAGCAATAGCCACTCGTTTAGCAGGAGAAATAGCATGTCGAAAAACAGTGTTTCTCTTGCGTATTTCCGGTTCGACAATTTGCACTAGTTGCAGGAATGTGGGTTTCTGCATTCGAAAATGCTCCTTCCAATATCTGGATTGACGTTGGTCTTGAAAGATAACTTCAAACCACCCAATTCCTGGTCTGGGGATAACCCAAAACTCACGATCCAGTCTTGGGTTGACCAATCTGACCATCGCAAGAAGAAGCAATGTTGTTCTTGTCAGTAGCATTTGCAAAACTCGTACGTTTTGATTCATTTGTTGTACCAGAAGGTACATTCGTCGCCTTCTGCGGTGCAGAGCTCTTCGTCTTTTAGCACCACGCAAACGTTGATGCATAAAATGAAATAGAAATAAAGAATTTCTGTCCATCTTAAGTATAGTCAATATTGCGAAGTATTGCAATAGATTCGCGGTTAATTTTGTAAATACCAGAGACACTTATCTGTCATTAAAATCTTAAAAAAGCAATAAGTACTTTTACCGTGTGACCGCGACGTGCTTGCTTAAAACTCTAGCACTTGCTTGAATGACGTCAGAAGCAAGCACGCTAATCCTTTACTAATCCGCAAGCACAAGCGCTGGTGTGACCGCGACCTTAGAGTCAATTTTGTTTTAAGTATGCCCTACTAGTCTTAAACCTTTATAAAACAATTTGCATCGATTTGCTAGGACATATTTTAACGCACACTTAATTGTGTGTACAATGTACACACAACAAAACAGACGGTAGGATGAGCAAATTAGCGGATTGCTTGACGCAGTTGATTAAATACCATATGTCACTATACTAGGTTACCTGCAAGGTAGGGAATGCTGCGGAGCTTTAATTATTTTATAGGTTATCGGAAAATGACATTTATGCAACCCAAAGTATATTCAGTGAGATAGTGTGCATTACCAGTCTGCCAGTGCATCACTCGGCTTGACTCAGTTTGTCTGCCAGAAGATATCATGTTTCAGGCTGGCTCAAGCATTAGGGGTCAAAAGGGGTCAACGATGAACGAAGTCGAAAAGCAAATGCCTTATCGATAAAGGATAATACGCTAACGATTTTCTTACAGCTACAGTGAACTCTGAAATACTTAGTTGTTGTATAATTACGTTTGTTGGAAATATTTGCTAGATCACAAACACACGAAATTTAAAACTGTCATAATTCCACAGCAAATAATGTCGCGTGAACAGCAGATGCGTTTTAGAACATGACATGAATATATTATGCAGCGTCTCTGTTCAACTGTGGTTTGTTAACTTCGATTACAGTTGACTATTAGCACAAATGGTAATGTTGGAAAATTATCATCGGCAAAACAAACGCGCTTTAATACAGTTTCACAGACGCGATACTATGAATGTATATTAAAATGCCACTGCAATTTATTACGAGATTTAATATTGTCGTGCGAATAACAAACTCGATTTAAATTCTAGTACTTGACTATTAACGCAAACAACAGACTTCAAAAATGAATATATTCAGAAAAACAAATTGTCTTCCTCTCGCATATATAATTTAACCTCGATAAGGCATTTGCTTTTAAGTTTTGACCACTGGATAGTGCATCGTAATACAAAATACAAACAAGATGTCTTACCTTTAATGGTCAAGATAGACTTGAAAAAGCTTTAAATTTCGATGGGAATTCACTCTGTCCTTCTATTCAATACAATAGCACAGAAAGCACATGGAAATGAGCGAGTTAAAAATGGGTGTTCTGCGCATAGCAAGCGCGCACGACCACAATTCCATGCGCTTAATAAAATTTAGTTCAAAACTCCCTCTCTGCACAAATTAGGCTGCTGCTACGCTCGCTCGCTTTAGGCTCACTCGCTCCGCAGCAATAAAAGCTAATTTCCCCATTTCACGACCAATATTGCAATGTCATAAAAAAATGTTAATTTCCCCCTCATTACAAATGTTGGTGCGGTGTAATTAACAATTCAATGTGTCAAACTCAATGACAAAATAAATAAGATTGCATGGGGTTATCGGGATTATATCCTCTCAGTTGTCTCTATTGCCTTTGACTCAGACATGAGATGATATGAGTATAACAGAATGTTAAGTAAGGGTCAATTTTGTTTTAAACCTGCCATACTGACTTTAAACTTTTATAAGTTCCCCTTATTACAAAGAACGTTAGTGCAGTGTAATAAAAATTAAATTGTTTCAGTTAGTTAGGGCATGATGTAACACACACTCAATTGTGTATATACAATGACACAACAAAACGGTAGGACTGGACAAAGTAGCAGTTCCGCCTCATGCCATTTGAAGTTTGGGCAAAGAATTATGTTGTCCGATGTATTAGTCTGACACAGTTTAAATCAAGTTACCAACTTTCTCTACATAAAAACCACTTTCCCCCTTTACCGACCAATAGTGCAGTCTCATCAATTTCCCCTCAATACAAACAACGTTGATACAGTGTAATTAAAAATGCAACAGTGTCAAACTCCATGACAAAATATACAACATTGCATGAGATGCGGATTATGTCCTATCTTATTGTCCCTATTACCTTGCCTCAAAAACTATGATAATCTGTATAAACTTTGATGGTATGAGTATAGTACAATTTTCAATAAAACTTATTCAAAAAAACGTATTAAAAGTGCAATTGTGAGTTATTTATTGACACCAGACACTTAACCCATTACTGAACCCTCTCGATATAGGCCTACATTTATCAAACACAGGTCATTAAAAACAACATTAAACCATACACTAAAAACTTATTATCAAGCGAGAGTGCATGTAAATTATTGTAAAATATAAAACATTCACCCACTACTGTTCCTCGTCCGATGATTCTAACGGTTTCAATCTTGTAGCCCTCTTTTGCATTCTTGCGAGCGATTTTGTCTTCTTTTTTACATCAGCCCACTTAAAAAAGTCACATTTATCATTTTCTTCATTGTTGCGGCATCGAAAGTAAGGACGACTCGGATTCGCATTCGATTAAGACACCCACAAACTAGTAGAAATCTGGTCACAATGACAAAGTGGGAAGTTATTCGGTTCATAACATTCGTGGACGCGCATTTCAAACGCATCCATTAACTGTGGGTACTTTTCTTCTGGAATTAGTAAAGGACAACATCCTGCTTTACACTTTAGAAAACCGCGTCCTGTTTTTGACTCAAATCGTTCAAGACCAGCAGAATTACAAAACCAGGGATACTTGTTCAGAGAGGCCATTATTCCACTGTTTTGTGAACAAAAAAGTACCAGTGTTGTGTAATTGTTTGCATCAACAACAAAAAATACCATTGTCGTACAGATGCTGATAATTTCAGCGTATTTTATAGCATTCTCACCCTATTTTACATAATCAATAAAAATCTTATCAACATAACAAATTATAATCTTAACCTATTCAAAGTTTATCGCAAGACATTTTTACATGTAGGCATCCCGATGTCCCTTACGTCCCGTCATCTACGTAGTATTATGCTTATCATTACTGAAAATACCTTGACATATATGGACATAAGGGACTTCATTACGGAACAGTTCAACTCGTCCCGGTTCAAAGGACGTCCGGGACACTGTTGTAAACCTTTTGATCACCTCAACGGATTTATTTATCTTTTTTGATGAATAAAACGCGTAAACCCAACCACACTCTTTGTATCTTAAACTAAGATGAGATGCACTACTCTTACGATCGAGGGATCTGTGATCCAGCGCGAAGGAAGATGTCGCACTGCAATCTTTACAAGCAACTTACTGAAGCACTTGATTGACACTTTCCATGTCAACAAAACAATATCCTATTATACCTGACATTGTAGCGGACCACCAAGACCTTTGTAGCAAAATTTTGAGTACAGTAGCTCGGTCTTGTTTTGATCCATTCCGTCAACCGCCATAAAAAAAGATTGAGGTGACTGGTGGCCTTCAGCCACTCTTTCGTAATAGCGTTTCCGCTCCGCTCTTAAAGCAAACGTGTTAGTAGAAATCAATAAGATTTATGCAAAACGTCGCCTGAAGAATCGCATTTGCGGTACTCTAGATTTCAAAATATTCTGGGAGCATACCCATGGACCCTGTTGAATGACTCAAGTCTTCGGCGGTCGCATGTTGCCCCCCCCTAAAACAACCACCCTTGCTTACCCCACTGGTTGGGTGGACAGTATGACAATTTTAATGACTGTATTCTCATACATCAACTCTTTGTGTCCTTTACTGTTCTGCGGTATGTGCTCTCTCTGTGCCTTGTTTGACGCGTTTTTTTGAGTTCGTCTTTTATTTTCGTGTAATAGTGACATTTACCCATTCGATTTTCCTAAAGATATATAGATAAGAAGAGGGCGTGCTGGAAGTCTGTTTCAAATCTAAATTGTAACGTCTCAGAGCATAACTCGGATTGTAAGCAAGTTTATTTTACTCATACAGGTTCCAAGTTCAGATTAACTGAGCCGTGCAGCTTGTGAGTTTCCGTAGTAATAAATAAAATTTGGTCATATATTTTCTCCACTTTAATATTAAGCTAGAAATTATTTAAGTTTAGTTTCTTCATGTTTTTATACTTTTGCGTCATGTGTATAAGACATATATCTGTACCACATTTACTTTTCGAATTTTGACATGGCTGAACTCCCGTTTACTGATTCTGTGAAAGTAATTTTCTGAGCAAACTTTTTTCCCTTGGGCTGCAAACGTCTCAACCATTTCTGAATATATGTTTTACCAGGTAATTTATGAAGATAGGTGAACGAAACGATTGTTGGACATATTTCCTCCATTTTCCATTACGTAGTTTTGGAGGAAACGGCTCACAACGTGCTTATAGAACGAATGGTACCTGCGAAATGTAGCAGGACAGTCGTTTTCTCCGCATTTCACTCAAAAAATTTGGGCCATTGCCGTGTGCTGAATAATAGTGGCTCATCAATGCTCTCAATGTGAGAGCAAAGAATGACGTATAAATAAAATATTTCCAAGTGGCATGCAACTGAATATCGTCTAGTTTTTGACAAACTGGAAAAAATAGCGTAAAATTGACAATGAAGACGATAACAATGGTATCTTGAGGAAATTTGTTCGTAACACAAGGTTACATGCAGACGCATTGTTGAGACATTGTTTGAAGGGGTTGATATCGGTGACATCACAGAACAGCTCGCGAAACTTCAGTTTGGTTTGTAATTGATAAAGTCCTTTCCGGATGACTAGAGGGTATTTAGTCGCACAATCCTCATTTTGTTCAAGAAGGGGGTCTGGTTTACTTTAGTTCGCAGGTACTCCAAAAGCCAGGACAGTTTTCCTTATCTTTTAAGACAAGGTAAAAATGCATCAAAACGTTAAGTTCATGAACATACATAAATATGAAACTAAGTAAATCACAAATTACATTCTTAAGGTGGTCTGGGACAATATGATAAATTTTTCTCTATTGTTAGTGTTATGAATTTTTTTCAGGTTGCATATAATAGAGCACCACTTGTTGTCACCAAATAGGCGAACTTCATGTATGTTATTTTCATGGTTACCGAGCCACGCCCATCTACTTTGTAAAAAAGTGCCTCTTTTTTTGTTTTGGGACATGATAGCGAGAGTAACAATGATCATAAAAACATACTGATTGAAGGAGAGCCAATAGATTTTAAAACATGCAAACCTAAAAAATGGTATATTTGTTAAAATTTAGGCAAAAATGACCATTTGTTTTAAAAATCAACGAAAACGGATATTTAAGGTAAACAAAAAAATCTTATCGATACATCATAACAATAAATCAGATTTTTGAGGTTCAAGTTTTTTGAGGTTCATGGTATTTTTGAGATCTATTTACAATAATTATATTCTGAAAATTTCATTGAATTTGGACTAATATTGAAAGAGAAAACGTCCCGGGTTCAGTAAGATCTTATATACGGAAAGTCAAGTTCAAGGTTCCTACATAACTTTTGATGACAATCAAATTACATTTAGAAAAACATCTAACAGTAATGAGGACTTAAAATCAACCTGCTGCATATGTTTTTCCTTTTTACTCTCATCTTTGTCAGTTTTTCTCTTATTTCTTCCCCTAACGACTTTTCTCATTACTTTATTCTTCTCCGCCTTCTATTTTTTTTTAGCAACACGAAGTCGATCAGCTTCGCTTTCTCCAGAGAGATTAGTAAGTGTCGCGTTTTATTTCTGTGGACTGATTGTGATCGTGAAGGAGAGAATATTCGGTTTGAAGTCATTGAAATATGCCGCAATATCAAACCAAATATTAATATATATATCGAGCACGGTTTTCTGAAATGACAGCAGCTTCAATAACAAGAGTATGCAATAACTTCATAACATCCTTTGCTGTGGATGTCGGTCAAGAGCTTAACCTTCGAATCGGAGCTGCGTTTACCACAATGCAAACCTTACGACTCACAAAGCTTTTCCCTGAAGTTCTTAGTCAGCAATTGATCAGCTATAGTAGTTGCCAATTCCCAACACTAGGCTTTGTTGTTGAAAGGTACCAAGAAAACCTTGAACTGGTTGCTGCGACATTCTTCAAGATCAAAGTGAACCCGCTGGCGGCTGTTACCTCTTGATATGGTGGAATTGGAGAAACTGGCTTCAAGAAAGTTAAGAATTAATGCGAAGGAGACGATGCGAGTAGCCGAAAAGTTGTACAATCAAGGGATCATCGGCTATCCTCGTACCTAAAACAACATCTTTTCATCTTCCTTGAATCTGGCGGATCTCATTCAGCAACACACCGTTGATGCGAATTGAGGACAATTTGCGACAAACCTGTTAGCAGACGGCGCCACGCTTCGTCAAGATACTAAGACGGACAATGCGCATCCTCCCATCCATCCGACCAAGTACATTAACAACCTGCAAGGGAATGAAAAGAGACTGTAAGAAATAAATAAAATAATTAAATAATATTATTAATATTAAATAATATTAATAGAGTTAGATATAAAATTAAATAAAGTGTTATAATAATACATTGTCCGACACTTCCTGGCTTGTTGTTCGAAGCATATACAAGGTGTTGAAACCACTCTGTGATAATTGACATCGCGGGGAAAGATTCGCGACAAAAAGCTTAATTATCACTGCCAAGAATTATCTTGTAGTGTATCCGTACGACAAATAGTGTGACAAATCATTACCTGTCTACCGTACCGGAGATACATTCATGTTAACTTCAATAGATATGGTGGAGGGTCGGACGGAGCCACCATCTTCGCTCACCGAAGCGACTGATTGCTGTAATAGAAAAGCAAGGAATTTGCACCGACGCTACTCGTGCAGAGCTCATCGAGAAAATCAAATCAAGAAACTATGTCGGTGTTCAGGATGATGTTATGGCCCTGGTGAGCTAGGCATGGGTCAAGTAAACGGCAATGATGCAATAAGTTTTTTGGGATGTCGAAACCGCATCTTAGAGTGGAACTTGAGTCGGGCTTGAAAAAGATATGTCTCGGTGAGAAAAATAAGGAAGATGTCCTGAGAGAACATGTCGAGATATAGAAGAATGTTTTCGTACAAACATGTAAACATGTCAACCAGAAGAAAACAGAGCGTGGATTTATGATTGGCTGTATCCGTTTCTCCTACTGCACATACGGTGGCTATTTTTTTTTTCTCGATGTACAGGTAACAAAAATAGTATGTTCCCGTTGCCAACCTCGACCAGTTTACAAGATTAAGTTCCACTTCAAGAGGGGCTCAGTTCCACCAATGGTTGATCTGGAATATCGAATGTGTATCCTGTGCGATGACTGTATCCAAGAAGTTTTGAGGTTAAGATCAGAGCAGTAAGTGCACCATCCTCTGCGAATCAAAGCGACATAATAGCAAGAAACAATACCGAAATAATGGCAATCGAAGAGGAGGAGAGACAACATCCAAATCAAGTAGACGACCCAGTACTTCGCATCGATCATCATTCAACAATGATGTGAACAGGCAACTCCCATGTTCGAATCCTGGAGGTGGTGATATTGTATGCAAATGTTCTCAACCCGCCATCTCCCGTGTCGTTCAGAAAGCTGGAAATAATAATAATAATAAATAATAATAATAGCTTATTAAGGAACCTCTTGCAGTGGAAACTGAATTACAGGCGATCGTAATTCATACTTATGACTGTATAATTATTTACAATATAATACAACTTATCTGATAAACCTACCTATTAGAGTAAAAATAAAATTTAATTAAAGTCTTCTAAATGATTTACTAAAATCGTTTTGATAAATATTATGTTCAGTGTCAAAATTTATATTGCGTACTTGACCACGACAAAGCTCCCAAACCTATCTGTTGGTGTTTTGATTTTCTTTGCAACATTGTCAGCTCTGAGATTATAGCCATGAATATCAATGGCCGACCATTCTGCACGTATGAAACAAGAAAATGCAACTTCTTCCAGTGGGCCGACGATGCTCCTGCCAACCAGGCAAAGCAAGCGAGTGATCGTATTTGCAACAACAGAACGCGAACTCAAAATGCTGCCAATCAAAACGAACTGCTTTGCCAGTGCGGGCAGCTGGCGATTCTAAAAAGTGTCAAGAAGGCTGACCCAAATCAACATCGCCAGTTCTATTCCTGTGCCAAGCCTACCGGAGAGTCGTGTGATTTTTTTAAGTGGTTCGAGGGTAAAACATCACACCAGCCTTCAGTTTGGTTTGTAATTGATAAAGTCCATTCCAGATGACGTTTTTGTTCAGGAAGGGGGTCTGGTTTACTTCAACTTTAGTTCGCAAACAGGTACTCCAAAAGGCAGAACAATTTTTCTTGTTATTTAAGATAAGATAAAAATGCATCAAAAAGTTAAGTTCATGAACATGAATGATATGAAATTTTAATAAATTACAAATTACATTCTTAAGGTGGTCTGGGACAATATGATAATTTATTTTGTTTAGTGTTACGAACTTTTTTTCAGGTTGCATATGATAGAGCATCACTTGATGACACCAAATATGCGAACTTCATGTATGTTATTTCCATAGTTACGCAGCCACGCCCATCTACATTGTAAAAAAGGTGTATAAATTTGTTTGAAAAATCAAGGAAAATAAATGTTTACGGTAAACAAAAAAACATCCTGCATATTTTTTTCCTCTTTACTTTCATCCTTTTCACTTTTTCTTGTATTTCTTCCCCTAATTACTTTTCTCATCATTTATTCTTCCCCTGCTACTATTTTGATTTTGCAACACGAAGTCGATCAGCTTCCCTTGCTCCATAGAGCTTTGTAAGTGTCAAGTTTTAATTCTGTGGACTGATTGTGAACGTTAAAAAGAGAATATTGAAGTCATTCAAGTATGTCGCAATATCAAACCAAATATTGATATAGATCGAGCACGGCTTTCTGAAATGACAGCAGCTTCAATAACAAGAGCATGAAATAACTTAATAAGGTCTGACGAACTCACATCCTTTGCTGTGGGTGTCCGTGAAGAGATCAAGAGATCATTTTAAGATCAGAGCTAAGCACAGCAACCACGATGGAGAGGCAGAGTTCATCTGGGCAAGAGTGTGACTGTTCCACCGAGATTCAATTTGGAATTTTTTAACTAGTTTTGAACGAAGTCTTCAGTGCTCGCTGGCTCAATTCCCCAACATAAAATTCATGTCCCAAGCTTAAATACCGCTCTGACAAGTGGTGACATGACGAGCAATTGTATTCCTATCCTATTGGTCAAGAATTGACAAGTTTGTTATTGCGAATTTCGGCTTTGGTGATGCTAACATTACGTATCTTTTGAATCCGATGTGGCGAAGTTTATCCCTCTCTATCCCTGGTGATCACCCATTTGCTTAGCTTGCAATGAGTTGTGGGATACAGTTAAGGTCCACGGCTCAGTATGCAAATTAATCTAAAATATATCTGATAATAATTTGATAATTTAGATTCGGAAGGTTAGAAATACGCAGAACATAGCTACCACGGGTGCCCTCAATGAACGCCCGTCAGGTAGTCATTTCCGTGGAGTAGTTGCCAACTTCAGGGTGATATTTAGCATCATCCCGATGACCACGCAATGGCAAAGCTAAACCGCCACAAAAAATAACAGTATTTACAATGGGGGCAAGTTTTTTCGGTTGTCTTCAACGTCCTTTTTGATATTATTATCCAAAATAACCTTTATAGGCTGCACTATTCCTGACATTTGGGAAAGTGAAGAAGCTAGTATAGAAAAAGTACAAGCATGCAGGCCCATCTCCCCTCTGCACCATGCCCTGCATGACGATGAGGTTCAGAAAATAATTTCCGAAGCTTCCTAGCTTTACTAGGAAAACGATGTCCAAACAGCACACATGGCAAACAATGTGCGCCATCTTTGGAAGGTGAATAGCGAAGCCATGAATATAATTGTGGCCATTTAAGTAGAAACTTCGTACCATTAGTCTTAGGAAAATCATCTTGCTTGTCTGGCTTGAATACATTTCTGATTAAACTACAAAGCTTAGGAGTACCCATACCCTTGCATTTGTCTCTATACAAAGCAATATAAAAATTGTTAACATAATTAGGTTTTTCCTCAGAGGTAGACTGGGTTCTAGTAGTAATGCCTTCTGGTTTACATTTATTGACTCAGAGATATATGTTTATATTTATCAATGTTTTGATGAGCGCGAAGTGCTGCAGAAGAAGAAAATGTCTCTATAGGTGCCTTTTGAAATATTGGATTAACAGTAGGTTTAAAAAAAGCAGAAATATTAGTATCAGGTTTTTTTGATACGTTCTTGGAGAGGATTGGAGCTAACTTTGTCTTTTGGAAACCTGTCCGACAGCTGCAGATTTCCGTTTTTGCTGATGTGTATGAAAAAGAAGAGGGACAAAATGGTTAGGCTGAAAGGCTTCTCCAGCTTGCACATATCATAACAGAATAAAATATGAAAGTCAACGAAACCTTTCTTAACTTTTAAACTTTGCTGGACCATACAGTTAAGTAGATGTTTAAACTTTTATGCTCCACAATCAGGGTTATATGTAAAAATGTTTCTCTCTAAAACAGAAGATAGACGTAGAATACAAAGAAATGATGACCATTTCCTATCGTTACAGTTTAAAATGGCCTCCTGTTTAACCAAGTTATCTTTAGATGAACCTGTATCTATGCTCTGCTGAGAAACAGACATTGGCAGAAAAGATTATCAATAGTGATGTACTCAGCTTGCTTATCTGCAGCAGATGTATGGTGCTGTGAGTAAAACGTGGCATTGACAAAAAGCTCAATCTGTAGATTTCATGGTACTGTTGGGGAAGGTTAATGTGTTTATGTTGCAAATGGTTGTTGTGGGTGTGATGTGTCCCGGTTGGTTTTGGGTTGTCATGGTGTGTTTGGTGTGCTTTGGTTGTCTATCGTTTACTTTTTTATGCGTTTTGTAGGGGTTTGTTTTGTCTATTGATTAGAGCTCGTTTTGTATAGTTGAGAAACAGTGAATCGGTTTTCTCAATGATCTGTTGTGCTGTGTCTTCTTTGCATTTTAATGTAAGTGGTTGGGTCCTGTGTTGTAGTCTGTGCTTTGTGTCGTCATTGCAGTGTTGTTGATCAATTGTGATATCCAGTAGTGCGAAGGAAGCTTCTGTAAGAATGTTCTCCCAGCGATCACTTAATCCTTTCTCCAGGTAGAGTTTAAATTTATGTTTCATTCTTGGTCCGGGGGTGGTTATGTTCCTGTAGTTGTGTCAGGTTTGTTTGTAGTTTATTAAGTTTCAATTTCAGTGCATGAAAATGGTTTTAAACGAGGTTAATACGTTAGGTGATATGTTAAGAAAGTCGTGTACTGTGTGTGTGTTCCGGAGGGGATTGTCTGTGTTTGGTTGAGGTGTCATGTTGGGACGGATTGTGTTGTTGTCGCTATGTGTATGTTGGTCGTTGGTGTTGGAAATGAAGGGGTTCTGGTCTGTATGTATAGCGTTACTGGTCTGTTCGTGCATGTCTATTGTGGTATTGTCTGTCAGTTCATCAAGGTTTTGTGTATCAATGTTCTTATGAGTATTAATTGCATTTGGCTGTTTTGTTTCCATGGTCTCCTCATTCATTTGCATGTTGGCGTTGATATCCTTGGGGTTGTTTGTGTCAGTTAGCTGGTTGTCATCAGTCGATAAATCTATGTGCATGTCCTGGTTTGTGTATGTGTCAAGGATTTCATTCAAGTTGATTTGGTGTTGTTGGAAGTCGTCATCGAGGTTAAATTCCTCTGTTATCTCTGCCTCTTGTACCAATCTAGCAATCGAGGCTTTATTAATCTCAGTTTTGTTCAGATTCTTTTTGGGAATTTGATCAGGGTTCTTGTAGGTTGAGAGGGGGGGGGGGGGGGGCTATAAGGAACAACTAAATAAAATAATGGATTAATTAGACATTCTGTATAGTATAAGGCTACATGAATTGTATGATAGATAAAAGGTGAAAAAGCAATTGTATAGATCTCTCTTTGGGTCTCTTGGTAATATAGGCTGAGTTTTATTTCGGGAGTTGTGGTATTATACAAACAAAATATGGTCGTGGGTAAATGTGAAGTGAGCAGTTGCTGTTTTGATCTCACAATATGGCGAGCTCTTATGTGCTCTACCCGTTCCCTACAAAATACCTATAAAAAGGAAGTCATATGACACGCAATGTTTTAAATTAGCAAGATTGAAATTTTCTTATATATTTCTAGTAATTACATTTAAATCATAATTTCCTATTTTGCCGTGAATTTTTTGCGTTGTTGAACTACTGTAGTTATTATTTTTATTTTTGTTATTACGTTTTATTTTTGCGCACTTTGGTACTATATTAATACAATTATGTGCCTTTTATTTCTACGCGTTGTTTTTATTAACACCTGGGTGGTCTGGGACAATATGATATTTTTTTATATTTTTAGTGTTATGAACTTTTTTAGGTTACATATGATAGAGCATCACTTGCTGACACAAAATATGCGAACTTCATGTATGTTATTTCCATAGTTGCCGAGCTACGCCCATCTGCATTATAAAAAAGTGCCCCTTTTTTGGTTTTGAGACATCATAGCAAGAGTAATAATGATCATAAATGGTACATTTGTTAAAATTTAGGCAAAAATGACCATTTGTTTTCAAAATCAGCGAAAATGGATATTGACGGTAGATAAAAAAAAATTTGTAGATTCATTATGATGATAAATCAGATTTTTGAGGTTTAGGTGTGAGATCTATTTACAATAATTATATTCTGAAAATTTCATTGAATTTGAACTAATATTGAAAAAGAGAGCGGTCCAGGTTCAGTAAAATCTTATATCGGGAAAATCAAGTTCAAAGTTCGTCCTACATAACTTTCGATTACAATCAAATTAATTTAAACAGACATCTAACAGTAATGAGTACCTAAAATAAACCTGTTGCATATGTTTTTGCCTCTTTTCTTTCATCCTTGTCACTTTTTATCTTATTTCTTCCCCTAATGATTTTTCTCATCACTTTGTTCTTCTTCGCCTTATATTTTGGTTTTGCAACACGAAGTCGATCAGCTTCCCTTACTCCAGCAGCACAAAAAGCTGCTGGATTTATCCCAAGGACTTTGAAGACTTCAGCAGTTGCTTTGGCACCAATGTTGAAGTGAGCCACAGCATCGTAAACACCCAAATGGAAGGCACTTGTTCCAACAAAAACTTTTTGGAACGCGTGTCCAAATCATCGCATTGAACGATTCATTCTGGTTTTGTAGATGCACAGTGCCAAAAACTTGCAAGAATATTACTTTTCATGGTCTTTAAATTGTCACTCTTGCTCCTTATAGCGGTACCATAATAGTTTGGTAAATTATCTATCATGCTGTGCGTCAGCTTTCCCTTTCCAGCAAACTCTATCTTCTCAGGTAAATGTTAGTCGTTTTACTTAATCTTGTCTACTGTTTACATGCTTACCAAATGCAAAAATTACTTTCTTTTCTTTTTACCAACTACTTCGAACAGAAGCATTACGAATTTTATAGCTGGCTCTGCAGTACTTTCTTCAACTCTCTTTTTTATCTCTCTCTCTCTTTTGATCATTTGGCATTGTATTGCTTTGATACTTTCCTTCATACCATTCAGATCTCCTTTATTCCCTCTAATAGCCTTCCCATATTAGTTCTGGTTCTTGTCAATAACTTTGCCTCTCAACTGTCCTTTTCCTCCTTCCAACTATTTCTTCAACTATTTCTTTAGTAGAAGATGAAATATAATTATACAATGTCTATTAATCTGTGTAGCCCACACTTTTCAAGAATCTGTGAAAGAAAAAGTTAGCTAGAGTTATATTCAATAGGAGTCAATCATGTTTCAGTTAAAGGAAACAGTTAATACGATAAATGTATTTAAAGTTAAATTGTAAATTAATACAACTTACTCGTAACGCATGGCCTTCAACTCACGCCAGAATGAGAACTGGCTGCATAAGTGCCTATCCAACGCTTCATCAGGTGCTCTGTTATAAAAATAGAGATATAGTTTTAGAATCATGGTATGAATCAAACGGTGTATGATGAATGAGAAAGTTGTTGTCATGCATGGTAATTCTTACTTGGACAATGGGCTAGAGAAAACATTACTCCAGACATGTATCCCGGACAAATTTGTCCGATGGCCACATATTAGTCTGGCCACTTGATCGCCACAACCAGTGTCGCGACATTTTGTTATTGTAATACAGGAAGAAAAATTTTTTGTGATGAAAGTCGTCCTGGAATACCAATTCAATGTCAAACTGCAAACATTATGTACTTACGAACACGTTGTAACATATTGTAGCTTTAGTCTTCTTTTGATCTGCGTGTTTGCCTGTTGGTGTGCGGATGTGTGTGAACGAGACCTGTGGCTTTATATGGCGCGGTTGTAATCATACAGTGTTGTTTTCGGGGGTGGGGGTCTGTTTGACTTCACATTAAGTGTCGACTACATCAAAGCTCGACCACAACATAAATCATCTGAATTTTTAATCGTAATGATAGATCTTTTTATTAAACTATCGTTTGAATAATCTGGCAATTTTAAAGAAGTAGAGTTTTTACTGGGCCCCACCGGTGCTTTAATGCCAACCACATCGATTGTAAAGCAATAATAATAATGCTAGTGTTATGAATTTTCTTTATATTCACAATATCTACGCGAGGTAGGAGATCTTTACAGGTATTAATTCTACAGTTCAATAATCGTCTTCTTCTCCTGGGTTTGTTGGTCTGTCTTGTCTTGTCTTGTCTTGTCTTTTCGTTTGAGTAGAGTTTTCACTTCTTGGCTACTCTGCAACTACTGCTCGGGATTCAGCTGGGGCGGTCTTTTATACTAACGGTCCTAGGAGTTTTTGTACATGTGAACAGAATAGTGGGCTGATGTGGGCTCAGCCAATCAGGTTCAAGGTTTTGGATTTCTGAGCTCTTGCACCAGCTCTTTTCCTTTATTTATTTAAGGCGTTGTCGCACTGTCTCAGTCGGTCGTATGCTCCGTCAATATTATTTATAAAATTTTCAAAACTTAACTTATTTCGTTGATTTCCTTAATAAAACTTATTGTCTCTATGTATATGAACTCAACTTCAATGTTTGACTTTTACTTTCCTACAATTTTACAATGCTACATTTTTATGACGTAACACTTTTATTACCTGACCGCGCGAAATATCTCTACAAGTGATTGACAGTAATGCCTCAAACCTGTGCACGTGCAAGTACAAAGGTTGTGCACCACTGGAATTTTTCTTATCTAAATAAATCCGACCACCTAGTATTTTGTTTTTATCAAACATTGACAAGTTCAAGTATCATTAATTATTTGTGACGCCAACGGAAGAGATAACTGACATGTTTGTGCAAAAAAACACCAATTTATAATTTCCTTTGTGTACCTACAAAAATCAAACATGCCCATCATCTTTCCTGCTGACGTATGTAGTGTTTATCTTGCCTGGGGAATATAATTTGACTATTTTTTATGCTATTTATGTACTGCTTCGTAACTCTAGTGTTAAGCGACCCTTTCATTCTATACACGGGATCGTCGGGCCGTTCTGGGGGAATAGCTTGTTCTTTTTCAACTCACTCAAACGCAAGACTAACCACACTTCGACATGAACATTAGTGCTTCTATTTTATGTTCTCTTCTCAGTTACGGTTTTAGTGCAACTCTGTCTATTCTGAGCATTAAGTGCATATTAAGTAACACGATCGTTACAATGATTCTTTATTAATTGTTCCGTGCAAAACAGTTGTGTATTGTGCTATGTGTGCGCATATCCGGATTATTGTTAATTAATTAGTTTCAGCTGTCATAATGTCAACTCAGCTAATCCCGTATAACACTAGTATTATCTAGTTCTAAAGATGTCTGATATGAAATGTTTGTTAACAAAGTGTTATTGTCTTCAGATATCTACTTACTTTTTTTCTCTTCATCAGAGGACTCAAGAGGTTTCAGCTTTTGTTGTCTTCATTTCTCAGCTGGCTCTATATCTTTCAGCGTATTTTTTCTCTTTACAGCCTTTCTTTGTTTCTTCAGCTTTACATCGGCCCGCTGAAAAAAATCCGCCGAAGTGTCTTGACATCGAAAATAAGGACGACCAGGTTTCTTTGAGCTGTGTGTTATCCATAGACTAGAGGCATCTTCACATTCGAAAAGGAGAAACTTGTTTTGTTTGAACACTTTATCGACTTTCTTCTCGTACGCACCCATTAACTCAGGGTATCGATCTTCAGGTATGAATAAAGTGCACTTTTCAACCGCACACTTTAAAAACCCCGGCCCTCTGCAACACTAGTGGATGTTGCCAGACTTGTTTCCTTATGACATGAGCTGCAATACATGTCTATCTCACTTTTCAAACCATACCTTTGTGACAATGTCTCTTTTAAAGAAATAGTACCTGAAAATCAGGGAAAATTTATTATTAGGAGTGTCGAGGACTAACTATTCTTCCATTCTCAAATCACAACATACTACACCATATATCAATGATTTTTAAGATTGTTTGAAAATTAGACATAGCAAAATCTGTATAGTGCCTAAAACGTAAGTAGTTGTTGCATGGATAGCTTTACATTAATAGCCAACCGCAACATATGAACTTCATGATATGATATTTGTGTGACGGGGCATATGGAACAAAGTCAAAATGAAATAATTTTGTTATAATATGTTTTTATCGCCTCCTCTTTCAAATACTAATTCGATTTCCAATAACAATTTCCGGCTCCGATGAGCTCTGTTTTCTGTGCGAACATTAAATGCAAATCATAGAACATATAGACACCTCTGGAGAAGTATTGGCTATGTGCAAAAGCACATGCCGATTTATTTTCAAATAAAAAGTAACAAATTAGCTAAATTTAACAATCATTCGAATTTAGAACAGAAAAGGTGGTGTGCTAAAAACACCACAAGCCTCCCTGAAGAGGAGGCTCCCCCACCCTCATCGGAAGATAAATATGAAACACTTTAGCTTAAAGCAAGGCTTACGGCACTGCATTGTCCTAAAGACAGGAATTTGACGTATTACTAATGTAATGGGGGGCTTTTAGCTACTAACTTTGTTATCAACTGGCAACCTAGCCCCTGCATCGACAGACAGTGTGATAATACATGCTATACTTAACAGTTTGAGATCGCTAGATCATCAGTTATGCTGCTCGTCGCGAGCCTAGCCCCTGCATTGGCTACACGACGACCAACGAATTATACGATGTAATTACAGCTAGACATTAAAATTACCGTACAATTGAAAACGGAGCTGCTCGCCTTGCTGCGCATGGTTATGCAGCTATCAACGATTCGAAAAGATTAAAAGGAACTAGAGCTTAAACTTGGTACGCGAATGTATTTTCGAAAAGCAACCGATTTCCAGCGGCCCATAGCTCGTGTCTGGACATCCGAAAACCCATTTTCAGCCGCGAACGTTGCAGCGCCAATACGAAAGCTGTGGCCTTTGTATTTGGACGAATCAAGGTCACAACGTTGAAAAACTAAGGACAAAATTTGGGTAAAGGAATGACGTGAAACTGTCGTGCCATTAGGCGTCCTGAACAATGGGCCGTTTGAAAAGCCTTGTAGGGATAAATAATCGAGCAATATCTGCACTGGGCATATGTCAGAACGACGTGATAACGTAAGAGAAACATCGCCCTTGTTGTAAGAATGTTTAAAATCCTAAGATTCCCCCAGCTTGATCTTCAAGTTTGACCAGCTGCTCAATCTGGAGCACAAATGGGAACCGGGGGCAGATGGTGATCTCTCCTACCCGTAGAAAAGCAAAGAAAGCTGTGGTGCACATAGCTTGATACAAACGACTCTCGTAAAGTGTGGAACACAAGGACGGCATGTTGTCGACCATACTTAAAAGAATGGGCAATGTAATTGGCAATCGTGTGTCCACATGCATGCCCATTTTCGTGTAGCCTTTTAACATTTCGAAAACTCAAAATACTTTGGTTGGATCACTATACCCAGCAAGTCGGTGACAATAGCCCAGCGCAGGCACATAGGTACGAGCAGTTGAACAAGCGTAATTTTTGTCAAACATAAATGAGATAAATAGACCCAAATGTGACAGTGACAGGGGTAGTGAAATAGCAGAAGAATTCAAAACCTTCTTTGAAAATTGGGTATATAGCCGCCATGCCCGACGATAGGTAGGAATCGATGATGGCTGCAAGCTCGATTGTATGAGAGTTGAAGTTATATTGACCAACTGCGTGGCATAAGGTGACTGGGAATAACGGTCGGCAAAGCCTGTACGCCCGCTGGTGCTAGTTCCTTGAATTTCGAAACCTGTAAGCGAGACAATGCATCTGCTAAAGTGTTATGAACACTAGGAACGTGTTGAGCGCGGAAAAATATGTTAAACTTTAAACAGGCTAGCACCAACTGGCGAACAAGTACCATTATGGTAGGGTCGCGAGACGTTGTTTTGTTAATAATATCAACCAGTGCGGCGTTGTCGGTATAAAAAAGGATCCGCTGATTGCGCATCAATGGACCCCATAAGAGAACACTTAGGACTATGGGATAAAATTCTAAAATGACAATGTTGAACAGTTTCCAGTGCTCAGGCCAAGGGCCGAAACACCACAGTTTGCCAAAAATAGCTCCGAATCCAAATCCCGCCGCTGCATCGGTATATAGTTGCAAGCAGTCGGAATTTAGCCAAGTGTCACCAAGAAAAAACGAGCGGCCGTTAAACTCATAAAAAAACGTTTGCCATAGGCACAAATCTGCCTTAACGGATTTAGTGAGTCGAATGCGATAATGTGGTAATTTGACACCTTTGGTCAAATCAATAAGACGACGAAGGAAGGCCCGGCCAGGTACGACAACAGAGCATGCAAAATTAAGAAGGCCAATCAATGATTGGGTCTCCTTTGAAGACACCTTCTTACGACGCAAGAAATCTAAAAGAAATGTCTTTGTTTTCGTTATCTTATCATTTGGTAACCGAGCCGCCATCGTATTCGTATCCAATTCAATACCCGCGAAAATCAAAACAGTTTGAGGGCCGACAGATTTTTCCGGCGCAATTGGCACACCCAAGTAATTACAAAGTGAAATAAAATTTCGCAAAGCAGCGCAGCACTGGTGATAAGAAGAAGCTGCCATCAAGTAATCATCTAAAATATGGACGAGATGCTCAATATGCAAATGTTTCTTAGCAACCCACTCTAAGGCAGAACTGAACATTTCAAATGTGCGACAGGAAGAAGCACATCCCATGGGCATAGCACGATCATAATAATATTTTCCTTGCCAAGTCATTCCTAAAAGAGGATAATCCTGTGGACGGATTGGAATAATGCGAAACGCACTTTTGATGTCAGTTTTGGCAAGAAAACAACCCCCACCTAACGATTTGATTAATGCAATAGCATCGTCAACACGACAATATGAAATTGTACTATGCTCAGAGGAAATGCCATCATTTACTGACGCACCCCTGGGAAACGACAAATGATGAATAAGTCGAAATTCGCCCGGACTCTTTTTAGGAACAACACCCAAAGGAGAAACACAAGAATTTTTAAATGGAGGTGTATCAAATGGGCCGGCAATCCTACCAGCCTTAACCTCCTGGATAAGTTTAGCACTGACTGCGTTCGGGTGCTGAAGTGCTGAGGGCAAATTTTTTGAACAAAAAGACAAGGGAACCCCATTAAAATAAAGTGGGAAACCTTGTGAAAAACCATTAGACAACATCAGGGCAACGTGAGCATCATATCCATGTAACAAAGGTAGCAAACGCTTAATAATTACTGGGGTTGGAACCTCGTGGTGGAAGTGGTTTTGAGCTAGGGGTTGATGGCCTTGAGGGACGAAAATTACAGGACTTGGCACAATGTGTAGCGCCACATTTGAAACACTGGTGCTTATAGTTACAACCAGCACACTTAAAACCTTTATGTTATTTCCGGCAGTAACCTATGGGGACAAATGGACCAAGCTGCACAGTGGAAGCCAGTGAGGAATTAGGACGAGCTTGTGTGTTCGGCTTCATGTTTTGGGCACGAATCCACAGCTCCCAATGGGTTGTGCCCCAAGGCATCCCAGGCACATTAGATTGACGTAAAGAACGGAATTGTGTATCATAGAACCGCCAATTTCCACCTCGTGCAGCCAGATCACGGACAACCTCCCCATATTTCATAAGAGAGGGGGCTTCCTGTGGGAATTTACTTGTATAAACCCCAACAAAAATCTGGAAGGCGGACGTCCACAAGTCAATAGTGTTGATAGGCTTTATCCGAGAGGAGGGCTCTAGGGAAAGAGTTGGCACTGAATTGTCATTTTGGTTAATTGACAGTTGGTAACGTGTATCATTCACTCTTGGATTAATAAGGAGCCCAAATTCAACAAATTCATGGGCCCAAATCTTTGCCTTAATCTTGGGGCTAACCTGAGCATCAATGGGCATGGTGATAGAATTAAAGTGGGACAAGCCTAAAGGTTGTGGACGCGCTACCTCCAAATTAACACTCTCACCTGACAGGCCCTCCAAAGCTGATGCCGCTGGCCCCTGCACTTGGGCATCAGTCTCAGAAGGACCTGGTAAAGATACTAACGGAACCTCCCGTGCATTCTGTATGGGCGTAGGCAATAAGGCTGACTGTAAAGATGCCAAGACAGACTGTGCCACTGCTGTTGCAATGCTTGTCACTTCTGCTGTTGATAGTGTTGAGGTGATGGTACTTTCAACTGCCCCAGAAGTAGTCGAGCTTTCCTGCGAGGTAGTCACTGGGGGAACAGGAGCCTCATGATAGTTTCGAGTGTGACGGCGTGAGACAAAAGGTTGAGCCCGACGTTGAACTCGTGTACTTGGTCTTGTAGAAGGCATGTTTCAATAAAAGAACAGAAAACAAAAAACGAAAACAGGCACAAATAGCCAAAGCCAGAACCAGCTTATGAAAGGAAGCAAAGCCTGGTGGAAAGTCAGCATGCAATGAAATGTATGTCAAGTATGTGGACTAAACAATAGACAAACATAACAGTCTTTGAGTGTGGGCATGCAAACATTGAAACGCAACAAGAAACGTTTAAAGATCAAGAACGGCACAATTGATTACTAATCATGGCATACAACAAAGGTAGCCGAACACAAATCAGTGGGCAAGCAACACGCCAGCTATCACCATAATTGACAGAGACATAAACAAACACAACCTTATAATAATCACGACACTAACATTACAGTCACATTTTAACACAGACACATCATATAAAGATACAAAAACAGTACACACCACCAATAAAAAACAAACGTATGCTTTTAAGGCCCATAATCATCAAATTAACAACCCTTTTAACTGTTATGGTTGAAGCAAAACAGTGAATGTGCATCAAACCAGCACTTAATAAGTATCAAATAAGCAACCCATATAACCATCAGGGTTTAAGCAAAATTAATGTAGGTGCATCAAACCAGCGCATAATATAACATACAAAGCCCTTATCAAGGCATATAATGATATATAAATGTTTAGAAAAAACAGTCTATATTTATCAAACCAGCACATATAATATATTAAAGCCCTCTTCAAGGCATTAGGTTTATAGAGTAATGCCTGAACTCGTGGTGAGACAGCCAACACGCCACAACTAAAATAGGCAGCTTAATGTTAAAACGATATATTTGTTAAATACTCTCAGATGGGCATCTGCATAAGCAAACGTAAAAGCAGGTACCAAGGACCTATAAAGCCAAGGACCTGTATGATAAACAACTAACAAGTGGCAGAGCCTTCAAGATTGCTCCCTCATGGATTTTGGAACTGTAGAAAAACAAAACGGTCGATCACGACTTTATTAAGAGCTAAATATCCTTTACAAAATGAAGCCAAAGCCATAAATACAAATTAATGACAAACAACAAAAACCAAGCTATCGTACTTATAGTTTGTTCAGGGCTTTCAAGATCGCCCCGCGATAGCTTCGGTATAAACGATACTGTCCTTGTGAGTTACAATGTACTCCATCCAAGGACAGCAAATTTACATCACTACCAAAGTCACGGTGTTCCCAGAGAAATATGCCAACTTCATTTTCAAGCACAACGCACAAATACTGCCGTAGAATAGCAGCCTTGGCATTAAATGCTGCATCCGCGCTGTGGAATGCGGTATTTTGCGATCAATAACCTGGCAAACCACAACAACTTTTACTCGAAGCTCGTCACGAAAAAAGCGTGCAAGCTCCTCGATACGAGAGCCTACAACCTCTGGAGAAAGATGACACAAATCGTTTGTGCCCAGTTCTAAAATTATGATGTCTGGTTGAATACTAGCAATAGCTGAAATATCATATTTTCTCACTTTTTCGACTGTGCGACCGCCTGTGCCTTTTAAACAAACATAGACGCCAGATCCCGCTAAGTTAAAATTTTGTTTAGCGTGCGAATCGAAACCCTTAACTAAATCGTCATGTAAACGGCGAACAAACGAATGACCAAAAATCAAAACTTTGGGAATGAAATCTGACATATTTCCCTCAGATACACCGCAACAAGACAAAAAACACACAATACCTGCTAGACGTCTTCCAATTTGAAGAGTAACGAGTTCACACCTGGCTGACTAGACTTCGAATGACCTGGAAAACTTTACACTGCCTTATTTATACAAAGCGCTGAGTTTGCACGTAGACATGACGCAAGTAAAATTCCTAAATTGTAGCAAAACCTCCCCGTAAAGCTAGGATGATATCCACAACCGCATGCCCTTGTAATATGTGTCACGTGCTACCCATCCAACAAACACACTTAAAGAGGAGGCTATAAATTTATTATTCGTTGACACAAATAACTCCTTTTTTTTTATTTCTACGCTAGGTAGTGGATCGTTACAGTATATATATATTTATGCTCTACAGTTGACTAGGTCTTCTTCTTTTGTTGCCTTGTTGTTGGTACTTGATTCGGTTCACTCGCTTGTGGTTCTTGTATAAAACGGGAACGTATGCCAGATGAAATTTGTGCCTGTAACTGGACATTAAGCCGTTCCTCCACCACTTCTTATGGCTTCCTTTATTTCTTTCTACGCGAGGTAGTGGGTCGTTTCAGTATATAAGAATTTTATTTACTTTATCTTTCCTTAGCAACCAAATATGCCCATTATCTTTCCCACTGACGTATCTAGCGTTTACCTTGCCTGGAGAATATAATTTGGCTATTTTTATGCTATTAATGTACTGCTTCGAAACAATATTATTATAAACGAGTCATAAATAAATACCGTCCTCACAGCTATGAATCTCGGATAGAACAGACGAGAAATTTTGCACATTTATCAGCCTGTATTCGTCTTTCTCCAAGCGCGAGGTAACATCAGCTGGCTGTTGATTATGACGACGTAATTTCATCTTCTTCCTCGAAGAACTCACACACGTGGGCTCGTTGTTATCATCATTTCTTACTGTTGTAAAGCATTTCAAATATATATGTAGAAAAAACATTAGACATTACATGTTTCAACTAAAGTATGCTACTTTTAGAGTTTCTAATGTTCGTTACGTTTAGTTCAACAGCTATAGCTAAAACACCGGCAGAAACGGGTCTCTAACACTAAGAGGCGAACACGGGTTTTCACGGTCTGCACACGTAAAATACGGTCTACCATACCTCTCTTTCTGTATCGAAATTGTGGTCTGAAAACGAAATCCTCAATTCTTTTGGCTTCTTACCATTTAATTCCATATAGTGATGCTCAACTCACTCACAGCTTTTAGATAACATTGGTCTAGTTTCGAGCTTGTATTCTGTAGAACAAGCTCCAAAATTTAGGAATCGTCAACAAATTTTATAGTGTGGCTGGTTGGCTTGAAATATTGGTATTGCTATACCAATATCAAATAAGCGTGACTGCGCTGTAGCGTCACCAACTCTTAGGAACCCCAGCTTCTTGCATAAATTTTTTGTTTATGGTATAACCATCCATATCAATAATTGCTACGACATTTCTTAGCTCGCGAGTCATTTTGAAATGGTCGAGACATTTTAAAATGCAGCTTAAATGGGGCGCTTTTATTGCGACAGAGATTTTATAGGGGTCTTTGCAACTGTCGCGCGACAAACAGTAAATAATTACGCTACCAAATATTACACAAAATTCTCTTCTAAAATTAAGAGCTTAATCCTAAGTGCATCTCACGGAAAGTTTAAAAAAATGAATGAAGTCCTAAAGCCTGGATCATTTCGTCGCAATACCTTCTTAACCCGCTGCTCACAACGGCAAAGTTTTTGGCACTTGTAGTATTTTGACGAGATCTTACGTACATTCAACTGGAAATTTCAGCCTTTGTTGATTTTTCACAGCATTTTCAACGCTGAGTAAATATTGTAAGAATTTTCGTTCAACTTTTGTTTTGTTAAGTACTTGACTGGTGACTCACAGGAAACATTATCTCGTATTGCTCTCATTAATGCATTGGACGTTTTCTTTTGTTTATACAATGATCAAGAATCCTGGCTTTCGGCCCAGATTTTGCGGCAGAACAAAGACGAGTCAGCGTAGCGTTTACCAAACTTAAAACAATGGTGTAACGTAATACTTACTTACGTAGTGCTTACTTTCAGTGGCGTAGCCAGCCCGGCAATTTAGTCCCGCTATGCAGATTTCAAGTTATTTTCAAGTTATTATCATTATTCATTTCTTTAGAAATTCATTGTTTTCACAGTCAATGAACATGAAATATTTGCATAGCGGGACTAAATCCTCGGGCTGGCTACGCTACTGCTTACTTTACCTTGTCTTGCCCCAAAAATTGACCTGGAAGCTGAGATTCTTGATGCTTGTATACTCATGCAATGGAATCAAGTCAGCCCTTGTTTTGATTCATGAAATGCTGCATGTGTGAAAATTGAATTTAGTTCCATTGTTGAGTTCTTGTCATTGTTATTGTGGCTATATATTGTATATGAGTGTTATATATACGTAAATGTTGCTGTCAAACTCTGCCGTAATAAACTTCCAAGCCTTGCACTATTGGGGAGACATAAGTAGTTGCAGTGCTTCATGTTATTATTTTTGCATTAAAGCAGCAACTGTTTTTGATCCCTGCTGGTGCGAAGGCTGAATTGTAATTCTTTGATAATTTCCTCTGACTGTATGCAGATTAAAATTTCAACCTTCCTCGAAATGTCATGTAAACTGTGGGGATTTTGTGTTCTAAATTGAATTATGTGGCTTTTTTATGTGTTATTCATGCTGTCTATTGTTTAAAATGTATATCTTTTCTTTTATGTGTTGTACATCGTATTCTATTCTTTTCTGCTTGTCATTTTGTCAGTTGTACGTCTTTTGTATACAATTTATTTTCTTGATAATTGCCATCATGTGACTATTCAGTTGAGTTGTAATTATCCGCTGTTACCAAAACTTGTTAATTGAATATTCAAGTTTTCCTAAAATGATGAAGAACATTTGGAGTGGACAACAAACTGCAGCAATTATCGCTGTTACCAGAACTTGTCAAATGAATAATTAAAATTGTTCTAAATTAATGAAGAAAATTTTAGATTGGACAAACAAACTGCAGAAATTCACCGTGACAAAAAAGATGGTGGCCTGTACTGCAACCAAAATTTACTAGGAAGTTTTGTACAAATGTTGGAGTTTGATTGTAACTAAAATTACAGTTCACAATTTTTAAGATAACTTGTTTTTGAAAATGTTTTTAAAACATTGTGAACGGGCTATCTACCCTGCAAATAAATTATGCATGTTTTACTACTGGAATGTCTTGCATCGACTGTCTTTGGTCAAATGCAAGAGCTAATAAGTGAATGTAGTAGAAGTTTAGGCTCTCTGAAGCGTAATTTTATGTGTAACTTGTAGCCATGTAATCGCTTGGAGAAATTGGTAACATTCCAAGAAAAAATCACATTTAACGTGTACCAGAAGTAATGAAAAATTATAGAAGAAAAATACGCTTTGTTTTTATTGTTCCGATTCCCCATGGGTCGTCTTTTAAACATGGTAGTCGATAAATTTTCAAGGTTTATTAATTATTGGCTCCTTCCAAGGCTAAGTAAATATTTCAATAAATCATAGAACTCAAAAAATTCTTTAAAACCATTCTCATTGAGAAATATAAAATTATACTGCAAAATTCAAAGTATCGTTTAAACAAATCCGCAGTCACGGGGGGAGGGGGACTGCCGCGGGTGCAAAATTAAACCTCGCTAGCGGTTGCTACCATTAGTCGTTGCCATGGATATAGCGTCATTAAAATGACGTCAAATTCGTCAAAAATCCGCCATTTTTGCTTTAACTGTTTGTCTGAGAAAAGATCAGCGGGTTTTCTCCAGTTATAACAAAGCTCTGTAGTTAAGACAGTTAAAAACAAAAAAATAGCTTGTTGAGGGCTTCAAAGTGATAAATTGTGTCGTTGCTATGGCAAAGTGACGTTTTAAGATGGCTGATATTTTGGCTTTAAAGGTTATAACACGAAAACGATATCGGTAACCCCCAATTTTATCTAGTAATAACAGTCCAAACATACGGATCCAAGTAGTTAACTTTTTATTTTTTTTCAATCATAATGAGCCACCTGAAAAGATTCGGGTTTCCTGGCTAATCCGGGATGCTTTGATATCGGATTCGTTTACACTAAGGAACGTGAATCCGATTCAAAATTATAACAGATAGATTATGAATCCTGAACTTTCAAATCCGGAAAAGTTTGTGGGAACTTTGTATCCAAGATACTTTGAGTCCCAAAAGTCTTGTGTAAACTCTACGTGAAGAATTTGAGTGAATTTGCTCCCTCGTATGGTTTTCAAATGTTTTGCCATTAATTTCAACTGTCAAAATCGGTCAAAAAATCACAAAATAATTTTGTAGAATCACGGTTGTGCTTTAAGTATTGACAATTAGTGTGTGAGGCTGTGCAGTGTTAAACGCCGTAGACCTAAAAGACAAGGAATCCGGATATTTTTACTAATCCGGAAACTTTTGCTTTAGTGTATACAGGGTTATCGAATTAGTTTTATTGGCGACTACACATAAACCACCGTTGATGAGATCTAAATTAAAAAATGAACAGCCCATTTTATTCGGATAAAATATTTCTCAAAATAATCTTTGAAGCGAGAATTGACCTCGCTTTTTATATACTGTCACTCGGAAGTCGCCTTGTGACCATTTTGTTCTTGAAAAATTCATCAGTGCAAAGCGGCGAAAAAATGTCGATTCGCGCAAAATATATCTCTACTGAAAAACCGCCCTAAGTTCCGTAATGGCTGTATGGTCGTAGCCGTAAAATCTTTTTAAAAATAAGGTATTTCATGACTGTGCCAGCGTAAGATACTGAAGAGCGTTTTTAAATTATAAGCCAATAGACTTGAATAATATGGATTTTAATATTCGTATCGAAAATATTTTGCAACCATTTGCAAGCTACCGTTCACCGTGTATTCAAAACAACGTTTGAAAAAGTTATGAAGAGCATGTTAGTCAGTTGAAACTTATCTGTTTCAGCTGTCAAACTTGTAAGTTTTGAACGCGTAACTTGTAGTTTTGTGCGCGTAACTTGAAGTTTTGGTGCCGTAACTTGTAGTTTTGATGCCGTAACTTTTCGCTTTGTGATTCCTAAATGATGAATATTGCAACACATATACAGTAGCGAAAATTCAATTGAACAGCTTTCAATTTAGGTATTAGTCCGATTTATTAAAATTTTCTAGCATTGTGTTATATGTTGTATTCACATGTAGTACTTTGAAATTATTAAATTATATCTAAACAAGTTGAAAACTACAGGGTGTATAAAAAAAAAGGTAATCAAACTTTGCAGTGCTCTAGCGCGTTCATTATACAATCTACAGAAATCATTCTTTCGCAGGCGGAAAGACCAGGCTTTTAGCTTTCGATTGTCATCATGTTTGTGAAATTTGAAGAAAGATTGGGCAAATACGAATCAAATGAAAATAGCCGGTCGAAATCGCAAATTTTTACCGTGGGGAGTTAATTGAAAATCTGTTGAAATTTAAACCCATTAAGGAATTAAATTACAAAATTAATTGACCAATTTTAGCTTAGGTAGTGAACTTTGGCATTTTATTAGTGATGTTAATTGTTTCTCGTGACAGATAAATGATCAATGAAATTTTCTTTTCTTATTCGCTGCCCTAGTAATGCTCAGAGGTGAAAATATGCGATTTCGGCCGGCTATTTTCATTTGATTCGTATTTGCCCAATCTTTCTTCAAATTTCACAAAAATGATGACAATTGAAAGCTAAAAACCTGGTCTTTCCGCCTGCGAAAGAATGATTTCTGTAGATTGTATAATAAACCCGCTAGAGCACTGCAAAGTTCGATTACCTTTTTTTTATACAACCTGTACATATGATGAAAGCTAATGAGCACAAGCTTTTTATCTTAGGTAAGTCGCCTCAATACAATAAGCACGTGCCTTATTGTACTGTTAAAATTACTTAAATTTAGTTGTAGTTAACTGAGTAATATATAATATTACTTGAGTTGAAAACCCGAAATGACACTCAAGTTAACGTGGCTCGCTACAGTTTGATACAGTTTACGAATGATTTATATAGATCAGTGAGATTAGACGTCATCCTAGCGTCTTTCGCGTTGAATTTTCGTAGTTCGGCAAAATTTTTAAAACAAAAGCCACAGAACTTGTTTTTGAGTGCTTTTATGTACCAAAACATGATCATTCTTCATTATTTTCTTGACTTTTTGAAAAGTTAAACAGTACGTATGTTTTTAACCAGCTTTTTAAATATATATTTAAATATGTTTCTGAGTATTTATTTTGAAGCAATGTTGTTTATAATATTACTAAAAAATTGTTGCCAAATTCAAAATGCTGTTTTATGCTGTCTTCAAAAGCACCCTCAAATTGTCGGCGAAACATATATAGTTTCTGCCATTCAACCCTGTTTAATATGTAGTACTTTACCTGTTGAATTCAATAGATAGAAGTTGTTTGGACGAATTGTTCAAGTCGTAGTTGAATCTTTTGGTGCTTTTTTACGCATATTTACACATATTTTTTCAACAAAAAAGAATATAATGAACCATTGATCAATTCAATGGATTATAGTGTTTTGTTTTTTTCGTATTTTGAACATTATCTTGTGTTTTCGTCTCTAAAAAGTAAAAAATATCTGTTTCATAACATATGTGCCGAACAACTCGAAAATAAAATTACTAAAAAAGCCAACTAAACAACACGCGTTTTCCACGCATTATAATATACACGCATGCGCAAATAGCGATCATGTCGAATCGATATTTTGTCACGACAATAAAGTCAACCAGAGTTTAGGACTGTTTTTCTCGCTTTTTCTTCGGTGAATTTTTTTCAATTTTGCACATTTCTCGGTATAACAAGCAGTAAAACATATCAAAATTTCAAAAAATTCTATAAGATGGAATTGTTGTACCAGTTATTCGTGAATATCTCAGAACCTGCCTTTACAATTCGTCTCAAAATTTATCATGTTATTCCTTCATCATCCAAAAGTCATCAGAAAAAAAATTAGAAAAATTCACCGAAGGAAAATTAATAAATTATGTAAAGTCATAAAAAATATGACATGTTCATAACGCCATATTGCCATGGCGACGATATGAACCAACAAAAGTTTTCATCTTTCAAAATGTTTAACATCATGGTAATGTGGTGGCTAAGTTTCAACATCAACTTTCACGAAAAAGAAATAGTAGACCTTCAAACAATACGTGAACTGAAACATTATAACTGTAGGGAGCCACCGTAACAATGAAAACTGAAAATTTATTCGTCCACGGACAGTCTGTAGAAGCAGATGTATGAAATCGATTAAATAAACACTTCAAGCAATCTCAGATGGACACGACATATGATTCCAAGTCTAATAGTCTTGAACGTTATGAGCAAATACGATTACCACAATTATTTCTCATACTTTTCCTCTATTGTTTTCAGAAAGTTTGTTACAAGTATAGAGAATCATTCAACAGGCTATATGTCAACATAGCGCAGTATTTCAGGCAATGAAACGCTCCAACTCACCTCTACACGAGACTATTTTAGATGAACTTTTATCGATGAATAATTTTGCGACTTTTCATCAAATCTACTCAAATATATAGTCAAATACTTTGCGTTATATTTCTCCTTCCCACAAAAATTGATCAGATAAGTTTCAAGACAAAAGGACGGCAAAATTTGAAAAAAAGTGTCTATAATCTTTTGCCTTCTTGTTCCGCCATGTTGGATTTCTCTTGTTGTTCCCACCTCCGCTAGGTATAAGTCAGCAATCTATGTTTCCTATATCTATGGTCACATGTATGAAGAATCCAAGATTGCGTCGAAGATACTAAGGATTTCTTCTGCGAAAAGCAGGGGTTTTTGGACATTTTAGACGGTTTACTGCTGCGAATGCCGTGAAACTAGAATTTGTACAAATATATCACTATTGCGAATGTTTAGAACGTAAAATGAGAAAAGTGGGTTTGATTCTTACAAAGTTATTGTTTGACAAAAATTTCAACGATTAGACGTTTTGACCGGCTTTGTAAGTTCGATTTTTAACACTTCGAAACCCGTTCGATTACATATATTTAGGAGAGGATGTTTATCATGGATATTTTAAATACGATCTGGAAAGCGGTTGCCGAATTTTTGTGAAAATATCCTGCGTTAAGCTTCTCATTGTCATCAGCTATACCGGCTAGTAAGACTCCATACCCACCCTAGCTTGAAGGTAGAATTTTATTTCTTTGTTGAATATAGTTTTTATGGTTCAAGTGAAATTATTGTTTGTGTAGAATCTGCTAACAAAGTGATACAAGTATAACAACAAATTATTTTAAATAAGCATGAAGGAAAACCATGTTCCATGGCTTAAAATCACTGTTTAGGGTACTTTTACTTTACCGTACAAATTGAGGGCTGCATAAGTTATTATGATTTTAATAAAAATTAAGTACAGTATTGGAATTTACACAAGAAAATCTCACAATTTGTCAACAAATTGTGCCTGTGACAATGTTTTTCAAAGATGAAAACAATTTGTAAAATCTGTGATTTTATAAAGCTCCTGCAAGCTTGATGCCTGGAAATGTGTGGAAGTGTAAAGTACAGTTTTTACAAGACAATATATTATAAAATCAGATATGAGTGTACAGTACATGCACTGCAGGACAAATTTTCTGCAGATATTCAATTTAATCAACATTTAATATGGAGCAAAAATCTAGATTACACTAAAATTCAGAATGACTCGAAGTAGCTAATAATTTGCAAAAAAAAGGTAGATTTAATACTGAACATACTAAACGACCAGTTGCTTGCTCCAGAAGTCTTTAACGAACGATAATCCACGCAAACTTTCAACACCGGTCAAAACGTCCACTCCTTGAAATCTTTACCGAACGATACTTTTGTAAGAATCAAGCCCAATCTTTTCATTTTACGTTCAAAAACCTCCGCAATAGCGACCTATTTTCAAAAAATTCGTGCTAAATTAAACGGCATTCGCAGCAGTTAAATCGTCTAAAATGTCCAAAAACCTGCTTTTCGTAATAGAACTCTCGAGTTTTTTCTCGGTTGACAATGCAGTCATGGATTCTTCATACATGTGACGCCTGTGCACGTATGCAATTCCTATCTGGGGCCTACTACATCAATGAATTTTAATGCTGGACTGATTATGCGTCGATAATTCGAATACAATGTAAACTAAATAGTGCTGAATGTTGGCGCCTTCGCGATACGATTAGTCTTTTATTTGAAGAGTTTCACAATAAAGTGGAATTTCATTAGTTTTTACTCAGCATGTTAACATTGTAACCTACTGCAGTGATATCGTGGTTTAATCAAGTAATTTACATTATATATACTGTGTTGTTTTTCGTTCTAAATTTTTGTGTTCAGTTCCTTCTAAATTCTGTAATGTTTTTGATTATATGTTAATAAATCGGGCGTAATCATATAAATTATACAATAAACATAAACTGTCCTGAATGACCAAATGTAGACCAGGTTTTTACAAGAAAATTTATGAAAAATATAATTGCAAACCTTTCAAAACAAGCATAAAAACATTCGATTCTAATTCGTTTCAAAAGAATTTACATAGTGTCCTTATAAACTTTCGAAGGCACCAACTCTTTCTTCTCTATCACCCGCCTAGTTAATGTCGAAGGCTTCGATTCTTTTTGCGATTTCTTCGGCAGATTTATAGTTAGGATATATTTCAATGTTTTGCTTAGGCGATCTAGACGTAACAATTTTATGAAATTACTATCTGCCATTGGTTTGTAGTCGTACTGTATAATGAAATAAGTCAATGCCCGACTAAGTTAATGGTAATTTGTTTGCCGAAATTTTATCCTATTTCGCTGATACATGTACTCTCAAAAGATTGAATTATTTACATTAAATTGCGTTTGCAAAAGTTGATTAATTTAGCCACTATCACATCAAGTATAATGTTGCTTATGATTCACTTCAACTGAATAAGATTTATTACACGCAGAAACCCCTCGCCGTTTCCTACTTTTCGAAAGTAAAAGTTAATTCTATTCCTAGTCCAGCTCTACGCTTAGCGAATCAATGACTTACCCACGCCTCCATTGATACCTTTACTTCTCCACTTGCTGAATCTTGTATTTCCAGGCATTCTTCTTGATTCTCTTCCGCAGCTATCCATCGTAACACTTTCCATTTTTCTATATGATTTGTGATTTACAGTAAAGTTAAATTCTTTGAAAGCTGTTTTCCGGATCGATAGAAATAAATTTGCAAAACTTGCAAAATGCAAAACAATTACAGTTAAATTTCATGTCGTGACTAACACAAAAACAAAATAATTATATCAATTCAGCCAATGACGGCGTTCCTAGTCGCCAGTCCAATCTAGGTATCTAATAACGTCGCTAAAAGGTCGAACGTCCAAACCAAACCAAACCAACACATAATGGCGCATGATTTCGAATCCCAGAGTTAGTAGCCTTCCCCCCGGAAATACGCCCGGAGCTTTGCTCGGCGATTAAGAGAGTATACGCCTGGTGTTCCAATTTGATTGAACTAAGAAAACCGATCAAGAAATACTTAATCTAGTATAGGCACGAAACAAAAACAACCTTAAAATTTTGCTAAAAAACATTTGAGCCAATGCAGCAGCTGGACAGGAGGGAGAGCTAGACGTAGAGGCGCCTCTTACATAATTATATTGCACTTTTCACGAAAAATAATCCAAAACTATGTATAACTGTAACAAAGATTATCACAATCACTACGTTTCCAATGCGAAGTTAAAAAATAGGGGACTAAATTGCCGGTTCACTGCTCTGCCACTGGACGCCCATCGTTTTGGATTTGGTAAAATTTCATGTTTGCCCAATGATAAGCTTGCGCTTGGCCAAATAATTGCTCCAGGTGTATACGGTGATCCAGGAATTGACTGACCCGGAAACTTGCATCCTATAGCGGGAATAAACTGCTCTCAAATCATTGAGCCAATGTTAAAACATATGCGAACAGGCTGTCCTGACAAGGTGATGGTACTATAGTAAAAATGAAGAGATGAGCATATTTTTAAAAGTACGCATGTCGCTCCGCCCCCCCCCCCCCCCCCCCCCCCCAATAAATTTGATTCAGAATATTTAAAGCACACACACTCAATTTCCCAATACACAGTTTGTCAATTTACACATGCACATCTAATTATTGCTGCAGTACATTTCCAGAATTGACTTTTTTAAATACCTACAAAAACTGCAAGATTTACACTATATCATGTTCCTGTATCCAAAGATCGAAGCTGAACTAGGATTAAAGGATTACTGAATGGTTTTCCGTGCAGCATAGTGTGATCCATGCACGCGGGATGTTGCGAGATTTTCGGAAAGCGCAAAAAAACACGAGCCGCAGGCGAGTGTACTTTTACGCGTTCCGAAAATCGAGCAACATCCCAAGTGCATGGATAACGCTATCCTGCACGGAAAACCATTTAGTAATTGTTTTATATAATAAATACAATAAAACAACGGTTAAAACTTTTTAAACCATTGATGAAGTACGCCATTCTCCCAAGAATCGTCAACTTTAGCTTTGTTGGCGTTCGACCTTACGCTAAAATTTACACAATTTTAAAACTTTTCGCATAACTTTTTTGTTTTGTGTTGGTGAAAATATAGTATTTTAACAGGGACATAGATTGGTACTAAATCGAAGCGTAGATGTTCTAAAAAACCGGTGTTATTAACGGCCAAAAGTGAGGGATACACTAGTTACATTTTGCAATTTTACTTTTTTGTGTAAAAATGATCGACCGGCATTTAAAGTGCAGTACGTGTGTAAGAAAGCATTGTGGGCAAAGAAAATTTAGTTCTTTATAAGCACCATTGTATGCTGATTTGAACGGTTGTACTTTTATCGCTACAGCATAAGCTGAAACAAAAATATGCGAGTGCCAAAAATCGTATTTCAGTTAAATTTATAACGTAAACAAAACAAAAATACGAGTATACAAGACATTTTTTAATTATAGAAGTTGAAAACATAAAAGATTATGGTTTCTGTACCTTGTAGCTACTTTAGTATTTGACTTTATTTTCATCCTCTGCTATAATTTCAGAAGCTGAAATGGTTTTTTGTCGGCAATTTTAAACTCGTATTAACAAACTCGTAAAATGCGAGGCGATGTCAACATTCAAATTTCCCGTGCAGGATGGTCTCATCCTGCACGGGAGATTGCGTGTTTTACTGTAGTTATTGTATAAAGTTGATTAACTTATAGCACAGAGTATCTAAAGTACAGTGGAATCCATGCGAGGGGCTTCAATGATCGGATTTTTCAATATTTTGATGGCTTGTTTTCTCAGTGCTGCACCCTTCCAAAAAATACTAAAGAATTGATGCCAGGATTTAGATTGAATAACGCCACACACCACCACACATAGACATTTAAATTCATTTTCTCCGTCCTATTAAAAATTGGGAAAAATGTGAAGGGAACTAAGAGAACGAAAAAGCAAATCATGACAGTGAAGCAAGACATTGCATATTTTTTTTCACGGAGTACTCGTCGTCTTTTCTTGTTTTCTTTGCCTCCGTCTTCATGAGGACTGACATTCGAGCGTGATAGCCTTTGCACGACAAGATATATTCGGAGGTACACAAAACTTGTGAAAATGAGAAAGGCCTCAAACATTCCCATTGCAGCATACATCATAATCAAATATTCACTGAAGATTGAGGCAACAATAGCCAACATTAATACGGTACCTCCGCCAAATACAAACATCACAATTCTGCGCCTCGTTACCAATGTCTTATAGGAGAACGGGTGAACTACACCGATGTATCTTTCGATATTCATTGCAGATAGTGTTACTATTGATAAACCAATAGGTAATCCTGATGTTATCCTGACTACAACGACAGCTGAACAAATATCTATGTTTGTAAATGGGGCGAGCAAAGTGACGATGAATATTGGAAGGGAAGCACAGGAAACACCCAAGTCAAATGACGATTGAAGAAGAATGACAAAGTAGCAAGGTTTTTTTCTTAACTGTGCTGTTTTCCAAATGGTTGTCGCCGCAACTGCATTCAGCAACAATGTGGGAATTATAAGAACGCCGAGAAAGACAATATTTGATATTCGATTGATTTCATATTTACGAGATTCAAAGGTAGTTACGACATCAATCTTCTTATTTATGAAGTTGCAAATTTTGAGGAAATTTTCAATGCTCTTGTTCATCGCGCGTCTGGACACCATGCACTCGTTTTTCAGACTCCCTTGCTTCGCTATATATCACAAATTGTTGTTATCCGATTAGTTTAGACAAATGCTATTGTTATAAAATGTTATTCAGCTAAAGTGAATCATATGCAAGATTAACACTACAAATGATAATGTATGGCTTTTAATTTCCAATGTCCACCTGCAACTGTAAGTTGATCAACTTTCAGGACCTTAATGTAAATAGTTCATCCTTGGTGAGCTATATCAAGGAGAAAATATAAATCTTAAACGAATCAAAGACCATTGAAGAACAGTGGTGGAACAGTCAGCGCGAGTATTTATAGTCCTCCTATTTTGACTTCGTATTGGAAATATAGTGCTTGAAATTAACTTTGTAACAAATACGCATAGTATGATGTTTTCTTGTGAACTATTCGATACACCAGGTGACCCATATAGGATGTTCCATTGAACACAATTCGAAAACTAATAGAACAGTTAGGCTAGTTTCCATAAGCTTTATTCCATTCAGAAAGAGTTGACGTAGATTTTCATGCATTACAATAAGATGTATACATAAGCAATATTAAGGCAGTCATGTATCCATATTTAAAATCGAACAAGCGTTTGGAGAATAATGAAATTTTACATGAAAATATGGCCTATCAAGTAATAACTTCTTTGCACTCGTTGTTCCTGTGTGCATGATTCTTGCCTATTTGGTACATGTTAGCTTAAATTTACTCGTATATTTTCAATTAAATTTTATAGATATTGTAATTCAATATTTGAAACAAATATGTTGTCTGAACAATGTTCTCTCGTAAATAAAACGATATAGATAACTTATCATGATGCATTGCTCTGCAATAGGAGAGTAAAAAATAGTTATAAAAAATGTTAGGATTCTCTAAAACGCTTGTCGGATTTGAAAAAACGATATCTCGCATAATATTTCATCAAAATCTCATAATAATAATTATTTTTAAATCGCCGAATTAGCCATTTCTAAGTACAAAAAAACCTAGCTAGTATTATATATTATAGTTTTTACTCTATACGTTCAATCAAGCAGCGCAAGTTTTTTTTCGATACCCGGTATGGGACGCCAGACGACAGTCTTTGGCAGTCATTTCATTTTAAGGAGGCACTTAATTAAGAAGACACAAACTTAATTGCTCTGAAGTTATGATTTGGTAAAATTTTCTGCACATCCTATTAATACATATTAGTTTTTACGCAAGCTTGAACATTTTCAGATTCTATATATACGTGGCGCGCATTTTTATTTGTTTCACGCAGCTAAAGTAACAAGTCAAATGTGCTTCGACACGATTAACATCAAAAACAACATCAAAAACACCTGTCAATTTCTTGTCAAAAAGAGCAATTTGTTGTTCTTGTGCTGCCCCCGCAGACGATGTTTTTTCTTAATTATTCCCACTTTGTAGGCATAACTTTCTTATGACGAACCTCCGCTGAAAGTTCGCTGCCATCGTCGACGTCGAAGTGTGACACAACACAATAGAGAGTTTACGATCTGCGATAAGGCGGCTTGACGACGCGGTTTCAAAACAAGCAAATTTGTTCGAACTGTGAGTGGTTTATGGTCTCAGGTGAATTCTCGACGGCGTTGTCGTTCTCAACACGACATTAGACTAAGAGTTATCGCGTCCTTAGAGCAACGTCGAAACCAATTGTGATTTTCAGAGCCGTTTATTTAAACTCCACAATACAGCAACAATCGCAATTCTAAGGGTCAAACGTTACAGTGGAGTAACATTCAAATATTATTACATCAAAATGATAAGCGCCTGTTTTAAGGCTATAAATTTACATTGCGTTGTCGAGCAAGACGCGTTGTGAATCGTAAACTCCCTAATGTTAATTACGCAAACCCTCAGATAACATATCTAGTGAAAACGAATTCGACGATTGAGACAACAACAAACTCCCATTAAATTTATGTGTAAAACAAAACCATTTAAATCAATATCTAACAGTTATTCTACGAACTCAGTCGTGTATGAGCTGATAGCTATCGCTCATATACGATGAGAGTGATTTAATATTTTACTGAAATTAGTCAGTTCGCCATGTAAACATGTTGAGCTTATACCGTATAAAACACTACTTATCGTTATTTAAAAAGAATGCTTTCACAAATTTTGCGAAAAACTTCTAATTCTTAGAAATATATAAATATTTTGCGCGAAACAAGCGCTGGTTGACCTCAAAATTGAGCACAAAACAATTATAATTTTTCCCAGATTTTGCGAAACTGATTCAGTATTAATTCGTAAAAAACTGTATTTTGTACAGGTTTAGGTGGCATTTAAATCAAGTACTAGTCTTCACACACTTTATCTAGGTTTATGTGTTGTACTTATTGCCAAGAGAGGCTGGCAAAATGCTCAAAACAGTATTTTTTAATGGATCGAAAAACATTCAGCCGCCATCTTGGTTTTTCTACTAGTAGGATATTAGTTTATATTCTACCAGTAGAGTAGCCAATCAGATCACAGAATACTTAATATCTGTTGACAGTGTATATAATAATTATGAATATTAGACTGACGAGCATAAGTTTAAAAAAAGATTGGAAGCCTCCCCCACTCATTGACCCTTGACAAAACAAATGAAACTGGGACAGTGGGACCACACAGTTTAAACCGGGACAATCCCGGGTAAAACGTACGGGACGGTTGGAATGATGTACGTGGTTTTCAGATATTTTGATTTCTTTCGATTCGAAGAAGTCTATAAACTATACTACAATCTATAATACACTCTAGATTTTTGAGTGGTGCAAATAGTTTACCAACTGTAGGTGAACATGATCGGACATACTGGTGACGATAGGAATATTTCATAAACGGCATGCGTAGATCAATATAGCATTTCAGATCTTTGGTAATAAGCCCTGAAAAAATTTTTTTAAAAATCTTGGCCCAATCAGCACGTTCCAGCTAGTCGTACAACAATTGCGATCAGATCTTTTGCGCTAAACCTCTGAATAAAATGCCCGCGGCGCAGGTTTAATATTTTAAATTTCAGCAGCTGTCAACAAGTCAAATGCAGTTCATTCAGTCATTTCAAAAATTCGCTTACTAGTAAAATCAAGAGGTTCGAATCCATTTCCATCCGATGTCTTGAAAAGATTTTTCACTTCGTTCAGCATAATACATTTGTAAAAGAATAAGAAGAGAGACTTTTCATGCGCAGAAATGTCGAAATATATAGGTATGTGTTGCAAGCCCAAATGGAATGTTAGCCACGTTGTTGGGTCTTGTGGATAAATCCTAATCATCGAGGGAGTCATGGCTTTGTTGAGAATATTTATACGGTAAGATGATTATCGAAGTTTATTGCTTTATATTTAATTCTAAAAGTAATTCTGTAAATCGACGTTTAGCTAATGTAACTGTGCAATAAACATATAATCGAGTGTCGACTGGCCAGTCAATCGGCATTGGATGTTCAACGCCAGGTCAATGTTCAGCTTTGGTTGTCTCAAATTGTTACAGAGGACGCTTTTAAAGTGTACACTAAACTGTAAAAGAATATTTGTTTTTACTGTGTTTTCGCTTAAATAAATTTTAATAACACGTGTACGTAATAGTATGTGTTGTAATACTATGTGTTGTAATGCTATGTGTTGTAATGCTATGTGTTGTGTTGTGAGAGGATTATATTTACCAAGATCATATGACTGACTGTGATTGTGAAGCCTTATCAAATCTCATTTCACCTGACATTTAGCCCCTTTTACCTGACGATTAAAGAAACTGTATTTAAATTCATTGAGCCAATATAGGAACTTGTTGACTACAACATTAATAGTTTGTGATTTTTGACCTTTGTACACCCTGCATTTCTGGCTGATCCATAGGGCTCCCAGTAAACGAATTTGATTATAATATAACAACCTAAAATAACTTTGTCTTACTTTTTATTACCGTGAAAATGTTGAAGCAACTGTGTATGTATTCATATAGTACAAATATATAGGCAGTAATTAATCTTGCGCCTGCAGTGACATGCATGCAGTACATGTACACAGAAAGGGGAAACTCTTTCAATCATATCGATACATAATTAATAAATACATCTGTACTAAATTTATAGCACATATTTACAGACTACATGTTTTCTGCTAAGACACAATCATATTTGCTTCGTCAGGCTGCATTTGCACTCTCTGTGAGCAAAATTTGTTGGGCAGAACACAAAAGTAAACACCCTTCCAATTTACACTCTAGTTATGCCCATGGAGCTAAGGACCTAACCAGCTTTGCTGAACAGTCTTTCTGATGGAGAACTATTTGCAGTATTTCGGTATTTCTCAATATATAAGAAACTTTGATATTCTTTATCTATGATCTAACAGGAATAAAAGACAAACAGACATCCAGAATGCTTCAGTAACTGAACTGTTGTTAATGTCGATATCACAAAGACAAAGACAATTTTGAAGTTGTTTGAATTTAGGGTTATACAGTACTGTTCAGCATTTTTAGCGTTATCAATGGTGTTGGCATGCATTAAGGTTTAGCATCTCAAAAAGAATTCCAGGACATCAGATATTTTTGGATATTATTAATACTGAAATATATCAACATACCAAGATTTAATTAAATGCTGATATTTTGCTGGTGTATGGCTTAGGTTTAAGTTTTAATTGTTCAGGGTAAAAATTAAAATCTGAAAATTGCTTGGAAAAAATGCCCAAATTCCTGTTTGCTAGGGTACATGAACCAAGTCACAATTTCTTCACCAAGGTTATGTTGAAGTTATGTTTCTAATTAATGGTTATCTATTTTCCACCAGAACTCGCCAGCTAGTATCGCTTGTATTGAAGGCAAACATTTTCGAGGCTGACAAGTGAAGTTCATCTGGGATAAGATGTTGTGAATAAGAAGGTATGGTTCCTATTAACCTGCAATCATGCTGTATACCATGTCATAGAGCCTGATACAATCCTTTATTTGGTCGCCTTTCACCCAAACAATTTTCAAACAAAAACAAGAATTTAATTATAGTTTCAGTGACTAATTATATCTTATGTAATTAATATTAACCGCCCGAAAAGATGCCCTTGCTATGAATAAGCCAATCATAGTGACAACCAAAATCCATTTGCAATGAACAGACTTTTGAAAGCATTTGTGTCAGGCCTTTATCCTAATTAAAGGCCCGATCGCTAGATGGGTTCCTATTACATTGCCCCCCCCCACCATTTTCCTGGTAGGTGCACAAGGTACGGGATTGTGGTTTGGACCCCTATCCTACTTTAGTTCAAAGCTTTTGTGAAATTAAGGTTAATTTTTTCTTTTTTTTCTGTGTGGAGAAAAAATTATTGAATTAGTTATAAAATTATTGGTTTGTCTTTGATTTATTGGTAAACAGTCGGACACCAATCATCATATGATTACAAATGTACAATGTGTGGAGTGTTGTATGTGAGAGACTACCACTAGGGCAGGCCCTTGCCATAGCTGATGTGAAAGTCTACTTTTGTTGTGTACTTGTACTAAATGCAGTATGACTAAGTGAAGTGTATGAGTGGCATGATCTCAAGATTCACACACTAGCAAATAAGATACAACGGGTAGTAGCTGATGAAATAGCGACCACATAGAGACATTATATTGATTAGAGCCTGTGGCTGTGTGAGAAGCACTACTTACGCCATCTCCACTTTCTGCAGATGTATAAAATCACATCCCTTTGGTTGAAGTCCCTTTATAATCAACAACTTCTCCAACTTTTGTCTAACACAGATAAACGTGTTACGCAGGATGAATCCAGGCACGATAGACCCAATTTCTTAAAAATGTAGTAATGTGATGAATATATGCCCCCCTGCTTTGCTGTCATGGTAATGTTCTATGTAAGGCCTAATTTGGGATAGTCTTTGTTGGAGTTCTGTTTGTTTTATTTAAGTAATAACCTATATATGGTTTTGTGTGTTGTTTTCTTATTTCTTAGCATGCGTTTGCATTGCTTGAGTCACAATTTATGCATCAATGTTGAAATTATGTTTCTTATTACTGGTTATCTATTTTCCTTCAGAACTCCACTGCTTGTATCAAATGTATGATCAGGATAGATAAACTGGAACAACCTAATCCATGGCACATGTTGCAGGTGAAAGTGTTACACAGAAGACCTGTCTGTAAACGATCACATCAGCTTTATTGTGTGGCTGTGCTTTCATATAATGACAAGTAAAGGTAATGTATGGTTTTAATTAGGTTGTTTTTCCCCACAATTTCATTTACATTGCTTGAGTCGCAATTTATGCATCAATGTTGAAATTATGTTTCTCATTAGTGGTTATCTATTTTCCTCCAGAACTTCACTGCTTGTATCAAATGTGTGATCAGGATAGATCAACTGGAACAACCTAATCCTGGCACATGTTACAGGTGAAAGTTTTCCATTTGCAAACGATCACATCAGCTTTATTGTGTGGCTGTGCTTTCACATAATAAAGGTAAGGTATTGCTCTTATTAGGTTGTTTTTCCCCACAATTTCTCTCGTATCTGTATAAGCCATGTGCCTGTGGTTTGTACCCCTACCCTACTCCATGTCACTCCAATTTTCACAGTAATATAGGATGTTGGGTATTGTAGGCATTCTTTGCAGGCATACTAGAAAAAATGTTTCGAAAATAATTGTGTTGGGTGATTTCTCCTGTCTTCTTCTTTCACTGGAACTGAAATTCAAAGTTTTTATCCATGATGCTAAACCTGTTAGATGAACGACTGTTATAATTTCTGCCTTGCAGGAATATGAACCACGCTGCGAAAATGATTGTTAGATGAAAAGATAACTAATGACATCTGGTATTTTCCGTCCTCCGCCTATCATATATACCAGGCTTGTAACTTATAACCAGGCTGGTACTTGTCTGTATCGTGATCGCCCCCAAACTTGCTAAAGCCACAAACTGGTCATCAAACATGCTGCAGGTATTTCTGAGTGTTCTCCTATTACTCAACACATTTTGTGTTTTAACATGCTGCTTGAAGTCAGAAGGTTGTTGGCTTCGTAGTTTGATGAATTTTTCACATGTATATTTAATAGAAATCTACTTGAATTTTTTTGTTTCAGTGATCTGTATTAGACAGCGGAACTGCAAAGCAAAGAATGGGTCGTGCACAATGGAAACAGTGTATCTCACAATTAAACATAAACAAGGTACACGATTTTACTTCTCTTCTGATAGTTCACATGGCAATGTTTGGAGTCTACGGTTGTACAGTGTATAACCTCCATGATATCATACATCACTTTTATTTCTTCTATATGGTGTAATTTGTCGGCTTTTATGTTGTCCTTTGTTGTCTTGTGTTTGTTTTGTTCATGTGTCATGTTCTGTGTGATTGCAGCCATTTTTTATGAGTTCACTGTAATTTTATCTGGCCGAATAAGGATTTTATCGAAATAATGTTTCCTGTGATATTACCAGCTAAGTACTTTAGGATTCCCTAGAATGTCGCAAAAATAGTCCTTTTGAAGCTTTGCCGGACCCACAAAGGTTTAAAAAGTATTTCTTTTGAAACTATGTTTAATTAATTAAGTCTTTATTGGAATTTAAAATCTCATTATACATCTTATGTTTTCTTAACCTTTCGTTCTTTATAATGCTCAGACATTGAAATTATAACAGTTCGGAAAGGTGTAATTTTAAGGGGTACATCATGTAAAACTGCGGTCTGTCAATAAAGAAAAATTCAAGGCTAAGTGCTTCGATTTAAACTCGTCTCACGCGATAGACAAGATTTTTGAAGAGTCTATATATAGTTAATTATTAACATTTTGATAGACTTTCCGGCCGTAATGACATCCGTAGCAAAGCCAGCCCGACATTTGGTCATGCAAATGGTCGGGCTGGCTTCGCTACGAATGACATTAAGTTAATTAAGCTCTTAAATTTTTAAAATTTCTGACCTAATTGTGGAAATCTTGATAACGAAATCTTTCGCCAAAGGCTCTGCCGTGTCATATGCAGCCTTAAGGAAATCGGTAGTAAAGAGCATTCTCAGACCTTCACCCTGTATATTCTGGTCAATAGGAACGATTGACTATTCAGCCTAATGTGCCAGCAATAATTGATTCGATGCCGCATTTTTACAACTAACAAAAGCCATTTTGACAAATAAAAGTACATGTAATTGAAAATTAAAAAAATTTCCGCCATATTCGACAGCGTGACGCTATAACCAGGACTTTTTTTGGTCTCGTTCATAATGCGTTTCAGACGATATTGGGAATCACACCTGAAAGCTCGCATATGCAATAACATATTTTAACAATATTTAAACATAGATAGACTCTCCGTCCTTACGATTAACATTCAAATACACATATTGCCGCTTTTGTGCCCAGTGGAAGGGAACAAATTTCGTCAAATTGTATATAGTCCTACCAAACACAAGGTCAATACATATAATTGTTAATTAACTCAAACCGATAACTGTGCTACATTTGGGTTGACCATCAAGCATTAAACATATGTGACTGAAACCCAGCTATAAACAAGCCCCTTTAATAGCAGCTATATAATATTTAATTAATAAATATAATTGCCTATAGCCCCTACCATACTGATCTATACAAACAACATCCCTTGTATAAACGGATGAGCAACTTTGCTGATGCCTTTTCCCAAGTACAGCATGATTGGGAAAATATGGCACTAAATTTCCATCCTGTATAAACAGAGGTATAATAGATTTTAAAAAATTACTAGACAATATGTAGTGCAGGTTTAGCCGTTTAGCCAATACGACTACCATGAAAGAAATTTCAATAAGTAATTATAACCACCTTTAGCTTTTCCATCACATGGAAGTAATTCTTTTCTCGGCGGATGTTGCTAGCACAAGCTGTACAAAAATGCTGATTCAATCCACACTCCAAACAGCAAATTTCAACCTTGTTAATTTTACATTCGCAACACATTTCCTCAGGAAAAATGCATCCTCTTCGACGCGTCCATTAAGCAGGCTTTACCAACTGTAATATTTCTTTTCCCTTCATTTTTCGTGTTGTATTTTCTGGTCTCGATCATTGGTTTCTTTGAGAGTTCAACTGGAGCAGTGCTCGTAATTTGTTGAATTGTTAAATTCCTGATTACAGGTTTTACTAAAGTCAGCCTCAGCTTTTTATGACAATACCTTCAACGGCAATCCAATTTGTCTTTTTTCCCCGAAGTGCATGAGCATTGGACATGGATTTGACAGGATTTACACCGTTCTGCTGGACGATAGATAGCTGAACGAGAAGCCATATTGAAAAAATGCCCCACCAAACAAGATGTGATCTGGGTACGACATTTGCGACGCTCTCAGATTGGTTAGATTATAATCTGGCGACGCTTGAATTGGTCGTTCTAAATTTTAAAACGTGCGCTTGAATGGTATAAGCCTGCGTGACAGCGGTGTCCGTTGAAGTGTGGAAGGTCTCTGCGGAAAGCGAACAAACGCCTTGATTACAAAGTAAAAGTTTGCTATGGACGTATACAGACACTTTTTTATCGGCAAAACTGGCGTTTTTGACATACTGGTTATTTAATTGTTGATAATTCAAAGTATTAAAAAACATTAGCGTCTAATAAGCCAAGTAAATTCATTATCAAAGATTGTTTCAGACGAGTATTTGAGTCTTCATGGTATTGCAACAGCCTTTCCAACTCAATGTGCTTTTTAGTTGTAACTGTTAATTTTTCAAACTCACTTCAATTACACATTGAAAGTACATTGGGTGTTTGATAAATTATTATAAGAATAATGAGTTTTAAAATGTATTTTAGCAGAGGGGTTTGGGGATGTTGATGGGGAAGTATGCGTAATTTCGGTATATGCATAGAGGTTGCTCAGGCTTGTGTTAAATCGTGTCATCTGGTGAGTTGTGTGTTTTTGCATTAGTGGTGTGAGTGGAGCATGTTGTGTTGTTGGTGTCGATGTGCTCGCTATGTGTTGTTTGATGTGGATAACTGGTTGACGGGAATCTATAATGGGAGAATGTGTGTGCCTGTTTGTGGGTTGTGGAAGTTGTGCCCCACTCGATAGTGGTGTGCCAGAATGTGCTGTAGATTTCATGGTTGGTGTGTTTAGGTTACAGATACCTGTTGTGGGTGTGATGTGTCCCGGTTGGTTTTGGGTTGTCGTAGTGTGTTTGGTTTTCTTTGGTTGTATGTCGTTCACTCTTTTTGTTCGTTTTTAGTGTTTTTTTTCCTGTGTATTGATTAGAGCTCGTTTAGTTCAGACGCACGGTTTGGAAATTTTTGTACAATAAGTATCATGTACGTGTAGATAGCGGTTGTCCAATCTTCGATGTTAGTCAGTACCCTTGCGTGGTGTTAATGAGATTCCCGTAGAGGAAACTGTAAAACCCACGTTGTCTGAATAATCCTGGCCAATATTTAGCTTATTTAGATTCCTAGGTAACAATTTAGCAAGCTAAAAAAACTCACCGCTTTCGATGTCACGAACGTATTTGCTAGGGATCTCCGGCGTGAAGCCCCTATCCACTTGTTGATTTGATACGGCGGGTTGATTGGGTAAGGCTGATGGTTGCTGTAGTTCACTCGAACTTAAAAATGGGAATTGACCAAGCTGTTCCAGCCGTTCGAGTGGCGTTGGTGGTGAGACAGTTGGCGGGTCATCTACTCGACTAGTTTGTGTGGCTTGCTGACTCGCGAAGAACGATGAAATGGACTGCGAAACAATCTGCGTGATCTGCTCCACTTGAACTCTCGCACGGTCGAAACAGATGGCGAGTTGTTCCGTTGAGCTGCTTAGATGTTGGCTTGCTGCGTATTCGTTCCAAGGCGGTCTCTTTCGTTTTCTAGGCGCTTTATAAGCACCCGTCGGCCAGCAGCACAGGAAAAGTTGAGGCTACGGCAAAGGTTCATCAACTCGGGAATCGATAACTCACTCAAATCGCTAGGAATTTCTACCAACGCTTCGGTATTGGACGTTTCCTGGGCTTCTCGACCAGCGCACCTACGTTTTTTGCCGATTTTTGGCATTATTTGTGGGCTGATGATAAGACTGTTTTAAGACTGTTTTAGTCAGCCCTCTCTCGTGAGAATCCAAGTAAGAATGATAGGTGGACAGAACTAACTCGGATGTCTGCCAATGGCTTTAACTATAGCTTCATTGTTGGTTATGAATAGATCAAACATATGGGAGTTTAGAGAATAATTAATAAACGATACTGGGCGCAGTAGCATACGGGTTTGGCAATCAAATAGTGGAAGTCTTTGCTAGAGTCTTCCCTTGTTTTGACTATAGTAGCTTTCTAATTCGTTTGACACGTTATCATAGTCTATGACCTTCAAGTCTAGTGCGCTCGGTATCGTCCATTAACAATAATTTGTACTTGTGAAAGTTCCATTAAATTACAAAGTACATTCTTAAGGTGGTCTGGGACTATATGATTGTTTATTTTTTTAGTGTTACGAACTTTTTTCAGGTTGCATATGATAGAGCATCACTTGATGACACCAAATATGCGAACTTCATGTATGCTATTTCCATAGTTACGCAGCCACGCCCATCTACATTGTAAAAAAGTGCCCCATTTTTTTGGTTTTGGGAAACATGCAGTTTGAAACAAACGGTTTGAAGGGATGCCAATAGATGTGTAAATTTGTTTTAAAAATCAGGGAAAAGAAATATTTACGGTAAACAAAAAAACAATTTTTTAGACACATTATAATGATAAATCAGATTTCTAAGGTTCAGGTGTGAGATCTATTTACAATAATTATATTCTGAAAATTTCATTGATTTTGGACTAATTATGAAAGAGAGAACGTTCCGGGTTCAGTGAAAACTTAAATAGAGAAGATCAAGTTCAAAGTTCCTACATAACTTTTGATGACAATCAAATTACATTTAAAAAGACATCTAACGGTAAAGAGTACCTAAAATAAACCTCATGCACATGTTTTTTCCTCTTTACTCTCGTTCTTGTCCTTTTTTCTCTTATTTTTCCCCGGATGACGTTTCTCATTACTTTATTCTTCCCCGCCTACTATTTTGGTTTTGGAACACGAAGTGGATCAGCTTCCCTTACTCCAGAGAGGTTTGTAAGTGTCAAGTTTTAATTGTGTGGACTGATTGTGATCGTGAAGGAGAGAATATCCTGTTGCTGAGACAGTCTTCAAGATCAAAGTTGAAGCACAGCAACCACGATGGAGAGGTAGAGTTCATCTGGGCAAGACTGCGACTGTTCCACCGGCTTGCCAGTACAGTGTTACATGAAACATGCGTCGAGAACCCGCTGGCAGCTGTCGTAAACCAGACGTCTAAGCCGAAGAGTAAATTTCGGTCGTTACCTCTTGATACGGTGGAATTGGAGAAACTGGCTTCAAGAAAGTTAAGAATTAGTGCGAACGAGACGATACGAGTAGCCGAAAAGTTGTACAATCAAGGAATCATCGGCTACCCTCGTACCTAAAACAACATCTTTTCATCTTCCTTGAATCTCGCGGATCTCATTCAGCAACACACCGTTGATGCGAATTGAAGACAATTGGCGACAAACCTGTTAGCAGACGGCGCCACGCTTCGTCAAGATACTAAGACGGACAATGCGCATCCTCCCATCCATCCGACCAAGTACACTAACAACCTGCAAGGGAATGAAAAGAGACTGTACGAAATAAATAAGATAATAAAATTGGTAAATAATATTATTGATATTAGATAATATTAATAGAGTTAAATATAAAATTAAATAAAGTGTTATACATTAATAATACATTGTCCGACACTTCCTGGCTTGTTGTTCGAAGGATGCACAAGGTGTTGAAACCACTGTTATAATTGACATCACGGGAGAAAGATTCGCGGCAAAAAGCTTAAATATCTCTGCCAAGAATTATCTTGTAGTGTATCCGTACGACAAATAGTGTGACAAATCATTACCTGTCCACCGTACCGGAGATACATTCATGTTAACTTCAATCGATATCCTGGAGAGTCGGACGGAGCCACCATCTTTGCTTACCGATGCTGATTTGATTGCTTTTATGGAAAAGCAAAGAATTGGCACCGACGCTACTCATGCAGAGCACATCGAGAAAATCAAATCAAGAAATTATGGCGGTGTTCAAGCTGATGGTAAGTTTTCCCCTGGTAAGCTAGGCATGGGTTTAGTAAACGGCTATGATGCAATGGGTTTTTTGAGATGTCGAAACCACATCTTAGAGTGAAACTTGAGTCGGGCTTGAAAAAGATATGTCTCGGTGAGAAAAATAAGGAAGATGTCTTGAGAGATCATGTCGAGATATAGAAGAATGTTTTCGTACAAACATGTGAACAAGTCAGCCAGAAGAAAACAGAGCGTGGGTTTGTGATTGGCTGTATGCGTTTCTCCAACTGCACATACGGTGGCTACTTTCTCAGTTCTTTTCTCGATGCACAGGTAACAAAAATAGTATGTTCCCGTTGCCAACCTCGACCAGTTTACAAGATTAAGTTCCACTTCAAGAGGGGCTTAGTTCCACCAATGGTTGACTTGGAATATCGAACGTGTATCCTGTGTGATGACTATATCCAAGAATTTTGAGGTTAAGATCAGACCGGTAAGTGCACCATCCTCTGCGAATCAAAGTGACATAACGGAAAGAGACAATACCGGAAATAATGGCAATAGAAGAGGAGGAGAGACAACATCCAAATCAAGCAGACAACCCAGTACTTCGCATCGATCATCATTCAACAATGATGTGAACAGGCCACTCCCACGATCGAATCCTGGAGATGGTTATATTGTATGCGAATGTTCTCAACCCGCCATCTCCCGTGTCGTTTAGAAAGCTTGAAATAATAATAATAATAATAATAGTTAAGCAACCTCTTGCAGTAGAAACTGAATTACAGGCGATCGGAATTCATACTTATGACTATATAATTATTTACAATATAATACAACTTATCTAATAAACCTACCTATTAGAGTAAAAATAAAATTTAATTAAAGTCTTCTAAATGACTTACTAAGATCTTTTTAATAAATATTATGTTCAGTGTCACAATTTACATTGCGTACTTGACCGTGACAAAGTTCCCAAACCTATCTGTTCGTGTCTTGATTTTCTTTGCAACATTGTCAGCTCTGAGATCATAGCCATGAATGTCAATGGCCGACGATTCTACACGTGTGAAACCAGACAGTGCAACTTCTTCCAGTGGGCCGACGATGCTCCTGCCAACCAGGAACTAAAAATGCTGCCAATCAAACCGAACTGCATTGCCAGTGCGGGCAGCTGGCGATTCTAAAAAGCCTCAAGAAGGCTGGCTCAAATCAACATCGTCAGTTCTATTCCTGTGCCAAGCCTACTGGAGGGTCGTGTAATTTTTTTAAGTGGTTCGATGGTGAAACATCACACCAGCCTTCAGTTTGGTTTGTAATTGATGAAGTCCATTCCAGATGACTTTTTGTTCAGGAAGGGGGTCTGGTCTGGTTTACTTCAACTTTAGTTCGCAAACAGGTACTCCAAAAGGCAGAACAATGTTCTTTATTATTTAAGATAAGATAACAATGCATCAAAAGTTAAGTTCATGAACATGAATGATATGAAATTTTAATAAATTACAAATTACTTTCTTAACGTGGTCTGGGACAACATGATAATTTATTTTTTTGGTGTTACGAACTTTTTTTCAGGTTGCATATGATAGAGCATCAGTTGATGACACCAAATATGCGAACTTCGTGTATGTTATTTCCATAGTTACGCAGCCACGCCCATCTACATTGTAAAAAAAGTGCCCCCATTTTTGGTTTCGGGATATGATAGAAACGTACAGTTTGAAACATACATCATAAAAACAAACGGTTCGAAGAAAAGCCAATAGATGTATAAATTTGTTTTAAAAATCAGAGAAAATAAATATTTACGGTAAACAAAAAATATCCTGCATAGTTTTTTCCTCTTTACTCTCATTCGTTTCATTTTTTCTCGTATTTCTTCCCCTAATTACTTTTCTCATCACTTTATTCTTCCCCGCCTACTATTTTGATTTTGCAACACGAAGTGGATCAGCTTCCCTTACTCCAGAGAGGTTTGTAAGTGTCAAGTTTTAATTGTGTGGACTGATTGTGATCGTGAAGGAGAGAATATTGAAGTCATTAAAGTATGTCGCAATATCAAACCAAATATTGATATATATCGAGCACGGTTTTCTGAAATGACAGCAGCTTCAATAACAAGAGCATGTAATAACTTGATAAGGCCAGAGGAACTCACATCCTTTGCTATGGATGTCCGTCAAGAGCTTGACTTTCGAATCGGAGCTGCTTTTACCAGAATGCAAACCTTACGACTCACAAAGCTTTTCCGTGAAGTTCTTAGTCAGCAACTGATCAGCTATGGTAGTAATCAATTCCCAACACTGGGTTTTGTTGTTGAAAGGTACAAAGAAATCCTTGCATTTGTTGCCGAGACATTCTTCAAGATCAAAGCTAAAGCACAGCAACCACGATGGAGAGGCAGAGTTCATGTGGGTAAGAGTGTGACTGTTCCACCGAGATTCAATTTCTGAATTTTTTAACTAGTTTTGAACGAAGTCTTCAGTGTTCGCTGGCTCAATTCCCAACATAAAAATTCATGCCCCAAGCTAAAATACCGCTCTGACAAGTGGTGACATGACGAGAAATTGTATTCTTATCCTATTGGTCAAGAATGGACAAGTTTGTTATTGCGAATTTCGGCTTTGATGATGCTAACATTACGTATCTTTTGAATCTGATGTGGCGAAGTTTATCCCTCTCTATCCCTGGTGATCACCTATTTGCTTAGCTCGCAATGAGTTGTGGGATACAGTTAGGGTCCAGGGCTTAGTATGCAAATTAATCCAAAATATATCTGATAGTAATTTGATAATTTAGATTCGGAAGGTTAGAAATCCGCAGATCATAGTTACTACGGGTGCGCTCAAAGAACGCCGTGAGGTAGTCATTTCCGCGGAGTAGTTGCCAACTTCAGGGTGATATTTAGCATCATCAAGATGACCACGCAATGGCAAACCTAAACCGCCACAAAAAATAACAGTATCTACAATGGCGGCAAGTTTCTTTCGGTTGTCCTCAATGTCCTTTTTGATATTGGCATCCAAAATAACCTCTATAGGCTGCACTATTTCTGACATTTGGGAAAGTAAAGAAGTTAGTATAGGAAAAGTAAAAGCATGCAGGCCCATCTCCCCTCCTGTACCATGCCCTGCATGACGATGGGGTTCAGAATATAATTTCCGAAGCTTGCTAGCTTTACCAGGAAAACGATTTCCAAACAGCACACCTGACAAACAATATCCGCCATCTTTCTAATTCATTTAATAGAAACTTCCTACCATTAGTCTTAGGGAAATCATATTGCTTGTCTGGCTTGAATACATTTCTGATTAAACTACAAAGCTTAGGAGTACCCATACCTTTGCATTTATCTCTATACAAATCAACGTGAAAATTGTTAATATGATTAGGTTTTTCCTCAAAGGTAGACTGAGTACTAGTAGTAATGCCTTCTGGTTTACGTTTATTGACTGAGATACCGCCATCGGGCTTATCAACGTTTTGGTGAGCGCTAAGTGATGCAGAAGAAAGAATGCCTCATTAGGTGCCTTGTGAAATGTTGGATTAACAGTAGGTTTAAAAAAAGAGGATATATTAATATCAGGTTTTTTTGACACTTTCTTAGAGAGGATTGCAGTTAACTTTTGTTTTTTAAAAAGCTGTGCGACAGCTGCAGGTTTCCGTTTTTGCTGGTGTGTATAAAAAAGAAGAGAGACAAAATAGTTAGTCTTAAACGCTTCTCCAGCTTGCACAATACCATCATAACTGAATAAGAAATGAAAGTCATCGAAACCTTTTTTAACTTTTAAACGTGATTGGACCATCCATGCAGTTAAATAGATGTTTAAACGTTTGTGCTCCACAATCAGGGTAATATGTAAAAATGTTTGTCGGTAAAAAACAGAAGATAAACCTAGAATACAAAGAAAGGATGACCATTTCCTATCGTTACAGTTTAAAATGGCCTCCTCTTTAACCAAGTTATCTTTAGACGAACCTGTATCTATGCTCTGCTGAGAAACAGACGTTGGTAAAAGATTACTGATATTTCTGAAGTGCTCAGCATGCTTATCTACAGCAGATGTATGGTGCTGTGAGTAAACGTAGCATTGACAAAGAGCTCAATCTGTAGATTTTATGGTACTGTTGGGGAAGGTTGGTGTGTTTAGGTTGCAAATGGTTGTTGTGGATGTGATGTGTCCCGGTTGGTTTTGGGTTGTCATTGGGTGTTTGGTTTGGTTGTCTATCGTTTACTTTTTTTAATGGGTTTTGTAGGGGTTTTTTTCTGTTTATTGATTAGAGCTCGTTTTGTATGTTTGAGAAACAGTGAATCTGTTTTCCCAATAATCTGTTGTGCTGTGTCTTCATTGCATTTTAATTTAAGTTGTTGGGTCCTGTGTTGTTAATGCAGTGTTTGTGGTGGTCAATTGTGATATTCAGTAGTGCGAAGGAGGCTTCTGTAAGAGTGTTCTCCCAGCGATGACTTAATCCTTTCTCCAGGTAGAGTTTAGATTTATGTTTCATTCTTGGTCCGGGGGGGGGGGGTGGTTATGTTGCTGTAGTTGTGTCAGGTTTGTTTGTAGTTTATTAAGTTTCAATTTCAGTGCATAAATGGTTTTAAGCGAGGTTACTACGTTAGGTGATATGTTGAGGAAGTCATGTACTGTGTTTGTTTTCCGGAGGGGATTGTCTGTGTTTGGTTGTGGTGTCAAGTTGGGACGGATTGTGTTGTTGTCGCAGTAGAAAGGTGCAGCTATAGAACCGCTGAACCAGCATTTTTCACGGAGCTCTTACCCTTGTGAATTAGTTCCCAGGTTACCCGTGTGAGACAGGTGCGCGCGCATGTTGACCGAAAATACGTGTAAAACCAGTTTTGACTAGTTTTGGCTATTGCTTTGAGAGCAGACGTAATATTGTTTGACTTTGGACGATAAAAATCATACAGTCGTTGTTTAAGACAAACATGTGCAATTTTTGTGAAAGTGTATATTGATTTTTTTTTAACGTTACAACTGTGCAATGAGTATAAAGTATGAAAAAACTACAGAAATGGTTATAAAAAGTTAAAACTACATAAAAATCTATATTTTTTTCCAAATACAACCGCATTATCCACATTCCAGAATATAGTTCGAGTTTGTGGGAAGAATCGACGTTGCTTGAACTACGTTGATGCATTGGCGATGTATTGTTGTTCTGCAACAATGGGTTTTTGCCACTGCTTCGTTGTTTTTTGTTTTCAGACATAAAAAACATAGCTGTTCGCTAGGAAATATTGTTCTGCAATGTGCACAGCGAACTGTTGTGCTACCAGTTGTTGTAATTGCGTTACCGCCCAACGTTCAAAACAGCTGCAGTGGACTTTTTGGTTGCAGCAAGGTGTTGCGAAGGTCCGTGGTTCTTTATCTTCAATTGTTCCAAACAAAAATGGCACTCTGCGCTCTCCGTTACATTCTTACATAAGATTCCAAAAAGCGATATCGTATTTGGTAAAATTTCTTCTGGTTCGGGGAGAGCTCCAACAATTTCCATACTTATTTTATACTGGTGTGAAGTATTGCATGTTTCAAAGTTTCCTGCATGCATGACATGTAGGTGTTTTGCTAATTATCATTTTGTGCGACACCGCTAATTACTGAACAACCATTTAAGATGTCTACACTTTTTAAACTGTCGTTAAATTAAATCTTTGTGATAGCTTTGGACATCATCTAGTTGTGTAAAAGTTTTGCCTGAACATTTTAAAACAGTTTTAAAATCAATTTTCGTGATACTTCATCGTGTTTCAAAGTTTCCGACTGTCTTTGTGAGTCGGATTGTTGACAGGCGTGAAGTATTGCATCGTGTTTCAAAGTTTCCTGCATGAGATGTAGGGGGTTTGCTAATTATAATTTTGTGCGGCACCGTTAATTTACATCTGCTGTGTTCACTTGTTCATGGAGAACAGACACACTTTCATCATGGTCTGCGAAAATTCAAAGATGAAAATAAGACAAAGCTTTTCTGCACAAAAATTTGAAAATTTTCATTTCATGTAATTTAAATAGCATTATTTTTAAATCCTACCATCAGCCGAGCTTGCACCGTCATCAAATAATTCTTCCCTAGGATCATAATCATCATCAGCATGAACTATCTTCATCAATATTACTGTTGTCCTCTATAGAATAATCTACTGCACCTGACCTAAAATTTGTTTCATTCCTTATTCTTTATATAACATATTCAAGTGTCAAAGGTAATCAAATGCTTATTTTCCTTTTCATTAATGTAACAAATTCAAGTCCCTTTGACAGAAACTATAATATGAAATTGCTACATTTTATATCATTAATTTAACTCACACAGACTGACACAGTCAATAACATTCACTGTATTCGGGATATGTATTAATTTTCAGCGCAGGTTTAGCGTACATCACTGTACTTAAATAAATATCTTCAAAAAAAAAACGCAAATTTAAGTCCAATTGACATACAATAGGAACTATATAAAATTGCTACACTATGTTGTTATCAAACTCGCACAGTCAATAACATTCACTGTAATTCGTGATATATATTAATTTTCAGCGCAGATTTAGCGTACATGACTGTTCTTAAATGTATATCTTCAAAAAACTCTGGAAAAAAGCAGCTTACCTCTCCAATGACTCGTTGACTTCGCTTTCCTGTAAAATTTTTAACCGGATCACGCTTTCTGGCAGCCATCTTGAAAATGAGGTAGACCTTTGTGACTGCGCAATTATGCTAAATTATGCTGGTAGACCTTTGTAGATTTCCGATTTACGTTAAAATATTCAAAATACTTGCATAAATTAACAAAGCAGATAGACCTAGTTAACATTAAAACTGTTTAAGACATAGACCTTAAAAATGACTAGTTTCTTAGATAGACCTTGTTAACCCTCGGCTGACATTATGTCTCCATGCTTTTCAAGTAAATAGTTCACATGATGCGATAACGTTCGCATATCAATATCTACGTTATTTTTTTGAAGCTCGTCCAAAATTATTTCCATTTCCCCCTCAAACACAGACCAAAACAAGAATGAATACAAAAAGGTAAAACGTATTTATTTAAAGTATGGTAATTGTACAAACATTAAACAAGTTAGTTAATATTCATGTCCTGAAAACTATGCACTAAATCGTCAAAGCAGTTCTTAAAATAGTTGTCTTGCTCTTTGGTTTTGTATTTCCACGGCTCGGGTACGAATGAGTTGACCGACTGTATTGAACCCTCTTCTTCTTCCGGAGCCCATTCGGAATAACCGCACGAGTTTTTCATTCCGTTTGGGCAGCTGAAAAACACACGTCCCTTGTTGACGCCGTCTTTTTTTACTTTGAGAACCACACACGAAAACCCATGTCGACACATCGGACGCGTTAATGGTTGCGCATCACCCCACTGTCAGAAGGTACATGGACTGTTTCTTTCAGAGCACACAAAAAATGGTCTTCGGTAGCTTTCTTTCATCATATCTTTGACGACTCGCATCTCCGCAAGTTTATTATGACCACCACATACTAGATGCGGTTGATTCGTGCATATCCAGACAGCTATGGCTTTTTCACACAAATACCCATCGTCTTCCGTGCAAAAAAGTTATATGTTTGACTCTGACCACAGAATCAAAATGAGCCTTTTTCAGTCGTCGAGCAAGAAGCGGGTTTTCCGTGCCAACACTTCATCGTACAGTGCATTAATGTAACTAAATTTTTATTGATCACGCACTCTAATATAGTTTTTAACTTACACGTCACTTCCGATTACGTGTTCGTAAATGTTTGATTAGTACCCCCTAATCAGTAGGAAAGATAGCATTGCTGAATCAGGATCGCATTGAAGATCATTTAAATGATCAACAATACTGTTGTAGTATTTCAGTTTTAAAATTCTCGTCGCCTCCAAAAATAGATGCCATCTCATCTGTTTACTGTTCACTCTTTCCATTGCTTCCAAACCGTACGTTGTCCACTTTTCTTCGAGCGTTAGGCAATCATGTCGACGCTCACTGGGATGGTGATACTCACATCCACAACATCTCTCCTTAGAAAGCTTTTCAATTTCGTCAGAAACAGCCCAGGCTATTATCGCTTCTAATAGTTTACAAAGTTTCTGATAGTCTACAGAAGAAACTTCATCTGTAAACACTTTGTTTCCATACGTGAATTCTTTAGAAAAATTCATTTTTTCCAGATGTTTTACGCTTAAATTCAGTAAAAAACAGTTTGGGTAAAAAAAACTTCAATGCAATAAAAAGTAGCTCTGTTTACGGATTTTTATAGTTCAGGTACGCGTGGGGATGTCTGCCGTATGACGCCATTAGAATATGCCTTGCGGCATTTTGACAAGGCCTAAGCAAACGAACTTGATCATGCACAGGTACGTCCTTTGTGACGGTCTCGAGCAAGCTTTGAAATGTCTCATGTAGACGCGTGTGATATTCTCATAGTTCCAAGTTGGCAAGTGTGTCAGTAAACTTAATCGTGTAGTCTAACCCAGTAGTTGCAAATCTTCGAACTCGAACTTGCTTCAAGTCTGTTACAACAAAATAAGTTTTATCGTCTCTTTCTTCTGTACTTATTCCAGAATCGTCATCACGCATCTCATCATAGCTTCTTTTCTTACCAAAGCCTTCTTGAATCAACGGCTCGTCGTCCATCCAATCTTCGATGAATTGTTGCCTTGCTCAGGAGTCCAAGAATCGCTGATACTTCCTACCAAACCCATAGCTTCGTTTTCTACACCCCATTGCATTAGTCTACCCAGTATACGAATTCGCTGCTCGAAAATAAGGGTCTTTTCATGCTCATTAAATGAAAATTTCTTCTCTAGCTCTAACAGTTGAGCTAGTGTAGTCGATTCTTTAATCATGTAAAAGACCATTAATCAATGCCGCAAGTTATTATTATTATTATTAAACTTGTTTACAAACAATAGCCCTTCAGCTTATCTGCTGCTTTTAAAGGGGTTGTTTTATAAAAATATAAATCAAAATAAGAATGAATATTTACAGGATATTTAAGAGACTACGGTTATATTTACACTATGTGTGTTCAGATACTTGACCGACATGTAAGTGATTATCGAGTTTAATTTTAAAAGAGCGCATCGACAGTCGGTCATGGATATCTAAGATTTCATTAGGCAGTGCATTCCAGGCGGAAGCTCCTCGATATGAAAAAGATTTTTTCCTAAAAGATCTTTTGGGTTTGTCAAGAATTAGTTTCCGCCCGTTGCTCCGCATTTGGTGATTTGTGTTATCGCAATAAGAGAACATGTCACTGATGCAGTTCGGCGCTGTTCCGCGGATAGCCTTAAACGTAAGCAAAAGTTCTCTTTTTTTAAAAACAATTTCTATTGGATTCCAACCTAGATTTTGAAAAATTGTTTTTGATCTTGTTTCGTAATTCGATCCGGTAATTATACGAGCAGCTCGCTTTTGCATTTTATAAAGTTTATCTAATTTTGTTTTGCTCCCATCATTCCAAACTACCGAACAATATAAAAAGTAAGGAACTACCAGGGAATTATAAATACGGAGTAAGTCATTGTGAGGTACGTATGATTTTGCCTTTCTTAGCAGGGCTATTGCACTCGAGATTTTTTTGCATTGCTCGTCAACATGTTCTGTCCACTTTAACTCATTATCAATTATAATACCTAGGATTTTCTTTTGCTTAACTTGCTTAACAGTGGATCCGTTTATATGTATACAAAAGTTTGTGCGAAATTGGCTAAGTTTTCCCTTGGAGGCTATTAGCATAAATTCGGTTTTACTAGTATTCAAGGTTAACTTATTTGCTTTTAACCAATCATTAACATGGGATAGGTCAGCATTTAGTTTATGCTCAATTTCGGCTGGAGTTTTTCCTGCGCATGATAGATTGGTGTCGTCAGCAAACATGGAAGCTTGAGTGTATTTAAGGCACGTTGGTAAATCATTTATATACAATGAGAATAGCAAAGGTCCGAAATTGGAACCCTGCGGTACTCCACATTTGACTGTTTCTTGTTCTGACTTAGTATTATTGATTACGCAGACTTGTTTCCTGTTGTTTAAATAAGATGCCAATAGTTTTAGAGATATTCCCCTTATACCATATTGGTGTAGTTTTTTTAAGAGGATAGAATGATCGACCGTATCGAATGCTTTTTTAAGGTCTAGAAAAAGCACTCCATTTGCCAACCCTTTATCCATATTATGTAGCCATTGATCTGTACAATTTAGGAGCGCAGTTTCTGTTGAATGATTTGGTCTAAAGCCTGATTGCTGTTTACAAATGATGTTATTGTCATTAATGTATAAACTTAATTGGTCGTATATAATCTTTTCAAGAATTTTAGCAACAGTGGGAACTACAGATATTGGTCGATAATTCCCACACTCTGCCTTGTCACCTTCTTAATAAATAGGTGTTATTTTTGCAAGTTTTAGGTCATCCGGGAAAACTCCAGTGTCCAGTACAAGATTAAAGATATGTAATAGGGAGTCATATAAATGGTGTCTCCTGCTAGCTTGATTACTTTAATTGGTATTTTGTCTAGACCTGGGGCTTTGTTTAAACTAATTTTCCGAATTGTTTGAATTAAGTTTACCGTTGTTATTGCTCTGAAAGTAAACTCAGATCCATTGGGCTGAATGAATTTTATTGGGTCTGTATATGTAGGGGAAATATCTGAAGCAAGTTTGGATCCAATTTCCGCAAAAAAACTGTTAAATGTATTCGCTATTTTATTATTGTCTGTAATATTTTGATCTCCAAGTTTTATGTTGTCAATGGTATTAGTTTTAACCATTTTGTGATTAAGCAATTTGTTTATGTGGGTCCAACTTTCTTTGCAATTCTTGCTGTTTTCAAGGCTTGTTTTAAAGTAGTGAGTTTTAGCTTTTCTAATAAGTTTAGTTACTTGGTTTTTACATTTTTTGTATGCACTATGGAAAGCAGGGGAATTTGACACAACTGCTTTCTTTTTTAAGTAATCTCTATGAAAACTCAGTTTTTTAATTTCATCAGTCATCCACGGTTGCCGATCATTCCTTACTTTTCTCAACCGTACAGGAGCGTTTATATCGGCTATAAGCAGGAATGTCTTGTTCCATTCCCGTAGAGCCACATTTGGATCTGAGTGTTTATTAAAATGTTGCAAAGCTTGTTTTTAGTCATTTTGGAATTTTACCTGATTTAGTTTGTGGTATTGCCTTGTTTCAATAATTCTGGACTTTCGTCTAGGTATTCCAACCTTTCTACATATATAGACTAGGTTGTGATCGCTTATGGCTACATCAACAACATCCGTCATGACGGTTTTTAGATCATCGGTCTTACAAATTATTAAGTCTAATAACGTTTTCGTTAATTCTGTTGTCCTAGTGGGCTTATTAATAAGCTGAGACAATTGATACATATTTAACATTTCTTTAAGCCTTTTTATGTTACTATTCTCGATGTCGCTAGGCATTAGATCTATATTAAAGTCACCAGTTATTATAATTTCTTTGTTCTCTTGATCAATGCTTTGGAGAAAAATTTCAAAAAAATCGAGAATCTCAGAGTTGGAATTTGGTGGTCGGTACCACGTCGAAATAAGTATTGGCTTAGCATTCGGCTTACTTCAATACACAGTGCCTCTACGTTTTCAGGGACTAATGCTGACCTTTCCATGTATGATATGTTATTACGTACGTAAATTGCTACACCCCCTCCATTCCTATTTCTGTCAAGTCTTGTTAAATCGTATCCCTGAAGTCCTATTTCCGAATTGTTTATTGCTTTATCAAGTCTTGTTTCATTGATACATAATATGTCGAAATTCATTTCGTTTATAAGAATCCTTAGTTCTTCAATATGTTTCGTCAGACTAGTAATGTTTAATTGCGCAATTGAAAAGCCCTTAAGTTTTGGAACTGATTACGTTGGCTATCGGCGGACGCGGCACCGACGTTGCTAATGGGTTATATGTTACGCTTTGTGTTTGCATATTATGTTTTATTACTATGTTGTTAGATGTACGAGGCAATGTGTTTAGGTGTGGACCAGGGTTCTCTCCGTCAAATAGTCAATTTTTCTCTGATGTCTGGATACAGTGTTTAATGTTTTGGGCAAGTACTGCCGTACCTCTCCTATTCAAATGCAAGCCACCTTGATTTAAATGACTCTTATTAATATTTGAGTGCTTAATAAACTGCCATGATTGTTTGCGGCATGTCATTTCCAACAATTTATTTGTATATTGTACCTTCATGTCGTAGTCTTCTCCATCAGATCTCGTTATAAGCTCTGATATATAGAGCTTAAGACCAGGAACTTGCTTAATCGCTGTTTTCCCCAGTTCGGCAATATCTTGCGCAATCTCGTCAGGCGATTTTCCATAAAGGTCGTTAGTTCCCACATGAGTGATAAGATGGCTAAGCTTTGCTTTTAATGTCGGTTGTAGATAGTGCTTCATATCTTCTGTATTTGCTCCTGAGAAGGTTCTGAAGGTGAGTCTACTTTTAAGTCCTTGTCGGAGCTTCGCCGGCTCTATATGTTTAATTATGGAGTCTCCTACAACAACTATATTAGGACGATTTCGATCGTCAGTTCGCTGTTTTGTTTGTTGGTCTTGATGTTCTCCAGTGGGAGCTTCTGGATGGTGTTGGGTTCTATTTTTCCTTTTTGTTCGGTTTTGCTCACGCTGAGGCTTCTGCGATGATTGGTTGGAGGTTGCTTGTGTGCCTTTTGTTACTCGATGTTCGGTGTCTGAAACTTCTTCAGGGCCTTGGGTTGTAGTTTTTCCTCGTGTTTGAGTTGATCGCTGCGTGATAGTATATGTACGTTCTGTTTCGCTTTCAACAGTATCTTGATCACTTCTGTCGTTTTCATCAAAGCTAAATCTATTGCTTAAATTAATGCTCGGGTGGAACACTGTTTTTGACACTTTGTTTGGGTTGTTTGTCTGTTGTATGTCGTTTGTCATTTAAAGACTGCTTTGTTCTGTTTCTTCGTCACGGTTTAGATTCGTTCCATTTCCTTTGTTATTCAAATCTTCAACTAATAATTTCATAGCAGTAATTAGGGAATCCTTTTCTTCGTTAGCGTTTTTCACCTTTCCCTGCGAATCGGCCAGGATGTAACTTAGATTGTTTACTCTCTCTTTCAAGCTATCGTTCTCGTTTTTAAGATCGGAATTTTCGTTTGTAAGCTTGAGATTCTTTATCTTTAAATTATCAATTTCTGTATTGTATGCATTAGCATGTTCAGTAAACGACTTAATAGCTGCCGTATTTGCATTGACGTCTTTTGATAGGGCTTTTAATTGATTGCTTAGAGTCTCAAGGGAAGGGGAGCTGTTGATGTGTTGGGAAGGGCAGATTGTACTTTCATCAACATGGTCATTCTGTTCGGCATCAATATTCACCAAGTTACTTGCCAGTTTTTTCGATATTAAGGCCAATGACATCAGCTTTTCTTCGATTTGGCTATTTTCACCCTCATGGACAGCTAATGTTTGAGTCTTCATATGCCATTTGATTGCTACGTCTTGAATTTCATACATCTTTGTGTCACCTCCAGGCGAAGACCATTTGCCATTTGTTAAATTTAAAACTTCTTCAACAAAATCTTGCAGAGACTCGAGTGAATCTGTCCATATAAGCTTGCCCTTACTGTTCAACGACAGGTTATGTATTAAACTGCTATTGTCATTTAACTGATTCATTTTTAAAGAATAAAGCGGAGCTCTGAAAAACACGTCCGTACGCTATCGAGATCAGTCAAGTGTTATTAGTGACGTACGAAAAAGAGGGGTCATAGGCTGTAAAAAGGGGGGTCATACATACAAAACGCTGTATTCTTTTTAAAGATTTAATAGTATGAAAATGAACAACGAAAGTGTAATAAAAAGGAATTAGATGGATATCTGTTAAACCTGTTTTGTAGTGGTTTCATATAAAAACAGTATATCTATTTTTTAAATTTCTTAAATTGCTATTTATATGGCCTAGTCCCTAGCCTTCCTTGCGCAGGTTGGTTTCGGTTCCAGAGCTCTTGGAGAAGGCCGAGCAAAATTTGTGTTATTTGTTTGTCTGTTATTCGATTTTTTAAAAAAGTAAACTTAACTTCCTGTCGTATACATAAGTATTTGCATTGTTTATCCCGGAGTAAGGATGTCAGATAAAATCTAACAGTAAGTGCACAAGGACAGAAATGGTCGACGGAAGGACAACTTTTGCAAAATTTGCTAGGCCTCCACGCTTCTAATTAGCCGTCCTCGCATCCGGCGAAAGCGAAAGGGTACTATATAAATTATTATTACATTTCTAAAACAACATCGAAGTGGCCGCGTTTGTTTCGCAAATATATGCATTCACTTTCGGTAAAGTCACTCGCGTCGGAACTTGGATAGTGTGGAATCCACGAAATCACGCTGTCATTTAATTAAAAAAACAAAGACAGGTGTTTTGAATAGAGCACAACAGACAAAAATTTCCATATCTGTTCCCCACACTCCAGGTTCGTTCATCTTTGTTCGTCAGCGACGTATTCAGAAGCAGTTTGTCCACTTATCCGCTTAAATTCACAGCCCATGTCGTACATTTTTTCAGCAACTAATTTTCTTAACATACGATGGTGTTCTTGACTACCAGATACGACGTAGCTAACAGCGCGGAACAAACAGTTTCCATCGGCAACTATGCGATATACAGAAGATGGCGCATCCCCATTACCATACCATTTCCCATATGTACTCGCTGTTCTTGTGTTCTCCATTGAACGTTGAAACACATTGCTTTTACTTTTTTCTTTCCAATTTAAGCTAACTGGTACAAAAAGGAACTTGTTAGGTTTGGTGAACTTGCTAGGTTTGGTGAACTTGCATTCTTTCGCTTTCGTAAATAGACATTGAATGTCGCCGGTCACCTCGTTCTCATCGTCTTCGAAGCTGTAACTCTCATCCGTGAAATTGAAATTGGTATCTATTTCACCTGACTGTTCTGCTTCACTATCGTCTAAAAAGTAAAACGCAGACAATGTTAGCAATACTCGTGTTAAAGAGCACACCAAAAACCTCAGCTGGAAAGTGGAAAGAACTCTTTAGTTTTAGTTATTTAATAATTAACACTGACGTAGAATGGATAATCCGCTCTTGACCTGCCAAGATTCACGTTTTGAGTTCTGTTTTCCGTCGTCTTTTCCAGGCGCAGGTTGACCAGTTTTGAAACCTCTCGAAAATTCTCTTTAGAAATGGTTTCGGGGCATTTTCTGTTACTGGCAAAGGAACCAATTATCCCAACTCCTATAAAATTCAGTAATTTAAATACACACACAAAGCAAAAACCGTTGCGCGTGGCAGAGGAGGGGCCCTGTCCCAGTTGCCCATGTGTTCAAACAAAAAGTCCCTGGCCTATGTTATTTAACGACCCACTAGGCTGCTGAAAGTTTTGTGTTTGAACATATTGCAAGTTCTTTGTTATATAATTGTAGTTGCCGTGATATTTTGATAAAACACATCCTTCTGGATACAACAGGCACTGCATCTGGCTGGAAATTAACTCCTCAGGAAGCTTGTTTTCTTCGTACACTTCAATTCTCTTCATGATGAAGGCATTACTGGCGTTTTCAGAGTGAAAATTTCCCAGCTGCATTTCACCAGTACTCGACCAATGTCCAAAAAACATCGTCCGAACAGACTGGATTAACTTGACACCTATACATGTCAAGAAACAGAAGTTACTAATTAGGTACAGTAGTTACAAACCAAGCCCTGATGTATATTCACAATACCTTTTGGTGCCTTTTCCACGCCGTCAACATAGTATGCTGTTTGGACGAGTTGGAGCTTTTGCTCCATTAATCGTCTTACATACTGTACGTCTTCCAGCAAAAAATCACCATTCATAATCAAAACTAGATTATGGTTGGCCATTTCTTCAACATTGAGCGCGTGGATCTTGATAAAAGCGCTTTCCAACTCATCGATATCAGATTTCTACGAGATAGAGCAAATTTTTTCAGCGTAATTTCTCGGACCCACGCTGCCCAGCAAAATCAATGTTGTTCATGAGTTCTAGTCCGACGCATGTCATGGGTAAGTGTGACTATTGTACGAAAATAGAAGACGAACTCAAAAAATCGCATGAAACAAGGGAAAGAGGGCAAATATTGCAGAGAAGAAAAGAACACAAAGAGTTGATGAGGTATTTAATCATAGAAATAAATTTGTAATAATTATTGTCATGCTGTCCACCCAACCATTGGAGTAGCCAGGGTGATTGCTGTTGGGGGGGGGGGGGACATGCGAGAGCCAAAGACGTCGTGAGCCATTCAATAGGGTTCGGGGGTATGTTTCCCCGAAAAATTTTAAAATCCGGAGTACCGCAAGTGGGATTTTTCAGGTGATTTTTTTGACACTATCTTTATTAATTTCAGAAAAGAAGAAAAGAGTCAGATCTTTTAGACTATTGGGCGGGGGGAAGGGGCGATCCTTCTGAGCATCCCTCATGCCACGGTTTTTTCATTTGAGACTGCGGTGGACCTAAGTATGGATGTCCGAATTAAAACACTAGCAAATTTTTACATTAGCGGGCAAAGTCAATGTGGCAAATCATACTTAGTGCGGTGTATGCTTTACAATTTTAATGAATTGTTTGATCCTGTTCCGTACAGAATCATTTATTTGGAAAATTGGATCAAGCTCTGCCCATAAATACTTCTGGAAGGTGATTATCCTCATTATACAATTTTGTTCCATCACTCTTATCCTTCCAGTATTTCCACCAGGTATCTTGTGACTTTGGGCAGTTTTTATCATATGACATTTTATTGCTTTGATACTTTCCTTCATGCCATTTAGATCTTTTTAATTCCCTCTAATAGCCTTGCCATAATAGTTCTGCATTTTGTCAATAACTTTGTCTCCACCGTCCTTTCCTCCTTTCAACTATTTCTTCAACTATATTTTCTTTAGTAGAAGATGAATTATAATTATACAATGTCTATTAATCTGTGTAGCCCACACTTTTCAAGAACCTGCGAAAAAAAAACTTAGTTAGAGTTATATTCAATAGTAATCAATCATGTTTTATAGTTAAACGAGACAATTCATACGATAAATGTATTTAAGGTTAAATTGCAAATTAATACAACTTACTGGTAACGCGTGGCCTTCAATTCACGCCAGAATGAAAACTGGCTACATAAGTGCCTGTCCAACGCTTCATCAGGTGTTCTGATATCAAAAAAGGGATATAGTTTTTCGCAACAAAAATGTCATTCTCAATTCAAGTGTTATAATTTATTTATTTATTTCTACGCGAGGCTGGAGATCTTTACAATGTTTTTCTACAGTCTCTATAGCTCATCGTTCTTCTTGCGTCTTTTCTTGTCCTGTGTAGTCTTGTGTTCTGTCTTGAGTATTGTTGATGACTCTTTTAGTGTCTCTGAAACTGCTTACTGTCGACTACTTGCTAGGTCCCCACTTTTATAGTCACGGATAGCTACGCTTGCTCTACACGTGGACAGTTGAGTGGGCTGATTTTGACTAACCAATCAGCTTTCGACAGTCGTGTATTTTAGTCTTGATTCCAGCTCTCTACGCTTGTTTGTGTAGGGCGTTTTCACAACTCTCAAGTCAAACTTACACTCGCTATTTTTACTATTTATATTGCTTAAACTTAAATTCTACTTAATCATCTTTCAGGAAAAGTCGTAAACTTTACGCACGTACATTTTACTTTACGAACTACGACCTTTTTAACTAAATTTTACAAAATACCTTTTTGATGACGCAACATTTAAATTACATGACCGCGTGAAATATTTTTATCAATGATTGACAGCAAAGCCTCAAGAATACACACGTGTAAGTACAAAGTTCATGCATTACTACTTTTCTTTTGAAATGCTACAAGATAATCCATAAATACTCAAATATTTAACAAACAACTTTGGTTGCAAACAACTATTTATCTTTTCCTCGGAAACGTGTGTATTGTTTGCTTCACTTTGTCAACTTTTTTATCTATTTTTCCATCACTGTGTTTGTTTTTCATTTGTTTCCCTTCACAACCTAATTTGTGTGTACTTTTGTGTGCGTAATGTTCATTCCTTTTGAATACTTATTATAGTTTAATATTGTTCCGTAACACAAGCAAAAAAATGCTTACTTTGAGCAAAAATTCGCTCAAAGCAAGCATTCAAATTCTTGTCCGTATAGTAAGAATATTTTTCTCGACAAGAATTGTATTCTCGCCACAAGAATATTATTCTCGAGAATATAATTGCTTGATAAAAGAATATTAAATAAAATATTATTTGTTAATACAAGAATATTATTACTTGATACAAGAATATTATTACTTAGTACAAGAATATTATTACTTGATAAAATAATATTATTACTTGATACAAGAATATTATTTCTTGATACAAGAATATTATTACTTCATAAGATTATTATTGCTTGACACAAGAATATTATTACTTAGTACAAGGATACTATTCCCTGATAAAAGAATATTATTCCTTAATACAAGAATATATTACCTGACACACCAATATTAATATTACTTGACACAAGAAAATTATTACCTTATGCACAAGAATATTATTTGATAAAGCTAAACGGCTACAAAGGCAAAATAATTAGGATTTAGTACCGCTTAATTGATATGATGTATTTTCTGACAAATATTTTGTACCAAGACAGTGCTCAGAAGAAGAAAATACCCCAAGTAATCTAAGTACTCTTCCTTTGCGGACTGAAATATGTCAAGCAGGTCACCTGGAGTGTTTAGGTCATGAAACACTAGGTTGTGTATCATTGTTAAGTCCCAGTTCATAGGCTTTGGGATAGTCAACATCCAACACATAGAATAGCCAAATTAAGGCTAGGACAGCTTCCATAATGACCATTGGATATTTACGGTCAACAAAAAAAAAGTTTTGTAGGTACATTATAATGATAAATCAGATTTTTGAGGTTCAAGTGTGAGATCTATTTGCAATAATTATTTTCTGGAAATTTCATTGAATTTGGACTAATTTTGAAAGAGAGAACGTCTCGGACTCAGTAAAATCTTATATACGGTAAATCAAGTTCAAAGTTCCTACATAACTTTTGATGACAATCAAATTACATTTAAAAAGACATCTAACAGTATTGAGAACCTAAAATAAACTTGCTGCATATGTTTTTTCCTCTTTACTCTCATCCTTGTCACTTTTTCTTTCATTTCTTCCCCTAATGACTTTTCTCATCACTTTATTCGTCTCCGCCTTCTATTTTGATTTTGCAACACGAAGTCGATCAGCTTCCCTTACTCCAGAGAGGTTTGAAAGTGTCAAGTTTTAATTGTGTGGACTGACTGTAATCGTGAAGGAGAGAATATTGGTTTTGAAGTCATTAAGTATGCCGCAATATCAAACCAAATATTGATATATATCGAGCTTATCGAGGTATTGCTTAGCTCGCAGTGAGTTGTGGGATACAATTAGGGTCCAGTGCTCAGTATGCAAATTAATCCAAAATATATCAGATAATAAATTGATAATTATCTTTTTAATAATTTAGATTCGGAAGGTTAGAAATCCGCAGAACATAGTTACCACGAGCGCCCTCAAAGAACGCACGTGTGGTAGTCATTTCCGTGGAGTAGTTGCCAGCTTCAGGGTGATATTTAGCATCATCACGATGACCACGTAATTGCAAACGTAAACGGCCACAAAAAATAACAGTATCTACAATGGGGGCAAGTTTCTTTCGGTTGTCCTCAATGTCCTTTTTGATATTGGCATCCAAAATAACCTCTATAGGCTGCACTATTCCTGGCATTTGGGAAAGTAAAGAAGTTAGTATAGGAAAAGTAAAAGCATGCAGGCCCATCTCCCCTCCTACACCATGCCCTGCATGACGATGAGGTTCAGAATATAATTTCCGAAGCTTGCTAGCTTTACCAGGAAAACGATGTCCAAACAGCACACATGACAAACAATATGCGCCATCTTTGGAAGGTGAATAGCAAAGCTATGAATATAATTCTAGCTATTTAAATAGAAACTTCCTATCATTAGTCTTGGGGAAATCATATTGCTTGTCTGGCTTGAAACATTTCTGATTAAACTACAAAGCTTTGGCCTACCCATACCTTTGCATTTATCTCTATGCAAAGCAATATCAAAATTGTTAACATAATTAGGTTTTTCCTCAGAGGTAGACTGAGTTCTAGTAGTAATGCCTTCTGGTTTACATTTATTGACTCAGATATATGTTTATATTTATTAATGTTTCGATGAGCGCGAAGTGCTGCAGAAGAAGAAAATGTCTCATTAGGTGCCTTGTGAAATGTTGGATTAACAGTGGGTTTAAAAAAAGAAGAAATATTAGTATCAGGTTTTTTTCATAAGTTCTTGGAGAGGATTGGAGCTAACTTTGTCTTTTGGAAACCTGTGCGACAGCTGCAGATTTCCGTTTTTGCTGATGTGTATAAAAAAGAAGAGGGACAAAATGGTTAGGCTGAAAGGCTTCTCCAGCTTGCACAATACCATCATAACAGAATAAGATATGAAAGTCATCGAAACCTTTCTTAACTTTTAAACGTTGCTGGACCATGCAGTTAAATAGATGTTTAAACCTTTGTGCTCCACAATCAGGGTAATATGTAAAAATGTTTGTCTGTAAAACAGAAGATAAACGTAGAATACAAAGAAATGATGACCATTTCCTATCGTTACAGTTTAAAATGGCCTCCTGTTTAACCAAGTTATCCTTAGACGAACCTGTATTTATGCTCTCCTGAGAAACAGACATTGGCACAAAAGATTATTAATATTGCTGTACTCAACATGCTTATCTACAGCAGATGTATGGTGCTGTGAGTAAAACGTAGCATTGACAAAAAGCTCAATCTGTAGATTTCATGGTACTGTTGGGGAAGGCTGATGTGTTTATGTTACAAATGGTTGTTGTGGGTGTGATGTGTCCCGGTTGGTTTTGAGTTGTCATGGTGTGTTTGGTGTGCTTTGGTTGTCTATCGTGTACTTTTTTATCGTCTTTTAGGGGTTTTTCTGTCTTGAGAAACAGTGAATCGGTTTTCTCAATAATCTGTTGTGCTGTGTCTTCATTGCATTTTAATTTAATTTGTTGTGTCCTGTGTTGTAGTTTGTTCTTTGTGTCGTCATTGCAGTGTTAGTGGTGGTCAATTGTGATATTCAGTAGTGCGAAGGAGGATTCTGTAAGAGTGTTCTCCCAGCGATCACTTAATCTTTTCTCCAGGTAGAGATTAGATTTATGTTTGGTTTTTAGTCCAGGGTGGGGGGAGATATGTTCCTGTAGTTGTCAGGTTCTTTTGTAGTTTATTAAGTTTCAATTTCAGTCATAAATGGTTTTAAACGAGGCTACTACGTTAGGTGATATGTTGAGGAAGTCATGTACTCTGTGTGTGTTTGGGAGGGGATTGTCTGTGTTTGGTTGTGGTGTCAAGTTGGGACGGATTGTGTTGTTGTCGCTATATGTCTAGGTTGGTTGTTGGTGTTGGAAATGAAGAGGTTCTGGTCTGTATGTATAGCGTTACTGGTCTGTTCATCCATGTCTATTGTGGTGTTGTCTGTCAGTTCATCAAGGTTTTGTGTATCAATGTTCTTATGAGTATTAATTTCATTTGGCTATTGTTTTGTTTCCATGGTCTCCTCATTCATTTGCATGTTGGCGTTGATATCGTTGTTTGTGTAAGTTAGCTGGTTGTCATCAGTCGATAAATCTATGTGCTTGTCCTAGTTTGTGCATGTGAAGGAATTCATCCAAGTTGATTTGGTCTAGTTTGAAGCTGTCATCCAGGTTGAATTCCTCTGTTACCTCTGGCTCATGTAGCAATCAAGGCTTCATTTTCCGACTCAGAATTGTTTAGACTCTTTTTGGGAATTTGATCAGGGTTCTGTAGGTTAGTGGTGGGAGGTTGGTCAGGGTTTGGGGTGTTTTATAAGGGACAACTGAATAAAGTAATGGATTAATTAGACATGCTGTATAGTATAATGCTACATGAATTGTGTAATAGTCAGGTGGAAAAACAATTGTATAGATCTCTCTTTAATAACACCATGGTTTGAAAAGGATACAACACTAAAACGTTTATGTACATGTACGCAACTACTTCACAAGAATCTACTGCAGGTGGTAGAAGGTTAGCAATTCTCGGTGTTTTTTGACTTTTTTCCACACACCAAGCGCAAATAAACTTTGCATTTGGAGCAACTCCAGAAACTGTATCCAGTTACGCAGTATCGGCATCATCCTTTTTTTCCTGCGACGTTGGCAAGTGACCAACATTGTGATACCTAACATCAAGCTGCGGGCTAGGGTGGACTCGAAACTTCTTTGCTGGTGGTGGTGACTGAAGTGAAGGACGACCACAAGGAACGTTTCCTTGGACATCGGAGAGGTGGCGGCTTGGGTTTGAAATTCCTCCATCTGCAATGGTTGGTTGTTCTTGAGGGACTTTGATTCCCTGCGATATAAAAACCAGGCATTTGTCATCACCATTGAGAGAATGGTAAAAGACTTACATATACCATCTCCTTGACTTGATCTGTCGCTTATAAAGGGTGCACATGATGTCAAACAGATCAATGCCTGTCATGTTTTCATTGTATGCACCAACCACAGCCGGACGATCATATGAATCGATGAGAACGATCATAGCGCTTCACTTTGAATGTTCGGTCTGATCCAAGATGGGCTAACAATAAGGTGGAAAACAGGCATATGTTCTGCTTGAAAATCTGGCTTATCTTTAGGTGCATACTGATAGCAAGGTGGTTCACCATACTCTTCCAACCCAGCCTTGAAAAGGGATGTGTCCATTCACTTGAGCCTTGAGCCGCGCGCTAATATTTTGCATATATTGAATTATACTTGGTTCGAGGCTGTCTTTAAGCGATAAAACTGTTCTGTGTTTAAATTGCTGCTTATATTAATGTTTATAATCTGAACAAAGTCATACTAAGTATTGTCTGATATGCAAATGCCACACTTACTGGTTTATAATGACCTCAAAGAAAGTATTCCCGGACGATTTCCCATATTCATACTGCTTCTCAATATTTTCTCCGTTTGTTGCATTGAGAGCCACAAATAAGTTGAAAAGAAAAGACGTCTTTTGAAATCGGCATACTAGTTTATTCCCAAGACCATTGTAGAATCTCAATGGCCGAGTAGATAGAGAACGCAGGAAAGTAGGATCAGAACACCATTGAGACTACACCTGGATTGAACAGTGCGTAAATAAGTCGAACTCGATAGAATTTGAGGATTGAATCAGTTAAACAATGTACTCTTTAAGATTAAATATAGTGTAACAATTCCAGAATAAACGATGCTCAATTGAGGACAGGTCGGTAACTAGGATCGATACTAATCGGTATTTCGGTAAATCGGTAATTCGGTTCAAACTAAATGATATGACAATAAAGGCAACTACTCAATCTATAACAATGACTCGATTGTTTGTGTGACTATATCATGAAACACGCACAAATCATGCAAACATCCGACAACTGCTAATAAACCATTAACGTCATGCTCCAACGTGCATTACGATCAATCTAAATCAATGTTTCGCTACAAACATACGCTACATACTACATGTCAAATAAACAATACAGAATACAATAAAACTAATTGCAATGTACAGAAGAAAGGTCAAACATGTGTACTCGCTTTGGTTTACACACGCACCGATGACTTTATAAACCACTTGCGAGCACACAGAATGCGATGTAGATGGAAACGTACAATTTTCCCAAGACGATAGAATGGCAGAAAGAACAGTCTTCACACATAGAAATGCACTGCAGAATGACCTTCCCAAAGTCACGCAATTCTATTTTATGCAAACAGCCTAAGGCGATGGATTATATCGACCAGTTTGATTGGAAGAATTGCGTTGTATATGACGCGCGTTAATTACGTTGCGTTTTAAAACTAACAACTATGTCATCCTAAAGCTGCAGTGAAAATTTGAAGTATATTGCGCATGGTCATGAGCCGTTTTCAGATATTTGAGGAAAAACAGATTTAAAGTGTCATACAGATTTTTGGAGCGATAATCAACTAGAAATGGTTGGAAAAAGTCGGAAGTGGTCATGACTGGAGTCGAAAGGCTCCAGCCTGATATGTATTTCCTTCTTCTTTCATCTTTTGTCTGCCCTCGTAGAACCTTTCTCTCAAGCACAGGACTGGACAAAGTAGCAGTTCCGCCTCATGCCATTTGAAGTTTGGGCAAAGAATCATGTTGTCCGATGTATTACTCTGACACAGTTTAAATCAAGTTACCAACTTTCTCTACATAAAACCACTTTCCCCCTTTTCACGAACCAATAGTGCAGTCTCATCAATTTCCCCTCAATACAAATAGCGTTGGTACAGTGTAATTAAAAATTCAACAGTGTCAAACTCTGTGACAAAATACACAACATTGCATGCATGAGATGCGGATTATATCCTATCTTATTGTCCCTATTACCTTGCCTCAAAACTATGATAATCTGTATAGACTTTGATGATATGAGTATAGTCCAATTTTCAATAAAACTTATTCAAAAAAGCATATTGAAAGTGCAATTGTGAGTTATTTATTGACACCAGAGTAGAATAACCACAGCTATATAACACTTAGTCAGCATTTTTTCAGGAGCTCTTACCCCTGTGAATTAGTTCCCAGGTCATCCGTGTGAGACAGGTGCGCGCGCATGTTGACCGGAAATACGTGTAAAACCAGTTTTGACTGGTTTTGGCTATTGTTTTGAGAGGAAAGACGTGATATTGTTTGACTTTGGACTGTAAAAATCATACAGTCGATGTTTAAGACAAACGTGTGCCATTTTTGTGAAAGTATACACTGATTTTTTATTTTTTAACGTTACAAATGTGCAATGAGTATAAAGTATGAAAAACTACAGAAATGATTATAAAAAGTTAAAACTACATAAAAATGTTTATATTTTTTTCCACATACAACCGCAAAATCCACATTCCAGTATATAGTTCGAATCGACGTTGCCTGAACTTCATTGATACATTGGTGATGTAGGGTTGTTCTGCAACATTGAGTTTTTGCCATTGCTTCGTTCCTTTTTCTTTTTAGGCATAAAAAGCATAGCTGTTCGCTGGGAAATACTGTCCTGCAATATGCACAACGAGCTGTTGTGCTACCGGTTATTGTAACTGAGGTCACCGCCCAACGGTCAAAACAGCTGCAGTGAACTTTTTGTTTGCAGCAAGGTGTTGCGAAGGTCTGTGTTTCTCCATTTTCGATTGTTTCCAGGCAAAAATGACACTCTGCGCTGTTCGTTACATTTTTACATAGGATTCCAAAAAGCGGTATCATCGTATTTGGTAAAATTTCTTCTGGTCCAGGGAGATCTCCAACAATTTCCATACTTATTTTATACAGGTGTGAAGTATTGTATGGTTTAAAGTTTCCTTCATGACATGTAGATGGTTTGCTATTTATAATCTTGTGACAGGTGTGGTGTATTGCATCGTGTTTCAAAGTTTCCGACTGTCTTTGGGGGTCGGATTGTTGACAGGTGTGATGTATTGCATCGTGTTTCAAAGTATCCGACTGTCTTTTGGGGTCGGGTTGTTGGCAGGTGTGGAGTATTGCATGTTTTAAAGTTTCCTGCATGGCATGTAGGTGGTTTGCTAATTATAATTTTGTGACAGGTGTGGTGTATTGCATCGTGTTCCAAAGTTTCCGGCTGTCTTTGTGGGTCGGATTATTGACAGGTGTGATGTATTGCATCGTGTTTCAAAGTTTCCGACTGTCTTTGGGGTCGGATTGTTGACAGGTGTGAAGTATTGCATGTTTTCAAGTTTTCTGCATGACATGTAGGTGGTTTGCTAATTATAATTTTGTGTGACACCGCTAATTACTGAACAACCACTTAAGATGTCTACACTTTTTAAACTGTCGGTAAACTAAATCTTTGTGATAGCTTTGGACATCATTTAGTTGTGTAAAAGTTTTGCCTGAGCATTTTAAAACAGTTTTAAAATCAATTTTCGTGATACTTCATCATGTTTCAAAGTTTCCAACTGTCTTTGTGGGTCGTGGTTGTTGATTTATCTTTGCGATACCCCTAATTACATGGCATTGAAATAAGTTAATCTGTGCGATGCCCGGGGGTTGTAATCAATTATTTGTGTTGATGCTAAGCGCCAATGCATTGCCATCATCTGTTCCCGCTGTGTATTGAATGAAAGATGTCCGGCTAAAGGCTTGGCCCTAATCCATATCCACTATTTTTAGATTGAATTTCTCCATGTCCTTTGTGGTACTAAGTTACCGAAAATTGAATAGCACAGAAAAGCTGTAATTTATTACAAAAAGATATGCATAAAATATTTTGAAATTATCATCGTTTGATTGATTCGCAGCGGTGTATATAAAAAATCGAGATTTTGACTCAGAACACAGTTGATTTGCTGTTGGTAGCTAAGTGCAATCAAAATGGTATCAATTGAAAATTACAAATGTTTTTGTAAGGATGGAGCTCTAGAGCGATTCGAGTCCAAAAAAGGGAGAGGCTTCGTAAAGTGTAGCAAAGAATTATGCACTCTCTTTGTTCCGGAGGAGAAATATTTGGATTTGATGCATGCGTATGAGAACAAGGTCCTTGAAAAATACAAGCCGTCCAATTTTCCAATGTGCGATTGCAATGAATCAGCGAGCTTGTGGTTGTCGTACTCTTCAAACAATCCAAATCGGGCCTATTTCAGATGTCAGGACAATGACCCTGAAGAAAAGTGTAGCTTTTTCCTGTGGGCTGATAGCGTGTCGAAACCGAAGAAGAGAAAAAGAAAAGCGAGTAGTGAGAAGGAGGGAAAGTCATCAAAAAGAGGTAAAGGAAAACGAGACCATAGCCCAAGACGTAAAATTGAGTCTTCGAGTGACGAAGATGAACAGAAATAATGTGCAATTATATATAGTTAAAAATATCAAATTCAATACTGTTGAAAATCAAAATTATATAGGACCTGTACCGGATATTAAATTTTATGATGCAGATAATAAGAAAGACGAGAGTAAAATTGACTGGCATAAAGGCTTGGTCAAAACCAATTATATTTTTGACTTTCAAAAGGAAATGTATAAATACTGTGCACAAGATGTGAGCATTTTGAGATTATGTTGTGTGGAATTCAGAAAAACATTTCTTAGTGAGACGGGTGTAGACCCCTTTTGTTATTGCACAATTGCGGCTGCAGTAATGGCTGTTTATCGTTCAAAATATTTAAAAGAAAAGAGTATTGGCATCATACCTAAAAATTTGTATCGCGATGGTAATAAACCTTTTTCCAAAACATCGATTGAATGGTTAGAGTTTATTGCGGCTCAAACGAATTCAAAAATTTTGCATGCGGTTCATGGATGTGAAAAGACAATTGTTGATGAGGAGTTGGGTAAGACGTACCATGTGGACGGGTTTTGCGAGGAGACGGGAATGGTGTACGAATTTTACGGTTGTGTGTATCATGGTTGTCCTTTATGTTTTGACGGGACGAGCGACCATCCGTTTCATAGTGAACGGAAGATGTGCGAAGTTTACGAGGCGACAATTGAACGCGAGAAACGGTTGAGGGCTCTTGGTTTTACTGTAAAGACAATTTGGGAACACGACTATAGGAAACTTAGGGCTACAGACGAAATGCAACTTTTTCTGGACACGTTTGACATTAAAACCGATCTCGACCCTCGCGATAGTTTTTTCGGTGGAAGGGTCGGGGGTTACAAACTATTTCGTGAAACAGAAAGTGATGAAAAAATTGAATATGTGGATTTTACTTCTTTGTATCCGTAAGTTAATAAGACAAAGGTTTATCCAACAGGTCATCCGACCATTGTTCGCGAAAATTTCGAACATATTTCAAACTACTTTGGCTTAATAAAATGTAAAGTTTTGGCGCCGGCAAATTTGTATCATCCAGTTCTTCCAGTTCGCGCAAAAGGTAAACTTTTCTTCCCCTTGTGCAAGCAATGTGTCATGGATAACTCTTCAGAATGCCGGCATTCTGAAGAGGAACGATCGTTTTGGGGTACTTTTACCACAATTGAAGTAGGAAAAGCTCTCGAGAAAGGGTATAAGATCTTAGAGATTCACGAAGTGTGGCATTTTGAAAACACATCGAACAGTTTATTCAGTGAATATGTGAATTATTTTTTAAGGCTAAAACAGGAAAGCTCAGGGTTTCCGGAATGGGTTCGCACACCCGAGGACCAGGGAAGATATATAGATGAATATAATAATCATGAAGGAATACTTTTACGTAAAGATAAAATTGTAAAGAATCCCGGATTGCGAGCGTTTGCTAAACTATGTCTTAATTCGCTTTGGGGGCGTTTTGCAATGCGCACCGACAGGGTAATGACCGAATTCATTACTGATCCTTTACAATTTTACAAACGTATTAATGGAGCAGACATTGACATGCATGATCTTTGTTTAATAAATAATGAGCTGGTAGAACTCGTTTATAAACGCAAGCATGAATATGAGGTTGAGAGTAAAGTCACTAATCTTTTTATCGAAATATTTACCACTGCATGGGCTAGATTAGAACTCTACAATTTACTTGACTTAATAGGGGAAAATGTTTTGTATGTGGATACGGATAGTTGTGTTTATGTCTCTAAACCTGGTGACCCACAGCCTGCTTTAGGGGATTTTTTAGGCGACCTTACTAATGAGATCACTCCCAAGCACGGCCCGGAGGCTTATATTACACAGTTTGTCTGTGGGGGTCCCAAAAATTATGCGTATAAAGTTAGTGATGGTAAGACACACTGTAAGATAAGGGGGTTTACTTTAAATTATAAGAACAGTTTAGTTTTGAACTTTGATTCTTTAAAAGAAATAATTTGTAAATATGGAAGTAAACCGGTTAGAGCTAGGGCAAGTAAAAATGAAAATAAATTAAAAGTTGTAAATGAGTGCAAAATCGCCAGAGAGAGATGGACCCGTCGGATTGTCAATAAACGTGAACAGAAGGAATACCAAGTTGTATTTGACAAGAGGATTGTCCTTGGTAAAGGCGAGGACACCATACCATATGGTTTCCACTGGAGTCCGTCAACCGGCACCTCTACGATAAGCCGTACAGTTATACCAACAGTTCCTGACAATCTGCTATACACTTTGATTCGACCGTCTGATGCTGTGGGAAAAAAGAGCACTGTAATGGACCTAATGGAATGTGACGTTAGGGTTGATGATGATGGAATGATGCAAACAGATGATGATGATGAGTGTGAACCAATGCAGATTGATAATATAGATATTGACATAATGGAAACGGACGATGAAAGTGACATTGATTTTGAATCAGAACGTGATTCTGATGTTGAATTTTTGGACAATGATGAGTCAGAAGAAGAACTCTCATTCTATAGACGTTTTGAGAACACTTCCTAGTCTAAATATTTTCATAAACATAAATTCTACTAACAACATAAACTCTACAGCAACAACATTATAAACGTTGCTATAATGTAAATATTTTTTCATGTCTTTGTATATATTGTACACAATAAGCAAATGTTCATTTCATTAAATCTTGAATCAGCAAGTGTTTATAGTTTGTTTTTTTACCTCAACTGAGTCATTCAAATTGATACTGTTAGCAAGCATGGATGTCCGATTTAAAACACCAGCAAATTTTTACATTAGCGGGCAAAGTCAATGCGGCAAATCATACTTAGTGCGGTGTATGCTTCGCAATCTTAATGAATTGTTTGACCCTGTTCCGTCCAGAATCATTTATTGTTATGGTGAATATCAACATGCATTTGATGATATGGTTCAAACAATACCTAATATCTATTTTACTGAAGGATTTCCGGATAGTTTGTATGACATTTTGGAAGGTTACCAAAACTCATTAGTTATAATCGACGATCTCATGTCAGAGTGTTCAAAAGATCAACGTATTTCAGATTTGTTTACTCGCGGTTCACATCATCAGGGAATATCTGTCATGTATCTCACTCAAAATTTATTCCCTCCTGGTAAACAATCGAGGACTATAAGCTTAAACGCACACTATATGATTGTTTTTAAAAATCCTAGGGACTCCCTGGGCGTTTCGACCTTGGCGCGTCAAATGTATCCACACAATACAAATTTTCTTGTACAATCTTTTCAAGATGCGACAAAGAAACCATATGGTTACCTGTTATTCGATTTGCATCAACGTACACCTGAGAATATGCGATTAAGAACAAACATTTTACCTGGCGAGAAGCAAATTGTTTACGTAAAACGTACTTAAACAACGGTTTCAGCTCAAGACATTTTATTTGCAACATGTCGAAGCACATGAAAGACAACCTGCCTTATCTACAAGTTTTGGTTAAGTCCAAACCAAAACTACGTAAATTACTTATTGAGCATGGGCCAGTGTCTCTGATTACTTCTATTTGCGAGTGTGCCCTAAATCTGCTAAAAGGTGTTATCCCACTTACACCACGCCAGAAACGTCGCTTAGCACGATACAAGACACATCTCCGTGGATTGGCTAATAAAAAAGTATCGCGAAAGAAAATGAAACAGTTTCTTAATCAGAAAGGTGGTAATCTCCTAACTGCTTTGTTACCACCTGTTTTAACTGTCCTAGGAAGTTTACTAACAAAATGAAGCGAATGATTTTGGTACCAGAAGACGCTTATTCCAGATTTTAGCGAAAGCAAAAGCTTGAGACTTCACCAATCATAAATAATATGATAAATACAGACACGGACATGACAAATATTCTCCAACGCACGGATGTTGATGATACGGAAAAGCAAAAAATGTACTATGCCAACCTGGAAAGATACCTTAATCTCAGACAGCAAAAGGACAGTGAAATACCAACTATCCGGATAGCGCCAAGTGCTGAAAATGAGGAAGAACCTAACCACCCAAAAAATGCACAATTATCTGACGATGTCATTGTTAAACATATACCTAAAACAATGCAGTCCAGGGCGACAGCTATCTTAAACCGATTGAAAGAAAGACCGGACGTTATCACATGGGACAAAACTGGAGAAGTGAAGCTCGAGGGTGAAATCATTCCACAATCAAACATCTCGGATTTGGTCTCAGATGCTCTGACGGCAAGAAAAAATTTCAATCCTACTGGTTCAAAGGAATTTTTTCGTGTTTTATCCAAGATAAATATGCCTAAAGATTTGGTGAGGAATGAAGAACGATGGAAAGAGTCCCGAATGGACCGCAGTTTTTCCGAAGAAGGGAGTCTCTTAGACAGTCCAGGGGCTTCGACGTCGTCGTTGTATTTTCAAAACCTTCTAAAAAGACGTGATGAAAAAGCAAGCAAGCCAAAACAAACTCAGGAACGTTGGCTTAAATATTAATCTTGTAATTGTTTACTTAATAAATTGTTTTTAAAATATGTTCTTAGTGTTGTGTTATACATTGGGTTAGGGCAAATGAAAACGCACACATACACACTTCATTTTAATTACAATGTTTATTGAACCAACTTTTTACTAAACTGCATAAGATTAACATTAGGATGATTTGCACTAACTCTAAAGTGAGTCTTGACAAAATGAGACACTTTCGCGTCATTTAACATAGTATTGTCATCAAACAACTGTACGATTTTGTTCATGCTATAACCACGTGCTCTATGGCTTAGGTAGAATATACAGTAATCACCGCATACGTCGGACCAAATACTTTGCAATTTACGTTTGTTATATTTCCATTTATCAGTGTGTTTTTCCAAATAGTTTCTAAACACCAATGGTACATCAGTCCCATAGCTGTCAAAATATTCCCCCAGAATCTTGTTGTGGTCACCCCGAGCATTACTTGGACCGATCCAAATTGAAATCCAGTGAGTTCCAGGCTTGCTACTCGGATCTGTGTTCGCGACAAATCCGCAAGGATACTTGTCGATCGTTTGAGGTAGTTTATCACTGGGAAATACACCACAAAACGTTTTTTTCGTTATAGGATCTTCTTCTAGTGCATGAGTGATTTGTGCAGTGTTCATCTAACCAGCGTAATCGTACATGACGTTTCTTTCGGAATCAATATGAATAGTGTTTTCGAATTCACCGTAGCACACGAGACTCACAGCTCCTGCAGGTGCAGTAGAGAACTTGATGTCGACTGCAAGATTTCCGCGTTGGACCACGTTAAAATGGTCGGAGGATCCGCACATGTCCGGTGTTAGGTCAGCACTATAGAGGTTAAACCCATTAACAAACTCATCACGTGAAATATCGTTACCGACATCATAAAACATCTTTCCAGTAACCCGAGAACAAGGTAAGGAAGGCTTCGATGTATCTGCGGGTTGCTGCAGTATAGGAGAGCTGTAAGGGTTTGGAGGGTACTTCTTCTCCGTTGACGCTGATTGCTAAGAAGGATGTTGTAAAATTCTGAAAGTTGAAGGGATTCTTCTTGTAGGCACCGTTGAATGCTGCGCTATCGACCATTCCAAAGATAATCGTTTTCGGCACAAGTCCGTTGTAGAGATTATCTTTTCTCAATGATGGATTTCCAGCTGGAATAATGAAAGATTTGCACTCCACACGTCTCACAGGATAAATGGCAGGTCGTTTCTTCAATGCCAGTTCGTGGGCTATGGATATGCTTGGATGGATTTTCACTTTACGTATCTTGAGATAAACCTCCGTCAATTTCACCCCATAATCGGCGTCCGCCCCTGAGGCCATCAAACAAAACTCGTCCACGTTTCGATTCATAAGTATTTTGAGATCCACATAGCTCAAAAGAAGTCGTTCGCTCATAAACACGTCGCAGAATATAGGTCCCGCCATTTCGATGATACCGCTTTCTTTGCTAAACTCGTACCTTTTCTTGAGGCCAAGGTTGACATCAGTATGGTCTCCAGCGAGCGTTGGATCAGCGGTATCCATTTTAGTGCTCGTGTCTTTGTAGAACATTGAGGCCGTCAATTGAGACCGTTTTTCGGCTGGACCATAGTTGAGGAGCGTTTCCAAATAGGCACGATATGCATAGGTCCCCGTGGCCTGGGTGACCTGTTTCCCCTTCAAAAACACATCCACTTGTTTGAATAAGCTATGTAGGAAATTGTTGACAATGCCTACTTTTTCGCCCTGGTCAAGATCATCTCCGTTTGCCTTTGTTACTTTTGCTCGAACCACCAGAATGGTTTTTGCCAAATCTACATAGTCCTCCGTTCCCGGACAGAGGAACGTCATAGGTCCGCCATCTGAAACACTGGACACCGGCAAGTGGTCTACCCAATGTCCCTTTTCTAAACTCACTTGTGTTGGTGGTACAGAAAATAAATCAAGTTCACTCTTGGAGCACTCTTGTGATTTAGCATATACAAAACTCATGTTTAACCAAATATGTCTGCAGGAGTTGTTTTCCGTTTCTTGGTCAGATTGCTTCTGGTAGTAGGCGTAGATTTCTTTCTCTTTTTAGCTCTCTGTTTTGCTGTGGTTTTTTTACGTCGTTTTCCACTTCCTGTTTGAGCATACGCTCGCAGTCGCTGCACAGCTTTCTGTTTCGTCGCATCAGCGGCTTCCCTGGTGCGTGCTTTTGCAGCCTCCTTGACATTTTTCCCAGCAAGAACATCTCCAATAAAGTTTGCACCACTGTTCAGAGCAATATTCCCAAGAGCTTTAGCTCCACTTTTTACCATAGGCATGACCGTTCTAGCAACGCTACGAAACAGACCACCGAGTCCATACCCCATTTGACCATGACCTAATTGCCATGGACTACCTCTGAACACAGGCATACCGTGACCTTGTTGATCAAGATAATAACGTACGTATGGATTATTCATCTTTATGAAAAATAACTGTGCTGTCTGAAATGTAGTGTTGTCACCACCTTCCCACGCTCAAATGGCACAGGATCGCCTGTGTCACTCCTTAAAAGAATTTCCACGTCCTCGAATAATTTTCTTTGGATAGGTACATACTGAATGTTTGTGAACGTTTTAGTAATGATGTCACCAAATGTTCCCTCGGCAGGAATACTTTTGAGTAACTGAGCACTCGTATCTCCAACGATTTGGGGTTGCACAATGTCACAGTACACGTAAATGGTTGATACGGCCGTTAAGTCTGCCACGTAAGGACTTTCTGTCGTTTTTTTTAACATAACGTCTTTTCCTCCAAAACCAAGTATGACCGATAACGGTTTCATTGCAGCAAACTGAAACCCGTTCTTTATTTGAACGGTCACTTTCCCTGTTAAAGCACTGTACGTCAACTTTATGTTATCGCTAACGTTTCTGGATAACGCTTTATTCGCAGCTTTGATAAGCTCCGGCATGGACTGGTAGTAACCGTAATCCATAATGGCTTGCTGAAACAAACCGGCTCGATCCCCATAAAAGAGGTGCGTATCCACACCTTTTTGTAATGTGTACCAGGTGTTTGGATAGGAAATGGAGTACAAACCAACTTCCCAGACCCCCTCCAAATCAATACTTTGCGGCAATTTCACGCGATAACTTGTCGTCTTATTATTGGAAAACTCATTCAAGGATGCATTACTAGGTAGCGTGAGATAAAAATGTGTTCCACTCATGACGACTATACCGCAACAAATAAAAAGAAAACAGCTCATACGTTGTTTTTAGACTTTATTTATTTCTGATGCAGACACCCATGAATTGAATTTGTCTGTGTAACCAGACCATTTTACAAGATATTGTACATTTTTCCCCTTTCCCCACTTTTTAAGAATTCTCTCAACCTCATACATGTCATCATGTTTGATAACCTTTTGAAGCTCCTTGTCATAAAATGTTCCTTTAAGCTCTTCGCCATCATAATCTTTGAGTTTATATACTGGTGGACTTCGAGGTACTTTTTTGCTTACAGTGAATATTTCTTTTGAATAGTTTGGTAAGTACCCTTTTTCAAACTTTCGTTTAATTTTACTTATTCTAACCTGATCGCCGATCTTGAACTTATTTTTTTACAGGTTGTACATTATCTAAAACATTACGATATAAAGTACGAAACACCTCGTCTTCATTTTCCGAATTGACAAGGGCAGGTGGTCTTCCTATGCTGCGGTGTTCACTATGGTTATAAGAATACACCAAGTCAGGTAACATATTAAGGTATCTCATCGTTTTCTTTGCAGTAAAATAACGCCACATCTTTGTCTTAAACGTGCGAATTACTCTCTCGACAATGGAAGCCTTTGTTTCGTTAAACGTATTAAACAGTTGAATATCTTCATTTTTTAATAGTGTTTGAAATGCTTTGTTAAAAAATTCTGTTCCTTGATCCGTCATAATCTTGTGCGGCTTTCTACCAGAAGATAAAATCACATTGAATGCTTCAACTAAGGCAGGTCCAGTTTTTGACTTTATTGGAACTATCCATGCATACTTTGAGAATACATCTTACAGACAAGCAAGTATCGATAACCGTCATTATACTGTTTCAAGGACTGCATGTCTGCTAAATCCATTTGCCATTGTTCGTCTATACCTCCCACAATAACACGATTTCTTTTAAAGTTTCGACGAGCTGGTTTATGCAAAGTGTAGGTATCTTGGCCCATTAACCAGTCTGAAATTTTTTTTCGACTTAGTTTAAACGTTCCCTCTTGTTTCACATCACGATATAAGTTCTCAACTCCTCCGAAACTCCCGGGACGCTTTGGATTATAATAAACACTCTCCAAATACTCATCAACTGTTGCTTGTGCCATGCCTTCTTTTTAAATGAAACAAAGGAATTGTGTACCAGTGTTATAAAAATTAGTTTTCTGTCTCGGTAGATTGATCATTCGGTTCAGTTACTGCCGAAGTTGTATTTTCTGGTAGGTCTAACTGCTTGTCAATAGGGCCGTAGTTTTTAATTGTTTTACTGTTGTACCCCATTTGCAAGTGACCTTCCAAATTTAAATCGTTACGGCCAAAACTTTCACCAAATTTAAACATTTTCTGTCTGTTATGATTTTTGTCTCTTTTGATTTTATCACTCTTGCTATGACAAGTTCCCATGTTACCCCTTGCAAGCAGACCGAGTAAAATGAAGAAAAATAACAAAACAGTACGTTTTAAAATCTTTTATTTCTTTGGTAGATTACACTGTGTAGTTATATTTTAATTTACACACGCATAGAACATAGTCAATTAGATTGTTGATAAATGTTGTCCTCTCGAATTCAGAATACCTCTGAAACCAAGCGAAACATGTCATATCGAATAGTGCCTTGAAGTAATCTCTATGGATCGCTGACGGTTCAGGATACTTCAAAATCTTGCAAGCTTCAACGACACCTTTCCACATAACATCATGGTCTAGCAGATCAAGAGCTCGCTCAGCATAGTATATCCAGCGTTCTTCATCATCGAGGGCCTCAATGCGCTTTCGAAACCGTGTCCACGGTCTACCGTAATCCTCATCTTGCTTGGCCTGTGCAGCTTCTTCTTCCAATTGTTGAATCTTACGATAGACCATCTCCGTGAACACAAAATCTATCAGTTTCTCAACAGTCAAGGCATCAAAGTCAATTTCACACTCATACATTTGTTTAAACAGGTGTGCCATAATTCTCTTCACGTCCTTTAGACCAACTGCTCACAAGCACACTTACTAAATAGACTAACGTGATCATGATGATCTCGTCTCTTTTAAGTCATGTAAACCAGACAAACCAGTTTTTTCAAATGTATGAATATGAACAAACATGTTTATTGATATACGTCATAAATAATACAAGAAAAGAATTTATTAAAGAAAAATTTAAATTACAAAAGCTTTAAAGTCTCCTGTTTAAGCACCCGTCTCTCATTTGTACAAAATAAAGTTCTCCAGTCATTACAGGTATACTTCAACAACTCTAATCCATTCACCGTCGGTTTGATATCACCCAAACTGTTCATAAATTTTTCCATAACACTTGCTTCAGATACCCTCGAACACGCAATGTCAAAGTACATTAACAACCTTTCCTCGTTCTCCATCATAAGACAATGATGTTGTCTCTGAGAGGGGTGATCAATGATACACCCATTGCAGTTTTCAACCACCAGAACTGAAATGGCACATGCTATTTCTTCTGCATAACACTTTAAAAGCTTTTCTTGTATGAAACTCTGCCGGTGACTAAGAAATCTCTCTTCATTACCGATATCAACAGGTAAAGTAAGCTTCGACAGACTTTTACGCGCAGCCATTTTAAAACACAACTTGGCAGTTCAACAGTTAATGCAAGACTGATAAAGTTCATACCAATGTCGATTTCTAACAGTTTTAAAATCTACATAACATGTTTTACCAGTTTTCCAGGTTTTTGATTGACAAGTATTCTGCGTAAGCTTGTTCGCGGTTTTCATGATGATTTTTGAATTGCTCGCCCGTTTCTTTAACCGTATACACGTACGACGGCGGCGTGCTAAAATTTATCTTGCAAATTGGATCAAAAGGATCTTCATTTCTCTCCGTATCTCGCCATTCGAAGTAACCACACGACTCCTCTTTACCTTTCGAACAAACGTAGAACAACCGGCCATGATTGATTCCCTCTTTTTTAACTTTTCTCGTCGAGCATTGCTCACCATGATAGCATAGGGGCCGGATCACGTCGCCCCATTGCCAAAATGAACATGGTTTTTCTTTATCTGAGCAAACGAAAAATGGACGACCAAAGCTAGGTTTAGAAATGTCCTTCACGACTCGCATTTTAGCCAATTTCTTGTGACCGTGGCATCTTGGCTGTAACGAGTTCGAATTTCTCCACATTGCAATAGCATTTTCAAAATAACTGCAATCATTCTGGGGGCAAAAGAAATTACAGCTAGGCTTTTGCCCACAGTAAAAAAATAAACCATTTTCAGTTTTGGAAGAGGACGCCGGCTTTCCATGTAGACACTCCATAATTCTGATTATCTCGTTCGTCGACGGCCGCTTTTTTATAGTATTGCCTTAAAAACCAGTTAGACAAGTTTTTTTTCTAGTTTTACACGTATTTCCGGTAAACATGCGCGCGCACCTGTCTCACACGGATGACCTGGGAACTAATTCACAGGGGTAAGAGCTCCTGAAAAAATGCTGACTAAGTGTTATATAGCTGTGGTTATTCTACTCACCAGACACTTAACCCATTACTATACCCTTTCGATATAGGCCTACATTTATCAAACACAGGTCATCAAAAACAACATTAAACCATACACTAAAAACTTATTACCAAGCTAGAGTGCATGTAAATTATTGTAAAATATAAAATATTCACCCACTCCTGTTAGCTACTGTTCCTCGTCCGATGATTCTAACGGTTTCAATCTTGTAGCCCTCTTTTCCATTCTTGCGAGCGATTTTGTCTTCTTTTTACATCAGCCCACTTAAAAAAGTCACATTTATCATTTTCTTCATTGTCGCGGCATCGAAAGTAGTGTTATGTATTCTCTTTATTGACTATATGTGCGCGAGGTAGGATATCTTTACAATTTTATTCTACAGTCTCTATAGCTCAAGTTCTTCTTCCTCGTTTCTCTTGTCCTGTGTAGTCTTGTCTTGTCTTGTCTTCTCGAGTAGAGTTTTCGCTTCCTTTTCGCTACTCTGAGCTACTACTGAAATTCAACTGTGGCGGTCCTTTTACACTAACGGTTGTAACATTCGTTGTGCACGTGTACGAAAAGGTGAGCTGATGTTAGCTAAACCAATCAGGTTTTAGGTTGTTGACTTCTGAACTCTCTGCCAGCTCTCTTCCTTTGCTTGTTTAAGGCGTTGTCACTGTCTTAGTCAACTATATGCTCGGTCAATATGATTTAAAAAATGTTCAAAACTTAACTTATTTCGTTTACTTCTTTAGTAAAACTTAATATCTCTATATATATGAACTTAACTTCAATGTTTGACTTTTACTTTCCTACAATTTTACAATGCTGCACTTTATGACGTAACACTTTTATTACCTGACCGCGCGAAATACAGGTAAAAATGATTGACGGCAAAGCCCCAAACCTGTGCACGTGTAAGTACAAAGTTTGAGTTACATTGGAATTTCCTTATTTACAACAAAACAGTATTTCCCTTCTATCAAACATTTGACCAGTTCAAATATCGTTACTTATACTGTGACGCTAACGGAAGAGATAACTGACATGTTTGTGCAAGATACCAGTTTAATTTCCTTTAAACATTGAGCAGTTCAAGTATCATTACTTATACTGTGACGCTAACGGAAGAAATAACTGACATGTTTGTGCAAGATACCAATTTAATTTCCTTTACTTGCAAAAACAAACATGCCCATCATCTTTCCTGCTGACGTATGTATTGTTTATCTTGCCTAGGGGAACTAAACTTGAGTATTTTACTAAATTAATTTACTGCTTGGTAACAATAGTGTTAATTTTGTTTGTTGTATTGTTTTCTTCTTGTATTTACGTGGAATCTTTTCACTATACAGCACGAGATATTATAAAAAGAGTGTTGAATCGGTGGTCAATGCTAACAAAGTGTTTTTAAGTAAAAAAACATTAAACAATCGAACTGTTTATATTCTTTTAACATTTGGGGTTCTTAAAAGAACCGTTTTTTGTTGCTCTTTCTCTGAGTTGGCTATCGTGAGAGAAGGTTTCTTTGTTGTTCGCGTAGCCACTTTTCAAGCGCCTCAACTTTGACCTTCGGACAGTGCTGGTACGCGTGCGTTCCAAGATGGTGACCACACGTCTCTAGCCAAACCAATGCATGGAACAAAAAGTCGGCTTTCGGGCACCCAAAATCTTCCAAATTAACTGAGGGGATCTGTAGGTGTTGCACGCCTTTATACGCGATGTTACTGAGATTGCTTAATTTGACACTATCGTAAAAACATTTCCCAATAGTGTTTAAGTTGCTAAGTGGAATGGGATTTGTTCCCCGAGAAACGCGAAATGGTAGCTTATGCATGTTTCTTGTGAGAAACATACAATGTTTTTGTTGTTTACGTGTTAAATCGTGCCAGCGGGTACCAATGTCAAAGAGATACGAATCTCCCTCATCTTTACCAGCTTTTAGGCCACCAAGTTCTTTACAATAAAAAGTTTTGTTTATTACGAACCCGTCCATATCTATAACTCCAACTATCTGTTCCATCTTGCAGTGAGTGCTCGCTCACATAAAATTTCCCACTTTTTATACCGTCGAGCGAGTTCGATTGCGTTTCCTTCGGAACGTTCCTCACACCAGGAGCAAGTTATTGGTGAGCCAATATTTATGTTCTGCCTCATTAATTTCTTTTGAAACAGACCAGTACTGCTCTGCCTTCCACTTAAACGAGACTTCTGCTTGTGACATTTACTTTTGATTAAAAGCAACTTGATAACTTTTCAACCTCAATAACTATACCATACTCGTGCAATGTTTTTACAGCGCTCATTAACATATACAAGCTGTAGTGAAAGAGATGGGGCAGTTCACTAGCAAACGTCAAATTCCAAAGATTAAATCATAACCGACAGAAAATGTTTCGATTTGGCATAAGTTTTGGTCGCAATGACCTTAATCTCGAGGGAGATTTGCAGATGGGCTATAATAGCAAAACTGTTACGAATTATAAACCTGTTGAAAGCGAGATGAATGCCTTAATATCCGATAACAGTAAGCCAATTAGCACCTTGCAAAATGAAAACGATAACATTGAGAACGTCGAGGAATAAAACAGCAAAAACTAAACTATATTTTTCATTTTACAAATGATCATGGACAGCGTAGCTAGTTATCTATCTAGTGTTTATTACAATACCAAACGTTCCGGAGGCTACGGTGGAGTAAACCGCCTGTATGATGACGTAAAAAAGGAGGGAAAATTTAAAATAAGTCGTAAACAAATTAAACAGTTGTTGATGAAACAAGATGCATACACATTACATAAACCTGTTCGCCGGAACTTTAAAAGAAACCGTGTTATCGTTGGTGGTATTGATCAACATTGGCAGATGGACTTAGCGGACATGCAGTCCATGCAAAAGTTTAACGATGGTTATAGATATTTACTAGTATGCATTGATGTCTTTTCAAAGTACGCTTGGGTAGTTCCATTAAAAAATAAAACAGGGCCAAGTTTGATGAATGCTTTCAAGGTCATTTTGTCTTCTGGGCGCAAACCTGAAGGAATTGCAAAAGATAATTAAGCAGGATGACGTTTACGAAGTAGAAAAGATCCTGAAAAAGCGTGGCAGGGGAGAAAATGTACAATATTTAGTAAAATGGTCAGGCTATCGAAACAAATTTAATTCCTGGGTATCTGCTTCTGAAATAAATAAGATTTAAAAACTAATTTGTGCTGTGTGTGTTTTTCAATTGTGCTATTACTTTCAACATGAGCGGAACACATTTTACGTTACGCTTAACTAGTAATTCATCTCGGGGGATTTTTCCCGATAACAAAACGTTTAGAATAATTTATTTCTTATAAATATAGCAACATAATAGAAATAAACGGTATTTAAAAATATTGTCTAGCTTCTACACTGTTCTCCATTTTTGATCGTTTAACTTTGTAAACTGTTCTATCCTCCGCTAGCACGTTCCTCAACTTTACGTGATTTTTCACTGCCCGCACATTAAATGTAGCCCTTTAAAACCACGGGCTACACAGTAGTCCCATGTATTCCTATGAATGAAATCAACTCAATCAGTTTCATAACTTTGCTTAACCCCATATGGCAACAATAAACGACTTGCATATGAGCACGGCTGATCGATAGTTGAGCGCGGCACATTTTTAGTTGAGCACCGCAGATTGCTAGTTAAACGCGGCAGATCGCTAGTTGAGTACGGCAGATTTGTAGTTGAGCACGGCTGATTTGTAGTTGAGTGTTGATCACTTCCACTGCAGGAGCATGTATCCGATGTGGACACAGACGTTAAAGGTCTTGGAGGACAAGGAGACGTGAACCTTGTTCGTTTTGAAGAAGGTTTCTCTGAACTGTTTCTTATAGGAGAAATGTTTTCCAGGTTTGCAAGAAGCAATTCACTACAAATAAAAAATGCATAAAAACAGCGCGTTGTGATATCAAAGCTTGGCGGGGGTTAACCTAAACTTTATGCAATTCATTGAAACGGTCATAACAGGTCAGGTTTTAGTCTAAAAAAACTATATATCATATGAAAGCTCGCGAAGCCTAGATTATGAATATATAGTTTGTATTATCAGTTTATACATTGTAACCCGACACCGGGCACCTCATGCTGTGAGTTACCCAACTCACTTTAAGAAAAGATTGCCGAGAGGGTTTTACACCAATTTATTAATCTATTTTGAGTGCCAAATGAAAGAGTAACGATATATAGCGTTCTTGGATGAGCATAGAACTTTTCTCTATCGTTAACACAATGGGCACAGCGGCCAGTCAAAGTTCATGTGCAAAAACCTAGTTATACTTTGGTTCATAACTTCCATACAATTAGGCATATCAAAAAACACTATGCTTATCCACGAGAACTCTCTTAGGACCACAATCTCTGAAAATTTCATCTATATTGAGTAAATACATAAAAAGTTATCGTTTCTCAACGGCGAAAAACAATGGTTTTGAGAAAATTAGCTTTAAAGTTGTGGTACCTTAAAACATAGCCAAACAACTAGAGTAGTAAGTGTTTTGACTAGGAAAGCCATTAGTTCTCATGCAAAATAGTTTATTAAAATCCTCCTGTCTCATAGGTGAGACCCTCTGCCTTACGAAGAGCTTCTTCTCTCCGTGTCCGGAAGAGTGCTTGTCCCTGGCGACGTTTTTTCTCCTAGGTTGCCTGGCGGTCAGACTTTCATTTCGCAATCTCTTTTCTGTCTTGAACATACGAAGCCTTTATTGTATGGTGACCAGCTGTTGTTGAACTTCTCCTCATTAGGCTTACCCTGCTAGCAGCACCACTATGAAAATGGCAAACAGCTGAAGCAACAGTACAGCGAACAACTTTGATGCCATGATGCTTATGCTTGGGACATCGAGCCCACACTAAGTAGTTGAGGCATTCATTCGGATTTTGTGTTATGCCACAATTTCGATGTTGCTTGCCTGGATCTTTTAATTGAACAGAGTGGTGCAAAAGAGCTATAATGTTCTTGTTCATATTGTAGGCTGCAACATCAATCTCAGCTTGGGTAGGATTAGGTTTTGTTGAAGTATTTTGTCGAATAGCAAGACCATAGTACTTTTGAAGCTGCTTGATCTTGCCTTCGGTGACACGCCCTATTCCGCCCATTGTCTTGCCATCAAAAGTTTACTTTTGTTTGTAGCTTTCAGTTTCATCAGATGTTTTCCCTTCTTTTTTGTACATGTCCCACACAATCCAGCTTCTCAACTTTACATTCTCATACCATTAATATCTTCTACTGCTGTATGGGCCTTGCTATCTCCGCCACTAACCATTCACCTGTAGCGAAGATTGCGCTTTTCAATATACCTTTCTCATAATGTAACAGCTCCTTCACATTCCATGGCTGGCGAGCTTCCATCAAAATTTATATCACACTCACCAGATAGTGTTCAACTTGCCACTCTTGAAATTGATCATCGTTCTGACGTTTGGATTTCTTTAGGCAGCATTTTTGACAAGCTTTGGATAGACAGTGGTAGTCCAACACTTTTCCTGTGTCTACAGAGATTACAAGCATAACCCCATTCAATGATGTGAAACCTCTCTTGACTCATGTTCCATGAAAGCTGACAGAAACATCGACATTACCATCATCACCGGTCTCGTTTGGGATCTCGAGTTCACGTAGTTCCCTGCCAGCATTCTTCATTTCTGCAGTTGCCTCTTCCTCTAGGAGGACTAATATCGATTCCATTTGTTGATGGTATGCCGGTTTTGAGATACATGGCCTATTCATGGCGCTACAACAAGTTACCAAGCCTTCGTAACCACTGCCCGTTTCTATGGAGTGGTAAACAGCTCTTCTGTTGACATCGTACGATATTCCCCTGTCTGCGACACTAGTGGATGTTGGCAGACTTGTTTCCTTATGACATGAGCTGCAAGACATGGCTATCTCACTTTTCAAACCATACCTTTGTGACAATGTCTCTTGTAAAGGAAAATGGCAACAAAATTTTTTATTGTTTCATTTGAAAGAGACTCTAAAATAATATATAGAAGTCTGTTACAAAATTTTTATATCTGTTTTACTTCGGGAGATCTTGTCACCTAAATAATCGAACTATACGCCATCTTAGATTAATTTTTAACCTAATTAACAATATTTTAGTGACGTCACAACAGCGATAAGCGATTCGAAGCTTCTCCTAAATACCTACCACCAATAAAATATTTGTGAAACCTTTTCAGTCCGTGCTAAAATCCGAAACACTTACCAAGTGTGTGGTTAATGGAGAAGATTAATCATTGTGTCGTACGAAAAAAAAATTGCCTGACCCAAGTTGTGACGTATCATGCATATCTAAAAATATCCAAGATGGCGGACAACTAAAGATTTCAAGTCAAAATATCTCACCAAATAAGGCAGATATAAAAATTCTGCAATAGACTTCTATATATTGTTTTAGAGTCTCTTTCAAATAAGACGACAAAAATTTTTGTTGCCATTTCCCTTTAAAGAAATAATACCTGAAAGATCAGGGAAAATTTATTATTTGAAGTGTCGAGGACTAACTATTCTTCCATTCCCAAATCACAACATACTACACCATACATCAATGATTTTTAAGTAGACATAGCAAAATCTGTATAGTGCCTAAAACGTAATTTGCATGGATAGCTTTACATTAATAGCCAACAGCAACATATGAACTTCATGATGTTGTATTTGTGTGATGGGCCAGATGGAACAAAGTCAAAATGAAATAATATTATAAACGAGTCATAAATAAATACCTTCCCCACGGCCATGAATCTCGGATAAAGCAGATGACAAATTTTGCACATTTATCAGCCTGTATTTGATGCTTGCCAGAGCTCTTGGTCTTCCCTGTGTAATTTCTTCAGGTGGAAAACAGCAACTTGGAGTAACTCTGTTCCTGCCATATGTTGGTAGAACTCTTTAAAGACCTCCAACTCCCTTCTTGTACTAACCTCCGCTGCTTTTTTATTTCGTCAATAACTGACGTATCTATCATTATATATTTTTCCTTTTTCCATTTCTTTGGACCTCTGAAAGTAAAACAGCTCCGCAGGCGCTTCGGTGGGCGTACTTTATGCTCTTAAGACGTCACCCTTAGCGCTCTTAAGCCGGTTTTCCACTAGCGAATTTTTCGCGCGAAGCGACTTTTTCTTTTCCGGCTCAAGGTACGATCAATTCATCAAGTACATATTCTATTAGATGTTGACATACGCTCGTAAAGCCGATATTGTAAACAACTATACCGCAATGTAGCTAAAACTAACAAACAACGGCAACTATACAGCAATGTAGCTAAAACAAATTATTTGTTTAAATGTATACTGTGTATAAGATTCTTCGCATAAAAAATCTGTACAAATGAACTGTTACTTCTACTAAAATTTCAAAATATACTTACGGTATAAAAATGGAATTTAAAAATCTGAAATTACTTACGAAACGACCGCCTTTACGTTAATAGAATTATCAAAATGGGAAACATTTCTGGTATGCAGTAAATCTTTATTAACGGCTTTGCTCAACTACCAAATATTATACAAAATCCCGCCGTCTTCTAAAGTTAAGAGCTTAATCCATAGGCTTAATCCTAAGTGCATCTGACGGAAAGTCTAAAAAAATGAATGAAGTCGTAATGCCTTGATCGTTTCGTCGCAATACCTTCTTAACCCGCTGCTCACAACGGCAAAGTTTTTGACACTGGTAGCATTTTGACGGGATTTTCCGTACTTTCAACTGGAAATTTACAGCGTTTGTTGATTTGCACTGCATTTTCAACTCGGAATAAATATTGTAAGAATTTTCGTTCAACTTTTGTTTTGTTAAGTATTTAACTGGTGATTCACAGGAAACATTATCTCGTGTTACTCTCATTAATGCATTAGACGTTTTCTTTTGTCTATTGTCTCTATAAAACTGTCAAGTTAAACAATGTCAATTATTGGCTCGATAGCTGCGTTCAAGGTCCTTGCTTGGCGTGGGAACACTCTTTACAATGATCAAGATTCTTGGCTTCCGGCCCAGATTTTGTGGCAAAACAAAAAAAGTCAGGCTAGCCTTTACCAAAGTCAAAACAATAATATGATGTGTAATGTTTTGCTCACTTTAGCTGTGTCTTGCCCCAATAATTGGCCTGGAAGCTGAGATTCCTGATGCTTGACAAGTCGGCCTTCGTTTTGATTCACGAAATGGTGCATGTGTGAAAGTTCAATATATTTATATTTTCTCGTTATTGTTGTTGTGGCTGTATATTGTATATGGGTGTTATACATACGTGAATGTTGCTGTCAAACTCTGCGATTATAAACTTATAAGCCTTGCACAATTGGAGAGACATAAGTAGTTGCAGTGCTTCATGTTATTATTTTTGCATTAAAGCAGCAACAATTTTTATCCCTCCTGGTGCAAAGGTTGATTTTAAATTCTTTGACAATTGTTTTCTCTGACTTTATGTGGATTAAATTTGTATTTCAACCTTCCTCGAAATGTCAGGTAAAGTGGGGGGGATTTTGTGTTCTAAATTAAATTTGTGGCTTTTTCATGTGTAATTCATAGTGTTGTCTGTTCTTTAATATGTATGTCTTTCTTTTATGTGTTGTACATCGTGTTATTCTTTTCTTATGTGCTTGTCATTTTGTCAGTTATACGTCTTTCGTATGCAATTTATTTTCTTTATAATTGCCATTATGTGACTATTCAGTTGAGTTGTAATTATCGCTGTTACCAAAATTTGTTAATTGAACAATTCAACTTTTCCTAAATTGATGAAGAAAATTTGGATTGGACAACAAACTGCATGAATTCTCGCTGTTACCAGAACTTGTCAAGTGAATAATTAGAATTATTCTAAATTGATGAAGAAAATTTTGGATTGGACAAAAAACTGCTGAAATTCCCCGTGACAAAAAAGATGGGGGCATGTCGATTTTACCAGGATGCATTGCGAGTATCAACTAAAAAAAGCTGCAAAGAGATGAAAAGGTAAAGCTGATGTATTGAAATTTCAACACAAGTCTCAGAAAAAACCCTATTGTCTTTGTTTTGTTTTTCAAAAGACGTTAGTTTGCCCTTTTAAATTTCCGATTTTCGACCGCAATACATTCCGGTAAAGTCGACATGCACTCGTATTTGATACACTAATCGTGCGAAGTACTTGTAAGTTAAAAAAAACCGTGATGCAACCAAGATTTACTAAGAAGTTCTGTACAAATGTTGCAGTTTCATTGCAACTAAAATTAGAGTTCACAACTTTAAAGATAAGTTGTTTTTGAAAATGTTTTTGAAAACTTTGTGAACGGGTTTCTACCCTTCTAATAAAGTACATATGTTTTACTGATGGAATATCTTGCATCGACTGTCTTTGGTCAAAATACGAGAGCTAATAAGTGAATGTAGTAGAAGTTTAGGCTCACTGAAGCGTAATTTTATCTGTAACTTGTAGCCATGTAATCGCTTGGAGAAATTAGGAATATTCCAAGAAAAAATCGCATTTAACGTGTACCAGAAGTAATGAAAAAATATAGATGAAAAATACGCTTTGTTTTTATTGTTTCCATTCCCCATGGGTCGTCTTTTAAACATGGTAGTTGATAAATTTTCAAGGTTTATTAATTATTGGCTCCTTCCAAGGCTAAGTAAATAATAAATATTTCAATAAATCATAGAACTTACAAAATTCATTTAAACCATTCTCATTGAGAAATGTAAAATTATACTGCAAATTCAAAGTATCGTTTAAACAAATCCGCAGCCAGGGGGGGGGGGGCTCCGCTTTTTCTGCTTCAACTGCTTGTCTGAGAAAAGATCAGCGGGTTTTCTCCAGATATAACAAAGCTCTGTGGTTAGGACTGTTAAACCATAGACTATCCAGAAGACAGGGACTGGAAACGCTAGCTGAAGCGCGCGTGCAATCCGTGATATGGACAGCAGTAGATTAAGCGGGCTCATTTTGAACAAAATCAAATTCAAAATGGCGGAAGCTACTAAGGAATGGAGTGATGAAATCGAACAGGAGGAAATTGAACAAAATTGCGAAAGCGAGGACGAGTTAGTCGAAGACTATAGTGAAGATGACGAAGTACTTGAACTCAGTGGTACTTAAAACTATTTATTAAAATGTTTGTTTATGTATAACTATTAAAATTATACTTGAAAATTGCAAGTCACAGCATAAACACACAGTGAGTGACTGTGAGACAGAAGTTCTGTATTCTTTACTTGCACAGTACGTTTATACAACTCACTGAATCATACAATAAACACAGAATAAGTTTAAATATAATTAGTTTGCAAATGCTACACAATTCTGTTGTAGTTGTAGTGTGGAAAGTTTGGCCGGCAAACTGGAAATGCGCACTTAATAATTTTTAGTTCATGAGCAGTTGCACATTTGGCTGGTCCTGCTATACCATAGACTATATATTCACCTTACCTGGCTGTTCTTGAGGTTGCACAGTTATCTGTTGCATGTGCACACTTGGCTGCCCCTGATACACAGATTGTACTGATGGTTTCCAAAGTTGTTGTATCTACACGTTTGATCACCCTATGGCTGGTGTAAGCATAGCTAAAACAGTGTAAAATTTGAAAATAAATTCTACTACTGCTAGAGCACTTGCTATACTTTTGTTCACAGCACAGATGAGATATTGTCAAAAACTGCATACTTTCTACTTTAGCTTTAAATACGTGCACATTGTTGACCAAATACTTTGTAGAATATATGTAATTATGGCATATGTATTTTCAGGTGAAGCTTCATCTTCTACAACAGGAGCAACAAATGCCCAGAAAACACTTTCTGGTAAATTTAATACTTTTAAATTGAATAATATACTTAAAATGGAAGTCAAATCTATATATCTTGCACCTCTGTTCTGCACAGTGTCTATAAACAAGTTATATAATGTTGAATAATGCTTACCTTGAAAAAGTCAATGGTACTTTGAGGCTTAAGAGAGACCATCAGTAGTACTATCAAGTGCAGCAACAAATCTTTGTTTCTGGCTGTCACTATTGTGACTTTGTTGTATGTGCTTTCAACAGGAACAATCAACCAATGTTTTTCCTTGAGCATATCAAAAGGAATCCTTCTCTCTGAAAGGCAGTTCTTCCTTAGCTAACTGAATTTTGAAGAACATGCATTTTGGCAGAAATATTAGGAAGGTGTTATACCAAAAAGCACAATGTTCTAGTTACCATAACATGTCAGATAAGTCTAGTGATGTTATACGCTACTGTTGAAAGATTATACCTAATGAGAATACAGGGGTTTGTAATAATTCAAAATGTAGTTTCACCAAATTTCACTACTCTTGTTTGAAAATTTCTGGTTTGCTGCCAGATCTGTGGTACTGCTCAAGTTGCCATTTGTTATCCAAATTCCAAAAATCTAAAAACCTCCAAAGGCATGATTTATGCATGATTTATGCATGATTTATGCAATAAGCATGATTTATGGATTATGCATCAATTGTGATCTATTTTTCAGGATATAAAACATGACATTGATACAAAACAGATGCGCAGAACGGACTTGACTTCCGCTTTCAACACTACATATTAAGTGTTTTTGTAGCATTGCGATGAGTGGCACAATTCATATGAGTAATAAGTCGGTCAATAATAAAACGTGAATTGAGTTGTATGTCACTTTTTGCAGACCGAAAACTTAAAGCTTGGTCAAATTTGAAATTTTGGTCAAATTTTAATTAGTGATAATTAATACAATAAATACATTTATGAAATAGTCAAATATATTTTTAATAGTAAATAAACAAGTGATAGATAATAAATGATATTTAAATATCCAGGAGACATGTCTTCTGGATAGTCTATGTAAGTACTGAATCTTTCCTACTCTTGATTATTATACACAGAATTGGATGTTTCTAACAACGCTGATGCAAGTAACTACATACTTACTAACCTATATGGGGATGGCACGCAGATATTGAGAGAAACTTTAAGCCAGATACAAACAGATCCATTTAACGAAATTAAAGGATCCCAACATGGACAGGAGCTAATTTTGATCGCCGAGTCCCTTTTAAAGAATCAAGGTCTCTGTGATGCCAAAAAGTTTCAGCTTATTCTTGCCAAAATTTGGAAAGTAACTGTATCTGGTGATTCAAGGAAACGCCCGGAAAAGCAACGCGCGAAAATGTGGCATGAGTTTCATACCCTTTGTTGTGATGACGAATTTGTGAGCGAGTTTACTAGTTATTTATGCACAGCTTCACTTGAACAACCTTGTTCCATACTTTTCATACAAACTTTACTTCGGAAGTTGTTTGAAAAACTTTTGCATTTGAAGTCAAAATCAAATATTACGGAAGTCTCTCATGAAGTGAAAATACCTCCTGTAGAGGAAAATATACTAAGATATGCTGCTGGGTTTGTGCCATTCTCTTTGAAGAGACAGTGTATGAAGAGGCAATCTAGTGACCCGCATTATAATGAGAAAATTGTATGTCTAAACTCGATTTCAGTGAGCAATGAAGTTGGTAACGCGCAAACATTTCTTGATTACACGAAGTCTTGGCTAGAAAAACAAAACAGAGGTGGTTTGTTTCAGCTCAGCAATGATGGTTATCTATTTTTTAGAGCGGTTGAACATCACTGCAGAAAACACTTCCGTACACCATGCATTAGAAATATATCTGATTCAGCAAATATTAAATTGCCCGTACTTAATGCTGTAGTTAAGGACAACGTTGCGATAAAGCATTGGGAACATGCAACTGGCAAGCAAAATTCAGCTGTTTCTGCTCAAGTTATGCGGATGTGTATCGAACTATGGGTGAATATCAGAGGCCATGCGTTTGCGGCAAATTGGATTGAACAGTTTAGGCATATGCAGTCTAAAGAAGCAGCGAAAAAGAAGGCCCTACGTAAGGATTTAAAAAATATGAAAATATAGAATATACCCAAATAACTAATAATTATAAACATTATAACTAAAAAATATACCTGCACTATGTCTATGTATGAAATTCTCATTTCCTTTTTCGTTTCGGTAACGGCGTATTTTCAATAACTTCTGGAATAACAATACCATGGTTTGTGTTCCCAGAAACAGGAGCAAGTGCTTGTGATCCAAGAAGACGGAGTGCACTTTCATTTTGATTGAACTGTGCTACTGTCGGGTTATTATTGCCTCCTTTCATTTGCCTGTGTTTTCCGAAGTGAGATTCAATCGGATCCTGGTTAAATCGCTCGCTGAGGACGAATCTCATTCCAGGGTAGTTAAGCAGGTATTTTACTAATTCCACGAATGAATTCACTGAAAACAGAATTTATACGTCGTGTTGTTATAGATAATTACTTTATGGTATAGAAGAAATTGAGTAGTTGAAATGTTATAAGAATTTCTAATTTTTACCAGTCATTATTAACCCTTCTGTTGTTTGTTGGCTAGTTTCATTTTCAACTTTTGTTTTGGAGGAACTTCAGACAAGGCATCTACTGACTTAGACCAGCTGTCAAGATAACCAAGGAATTCGTCCTTCAACCACTATCAATATGTAGAAAGTTATGAGTTACAGTATGCTCTTCGCGCGTGCTTTTTGTTTTTCATAAAGCATGAGCTACTGTAAGTATACGCGTATCTTTATTCTAATAGTTTTCATTTTGTATACCTTCAAACGAGGATCTTCAGGTGATCTGTACGGGGCGAGATTGGACTTCTTTCTTCTCGCTGCTTCTGTCAATGATCTCGTATTTAAGCAGTCGAAGAAAGCGTCAAACATTCGCACAAACTTAACTGTTCCCTTAACTTGCTCAGGGTAAAACATGTCCAGTGCGTTTGCAACAGAAGAGCTTAATACCTAAGAAAAAAATAAAGTGCTGAGTTTACTGAAGAATTAATTCAGCAATTCCAAATGAAAACACAAACCTGAGTAGCAAGATGTACTTTCATCCGTGAATGAGGTGTCAAATATATATGGTCGTATTTAAGTTTTGGTACCAATTTCAGTCCTTGACGGTTCAAATCATCTTTGTAGAGATTGACAATGTGTATCCAAGATATGTCATAACCACAATTCTGGAATTGTATGGACATATAATTTCAATATGTGGCCAGTGTTGGTAGCGGATAATAGCATCGGAAAGCAGCAAAATTTTCCACTCACTACCTAAACGATATGGCAGATTCGACGTTTCCAGCAAATTTTCTTCGTGCTACAATTCCCGACGAAGGGCTTTTGCTCGAATTTAAAGGTCGAACTGTTCTATCGTTTTAGGTAGTAATTGGAAAATTCTGCTAATTTTTTAAAGAAATATGAGCATGTCACACTCTAACACACTAACTCACTTAATGGGTATAAAACGTGTTGTTCTGTCAGTTGATTGCCAAAGCTAGTGAATGATAAGGTGTTATGCGCTCATGATCTGCGCATTTTAATGCTATATTTTGTACTTACCCATAAAAGACGTGTCTTTTTATTCCACCCACTATTCTCCAAATTATTCCTAACAGTTTTGATAAGGTGAGGTGGGTCTGCTACAAAAAATAAATCCCTTTCATCCAGACTGTAAAGATTCTTTGTCTTGTACACAACCGTTCCTGTCGATGCTTTGGGTGAGGATTTGATTGAACTCGAGGATTTCGATGAGGACGTGGTTGAAGAATTACTTGAGGAGGTACATGGACCGTGAATCTTCACAAATTTTCTGTTCGTGGACGCACCATCACTTGTACTTGCGATTACCTAAAGGTAAGATAAGATAAAATAAAGATAGATACGATGGGGATAACTAATAAATAAATCTAAATGATCTTATATTAAATTGGTATCATTATGCCATAACTATGATGTATTTTGAAAAAGATACCTTAAATCCAAGTGTTTCCAAGTGTCTTACTCCATCCCAAAAAAGGGGGTAAATGAGATCAGCTGATGTGCAACCGCTGCAAGGAAAATGTGCTAATGGGTACTCCAAACTGATGGAAACTCCCCTGACCATAAAGGCAAGCATGTATGTTGCAATATCAGGTGCGTTGGAAATCTCATTCTGGCATTGCTTCTCGAAATCAACCAACGCATTGTTAACATCTCCTAAATTTGCGAAGCCAATAAGTTCCCCGGTGTGTTTGCAATAAACTATGTCACTTTTGATCTTGACTTCATCGTGCAGTAACACCACAAACTTCTGCCAGTCTTCTAGATCATTATACCTTGCCTCTTCAAGAAGACGTTCAAATGACGATGGTTGGAACGCGGATGACATTTTGGTCCAATGGGTGTAATCTCGCAACGTTCTCTCGCTAGGGAGCTTAAGAAATCCAGAATTCCTCATGGCTGCATAGGCAGACGTTGATCGAAGCTTGATATTTAGGCACCACTTTATCATAAGCGGATGCCACCTTATCTGCCTAGAATCTTTACAAGATAGAGCGTGCATTTGTCCCTGCCAGAAAAACCTTAATAAAAACATATTTAGTGTTAGGCAGTACAGCAGTGTTGTATGACTCAGGTCCAATCTTGAGGGTATGACTTGATCCCTCTGGACTTGGAAAAGTAGGTCGAGTCCTGTACGAGGACGCTAATTTACGATTTTTTATTAGTGTGATTGTTTTGTTAAAATTAGGAACTCTGTTGTCTCAAAGACAACACAAATTGTGAAAACCCTAAGGCCTCCAATGAATTTTTCACGACACAAAATTAAAATGGAAAAGGGACTTGAACTCGGACTTGGGGTACAGGTCTTGCACTACTGGATTACAGTACAGTACTATGAAGAATTTACCTGCGAAATGTTCCTATTGGCAATTCTTCTAAATTATTGCCACTTGTTAATATTTCTTTCAAAAAATTGTTCATCTCATCATCCAGAACATGTCCTTCTTTGTCAATGGTTTCCTGCACTTTGGATTGTACTCTGTTTAATGACCGTTTTGTAGCTTTCAATTCCATGTGCAACTTTTTAATCTTCGTATCTTTCTCTTCAGAGGAAAGGTATCTGTAATTGACATGGCTATCGACTGCAGTTCGTTGATTTGTATTTGCTTTCGCTTGCCTACTCTTCATCACACGTAAATAATTCCGTTGTTTAACGCACTCATGGCATCGATCTTTCTCAGAAGTCAACAACAAACATTTATCTGAACGAATGGTACTATTATAAATAGAACCATCTTGTTTTTTCACTTCAAATCTTGTCTCTCTCGAGATTGCCGTCTGATTACATGTCTGCACGTCAATATCAGGGTTTCCGCAACATATCGTACTCGAATCGACGACATTTACTAGTTCCAGGAGTTCGTCTTTTGTTCGAAGATTTTGAAACTTTTTCAAGCGTGCACATCCAGGTGAGTCAAATTTTGTAACAACTCTATCGAGAACTCTAAGTGACCATGATCCATTACTATTAACGATAATAGATTTACTTATTACTGAATTTTCGGTGCAATCGTGTTTTCTCTCCTGCACATATGCGATCTTAATGGTTTCGCCATCTGTTTTTATCAATGCCCATCCAAGAGGTAGACTAGCAGTGCTAACTGATTTCACTAAATCTGAAAATGTGGTAGGGTTTCTGTTTGTTTCAATAGGTTCAATTGGCTCAAGTGTAGAATTGTCACGAGTAAGTGTGCTGCTACTGTTCACCTCTCTCACTGCAAATGGTGCTGTATCGCAGACCGTTAGACGATTTAAAGCACTTGCTGCATCCTTTAGTAATGCATTTTTATCTGCATCCAAACTTTTCTAAACGTAGAAATATAGTAATGAGAAATCACAAAAATCCATGGGCTTGGGCATCAAACTATTTCCTTAATTTTTTTTGGAACTTGCAGAAATTTTATCCCACTACAGTTACAAGTAGCTATCCTACTGCAGGACTCCTATTACACTTTTATTGTCAGTTTCTGGGGTTAAAGCTGGCAGTGTGCGCATATGTCTTTGAAAGACTGTTATCCTGAAATTTCTATGATTTGTGAATATATTTGTAAAAAGTAAATTGTTTTTCAAATAGTTTTCTGGATATCAAAATTAAAATTCTCCTTCCAAACGCTGTTATGTCATGGTCACATGATTACGTGCATGTGGTGCAGACGTACAGTTCTAAAGATTCTAAACGATAAATGAACATGGTTGCTTGACATGGCCACATCATGACCAGTCATTATGAAACAAAATGTGTGTACAAACTGTCTCGAGAGGGAAAATGAGATTTATTTACGTTTTTGAAAAAACATAACACATTTCGAAAGCTACCAGGAGTGCCAGCTGATCAAGTGAGAAGCGTTTTACTCGAGAAATGAAAGCATTTGTATGAAGGATACTAGTTTGAGAAGATATCTAGTTCTCAGTTCATTCATGTTTGGTGTCAAAAGACGGACCACTTAGGTATGGTTTAAGTTTATAATATATTTACCTTTTTGAGCTTTTCTAGTTTGTTGTGTAGTTGTTGTTTCGTAGCTTCTTTTTTTAACGCGTTAAATCGTTTCTGTTTCAATCTTGAAAATCCTTTTTTGTAAGGCATCTATATTTGAAAAAGCTTTGTCAATACAGTTAATTGAAAAAACAAAGGCTTATATGAAAGGCATTATAGCACGTTGCTTTCGTTTTTACACAAACTACATATGATGATGTTCTGAAACTTTAAACTAAAACGTAAACTAAAACATGTAGACTTTCTTGTAGTCTGTTCAAAAGCATACGCGAGAACAACAATGGCGACTTTCGGTTTTTTGAAAAATAATACGCTCGCAGTTCTGGCGATTTAAAACTTTATTAAATCAAAAAAAGATTTGAAAAAGCAATACGTGCACATTTTATTGTTTAACTGCTTAGAATAATATGAAAATATTGCTCTGAAAATCGCACAGTAATTAATGTTTCAGAGTATCAACTAAGACAAGAACGACAATGCGACATTTTTTAGTCTAAAAAATAAAACGCACGTAGTGCATTTTTTAGTCTTATTTAATAAAAAGAGTTTTCAAAAATCAAAATGTGCACAGTTTATTGTTTCCTTGTTCAAAATATATAACAATTGTGCTCAGACACTCGCTTGAAGTGGAGTTATAGGGTTTAAACTAGCCATATGCGACGAGAACAACAATGGCGATAATTTTTAGTAAAAAATATTACGCGCACAGTTTATGTCAGTTTTCAGCTTTATTTAATCATGAAAAGTTCTAAAAAAATAATATGTGCACAGTTTATTGTTTTCTTGTTTTAAATATATAAAAATAATGCCCTAAAAATCACTCAAAGTAAAGTTTCAGGGTTTAAACTATGTATACGTGATGAAAACAACAATAGCGACATTTTGTAGTCAAAAAATTAACGCACGTAGTCTTTGGCAATTTTTAGCTTTATTCAATCAAGACATGATTTGAAAATGCAATAAATGCACAGCCCTTGTATTTTAGTTTAAAGCATTTAAAAGTAATATCTTGTAATTTGCTAAAATCATTGTTACAGGTTATAAAATCAAGGGCATCGACATAGCGACTATTTTATACTCGGGTGTAAAAAATGCTTGTTTGTGCTGCACTCACAAAATAAAACGTTGCTGTAACCGCTCTAATGCACCCTCGATTAACTTTCAATGCTAGTTTTAGACTTTAAAAGGCAATTTGTTTCTTCATTCTCCAGTTACAGGGTTTAAAAAACTACCTAATTTATGTGCAACATTTTTTTTATGAACGCGCTTTACAAAACTGAAATAATTTATAACTATTTATAGTCTAAATTAAAAATGAAAGCGTACTTACCTTGACAATAACACGATCTCGAATGTTGGGTGAAAAAACATAAATTAAATATACTGATTTCAACAAAATGAACAAAAATTAATCAAGATTCACAATTCTTCAAGAAGTATTTTGTGAAAAAAAAAGACCGCGGTTGCGCGGCAACCCTAGGGATTGACGTGCTAAAAGCCATATCACAGATCGCACGTCAGCATCATACGCGCTTCAGCTAGCGTTTCCAGTCCCTGTCTTCTGGATAGTCTATGGTTAAACACAAAAAGTGAGCTTGTCGGCTTTAAAATGATAAATTGTGTCGTTGCTATGGCAACAGCGACGTTTCAAGATGGCAGATATTTTGGCTTAAAGGTATATAACACGAAAACGATATCGGTGACCCCCAAATTTTATTTAATCTAGTAATGACAGTCCAAAGATACGAATCCAAATAGTTATAACTTTTTATTTTTTTCTATTATAATGAGCCACCTGATTTGTTAGCGTGCTTTTAAAAATTACGCTAAAAGGTCGTTTAGTCCACTGAAAATGCTTGTGATCTATGTTTGTCATATGAAAAGATTCGGGTCTCGTGGCTAATCCGGGATGTTTTGATATCGGACTCGTTTACACTACGGAACATAAATCCGATAAAAACTATAACAGATAGGTTATGAATCCGGAACTTTCAAATCTGGAAAAGTTTGTGGGAACTTTGTATCTGAAATACTTTGAGTCCGAAAAATCTTGTGTAAACTCTACGTGAAGAATTTGAGTGAATTTGCTCCCTCGCATGGTTTTCAAATGTTTTACAATTAATTTCAACTGTCAAAATCGGTCAAAAAGTCACACATGGCCAGAAATTTAAGACATTAGCACTGGACATGACGTAATTGTTTGAACAAATATGGCTGCCACAATTAGCATTAAAACATGGGAGTTAATGAAAAATTTGCAAAATACAACCGCAATACCGTACTAAAAGCATTTGCCGAGTTCGAATAATCTTTGCAAGGGCTTCGTTATTGCATTGCCGTACTTTTTTTCATTAATTCGTGCGTGGAACTGGTTACATTTTAAACAACTATTTTCCGTTCATTCCTTCTTAATAGTTCTCTTCATTATCTGCCATTTTCGCGCAATAGCTATACTTTAGTGTCACCAGTTGGATCCCATCTGTTCTTGGGGCAGTTTGCCGGGTTCGTTTGGCAATTAATATATGTTCGACCACTTCCACAAAAATTTTCAAAGCTGTTTGTTTAGTCCAACAGATTACATTTTCGTGATTAATAACACGAAATTCTTAACTCGTTGCTGTAACAATTACAGCACAAATGTTTATGTTCAACCAAATTTCCACCGAATGAAATCCAATTTTTATGAAGATGTATTCCAGTAGGTTCTCCATGTTTGGTATCAAAATAAAGCTTAGAAACCAGGCTTTAAAACCGTGCAAAGCACAGCATTAGCAAAATGTTAGCATTTTTGCGAACTAACGCTGCCCTCACAATAGCTAGCGCACGGGCGCAATGTCTTAAATTTCTGGCCATGAAGTAAGATTTGTAGCATCACGGTTGTGCTTTAAGTACTGACATTTACTGTGTGAGGCTAAAAGAAAAGGAATCCGGATATTTTTACGAATCCGGAAACTTTTGCTCTAGTCTATACAGGGTTATCGAATTAGTTTTATTATCGACTACACATAAACCACCGTTGATGAAATCTAAATTAAAAATGAACAGCCCATTTTATTCGAATAAAATTTTTCTGAAAATAATCTTTGAAGCGATCATTGACCTCGCTTTTTATATACTGGTCACTCGGAAGTCACCTTGTGGCCGTTTTCTTCTTGAAAAATTCATCAGTGCAAAGCCGCGAAAAAATGTCGATTCGCGCAAAATACATCGCTAGTGGGAAACCGCCTTAAGTTCCTTAATGGTTGTATGGTCGTAGGCGTGAAATCTTTTTAAAAATAAGGTATTTAATGATTGTGCCAGCGTAAGATACTGAAAAGCCTTTTCCCCGAACCGCAGCGCGGAGTGCTGCCGGGGCGAGGGTTACTAATTCTGAGATGCGAAAGTCATCCGCCATTATGTGTTAGTTTGGTTTGGTTTAGTTTGGACCATAGAATAAGAAATGAATAGAAGGGCCACTCAGCAGTGCAACATGTCTCCCTATGTTTATGCAGTTTACTGGCTGCCACCAGCCAGTTCAGCATTCCTATTGGCCAGAAAATGCAATTGACTGGCTGAGAAAATGCTAATAACGTGCGTAATGCGACATGCGGGGCTTCAAAAACTTCAAAGGCTCCGACGCGAGTGGCCCTTCTATGTATTCTTATTCTATGGTTTGGACGTTCGACCCTTTAGCTGACGTCATTGAATTCCGAGGGTTTTTTAAGATAAATGTCATGAAATATGTAGGGCAAATCGAAATCATTAAAAAACAATAAAAATAAATCAAAAATACGGAAAAGGCCACGAAAAAACGCGCCAACAGGAGGAGACAAAAACGGAAACGTACACAAAAGGTAGCCGTATAATTCAGACTATTCAGTAGCCGTGATGATTCCACATTTTAATTTCGAAGTTCACGTTTCTTTGTTTTGTAAAGCAAGACTGTAGTTTTATTATAAATGTGAAAGTAATTTACAGGTAAAAAATACGACCGTAGCTATTTTAATCAAAAATGCATGGCTTGAAATGGTTTTTATTGCAAAACAAAGATTTAATACAGTTTATAAATATTCAACAAAACGTTTTAATAAAGTAGCGTAATAAATTGTATTATATACCGTACCAAAATTCGCACTACGCATAATGACATACGGACCAGAGACATTTAAAAAATTTAGTGTTTTGTCATTACAACTGGTAATTCTTTCATTATTGGCGTGTTGCTATGACAGCAATCCTGATAATACTTCATGTTCCGAAAATGTAGTTGCATTTTTGATATATTAAGGCGAGGGGTTTTGCATGCATGCATGTATTTCTAGTTAAATTATAAGCCAATAGACTTGAATGATATGGATTTTCAAGTCGACTCTAGCTGTTTAACCATCGACAAGGTAAAACCCGAATTTTATCCAAATTCGGCACTACTGTACATTCCAATGTCGTTTGTCAACAATACGGCCCGTTATATTTCCATCCAAGCCCATCCGACTACAATATTAACTATGGTGGCACCACCATTGTACGCATTTGAAAACTGACATAAAATATCAAATTGAGGTTAAATGCTTTTACGTAAAAATATTAAGATAATTAAAAACAAATGTAGCTAATTATTTTCTTAAGAAATATTTAAAGAAAAATAAAAATAAAATAATATTTGTATAAAATTTTTTTAAAAATTAAATTTAGAAAAAAAACTTTAAAAAAATTAAAAAATAAAATAGATAAAATTAAATTTAAAAAAATGAAAACAAAAACAGAATTTGTATACTAAACATCGAAGATTACAAGGAATTTGAAAAAGCAAAATGAAATTTATAAAATACAATGTTAATTGCTATCGAGTAACTATGAGAGCAATGGCCCATGCGTTATTGGCCTATGGTTTTCATAGCATTTCAAAACGAAATATGAAATGTTTTTAACCGCCTATAGCGTTCTCACAGCCCGCGAGATTCTATAGCCTCCGCGGATGCATTTGGCTAACTAGAACAATTTTGTCTTGCATGCCTATCGTAGACTGACTCAATCTTTACCAAAATGGCACTAGTGAATGTATGAGAAACTCTCAGACTAGGCCGTTGTCAGATACCTAAAAAGTGTTCATCCCGTAGCACGTCTAGCTGTTGTGGTACTCTGTAGATTTTAATCTGCTGAATACGCTGAATTCAAATCCGAAATGTTGGCACGGTTTAATCCTGCAGTTTTTATTTAATTTGCCATCAAAGTCATTCAAAATCGCTAAAATATCTCAAATTGCATACCCAAAAGGGCCGAATATCGTAACCAGTCTCCTTTGATTACTAAGCGTTTATTAAACAAACTCCACCTCTGGCTTGCACGGCTATAATTATGCATTTTAACTTCCACAGGGCATTAGACTTTGTTTTACACCAACGCCTGTCAAATTGCAAGAATGCAATGATGCTAGTTTGAATTTCAATAGTATAAGTTTTTTTTACTCACCCTGTACTGTGTACTATATCACCATCTTTTCTCGGTAGACCCCTAATTTGAATTTGAAAGGGCATCAGTTTTTTTAACTCACCCATATGGTTCGAATTTTTTCACAGAAGTTACACAAACGATGAAGTTTCAAGATGGCTGTTATTTTGGTTTAAAGCCATATGACTTAAAAAAGATATTGGCGACCGCCAAATTTTATTTCATAAAAGAATTTTCCATAGCTTACTTAATTAGAATAACGGTTTTAAAAAATTCCGTTGATTTTTCAAATTACGTAAACGTCACCATTCAGGATAATTATTTTTCGCATCAACCAATTTTTTTAAAATTGTCAAGCTAATTGAGTATACCAAGAGAAATCATTTTATGAATCAAAATTTGGGAGCGACCGACATCGTTTTAGAGTTATGCAACTCGTACCCAAAGCAATGCCTGTTCGCGGGATAAGCTGGTATTAGCTCTAGGGTAACCTGAATGGGGTTTGCTCAGCTACGATCAATTAAAGCATTAATATAGTAGGCCCTAGATTGGCAACGCATACCTGGCGCAGGCTCACACGTCAAGATTTTAAGGCCTGATTCCACGCCAGCTAAATTGTTTGCGAGAAGCTGTTTATGCGAAATACGGATGGTTGGGCATAAATGATTCTTTTCAATTCTCTCACTTTTTTCGCTTTCGCAATGAGTAGAACTGATTTCTACTCACTAGTGAAGCGAATTTTTTTCTCGCATAGAGTGAATTCAATGGAATTATTCATGTGCAACCATCTGTATTCCGCACAAACAGGCCCTCGCAAAAAATTTTGCTGGCGTGGAATCAGGCCTTTATACTCCTGGTGAAGTGTCTAAAAGTTGTAAGGGGGCAAACGGATATTTTGAAGTGATGACATCGCCTGTTGAAGCAAATTTCCAAGCTTGACATGTGAGTGGGTTGCCAAGAATTAAGCGCGATGTTGAATTTACGTTTGACTTAATACAGAAAAATTTAGCTTTTGCTCCAAAAAGATATTTGTTTCCTGTTACTTCGAATATGTTTATGTTGCTTTCGAATCCAATTTTTTTGTATTATAAATTTCGCTCATGGCCAATAGTTTGTTGTGAAACTCGCTACCGGAAAAATACTTTAAATTACGGTTGTTGTTGAAATGGTCTTGAAAGTGATAAAACATCCACAATCACGTGGGCCGTCAGTGCAATGATGTTTTTGATACTGTTTAAATGTTTTCGTACAAATGGTAAAGATATTTTTCAATTGACTAATGCGTTTAGTCGATCGATTTCAGTGACATTTTTGTATTGTTGTTCGAGTACGAGCGTTGACTAGTTTGGGTCAAATTTTAAAAAATCAGCCTTTTGCTCCAACATGATTTTAGCTCGAACTTGGCCTTCATGTTTATATCTACACACCTGATTTGTTAGCGTGCTCTTAAAAATTACGCTAAAAGGTCGTTTAGTCCACTGAAAATGCTTGTGATCTATGTTTGTTATATGATTTTTAAATATCACGCGTAAATCACGCAATTTCCACGCGTTTACGCAGGCTTATCTGGCGCATGCTCAGGCAAATTTCCCAGCTGCTAGTAGGCCCTAGATTGGCAACGCATACCTAGCGCAGGCTCACACGTCAAGATTTTATACTCCTGGTGAAGTGTTTAAAAGTTATAAGGGCGCAAACGGATAGGTCACAGGCGTCATGCTTCCATGTGCCCACCGTTAAACCCTGCCAAAAAAAAACCCCTAAGGAAAACAATAAAAGCTGCCTGATTGGGTATAAATATACAGACATGAAGAAACGAGCATAGTAAATTAAAAAATATTAAGAGCTTGTGACTTTCAGTGGAATATGTTTGCTAAACTCTTTGTTCACTAAGCTATAGTGTCATGTGTGTGGTATTCATGTAGCATTAAATCTAAGAAAATTTTTTGCAGCTTTTTGTATTTATGATCATTGAGAATTGTACATGCAGAATATTGGAGAACAACATGATTAAACAAAAAATTACTTAATAGTATCTAATACACATGATCTTTAGATTGTTTGAAATTTGAATGGAACTGATCCGTCTCAAACATTATGACAAGAAAATATTTTTGGCTCAAATATGACATTTTGTGAATAACTTCATGTAAGTAACTTCATAAAATCTGCTTTAATGTTGCATCTCTGGCATAGTCAATCTTAATAGTCAATCAAAATGCGAAAAAAATATTATGATCATATTTATTAAAATTTTCTGGCAATGTGTTATATGTTGTAGTGACATGTAGTACTTTGAAGTTACTAAATTAAATTTTGAAAACTACATATGATGAAAGCTAATGAGCACAAGCTTTTTAACTTAGGTAGGTCGCCTCACTATAATAAGCGCGTACCTTATTGTATTGTTAGAATTGCTTAAATTTAATAGTAGTTAACTGAGTAATATATAATATCACTTGAGTTGAAAGCCGGAAATGACCCTCCAGTTAACAATTAAAACAGAAAATTTATTTGTCCACGGACAATCTGTAGAAGCAGATGTATGAACACTGCAAGCAATCTCGGATGGACACAACATGTGATTACAAGTGTAATAGTCTTGAACGTTCTGAACAAATACGATTACCACAATTATTTCTCCTACTATTCCTCTATTGTTTTCAGAATGCTTGTTACAAGTATTGGGAACCATTCAAGAGGCTATGTGTCAACATAGCGCAGTATTTCAGGCAATGCAACGCTCCAACTCGCCAAGAGACCATTTGACATGAACTTTTGTCGATGAATAATTTTGCGGCTTTTCGTTAAATTTACTCAAATCTATGTCTAAATACTTTGCATTATGTTTCTTCTTTCCATGAAAACTGAGCAGATGAGTTTCGAGTCAATGGGACGGCAAAATTTGCAAGATCATTTGCTCTTTTTCCGCCAGGTTGGATTTCTCTTGTTGTTTTCATCTCCGCTAGGTGTACGTTAGCAATCTATGTCTCCTATATTTATGGTCACATGTATGAAGAATCCAAGATTGCGTCGAAGATACTGAGGAGTTCTTCTGCGAAAAGCAGGGGTTTTGGACATTCTAGACCGTTTAACTGCTGCAAATGCCGTGCAACTGGAATTTTTGAAGATAGATCACTATTGGCAGTATTGCGGATGTTTTGAACATAAAATGCAAAGAGTAGGTTTGATTCTTACAAAGTTATTGTTTGATACACATTTCAATGAGTGGACGTTTTGACCGGTTTTGTAAGTTTGCGTGGATTAATTGATTTTTTACACTTCGAGTCACGTTCGATTACATCTATTGACGAAAGAATGTTTATAATAAATATTTTAAATACGATCTGGAAAGCGGTTGCCGAATTTTTGTGAAAATATCCTGCATTAAGCTTCTCGTTGTCATCAGCTATGCCGGCTAGTAAGACTGCATACCCACCCTAGCTTGAAGGCAGAATTTTATTTGTTTGTTTAATGTAGTTTTTATGGATCCAAGTGAAATTATTGTTTGTGTAGAATCTGCTAACCAAGTTATACAAGTATAAAAACAAATTATTTTAAATAAGCATCAAAGAAACCCATGTTTCCATGGCTTACAATGACTGTTTGGGGTACTTTTACTTTACCGTACAAATTGCTGGTTGCCTAAGTTATTATGATTTTAATAAAAATTAGTTGCAATATTGGAATTTACACAAGAAAATCTCACAATTTGTCAACAAGCTGTGCCTGCGACAAGTGTTTTTCAAAGATGATTTGTGAAATCTGTGATTGTATAAACCTCATGCAAGTTTTATGTCTGCAAATGTGTCGAAATTTAAAGTACAGTTTTTACAAGACAATATGTTATAAAATCAGACATCAGTGTACTGTACATATACTGAAGGAAAAATTTTCTGTAAATTTTCAATTTAATTGACATCTAATATGGAGCAAAAATTTAAATAAGACTCAAATTCAGAATCACTTGAAGTAGCTAATAATTTGTAAAAAAGTAAGATTTAATACTGAACATAGCAAACGACCAGTTGCTTGCTCCAGAAGTCTTTAACGAACGATAATTCACGCAAACTTACAACACCGGTCAAAACGTCCACTGCTTGCATTTACCGAATGATACTTTTGTAAGAATCAAGCCCACTCTTGATTCTTCTCATTTTACGTTCAAAACCTCCACAATAGCGATCTATTTTCAAAAAATTCCTGCTAAATTAAACGGCATTTGCAGCAGTTAAATCGTCTAAAATGTCCAAAAACCTGCTTTCGTAATAGAACTCTCGAGTTTTTTTCCCGGTTGACAATGCAGTCTTGGATTCTTCATACATGTGACGCCTGTGCACGTATGCGTTTCCTATCTGTGGCCTACTATATCAATGAATTTAAGTGCGGGACTGATTATGAGTCGATAATTCGAACACAATGTAAACTATATAGTGCTGAATGTTGGCGCCTTCGCGATTAGTCTTTTATTTGAAGAGTTTCACAATAAAGTGGTATTTCATTAGTTTTTACTCAGCATGTTAACATTGTAACCTATTGCAGTGATATTGTGGTTTAATCAGGTAATTTACATTATTTATATTGTGTTGTTTTTCGTTCTAAATTGTTGTGTTCAGCTCCTTCTAAATTCTGTAATGCTTTTGATTATATGTTAATAAATCGGGCGTAGTCATATAAATTATACAATTAGTATAAACTGTCCTGAATGACCAAATGTAGACCAGGTTCTTAAAAGAAAATTTATGACGACTATAACTGCAAACCTTTCAAAACAAGCATAATAACATTCGATTTTAATTTGTTTTAAAAGAATTGAAACAGTGTCCTTATAAACTTTCGAAGGCATCAACGCTTTCTTCTCTATCGCCCGCCAAGTTAATGTCGAAGGCTTCCATTCTTCTTGCGATTTCTTCGGCAGATTTATAGTTAGGATATATTTCAATGTTTTGCTTAGGTGATCTAGACATAACGATTTTATGAAATTACTATCTGCCATTAGTTTGTAGTCGTACTGTATAATGAAATAAGTCAATACCCGACTAAGTTAATGGTAATTCATTTGCCGAAATTTTATCCTATTTCGCTGATACATGTACACTCAAAAGATTGAATTATTTACATTAAATTGCGTTTGCAAAAGTTGATTAATTTAGCCACTATCACATCTAGTGTAATTTTGCTGATGATTCACTTCAACTAAATAAGATTTATTACACGCGGAAACCCCTCGCCATTTCCTAAAAGTTAATTCTTCTTAAGATGCATTCCTAGTCCAGCTCTACGCTTAGCGAATCAATGACTTACCTCTGCCTCCATTGATACCTGTACTTCTCCACTTGCTGGATCTTCTATTCCCAGGCATTCTTCTTGATTCTCTTCCGCAACTACATCCATCGTAACACTTTCCATTTTTCCATATGATTTGTGATTTAAGTAAAGTTAAATTGTTTGAAAACTGCTATCCAGCTCGATGGAAAGAAATTTGTAAAATTTGCAAAATGCAAAACAATTACAGTTAAATTTCGTGTCGTGACCAATACAAAAACAAAATATAACAATTCAGCCAATGACGACGCTCCTAGTCACCAATCCAATCTCGGAATTTAATGACGTCAGCTAAAAGATAGAACGTCCAAACCAAACTAAAGCGACAAATGATAGCGCTTGACTTTCGCATCTCAGAATTAGTAAGGCTCACCCCGGACATACGCCCGGAGCTTCGCTAGGCGATCAAGAGAGTATACGCCTGGTGTTCTAATTTGATTGAACTAAGAAAACCGATCAAGAAATGGTTAACTTAGTGTGGGCACGCAACGAAAACAACCTTAAAATTTCGCTAAAAAACATTTGAGCCAATGCAGGAGGACGAGGGGAGGGCAGCAAATTTCCATTTTTGACAAAATATTGAGATATGTGTGTGTGTGTGTTTGAAGCAATTTAGCTCGAATTTAATGGTTGGGGAAACAAATAGAAACGCCTCGAGCAATGAAAAATGTGTGAACTTTCTTGGCTTTCTTTTTTATAAGCTGTGCAGAACATATACATAAGACTAGAGCTAGACGTAGAGGCGCCTCTTACATAATTATATTGGATATTGTAGGAAAAAATAATCTAAAATTATGTATAGTTGTCACAAGGATTATCACAATCACTATGTCTCCAATGCGAAGTTAACAAATAGGGGGCTAAATTTTTGGGTTGACTGCACCGCCATTGGACGTCCATCATTTTGGATTTGCTAAAATTTTATGTTTGCCCACAGTTAAACTTGTGCATAGCCAAATAATTGCTCCAGGTGAATATGGTGCTCAATGAATTGACTGACCAAGAAACTTGCATGCTATAGCATGAATAAAGTGCCCTCAAATCCTTGAGCCAATGTTAAAACATATGCAAACAGGCTGTTCTGACAAGGTGACAACACTAGTGAAAATGGACAGACGAACATGTTTTTATGAGTGCGCATATCGCCCCCCCCCCCCAAAAAAAATGGCTAAAATTAGTTGCAGTGCACAAAATCTTATTTTCCCACACTAAGAAGAAAAATTCTAAACTGAATTGATTTCTGTCCTCTTTAAGAGTTAATGTAATCTGTACAAATGTGATAAATTCTCTTCTTATATAATGAATAAAATCTTTGAATTTTTAAAACAAGTCCGTTTGTCAGAAGCACAGAAACATATACAAAATGTTTTCTTCAATTATTAGATTATCTTAAATTTATATACACATATACCGTACACTTCTGGAATATTTCTTCCATTTTGATTCAGAATATTTCAGGTACAACACACTCAATTTCCTAATACACAGTTTTTCTATTTATTGTTTCCCAATACAATGTTTTTCAATTTACCACATGCACATTTAGTTATTGCTACAGTACATTTCCAGTATTGACTTTTTTTAAATACCTACAAAAACTGCAAGATTTATAAGATATTATGTTCCTGCATACATAGATCGAACCTGAACTCTGATAGTTGATCAACTTATATCTAAAGTATAGTGGAATCCATGCGAGGGGCTTCAATGGTCGGATTTTTCAATATTTTGATGGCCTGCTTTCTCAGTGCTGCACTCTTCCAAAAAAAATATTAAAGAATTGACGTAAGGATATAAATTGACTAACGCCACACACCACCACACATAGACATTTAAATTCATTTTCTCCGTCCTATTAAGAATTGGGAAAAATGTGAAGGGAACTAAGAGAACGAAAAAGCAAATCACGACAGTGAAGCAACACATCGCATGTTTTATTTCACGGAGTACTCGTCGTCTTTTCTTGCTTTCTTTTCCTCCGTCTTCATGAGGACTGACATTCGAGCGTGATAGTCTTTGCACGACAAGATATATTCGGAGGTATACAAAACTGGTGAAAATGATGAAGGCCACAAACGTTCCCATTGCAGCATACTTCATAATCAAATATTCACTGAAGATTGAGGCAACAATAGCCAACATTAATACGATACCTCCGCCAAATACAAACATCACAATTCTGCGCCTCGTTATCAATGTCTTATCGGAGAACGGGTGAACTACACCGATGTATCTTTCGATATTCATTGCAGATAGTGTTACTATTGATAAACCAATAGGTAATCCTGATGTTATCCTGACTACAACGACAGCTGAACAAATATCTATGTTTGTAAATGGGGCGAGCAAAGCGACGATGAATATTGGAAGGGAAACACAGGCAACACCCAAGTCAAATGACGATTGAAGAAGAATGACAAAGTAGCAAGGTTTTTTTCTTAACTGTGCTGTTTTCCAAATGGTTGTCGCCGCAACTGCATTCAGCAAAAATGTGGGAATTATAAGAACGCCGAGAAAGACAATATTTGGTACTCGATTGATTTCATATTTACGAGATTCAAAACTAGTTACGACATCATACTTCTTATTTATGAAGTTGCAAATTTTGAGGAAATTTTCAATGCTCTTGTTCATCGCGCGTCTGCACACCATACACTCGTTTTTTCAGACTCCCTTGCTTCGCTATATATCACAAATTGTTGTTATGAATGTTATCCGATTGGTTTAGACAAATGCTATTGTTATAAAATGTTATTCAGCTAAAGTGAATCATATGCAAGATTAACACTAGAAATGATAATGTATGGCTCTTAATTTTCAATGTCCACCTGCAACTGTAAGTTGATCAACTTTCAGGACCTTAATGTAAATAGTTCATCTTTCGTGAGCTATATCAAGGAGAAAATATAAAACTTAAACGAATCAAAGACCATTGACGAACAGTGGTGGAACTGTTAGCGCGAGTATTTATAGTCTTCCTATTTTGACTTCGTGTTAAAAATATAGTGTTTGCAATTAACTTTGTAACAAATACGCATAGTATGATGTTTTCTTGTGAAATATTCGATACACCAGGTGACCCATATAAGATGTTCCATTGAACGCCATTCGAAAACTATTAGAGCAGTTTGGCTAATTTCCATAAGCTTTATTCCATTCAGAAATGGTTGACGTAGATTTTGATGCATTACAATAAGATGTATACATAAGCAATATTAAGGCAGTAATATATCCACATTTAAAATCGAACAAGCGTTTGGAGGATAATGAAATTTTACATGAAGATATGGCCTATCAAGTAATAACTTCTTTGCATTCGTTGTTCCTGGGTGCATGATTCCTGCCTATTTGGTAGATGTTAGCTTAAATTTGCTCGTATATTTTCAATTAAATTTTATAGATATTGTAATTAAATATTTGAAACAAATATGTTGTCTGTACAATGTTCTCTCGTAAATAAAACGATATAGATATCTTATCATGATGCATTGCTCTGCAATAGGAGAGTAAAAAATAGTTATGAAAAATGTTATGTAGGATTCTCTAAAACGCTTGTCGGATTTGAAAAAACGATATCTCACTTAATATTTCATCAAAATCTCATAATAATAATTATTTTTAAATCGCTGAATTAGCCATTTCTAAGTGCAAAAAAACCTAGCTAGTATTATATATTATAGTTTTTACTCTATACGTTCAATCAAGCAGCGCAAGTTTTTTTTCGATACCCGGTATGGGACGCCAGGCGACAGTCTTTGGCAGTCATTTCATTTTAAGGAGGCACTTAATTGAGAAGACACAAACTTAATTGCTTTGAAGTTATGATTTGGTAAAATTTTCTGCACATCCTATTAATATATATTAGTTTTTACGCAAGCTTGAACATTTTCAGATTCTATATATACGTGGCATTTTTATTTGTTTCACGCAGCTAAAGTAACAAGTCAAATGTGCTTCGATACGATTAAGATAAAAAACAACATCAAAAACACCTGTCAATTTCTTGTCAAAAAGAGCAATTTGCTGTCCTTGTGCTGCCCCCGCAGACGATGTTTTTTCTTAATTATTCCTACTTTGTAGGCATAACTTTCTTATGACGAACCTCCGCTGAAAGTTCGCTGTCATCGTCGACGTCGAAGTCTGACACAACACAATAGAGAGTTTACGATATGCGAGGAGGCGGCTTGACGACGCGGTTTCAAAACAAGCAAATTTGTTCAAACTGTGAGTGGTTTATGGTCTCAGATGAATTCTCGACGGCGTTGTCGTTCTCAACACGACATTAGACTAAGAGTTATCGCGTTCTTAGAGCAACGTCGAAACCAATTGTGATTTTCAGAGCCGTTTATTTAAACTTTACAATACAGCAACAATCGCATTTCTAAGGGTCAAACGTTGCAGTGCTTAAGATCATTTGAAGTAACATTCAAATATTATTGTATCAAAATGCTAAGCGCCTGTTTTAAGGCTATAAATTTACATTGCATTGTTGAGCAAGACGCGTTGTGTTTAGAATTAGACGATTGAGACGACTATTAATTTTAATACTTATAATATTTTGGGAACAGGCACTACGGGGGTGCGAGGGGGTGCCGTCGCCCCCCCCCCCTAAATTTGTTCTCGCCCCCCCAAGAACATTTTTGAGGTGGTCTCAAATATCGTTTCAATTTGCCAAAATTTCTAATGATTAGACTAGAAATACATAATATGCAATAATCCCTTGCCTTTGGATATAATTTACTTCTCTTGGAGCTACTTGATACAAGCATTTTGCCAGCAAGTTCTTTGCCCTTTTTAATTATAAAGCATTCAAAAAACATAAGCTATAGCTCAGGCTGCAAAAAGCGCACAATAATAGTTAATAATTACACAATTACAAATATTCGTTACAAAGTATAACAAGAAATATAAATAGCCCTTGACTGCCGGGGTTTTTTGTATTAGTGTCAACATTTTTGGTTTACGTCGACAACTGCCCCCCCAAAAAACGTGCTGCCCCCCCCAAATTTTGCATCCTAGCTACGTGCCTGTTTGGGAATAAACTTTTTTTGAATTGCCTGCACACCGTGAACAAGGGGTGTAAGAGGCAGATTTCACCGAGGACCCACATGCATCGAGGATAAATATATAACTTATAGAGTCCACGTTTTCTGTATATATAACAGACTTATTTAATTTTTGAGGAAGTTTTCGGTCAAGAATTGACGAGCGCGTTTGTGGGCTAAGAAAAATTGTAATTTAATATCCCTGTACCAAATCTTACGATCACTAAAGGCTATACACTCTTATTATTGACACTCATATTTTGTTCACAATCAACATAAAGTATGTTCACGTACATAAAATATAACATAATCCGAATATTAGCATCTTGAAACGAATTAAGGATGCGGATTAAAACAAGACGATATTGAGTTGTGATATTTCGATTTTATTGCAAAATCATCATCAGACAGACTAGAGTTACAATATATAATATACTTATATACAATAGTTATCACATGACGTCATTACAAAGGAATTTGTCTGTAAGAGTCTGATTTCTAGGCAGTGAAAAGGCGTGAAGAAAGTGTTAGAAAAGGAAATTAGGAAAACAGGGTATGCTCTTTGTTGGCTTTGAGACTAGAATTAAGAGATGGAGAAAGGAAATTTATGTACAGAGCTTCAAGAAATAAGAGAAAATTAGATGTGCTGGAGTTTGCATTGTGAAGGATTTTTACATTGTCACATATTAGGTTGTAGATGAATGTAGAGGTGTCTGTAAGAGTTATATTATCATCAGTTTACATCATGCATGTGACGATAATATAACTCTTAGGTTTTCAGATATTTTGATTTCTTTCGATTCGAAGAAATCTATAGTCTATACTACAATCTATACTACACTCTAGATTTTTGAGTGGTGCAAATAGTTTACCAACTGTTGGCGAACATGATCGGACATACTGGTGACGTTAGGAATATTTCATAAATGGCATACGTAGATCAATAGCATTTCAGATCTTTGGTAATAAGCCCTGAAAAATTTTTTTTCTAAAAATCTTGGCCCAAATGGCTACAAGAATTGCGATCAGTTCTTTTGCGCTAAACCTCTGAATAAAATGCCCGCGGCTCAAATTTCAGCAGCAGTCAACAAGTCAAGTACAGTTTATTCAGTCATTTCAAAAATTCGCTGAGTAAAATCAAGAGGTTCGAATCCATTTTCATCCGATGTCTTGAAAAGATTTTTCACTTCGTTCAGCATAATATATTTGTAAAAGAATAAGAAGAGAGACTTTTCATGGGCAGAAATGTCGAAATATATTGGTATGTGTAGCAAGCGCAAATGGAATGTTAGCACGTTGTTGGGTCTTGTGGATAAATCCTAATCATCGAGGGAATCATGGCTTTGTTAAGAATATTTATACGGTAAGATGATTATCGAAGTTTACTGCTTTATATTTAATTCTAAAAGTAATTCTGTAAATCGACGTTTAGCTAATGTAACTGTGCAATAAACATATAATCGAGTGTTGACTGGCTAGTCAATCGGCATTGGATGTTCAACGCCAGGTCAATTTTCAGCTTTGGTAGCCTCAAATTGTTACAGAGGACGCTTTTAAAGCGTACACTAAACTGTAAAAGAATATTTGTTTTTACTGTGTTTTTGCTTAAATAAATTTTAATAACAGATGTACGTAATAGTATGTGTTGTAATACTATGTGTTGTAATGCTATGTGTTGTGTTGTGAGAGGATTATATTAACCAAGATCATATGACTGACTGTGATTGTGAAGCCTTATCAAATCTCATTTCACCTGACATTTAGCTCCTTTTACCTGACGATTAAAGAAACTGTATTTAAATTCATTGAGCCAATATAGGGAAAGGCACTAGATAGGATCGAGTAAAACCACGGCGAGCCCGCAATAGGTTAATATTTCATACATTTGACAGCGGTGCTTACAAGCACGGTTACATAAGCAGTATAAATTTAGTTTTTAACCGTAAAATTTCGATTGGCCGCATTAGCACAGTGGTCTAGGTCCCGCGCCTCTGACTTGTTCGTTCCGGGTTCGAGCCTAGTTACGCGCTTATGTTTTATACTTTTTTTTCTTAATTTTTTGAATACTTTTTTTTCTTATATTCTTATATTTTTTTCTTATTAAAACTATTCTCACTCACTATTCTCACTCACTGGGACTGTATCTACTTCACCAAATTTAGCTAAAGCGCGAGCCCGAAGGGCGAGTAAGGACTCGGCCCGCCGTGGTTTTACTCGATCCTATCTAGTGCCTTCCCAATATAGGAACTTGTTGACTACAACATTAATAGTTTGTGATCTTTGACCTTTGTACCCCCTGCATACCTGACTGATCCATAGGGCTCCCAGTAAACGAATTTGATTATAATATAACAACCTAAAATAACTTTGCCTTACTTTATATTACCATGAAAATGTTGAAGCAAGTGTGTATGGATTCATATAGTACAAATATATTGGCAGTGATTAATCTTGCGCCTGCAGTGACATGTATGCAGCACATGTACACAGAAAGGGGAAACTCTTTCAATCATATCGATACATAATTAATAAATACATCTGTACTAAATGTACAGCACATATTTACAGACTACATGTTTTCTGCTAAAACACAATCATATTTGCTTCGTCAGGCTGCATTTGCACTCTCTGTGAGCAAAATTTGTTGGGCAGAACACAAAAGTAAACACCCTTCCAATATACACTATAGTTATGCCCATGGAGCTAAGGACCTAACCAGCTTTGCTGAACAGTCTTTGTGATGGAGAACTCTTTGCGGTATTTCGGTATTTCTCAATATATAAGAAACTTTGATATTCTTTATCTATGATCAAACAGGAATAAAAGACAAACAGACATCCAGAATGCTTCAGTAACTGAACTGTTGTTAATGTCGATATCACAAAGATAAAGACAATTTTGAAGTTGTTTGAATTTAGGGTCATACAGCATTTTTAGCCCTTATCAATGGTGTTGCCATGCATTAAGGTTTAGCATCTCAAAAAGAATTCCAGGACATCAGATATTTTTGGATATTATTAATACTGAAATATATCAACATACCAAGATTTAATTAAATGCTGATATTTTGCTGGTGTATGGCTTAGGTTTAAGTTTTAATTGTTCAGGGTAAAAATTAAAATCTGAAAATTGCTTGGAAAAAATGCCCAAATTCCTGTTTCCTAGGGTACATGAACCAAGTCACAATTTCTTCACCAAGGTTATGTTGAAATTATGTTTCTAATTAATGGTTATCTATTTTCCACCAGAACTCGCCAGCTAGTATCGCTTGTATTGAAGGCAAACATTTTCGAGGCTGACAAGTGAAGTTCATCTGGGATAAGTTAATGTTGTGAATAAGAAGGTATGGTTCCTATTAACCTGCAATCATGCTGTATACCATGTCATAGAGCCTGATACAATCCTTTATTTGGTCGCCTTTCACCCAAACAATTTTCAAACAAAAACAAGAATTTAATTATAGTTACAGTGACTAATTATATCTTATGTAATTAATATTAACTGCCCGAAAAGATGCCCTTGCTATGAATAAGCCAATCATAGTGACAACCAAAACCATTTGCAATGGAACAGACTTTTGAAAGCATTTGTGTCAGGCCTTTATCCTAATTAAAGGCCCGATCGCTAGATGGGTTCCTATTACATTGCCCCCCCCCCACCATTTTCCTAGTAGGTGCACAAGGTACGGGATTGTGGTTTGGACCCCTATCCTACTTTAGTTCAAAGCTTTTGTGAAATTAAGGTTAATTTTTTCCTTTTTTTTCTGTGTGGGGAAAAAATTATTGAATTAGTTATAAAATTATTGGTTTGTCTTTGATTTATTGGTAAACAGTCGGACACCAATCATCATATGATTACAAATGTACAATGTGTGGAGTGTTGTATGTGAGAGACTACCACTAGGGCAGGCCCTTGCCATAGCTGATGTGAAAGTCTACTTTTGTTGTGTACTTGTACTAAATGCAGTATGACTAAGTGAAGTGTATGAGTGGCATGATCTCAAGGTTCACACACTAGCAAATAAGATACAACGGGTAGTAGCTGATGAAATAGCGACCACATAGAGACATTATATTGATTAGAGCCTGTGGCTGTGTGAGAAGCACTACTTACGCCATCTCCACTTTCTACAGATGTATAAAATCACATCCCTTTGGTTGAAGTCCCTTTATAATCAACAACTTCTCCAACTTTTGTCTAACACAGATAAACGTGTTACGCAGGATGAATCCAGGCACTATAGGCCCAATTTCTTTCAAATTTCCTAAAAATGTAGTAATGTGATGAATATATGCCCCCCTGCTTTGCTGTCATGGTAATGTTCTATGTAAGGCCTAATTTGGGATAGTCTTTGTTGGAGTTCTGTTTGTTTTATTTAAGTAATAACCTATATATGTTTTTGTGTGTTGTTTTCTTATTTCTTAGCATGCGTTTGCATTGCTTGAGTCACAATTTATGCATCAATGTTGAAATTATGTTTCTTATTACTGGTTATCTATTTTCCTTCAGAACTCCACTGCTTGTATCAAATGTATGATCAGGATAGATAAACTGGAACAACCTAATCCATGGCACATGTTGCAGGTGAAAGTGTTACACAGAAGACCTGTCTGTAAACGATCACATCAGCTTTATTGTGTGGCTGTGCTTTCATATAATGACAAGTAAAGGTAATGTATGGTTTTAATTAGGTTGTTTTTCCCCACAATTTCATTTACATTGCTTGAGTCACAATTTATGCATCAATGTTGAAATTATGTTTCTCATTAGTGGTTATCTATTTTCCTCCAGAACTTCACTGCTTGCATCAAATGTGTGATCAGGATAGATCAACTGGAACAACCTAATCCTGGCACATGTTACAGGTAAAAGTTTTCCATTTGCAAACGATCACATCAGCTTTATTGTGTGGCTGTGCTTTCACATAATAAAGGTAAGGTATGGCTCTTATTAGGTAGTTTTTCCCCACAATTTCTCTCGTATCTGTATAAGCCATGTGCCTGTGGTTTGTACCCCTACCCTACTCCATGTCACTCCAATTTTCACAGTAATATAGGATGTTGGATATTGTAGGCATTCTTTGCAGGCATACTAGAAAAAATGTTTCGAAAATAATTGTGTTGGGTGATTTCTCCTGTCTTCTTCTTTCACTGGAACTGAAATTCAAAGTTTTTATCCATGATGATAAACCTGTTAGATGAACGACTGTTATAATTTCTGCCTTGCAGAAATATGAACCACGCTGCGAAAATGATTGTTAGATGAAAAGATAACTAATGACATCTGGTATTTTCCGTCCTCCGCCTATCATGTATACCAGGCTTGTAACTTATAACCAGACTGGTACTTGTGTGTATCGTGATCGCCCCCAAACTTGCTAAAGCCACAAACTGGTCATCAAACATGCTGCAGGTATTTCTGAGTGTTCTCCTATTACTCAACACATTTTGTGTTTTAACATGCTGCTTGAAGTCAGAAGGTTGTTGGCTTCGTAGTTTGATGAATTTTTCACATGTATATTTAATAGAAATCTACTTGAATTTTTTTGTTTCAGTGATCTGTATTAGACAGCAGAACTGCAAAGCAAAGAATGGGTCGTGCACAATGGAAACAGTGTATCTCACAATTAAACATAAACAAGGTACACGATTTTACTTCTCTTCTGATAGTTCACATGGCAATGTTTGGAGTCTACGGTTGTACAGTGTATAACCTCCATGATATCATACATCACTTTTATTTCTTCTATATGGTGTAATTTGTCGGCTTTTATGTTGTCCTTTGTTGTCTTGTGTTTGTTTTGTTCATGTGTCATGTTCTGTGTGATTGCAGCCATTTTTTATGAGTACACTGTAATTTTATCTAGCCGAATAAGCATTTTATCGAAATAATGTTTCCTGTGATATTACCAGCTAAGTACTTTAGGATTCCCTAGAATGTCGCAAAAATAGTCCTTTTGAAGCTTTGCCGGACCCACAAAGGTTTAAAAAGTATTTCTTTTGAAACTATGTTTAATTAATTAAGTCTTTATTGGAATTTAAAATCTCATTATACATCTTATGTTTTCTTAACCTTTCGTTCTTTATAATGCTCAGACATTGAAATTATAACAGTTCGGAAAGGTGTAATTTTAAGGGGTACATCATGTAAAACTGCGGTCTGTCAATAAAGAAAAATTCAAGGCTAAGTGCTTCGATTTAAACTCGTCTCACGCGATAGACAAGATTTTTGAAGAGTCTATATATAGTTAATTATTAACATTTTGATAGACTTTACGGCCGTAATGACATCCGTAGCAAAGCCAGCCCAACATTTGGTCATGCAAATGGTCGGGCTGGCTTCGCTACGAATGACATTAAGTTAATTAAGCTCTTAAATTTTTAAAATTTCTGACCTAATTGTGGAAATCTTGATAATGAAATTATTCGCCAAAGGCTCTGCCGTTTCATATGCAGCCTTAAGGAAATCGGTAGTAAAGAGCATTCTCAGACCTTCACCCTGTATATTCTGGTCAATAGGAACGATTGACTATTTAGCCTAATGTGCCAGCAATAATTGATTCGATGCCGCATTTTTACAACCAACAAAAGCCATTTTGACAAATAAAAGTACATGTAATTGAAAATTAAAAAAATTTCCGCCATATTCGACAGCGTGACGCTATAACCAGGACTTTTTTTGGTCTCGTTCATAATGCGTTTCAGACGATATTGGGAATCACACCTGAAAGCTCGCATATGCAATAACATATTTTAACAATATTTAAACATAGATAGACTCTCCGTCCTTACGATTAACATTCAAATACACATATTGCCGCTTTTGTGCCCAGTGGAAGGGAACAAATTTCGTCAAATTGTATATAGTCCTACCAAACACAAAGTCAATACATATAATTATTAATTAACTCAAACCGATAACTGTGCTACATTTGGGTTGAGCATCAAGCATTAAACATATGTGACTGAAACCCAGCTATAAACAAGCCCCTTTAATAGCAGCTATATAATATTTAATTAATAAATATAATTGCCTATAGCCCTTACCATACTGATCTATACAAACAACATCCCTTGTATAAACGGATGAGCAACTTTGCTGATGCCTTTTCCCAAGTACAGCATGATTGGGAAAATATGGCACTAAATTTCCATCCTGTATAAACAGAGGTATAAAAGATTTTGAAAAATTACTAGACAATATGTAGTGCAGGTTTAGCCGTTTAGCCAATACGACTACCATGAAAGAAATTTCAATAAGTAATTATAACCACCTTTAGCTTTTCCATCACATGGAAGTAATTCTTTTCTCGGCGGATGTTGCTAGCACAAGCTGTACAAAAATGCTGATTCAATCCACACTCCAAACAGCAAATTTCAACCTTGTTAATTTTACATTCGCAACACATTTCCTCAGGAAAAATGCATCCTCTTCGACGCGTCCATTAAGCAGGCTTTACCAACTGTAATATTTCTTTTCCCTTCATTTTTCGTGTTGTATTTTCTGGTCTCGATCATTGGTTTCTTTGAGAGTTCAACTGGAGCAGTGCTCGTAATTTGTTGAGTTGTTAAATTCCTGATTACAGGCTTTACTAAAGTCAGCCTCAGCTTTTCATGACAATACCTTCAACGGCATTCCAATTTGTCTTTTTTCCCCGAAGTGCATGAGCATTGGACATGGATTTGACAGGATTTACACCGTTCTGCTGGACGATAGATAGCTGAACGAGAAGCCATATTGAAAAAATGCCCCACCAAACAAGATGTGATCTGGGTACGACATTTGCGACGCTCTCAGATTGGTTAGATTATAATCTGGCGACGCTTGAATTGGTCGTTCTAAATTTTAAAACGTGCGCTTGAATGGTATAAGCCTGCGTGAGAGCGGTGTCCGTTGAAGTGTGTAAGGTCTCTGCGGAAAGCGAACAAACGCCTTGATTACAAAGTAAAAGTTTGCTATGGACGTATACAGACAGTTTTTTATCGGCAAAACTGGCGTTTTTGACATACTGGTTATTTAATTGTTGATAATTCAAAGTATTAAAAAACATTAGCGTCTGATAAGCCAAGTAAATTCATTATCAAAGATTGTTTCAGATGAGTATTTGAGTCTTCATGGTATTGCAACAGCCTTTCCAACTCAATGTGCTTTTTAGTTGTAACTGTTAATTTTTCAAACTCACTTCAATTACACATTGAAAGTACATTGGGTGTTTGATAAATTATTATAAGAATAATGAGTTTTAAAATGTATTTTAGCAGAGTGGTTTGGGGATGTTGATGGGGAAGTATGCGTAATTTCGGTATATGCATAGAGGTTGCTCAGGCTTGTGTTAAATCGTGTCATCTGGTGAGTTGTGTGTTTTTGCATTAGTGATGTGAGTGGAGCATGTTGTGTTGTAGGTGTCGATGTGCTCGCTATGTGTTGTTAGATGTGGATAACTGGTTGACGGGAATCTATAATGTTAGAATGTGTGTGCCTGTTTGTGGGTTGTGGAAGTTGTGCCCCACTTGATCGTGGTGTGCCAGAATGTGCTGTAGATTTCATGGTTGGTGTGTTTAGGTTACAGATACCTGTTGTGGGTGTGATGTGTCCCGGTTGGTTTTGGGTTGTCGTAGTGTGTTTGGTTTTCTTTGGTTGTATGTCGTTCACTCTTTTTGTTCGTTTTTAGTGTTTTTTTTCCTGTGTATTGATTAGAGCTCGTTTAGTTCAGACGCACGGTTTGGAAATTTTTGTACAGTAAGTATCATGTATGTGTAGATAGCGGTTGTCCACTCTTCGATGTTAGTCAGTACCCTTGCGTGGTGTTAATGAGATTCCCGTAGAGGAAACTGTAAAACCCACGTTGTCTGAATAATCCTGGCAATATTTAGCTTATTTAGATTGTTAGGTAACAATTTAGCAAGCTTAAAAAACTCACCGCTTTCGATGTCACGAACGTATTTGCTAGGGATCTCTGGCGTGAAGCCCCTAACCACTTGTTGATTTGATACGGCGGGTTGATTGGGTAAGGCTGATGGTTGCTGTAGTTCACTCGAGCTTAAAAATGGGAATTGACCAAGCTGTTCCAGCCGTTCGAGTGGCGTTGGTGGTGAGACAGTTGGCGGGTCATCTACTCGACTAGTTTGTGTGGCTTGCTGACTCGCGAAGAACGATGAAATGGACTGCGAAACAATCTGCGTGATCTGCTCCACTTGCACTCTCGCACGGTCGAAACAGATGGCGAGTTGTTCCGTTGAGCTGCTTAGATGTTGGCTTGCTGTGTATTCGTTCCAAGGCGGTCTCTTTCGTTTTCTAGGCGCTTTATAAGCACCCGTCGGCCACCAGCACAGGAAAAGTTGAGGCTACGGCAAAGGTTCTTCAACTCAGGAATCGATAACTCACTCAAATCGCTAGGAATTTCTACCAACGCTTCGGTATTGGACGTTTTTTGCCGATTTTTGGCATTATTTGTGAGCTGATGATAAGACTGTTTTAAGACTGTTTTAGTCAGCCCTCTCTCGTGAGAATCCAAGTAAGAATGATAGGTGGACAGAACTAATGGCTTTAATTATAGCTTCATTGTTGGTTATGAATAGATCAAACATATGGGAGTTTAGAGAATAATTAATAAACGATACTGGGCGCAGTAGCATACGGGTTTGGCAATCAAATAGTGGAAGTCTTTGCTAGAGTCTTCCCTTGTTTTGACTATAGTAGCTTTCTAATTCGTTTGACACGTTATCATAGTCTATGACCTTCAAGTCTAGTGCGCTCGGTATCGTCCATTAACAATAATTTGTACTTGTAAAAGTTCCATTAAATTACAAAGTACATTCTTAAGGTGGTCTGGGACTATATGATTATTTATTTTTTTAGTGTTACGAACTTTTTTCAGGTTGCATATGATAGAGCATCACTTTCTGACACCAAATATGCGAACTTCATGTATGTTATTTCCATAGTTACGCAGCCACGCCCATCTACATTGTAACAAAGTGCCCCATTTTTTTGGTTTTGGGATATGATAGAAACATGCCGTTTGAAACAAACGGTTTGAAGGGATGCCAATAGATGTGTAAATTTGTTTTAAAAATCAGGGAAAATAAATATTTACGGTAAACAAAAAAACAATTTTATAGACACATTATAATGATAAATCAGATTTTTAAGGTTCAGGTGTGAGATCTATTTACAATAATTATATTCTGAAAATTTCATTGATTTTGGACTAATAATGAAAGAGAGAACGTCCCGGGTCCAGTGAAAACTTAAATAGAGAAGATCAAGTTCAAAGTTCCTACATAACTTTTGATGACAATCAAATTACATTTAAAAAGACATCTAACGGTAAAGAGTACCTAAAATAAACCTCATGCACATGTTTTTTCCTCTTTACTCTCATTCTTGTCCTTTTTTCTCTTATTTTTCGCCGGATGACGTTTCTCATTACTTTATTCTTCCCCGCCTACTATTTTGGTTTTGGAACACGAAGTGGATCAGCTTCCCTTACTCCAGAGAGCTTTGTAAGTGTCAAGTTTTAATTGTGTGGACTGATTGTGATCATGAAGGAGAGAATATTGGTTTTGAAGTCATTAAAGTATGTTGCAATATCAAACCAAATATTGATATATATCGAGCACAGTTATCTGAAATGACAGTAGCTTCAATATCAAAAGCATGCAATAACTTCATAAGGCCAGATGAACTAACATCCTTTGCTGTGGATGTCGGTCAAGAGCTTGACCTTCGAGTCGGAGCTGCGTTTACCACAATGCAAACCTTACGACTCACAAAGCTTTTCCCTGAAGGTCTTAGTCAGCAATTGATCAGCTATAGTAGTTGCCAATTCCCAACACTAGGCTTTGTTGTTGAAAGGTACCAAGAAATCCTTGAATTTGTTGCTGAGACATTCTGCAAGATCAAAGTGAAGCACAGCAACCACGATGGAGAGGTAGAGTTCATCTGGGCAAGAGCGCGACTGTACTCGTCTAAGCCGAAGAGTAAATTTCGGTCGTTACCTCTTGATACGGTGGAATTGGAGAAACTGGCTTCAAGAAAGTTAAGAATTAGTGCGAAGGAGACGATACGAGTAGCCGAAAAGTTGTACAATCAAGGAATCATCGGCTACCCTCGTACCTAAAACAACATCTTTTCATCTTCCTCGAATCTCGCGGATCTCATTCAGCAACACACCGTTGATGCGAATTGAAGACAATTTGCGACAAACCTGTTAGCAGACGGCGCCACGCTTCGTCAAGATACTAAGACGGACAATGCGCATCCTCCCATCCATCCGACTAAGTACACTAACAACCTGCAAGGGAATGAAAAGAGACTGTACGAAATAAATAAGATAATAAAATTGGTAAATAATATTATTGATATTAGATAATATTAATAGAGTTAAATATAAAATTAAATAAAGTGTTATAATAATACATTGTCCGACACTTCCTGGCTTGTTGTTCGAAGGATGCACAAGGTGTTGAAACCACTGTAATAATTGACATCACGGGAGAAAGATTCGCGGCAAAAAGCTTAAATATCTCTGCCAAGAATTATCTTGTAGTGTATCCGTACGACAAATGGTGTGACAAATCATTACCTGTCCACCGTACCGGAGATACATTCATGTTAGCATGCAGGCCCATCTCCCCTCCTGCACCATGCCCTGCATGACGATGAGGTTCAAAATATAATTTCCGAAGCTTGCTAGCTTTACCAGGAAAACGATGTCCAAACAGCACACATGACAAACAACGTGCGCCATCTTTGGAAGGTGAATAGCAAAGCCGTGAATATAATTGTAGCTATTTAAGTAGAAACTTCCTACCGTTAGTCTTAGGGAAATCATATTGCTTGTCTGGCTTTAATACATTTCTGATTAAATTAAACTACAAAGCTTAGGAGTACCCATACCTTTGCATTTATCTCTATACAAAGCAATATCAAAATTGTTAACATAATTAGGTTTTTCCTCGGAGGTAGACTGAGTTCTGGTAGTAATGCCTTCTGGTTTACATTTATTGACTGAGATATATGTTTATATTTATCAATGTTTTGATGAGCGCGAAGTGCTGCAGAAGAAGAAAATGTCTCATTAGGTGCCTTTTGAAATGTTGGATTAACAGTAGGTATAAAAAAAGCAGAAATATTAGTATCAGGTTTTTTGATACGTTCTTGTAGAGGATTGGAGCTAACTTTGTCTTTTGGAAACCTGTGCGACAGCTGCAGATTTCCGTTTTTGCTGATGTGTATGAGAAAGAAGAGGGACAAAATGGTTAAGCTGAAAGGCTTCTCCAGCTTGCACAATACTATCATAGTGATAACAGAATAAGATATGAAAGTCATCGAAACCTTTCTTAACTTTTGAACTTTGCTGGACCATGCAGTTAAGTAGATGTTTAAACTTTTGGGCTCCACAATCAGGGTAATATGTAAAAATGTTTCTCTGTAAAACAGAAGGTAAACGTAGAATACAAAGAAATGATGACCATTTTGTATCGTTACAGTTTAAAATGGCCTCCTTTTTAACCAAGTTATCTTGAGACGAACCTGTATCTATGCTCTGCTGAGAAACAGACATTGGCAGAAAAGATTATTAATATTGATGTACTCAGCATGCTTATCTGCAACAGATATATGGTGCTGTGAGTAAAACGTAGCATTGACAAAAAGCTCAATCTGTAGATTTCTTGGTACTGTTGGGAAAGGTTGATGTGTTTATGTTGCAAATGGTTGTTGTGGGTGTGATGTGTCCCGGTTGGTTTTGGGTTGTCATGGTGTGTTTGGTGTGCTTTGGTTGTCTATCGTTTACTTTTTTATGCGTTTTGTTGGGGTTTGTTTTGTCGATTGATTAGAGCTCGTTTTGTATATTTGAGAAACAGTGAATCGGTTTTCTCAATAATCTGTTGTGCTGTGTCTTCTTTGCATTTCAATTTAAGTTGTTGTGTCTTGTGTTTTAGTCTGTGCTTTGTGTCGTCATTGCAGCGTTGGTGGTCAATTGTGATATCCAGTAGTGCGAAGGAGGCTTCTGTAAGAATGTTCTCCCAGCGATCACTTAATCCTTTCTCCAGGTAGAGTTTAGATTTATGTTTCATTCTTGGTCGGGGCGGGGGTGGTTATGTTCCTGTAGTTGTGTCAGGTTTGTTTGTAGTTTATTAAGTATCAATTTCAGTGCATAAAAATGGTTTTAAACGAGGTTAATACGTTAGGTGATATGTTGAGGAAGTCATGTACTGTGTGTGTGTTCCGGAGGGGATTGTCTGTGTTTGGTTATGGTGTCAAGTTGGGACGGATTGTGCTGTTGTCGCTATGTGTATGTTGGTCGTTGGTGTTGGAAATGAAGGGGTTCTGGTCTGTATGTATAGCGTTACTGGTCTGTTCGTGCATGTCTATTGTGGTATTGTTTGTCAGTTCATCAAGGTTTTGTGTATCAATGTTCTTATGAGTATTAATTGCATTTGGCTGTTGTTTTGTTTCCATGGTCTCCTCATTCATTTGCATGTTGGCGTTGATATCCTTGGGGTTGTTTGTGTCAGTTAGCTGGTTGTCATCAGTCGATAAATCTATGTGCATGTCCTGGTTTGTGCGTGTCAAGGAGTTCATCCAAGTTGATTTGGTCTAGTTCAAAGCTGTCATCGAGGTTAAATTCCTCTGTTACCTCTGCCTCATGTACCAGTCTAGCAATCAAGGCTTTATTATTCTCAGAATTGTTCAGAGATTTGAGACATCATAGCAAGAGTAATAATGATCATAAATGGTACATTTGTTAGAATTTAGGCAAAAATGACCATTTGTTTTCAGAATCAGCGAAAATGGATATTGACGGTAGGTAAAAAAAATTTTGTAGATTCATTATGATAATAAATCAGATTTTTGAGATTTAGGTGTGAGATCTATTTACGATAATTATATTCTGAAAATTTCATTGAATTTGAACTAATATTGGAAAAGAGAGCGTCCCGGGCTCAGTAAAATCTTATATCGGGAAAATCAAGTTCAAAGTTCCTACATAACTTTCGATTACAATCAAATTAATTTAAACAGACATCTAACAGTAATGAGTACCGAAAATAAACCTGTTGCATATGTTTTTGCCTCTTTTTTTCATCCTTGTCACTTTTTTTCTTATTTCTTCCCCCAATGATTTTTTTCATCACTTTGTTCATCTTCGTCTTCTATTTTGGTTTTGCAACACTAAGTCGATCTGCTTCCCTTACTGGAGCAGCACAAAAAGCTGCTGGATTTATCCCAAGGACTTTGAAGACTTCAGCAGTTGCTTTTGGCACCAATGTTGAAGTGAGCCACAGCATCGTAAACACCCAAATGAAGGCACTTGTTTCAACAAACACTTTTTGGAACGCGTGTCCAAATGATCGCATTGAACGATTCATTCTGGTTTTGTAGATGCACAATGCCAAAAACTTGCAAGAATATTACTTTTCATGGTCTTTAAATTGTCACTATTGTTCCTTATAGCAGTACCATAATAGTTTGGTAAATTATCTATCATGCTGTGCGTCAGCTTTCCCTTTCCAGCAAACTCTATCTTCTGAGGTAAATGTTAGTCGTTTTACTTAATCTTGTCTACTGTTTACATGCTTACCAAATGCAAAAATTACTTTCTTTTCTTTTTACCAACTACTTCGAACAGAAGCATTAATGAATTTTATAGCTGGCTCTTCAGTACTTTCTTCAACTCTTTTTTTATTTCTCTCTCTTTTTATCATATGGCATTGTATTGCTTTGATACTTTCCTTCATACCATTCAGATCTCCTTTATTCCCTCTAATAGCCTTCCCATAATAGTTCTTGTTCTTGTCAATAACTTTGCCTCTCAACTGTTCTTTTCCTCCTTCCAACTATTTCTTCAACTATTTCTTTAGTGGAAGATGGAATATAATTATGTCAATACAATGTCTGTTAATCTGTGTAGCCCACACTTTTCAAGAATCTGTGAAAGAAAAAGTTAGCTAGAGTTATATTCAATAGGAGTCAATCATGTTTCAGTTAAAGGAAACAGTTAATACGATAAATGTATTTAAAGTTAAATTGTAAATTAATACAACTTACTCGTAACGCATGGCCTTCAACTGACGCCAGAATAAGAACTGGCTGCATAAGTGCCTATCCAACGCTTCATCGGGTGTTCTGTTATAAAAATAGAGATATAGTTTTAGAATCATGGTATGAATCAAACGGTGTATGATGAATGAGAAAGTTGTTGTCATGCATGGTAATTCTTACTTGGACAATGGGCTAGAGAAAACATTACTCCAGACATGTATTCCGGACAAATTTGTCCGATGGCCACTTATTAGTCTGGCCACTTGATCGCCACAACCAGTATCGCGACATTTTGTTATTGTAATACAGAAAGAAAAATTTTTTGTGATGAAAGTCGTCCTGGAATACCAATTCAATGTCAAACTGCAAACATTATGTACTTACGAACACGTTGTAACATATTGTAGCTTTAGTCTTCTTTTGATCTGCGTGTTTGCCTGTTGGTGTGCGGATGTGTGTGAACGAGACCTGTGGCTTTATATGGCGCGGTTGTAATCATACAGTGTTGTTTTCGGGGGTGGGGGTCTGTTTGACTTCACATTAAGTGTCGACTACATCAAAGCTCGACCACAACATAAATCATCTGAATTTCTAATCGTAATGATAGATCTTTTTATTAAACTATCGTTTGAATAATCTGGCAATTTTAAAGAAGTAGAGTTTTTACTGGGCCCCACCGGTGCTTTAATGCCAACCACATCGATTGTAAAGCAATAATAATAATGCTAGTGTTATGAATTTTCTTTATATTCACAATATCTACGCGAGGTAGGAGATCTTTACAGGTATTAATTCTACAGTTCAATAATCGTCTTCTTCTCCTGGGTTTGTTGGTCTGTCTTGTCTTGTCTTGTCTTGTCTTGTCTTGTCTTGTCTTGTCTTGTCTTGTCTTGTCTTGTCTTGTCTTGTCTTGTCTTGTCTTGTCTTGTCTTGTCTTGTCTTGTCTTGTCTTGTCTTGTCTTGTCTTGTCTTGTCTTGTCTTGTCTTGTCTTGTCTTGTCTTGTCTTGTCTTGTCTTGTCTTGTCTTGTCTTGTCTTGTCTTGTCTTGTCTTGTCTTGTCTTGTCTTGTCTTGTCTTGTCTTGTCTTGTCTTGTCTTGTCTTGTCTTGTCTTGTCTTGTCTTGTCTTGTCTTGTCTTGTCTTGTCTTGTCTTGTCTTGTCTTGTCTTGTCTTGTCTTGTCTTGTCTTGTCTTGTCTTGTCTTGTCTTGTCTTGTCTTGTCTTGTCTTGTCTTGTCTTGTCTTGTCTTGTCTTGTCTTGTCTTGTCTTGTCTTGTCTTGTCTTGTCTTGTCTTGTCTTGTCTTGTCTTGTCTTGTCTTGTCTTGTCTTGTCTTGTCTTGTCTTGTCTTGTCTTGTCTTGTCTTGTCTTGTCTTGTCTTTTCGTTTGAGTAGAGTTTTCACTTCTTGGCTACTCTGCAACTACTGCTCGGGATTCAGCTGGGGCGGTCTTTTATACTAACGGTCGTAGGAGTTTTTGTACATGTGAACAGAATAGTGGGCTGATGTGGGCTGATGTGTGCGCATATACCCTTGTAATATGTGTCACGTGCTACCCATCCAACAAACACACTTAAAGAGGAGGCAATAAATTTATTATTCGTTGACACAAATAACTTTTTTTTTTATTTCTACGCTAGGTAGTGGATCGTTACAGTATATATATATTTATGCTCTACAGTTGACTAGGTCTTCTTTTTTTGTTGCCTTGTTGTTGTTGGTACTTGATTCGGTTCACTCGCTTGTGGTTCTTGTATAAAGACGGGAACGTATGCCAGATGAAATTTATGCCTGTAACTGGACATTAAGCCGTTCCTCCACCACTTCTTATGGCTTCCTTTATTTCTTTCTACGCGAGGTAGTGGATCGTTTCAGTATACATATGTTAATGCTCTACAGTTGACTAGGTCTTCTTCTTTTGTTGTCGTCTTGTTGTTGTTGGTCCTGTCTGCCTATCGTTTGTGAGTAGAGTTTTCGCTCTCTTTTGGCTACTCTGCAACTACTGTCGAGATTCAGCTGGGGCGGTCTTTTATACTAACGGTCGTAGGAGTTTTTGTGCATGTGAACAGAATGGTGGGCTGATGTGGGCTCAGCCAATCAGGTTCTACGTTTTGGATTTCTGAAATCTCGCACCAGCTCTTTTCCTCTATTTATTTAAGGCGTTGTCGCACTGTCTCAGTCAGTCGTATGCTCCGTCAATATTATATAAAAACACGGGGCGAAAAATGCAATTTTCCGAAATTTGCGCATGAGACAAACCCGTGCGCAAAAATAGCGACTAAATTTGCGCACGAGTTTGCCCACATGCATTTTCTAAGTTTGCAACGCTTAAATTTGCTAGAAATCTGCGTACAGGTTTGCATCTAGGCAAAAGTCTAAGCAACTTTGCAGTTATAACGCCCTCGGGCAAACCGTTGGCAAAGTTTGTTAAACAAAAAAGAGTTTGCTTTTAATTTTTCGACCGGTTTGCGTATGCAAAATTAAATTGCAAAGCTGCTTGTAAATTTGCACATCAGGCAAACCCATGCGCAAAAATAGTGAATAAATTTGCGCGCGAGTTTGCCCACATGCGTTTTCCAAGTTTGCAACGCTTAAATTTGCTATAAATTTGCGTACAAGTTTCATCTAGGCAAACGTCTAAGCAACTTTGCAGTTATAATGCCCGCGGGCAAACCGGTGGCAATGTTTGCCAAACAAAAAAAACATTGCTTTAAATTTTTCGACCGGTTTGCGTATTCAAAATTAAATTGCAAAGCTGCTTGCAAATTTGCATCGGTTTTGCAAATGTGGACTTCTTAGGTTTTCCGGTCAACCAAAATTCCGCTTATATCGAAATTTTAGTTGCGTGCTAATAATTAAATAGATTACTCAGTTGTTTGGAAAGCCCTCAACAAATTATTATAACAAGTCTTTTCAGAAAAAAAATGCAGCAATGCCTCGCGATCAACAAAATCAGTGGCTTGTTGATTAATAAAATATTATCGTGACGACTAACGTATATAATATCGTGCAACTATACATACCAAAATGATCCTTTTACAATGACCATTCGGCAATGGTTATTAATTCAGCCTATATTAGAGTTCCTTGTATCAATGATTCATATTGGTAAAGTAACTTTTCAACTATAACACCGTGGTAAAACTGGCAAAAGTATTCCTCAAGAAAAAACTAGTTTGCTCTAAATTTCGGTATAGGTTTGCATATGCAAAATTCAGTTGCAAAGCTAGTTGCAAATTTGCAACGAGTTTGCTGATGTGGATTTCTAAAGGTTATTAGGATATAACCTTTGGAAAAACTGAAACAGCTATCACAATCAAATAAATTTGCCATATGCAGGAATGGTTATAATTTAAAGTTTAAGATATTATAATAAGATTTTGATCGAATAGAGATATTGAGATTTAAAACGAGAATATTATTGTTAACGTGTCGTCATTTGCATTGCAGTTATACAGCTTCTAAACCCTAGCTTTATAAATTTTGCCTAAACACCAAACACTACCACTCGTCGATAGTGCTTTCTATCTTTCGATAGTACTTATTTCCATAGTGCTTTTATATACGAAATGTTTGCAATTTAGTGTCCGTCAATTAAGTAGCCAATGAGATAGTCGAACGTGGCTAAGGTATGGGTAGGTGTTCATTCTCTTTATGTATAGAAAAAGCTTATAATAGACACTTCCCGAATTTGCTTGAGTGCACAGGAAACAATAGCTTGAAATCGAGGCGGGGTATGAAGCCTATTGAAAAGAAGTGTTTTTTATGCCCACAGAATAAATTCGGGAAGTGTCTATTACATATAATAATTAAGCTTCCAAGCAATGATCTTTAAATAATATATTTTTGCACTTCCTAAGCAAAAATATAGAAATCGATCTGAATGCTAAAGCTTGATTGTAATTTTTACAGCCAATGCAAAGCACAACGGCTATCATCAGGGAAAATCGGCGTACTGTACCTATTTTTTAGTTGTGTAGCAGTGGCGAAGGCACCCCAAAATTTTGTTATGCTGTGCGAATATTATCTTAATGCTCCATATTGAAAGACCGTGAATAAATGAATAATGATGGCATAATTAAACTAATATTTTGTTGAACCTGGAACTTTTAAAGCAAATTTTAAAAAAAATATCAACTTTTGACGTATGTAAAATAAAAGGAAAACATTCCTCGAGCTTTTGGCGCGAAAGTTGACCAATCAAATTGTTCCTTTTGATATTGAATTTCGAACTGACAAGGAAATGTTTTCGAGACGAGATCCAAGAGTTTTTGCTAAAAAAAATTGGGAAAATGCATAAACTGGTGGTTGAAAATTAATACGTGGTACAATGAAACACAGTTGCATCATTCTGGAAAGATATTTAAAGAATTTGGCTAAAAAAAGATATGAAAAAATCAGTATTTTGTGTGCGAAAGATCGGCCAGTATTCAAAATGGTTTCCATACATTATAGTAAAGCATCGCTTTGTTTCGAATCAAACCAAGGATTTGAGGGAATAAATCAAATATAAGTGGAAGGTTAGTATCCTTTCTTTCTTCAAGGTCTATTTTATGACTATGATAGTTTTGTTAGCGTCTTTTTCAGGCTCTGAACCATTACAAAACAGCTGGCATTTGAAATTATTTAAGACTGTAAATTCATTATATTTATCTCGTTAACCGCAGCGTTTTTGATTTTTATATTAACAAGCGTAGCTACTATTTTTCACGAAACTCGTAAACACTTTTAAGCCTTACAACTGAATTAACTCCGAGGTATTTTGTTAACTTTACTTGTTTTGTTTCCTCCAGGATGCTTGATGCTTAAAATTGTATACGGTACCATCATTAACACCTTCAAATATTACGTAAGTAAAACAATAAAATGCTAAATTTACGTCTTTTATATATATTAGGTTCTCAAGTTGAATTTGGTTCAGTGTTACTTCAGTGTCCAAGTGTGAAAGTTTTGAGAGGAAAATATTTTTGTGAACTGCAAATATTGTAGTTAGTGCTTGGATAATGCATACCATAACCACTGGAAGGAAGCTTAAATTATTACAGTTGACAAGGTTTTTGGCAGCAACTAGCTTTAGCCATTAACCTTGTGAATTAACAACTAAAAGCAAATTTGAAATGCAAAAAATTATTAAATAATTTTAGTGAGCAAGAGGTCAAGCTTATTGATGTTTAGGAAGTTCACTAATCAGCAATGTCAACTTATACACTACCTACTAGTACTGATTAACAGGTTATACTGATAAGTTGACCTTGATGGTTGATCACTTCTTCCCAATATATTGAAGACAACTTATAACTCTTCTGATAAAAGGTCACCAGTATTTTTCATTTTGTCTGTGCACTTGTTAGCTGATTTTAATTTTTTGGGGAGTGTGTGTGTGTGGGGGGGGGGGGGGGGGTTAAAGCTACTTAACTGCATGGTTGCCATGATAAATTTATGAAATTGTAAACAACAACATTTAGGTGACTGACAGCATTTGGTGATTATTTAACAAAATTTAAGTTGACAATGGAACATATCTTTTAAAAAATCACATCTTTCAGCAGCCAGCTCAATACCATGAAAGCCGAAACACAAATTTTTGGCCATAATTTTCCCACTGAATGATTAATGTAACAACTCGAATTTTACATGGTGAAAACGGATTCAATTAAACTACGGCTATATAAGGCATTTTGTTGTATCCAAACGAAAACATAATGCTGGGCATGAGAAGTCCTCAAAACTTTGCCAATGACAGTTTCTTGTATGACATTCTACCTTTTGCTTTGTAGAAACTAGAAGAATCTTGGATATTTGATAAATATGGTAATCCATTTTTTACACTGAAAAATTAAATGATCATAACAGTCAGCAACAATGTGCCAATTAACAGTTTGGTGATTTCAGCTCTACCATGACCAGCAGTGAGCAGTGCGAGGAAATGCCACATGGTAAAAAAACTTTTGCTTGGAAAACTACGAGGTTGAGAAAGCTGTTATTTTCAATGATGATTCAACAAGCTTTAATATTGGAGAAACTACCATGATACATGTACTGTAATATGTGTAATAAGATGAACCTAAAAGACTTAGAGGTTGCATGCCCATGTCGTACAATATGTAAATACGAAATGCTGCTAGGTTTGAAAATTCCAGAAAGTTTTTCATTAGATTGAATCAGCTTTTCTGCAGTGCTAGACTGAATAAAGATTACCATACCTATCTCTTTAAAGAGCAGAGGGTAAATCAAAGAGTGCATTTTGCATAATGTTGCATATTGTATTGTATCCAAAAGCTTAGAAAAGTGCAATTGAAACAATAGATTATGAGTTGACTTATCTCAATTATCTATTGCTTGAATTGCATTTGACGCTGCAGAAATTTTACGACTAAATCAGACCTTAAAACTAAGCTTTCTTGGGCCTTCTTCATACTTTTGTTGAGGTCTTTATGACTATGTCAATCTGTGTTAATCTTTGCGATGGTTTAAAATGCGTGTTTTTAATTACCGCAAAAAAGCACTGGTTCTTTTGTAATATTATGTAAATAAACAGGTTTTTCGTCACTGATCTTTTAGTTTTATATTTGACCACGATACATGCATTTGTATTGTCTAAATTTTTGCCCGTTTGGTTGGCTACACAGCTGTAATGTCAAAAAACAGGTACTGTTGGTATTGTTGAAATCACATAAAAAATACAGGAACGTTGACCTTTCGAGTCTTATCTTGGAGTTAGTAAAACCTGTGCTCAAAACTTACTAGTTTTCAGGTGGTTTTTAAAATACCTGGAGTTTGTTGGCCGGTCTCCCTTGACCAGGTTTCTGGGCGAAAGAGCAAACTACGACAAAGTTATGAAGGGTAATTATCAGACGCAGAAAACGCTTATTGATATATGCATCGCCTAGAGATTAGGCCATGTATAGCTGTTTGTATAGCAGTTTTTGTCTATGGATACCGTGTATTGTTTCATTGCACATGGTTATAATGGTAGCATACAAATGGTAACATTAAAATTTATAGCGAAAAGTTGGAATGCGCGATCGCGTAACCGTGGGTAAACCCTATAAGAAACACTAAGTTTGCATAGAGTTTACCTATGAGGCTAGTCTGCAGAAAACCAGTTTTTAGTTTGCGCACGAGTTTAATCGATACGAAAATCACCTAGCAAACTATACGTTTGCGTATGAATTTACTTACACGGCAATCGTGTCTCAAAATTTAGGTTGGCGTACATGTTTACCCGCGGGGCAAACCTGGCGCAAATAACCCGCGGTTTGCAGACCTGTTTACGCGTGAGCAAATTTTAGGCCAAAACTTTCATTTTGCCAAGGTTTGCAAGCAGGTTTGCACTATTCACTTCGCGGCCATCGACTGGTAGTCGAACTGGTTTGCTCGAACGGCAAATTAATGTTTTTCATACCCGGCAAAATTAGCAAATCCTGGCAAATTTCAACTTTGTAACATGATTTTCTTTAATTTTGCTTGCGTTGCAAACCGAAATTTTCGCCCCGTGAAAATGTTCAAAACTTAACTTATTTCGTCGATTTCTTTAGTAAAACTTAATATCTCTATATATATGAACTCAACTTCAATGTTTGACTTTTACTTTAAGACAATTTTACAGTACTACATTTTTATGACGTAACGCTCTTATTACCTGACCGTACGAAATACCTCTACAAATGATTGACAGTGATGCCTCAAACCTGTGCACGTGCAGGTACAAAGGTTGCACACCACTGGAATTTTCCTTATCTAAATAAATCCGACCAATTTGTATTTTGTTTTTACCAAACATTGACAAGTTCAAGTACCATTAGTTATACTGTGAGCCCAATGGAAAAGATAACTGACAGGTCGCGAAAGATATACGAATTTTATTTACTTTATCTTTCCTTAGCAACCAAATATGCCCATTATCTTTCCCACTGACGTATCTAGCGTTTACCTTGCCTGGAGAATATAATTTGGCTATTTTTATGCTATTAATGTACTGCTTCGTAACTATATTATTATAAACGAGTCATAAATAAATACCGTCCTCACAGCTATGAATCTCGGATAGAACAGGCGAGAAATTTTGCACATTTATCAGCCTGTATTCGTCTTTCTCCAAGTGCGAGGTAACATCAGCTGGCTGTTGATTATGACGACGTAATTTCATCTTCTTCCTCGAAGAACTCACACACGTGGGCTCGTTGTTATCATCATTTCTTACTGTTGTAAAGCATTTCAAATATATATGTAGAAAAAACATTAGACATTGCATGTTTCAACTAAAGTATGCTACTTTTAGAGTTTCTAATGTTCGTTACGTTTAGTTCAACAGCTATTGCTAAAACACCGGCAGAAACGGGTCTCTAACACTAAGAGGCGAACACGGGTTTTCACGGTCTGCACACGTAAAATACGGTCTACCATACCTCTCTTTCTGTATCGAAATTGTGGTCTGAAAACGAAATCCTCAATTCTTTTCGCTTCTTACCATTTAATTCCATATAGTGATGCTCAACTCACTCACAGCTTTTAGATAACATTGGTCTAGTTTCGAGCTTGTATTCTGTAGAACAAGCTCCAAAATTTAGGAATCGTCAACAAATTTTATAGTGTGGCTGGTTGGCTTGAAATATTGGTATTGCTATACCACTATCAAATAAGGGTGACTGCGCTGCAGCGTCACCAACTCTTAGGAACCCCAGCTTCTTGCATAAATTTTTTTTTTTTATGGTATAACCATCCATATCAATAATTGCTACGACATTTCTTAGCAAGCGAGTCATCTTGAAATGGTCGAAACATTTTAAAATGCAGCTTAAATGGGGCGCTTTTATTGCGACAGAGATTTTATAGGGGTCTTTGCAACTGTCGCGCGACAAACAGTAAATAATTACGCTACCAAATATTATACAAAATTCTCTTCTAAAATTAAGAGCTTAATCCTAAGTGCATCTCACGGAAAGTCTAAAAAAATTAATGAAATCCTAAAGCCTGGATCATTTCGTCGCAATACCTTCTTAACCCGCTGCTCACAACGGGAAAGTTTTTGGCACTTGTAGTATTTTGACGAGATCTTACGTACATTCAACTGGAAATTTCAGCCTTTGTTGATTTTTCACAGCATTTTCAACGCTGAATAAATATTGTAAGAATTTTCGTTCAACTTTTGTTTTGTTAAGTACTTGACTGGTGACTCACAGGAAACATTATCTCGTATTGCTCTCATTAATGCATTGGACGTTTTCTTTTGTTTATACAATGATCAAGAATCCTGGCTTTCGGCCCAGATTTTGCGGCAGAACAAAGACGAGTCAGCGTAGCGTTTACCAAACTTAAAACAATGGTGTAACGTAATACTTACTTACGCAGTGCTTACTTTACCTTGTCTTGCCCCAAAAATTGACCTTGAAGCTGAGATTCTTGATGCTTGTATACTCGTGCAATGGAATCAAGTCAGCCCTTGTTTTGATTCATGAAATGCTGCATGTGTGAAAATTGAATTTAGTTCCATTGTTGAGTTCTTGTCATTGTTATTGTGGCTATATATTGTATATGAGTGTTATATATACGTAAATGTTGCTGTCAAACTCTGCAGTAATAAACTTCCAAGCCTTGCACTATTGGGGAGACATAAGTAGTTGCAGTGCTTCATGTTATTATTTTTGCATTAAAGCAGCAACTGTTTTTGATCCCTGCTGGTGCGAAGGCTGAATTGTAATTCTTTGATAATTTTCTCTGACTGTATGCAGATTAAAATTTCAACCTTCCTCGAAATGTCATGTAAAGTGTGGGGATTTTGTGTTCTAAATTAAATTATGTGGCTTTTTTATGTGTAATTCATGTTGTCTATTGTTTAAAATGTATATCTTTTCTTTTATGTGTTGTACATCGTATTCTATTCTTTTCTGCTTGTCATTTTGTCAGTTGTACGTCTTTTGTATACAATTTATTTTCTTGATAATTGCCATCATGTGACTATTCAGTTGAGTTGTAATTATCCGCTGTTACCAAAACTTGTTAATTGAATATTCAAGTTTTCCTAAAATGATGAAGAACATTTGGAGTGGACAACAAACTGCAGCAATTATCGCTGTTACCAGAACTTGTCAAATGAATAATTAAAATTGTTCTAAATTAATGAAGAAAATTTTAGATTGGACAAACAAACTGCAGAAATTCATCGTGACAAAAAAGATGGTGGCCTGTACTGCAACCAAAATTTACTAGGAAGTTTTGTACAAATGTTGGAGTTTGATTGTAACTAAAATTACAGTTCACAATTTTTAAGATAATTTGTTTTTGAAAATGTTTTTAAAACATTGTGAACGGGCTATCTACCCTGCAAATAAATTATGCATGTTTTACTACTGGAATGTCTTGCATCGACTGTCTTTGGTCAAATACAAGAGCTAATAAGTGAATGCAGTAGAAGTTTAGGCTCTCTGAAGCGTAATTTTATGTGTAACTTGTAGCCATGTAATCGCTTGGAGAAATTGGTAACATTCCAAGAAAAAATCACATTTAACGTGTACCAGAAGTATTGAAAAATTATAGAAGAAAAATACGCTTTGTTTTTATTGTTTCGATTCCCCATGGGTCGTCTTTTAAACATGGTAGTTGATAAATTTTCAAGGTTTATTAATTATTGGCTCCTTCCAAGGCTAAGTAAATAATAAATATTGCAATAAATCATAGAACTCAAAAAAATTCTTTAAAACCATTCTCATTGAGAAATATAAAATTATACTGCAAAATTCAAAGTATCGTTTAAACAAATCCGTAGTCACGGGGGGAGGGGGACTGCCGCGGGTGCAAAATTAAACCTCGCTAGCGGTTACTACCATTAGTCGTTGCCATGGATATAGCGTCATTAAAATGACGTCAAATTCGTCAAAAATCCGCCTTTTTTGCTTTAACTGTTTGTCTGAGAAAAGATCAGCGGGTTTTCTCCAGATATGACAAAGCTCTGTAGTTAAGACAGTTAAAAACAAAAAAATAGCTTGTTGACGGCTTCAAAGTGATAAATTGTGTCGTTGCTATGGCAAAGTGACGTTTTAAGACGGCTGATATTTTGGCTCTAAAGGTTATAACACGAAAACGATATCGGTAACCCCCAATTTTATCTAGTAATAACAGTCCAAACATACGGATCCAAGTAGTTAACTTTTTATTTTTTTCAATCATAATGAGCCACCTGAAAAGATTCGGGTTTCCTGGCTAATCCGGGATGCTTTGATATCGGATTCGTTTACACTAAGGAACGTGAATCCGATTCAAAATTATAACAGATAGATTATGAATCCTGAACTTTCAAATCCGGAAAAGTTTGTGGGAACTTTGTATCTAAGATACTTTGAGTCCCAAAAGTCTTGTGTAAACTCTACGTGAAGAATTTGAGTGAATTTGCTCCCTCGTATGGTTTTCAAATGTTTTGCCATTAATTTCAACTGTCAAAATCGGTCAAAAAGTCACAAAATAATTTTGTAGAATCACGGTTGTGCTTTAAGTATTGACAATTACTGTGTGAGGCTGTGCAGTGTTAAACGCTGTAGACCTAAAAGACAAGGAATCCGGATATTTTTACTAATCCGGAAACTTTTGCTTTAGTGTATACAGGGTTATCGAATTAGTTTTATTGGCGACTGCACATAAACCACCGTTGATGAGATCTAAATTAAAAAATGAACAGCCCATTTTATTCGGATAAAATATTTCTCAAAATAATCTTTGAAGCGAGAATTGACCTCGCTTTTTATATACTGTCACTCGAAAGTCGCCTTGTGACCATTTTGTTCTTGAAAAATTCATCAGTGCAAAGCCGCGAAAAAATGTCGATTCGCGCAAAATATATCGCTACTGGAAAACCGCCCTAAGTTACGGAATGGCTGTATGGTCGTAGCCGTAAAATCTTTTTAAAAATAAGGTATTTCATGACTGTGCCAGCGTAAGATACTGAAGAGCGTTTTTAAATTATAATAGACTTGAATAATATGGATTTTAATATTCGTATTGAAAATATTTTACAACCATTTGCAAGCTACCGTTCACCGTGTATTCAAAACAACGTTTGAAAAAGTTATGAAGAGCATGTTAGTCAGTTGAAACTTATCAGTTTCAGCTGTCAAACTTGTAAGTTTTGAACGCGTAACTTGAAGTTTTGGTGCCGTAACTTGTAGTTTTGATGCCATAACTTGTAGTTTTGATGCCGTAACTTTTCGCTTTGTGATTCCAAAATGATGAATATTGCAACACATATAAAGTAGCGGAAATTCAGTTGAACAGGTTTCAATTTAGGTATTAGTCATATTTATTAAAATTTTCTAGCATTGTGTTATATGTTGTAGTCACATGGAGTACTTTGAAGTTATTAAATTATATCTAAACAAGTTGAAAACTACAGGGTGTATAAAAAAAGGTAATCAAACTTTGCAGTGCTTTAGCGCGTTCATTATACAATCTACAGAAATCATTCTTTCACAGGCGGAAAGACCAGGCTTTTAGCTTTCGATTGTCATCATGTTTGTGAAATTTGAAGAAAGATTGGGCAAATACGAATCAAATGACAATAGCCGGTCGAAATCGCATGTTTTCACCGTGGGGAGTTTATTGAAAATCTGTTGAAATTTAAACCCATTAAGGAATTAAATTACAAAATTAATTGACCAATTTTAGCTTAGGTAGTAAACTTCTGGCATTTTATTAGTGATGTTAATTGTTTCTCGTGACAGATAAATGATTAATGAAATTTTCTTTTCTTATTCGCTGCCCTAGTAATGCTCAGAGGTGAAAATATGCGATTTCGGCCGGCTATTTTCATTTGATTCGTATTTGCCCAATCTTTCTTCAAATTTCACAAAAATGATGACAATTGAAAGGTAAAAACCTGGTCTTTCCGCCTGCGAAAGAATGATTTCTGTAGATTGTATAATAAACGCGCTAGAGCACTGCAAAGTTCGATTACCTTTTTTTTATACACCCTGTACATATGATGAAAGCTAATGAGCACAAGCCTTTTATCTTAGGTAAGTCGCCTCAATATAATAAGCACGTACCTTATTGTACTGTTAAAATTACTTAAATTTAGTTGTAGTTAACTGAGTAATATATAATATTACTTGAGTTGAAAACCCGAAATGACACTCAAGTTAACGTGGCTCGCTACAGTTTGATACAGTTTACGAATGATTTATATAGATCAGTGAGATTAGACGTCATCCTAGCGTCTTTCGCGTTGAATTTTCGTAGTTCGGCAAAATTTTTAAAACAAAAGCCACAGAACTTGTTTTTGAGTGCTTTTATGTACCAAAACATGATCATTTTTCATTATTTTCTTGACTTTTTGAAAAGTTAAACAGTACGTATGTTTTTAACCAGCTTTTTAAATATATATTTAATTATGTTTCTGAGTATTTATTTTGAAGCAATGTTGTTTATAATATTACTAAAAAATTGTTGCCAAATTCAAAATGCTGTTTTATGCTGTCTTCAAAAGCACTCTCAAATTGTCGGCGAAACATATATAGTTTCTGCCATTCAACCCTGTTTAATATGTAGTACTTTACCTGTTGAATTCAATAGATAGGAGTTGTTTGGACGAATTGTTCAAGTCGTAGTTGAATCTTTTGGTGCTTTTTTACGCATATTTACACATATTTTTTCAACAAAAAAGAATATAATGAACCATTGATCAATTCAATGGATTATAGTGTTTTGTTTTTTTCGTATTTTGAACATTATCTTGTGTTTTCGTCTCTAAAAAGTAAAAAATATCTGTTTCATAACATATGTGCCGAACAACTCGATAATAAAATTACTAAAATAGCCAACTAAACAACACGCGTTTTCCACGCATTATAATATACACGCATGCGCAAATAGCGATCATGTCGAATCGATATTTTGTCACGACAATAAAGTCAACCAGAGTTTAGGACTGTTTTTCTCGCTTTTTCTTCGGTGAATTTTTTTTTAATTTTGCACATTTCTCGGTATAACAAGCAGTAAAACATCAAAATTTCAAAAAATTCTATAAGATGGAATTGTTGTACTAGTTATTCGTGAATATCTCAGAACCTGCCTTTACAATTCGTCTCAAAATTTATCGTGTTATTCCTTCATCATCCAAAAGTCATCAGAAAAAAAATTAGAAAAATTCACCGAAGGAAAATTAATAAATTATGTAAAGTCATAAAAAGTATGACATGTTCATAACGCCATATTGCCATGGCGACGATATGAACCAACAAAAGTTTTCATCTTTAAAAATGTTTAACATCATGGTAATGTGGTGGCTAAGCTTCAACATCACAACTTTCACGAAAAAGAAATAGTAGACCTTCAAACAATACGTGAACTGAAACATTATAACTGTAGGGAGCCACCGTAACAATGAAAACTGAAAATTTATTCGTCCACGGACAGTCTGTAGAAGCAGATGTATGAAATCGATTAAATAAACACTTCAAGCAATCTCAGATAGACACAACATATGATTCCAAGTCTAATAGTCTTGAACGTTGTGAGCAAATACGATTACCACAATTATTTCTCATACTTTCCCTCTATTGTTTTCAGAAAGTTTGTTACAAGTATAGAGAATCATTCAAGAGGCTATATGTCAACATAGCGCAGTATTTCAGGCAATGAAACGCTCCAACTCACCTCTACACGAGACTATTTTAGATGAACTTTTATGGATGAATAATTTTGCGACTTTTCATCAAATCTACTCAAATATATAGTCAAATACTTAGCGTTATATTTCTCCTTCCCACAAAAATTGATCAGATAAGTTTCAAGACAAAAGGACGGCAAAATTTGAAAAAAAGTGTCTATAGTCTTTTGCCTTCTTGTTCCGCCATGTTGGATTTCTCTTGTTGTTCCCACCTCCGCTAGGTATAAGTCAGCAATCTATGTTTCCTATATCTATGGTCACATGTATGAAGAATCCAAGATTGCGTCGAAGGATTTCTTTTGCGAAAAGCAGGGGTTTTTGGACATTTTAGACGGTTTAACTGCTGCGAATGCCGCGCAACTAGAATTTGTACAAATATATCACTATTGCGAATGTTTAGAACGTAAAATGAGAAAAGTGGGTTTGATTCTTACAAAGTTATTGTTTGACAAAAATTTCAACGATTAGACGTTTTGACCGGCTTTGTAAGTTCGATTTTTAACACTTCGAAACACGTTCGATTACATATATTTAGGAGAGGATGTTTATCATAGATATTTTAAATACGATCTGGAAAAAGGTTGCCGAATTTTTGTGAAAATATCCTGCGTTAAGCTTCTCATTGTCATTAGCTATACCGGCTAGTAAGACTCCATACCCACCCTAGCTTGAAGGTAGAATTTTATTTCTTTGTTGAATATAGTTTTTATGGTTCAAGTGAAATTATTGTTTGTGTAGAATCTGCTAACAAAGTGATACAAGTATAACAAATTATTTTAAATAAGCATGAAAGAAAACCATGTTCCATGGCTTAAAATCACTGTTTAGGGTACTTTTACTTTACCGTACAAATTGAGGGCTGCATAAGTTATTATGATTTTAATAAAAATTAAGTACAGTATTGGAATTTACACAAGAAAATCTCACAATTTGTCAACAAATTGTGCCTGTGACAATGTTTTCAAAGATGAAAACAATTTGTAAAATCTGTGATTTTATAAAGCTCCTGCAAGCTTAAGAAATGTGTGGAAATGTAAAGTACAGTTTTTACAAGACAATATATTATAAAATCAGATATGAGTGTACAGTACATGCACTGCAGGACAAATTTTCTGCAGATATTCAATTTAATCAACATTTAATATGGAGCAAAAATCTAGATTAGACTAAAATTCAGAATGACTCGAAGTAGCTAATAATTTGCAAAAAAAAGGTAGATTTAATACTGAACATACTAAACGACCAGTTGCTTGCTCCAGAAGTCTTTAACGAACGATAATCCACGCAAACTTTCAACACCGGTCAAAACGTCCACTCCTTGAAATCTTTACCGAACGATACTTTTGTAAGAATCAAGTCAAATCTTTTCATTTTACGTTCAAAAACCTCCGCAATAGCGACCTATTTTCAAAAAATTCGTGCTAAATTAAACGGCATTCGCAGCAGTTAAATCGTCTAAAATGTCCAAAAACCTGCTTTTCGTAATAGAACTCTCGAGTTTTTTCTCGGTTGACTATGCAGTCATGGATTCTTCATACATGTGACGCCTGTGCACGCATGCAATTCCTATCTGGGTCCTACTACATCAATGAATTTTAATGCTGGACTGATTATGCGTCGATAATTCAAATACAATGTAAACTAAATAGTGCTGAATGTTTGCGCCTTCGCGATACGATTAGTCTTTTATTTGAAGAGTTTCACAATAAAGTGGAATTTCATTAGTTTTTACTCAGCATGTTAACATTGTAACCTACTGCAGTGATATCGTGGTTTAATCAAGTAATTTACATCATATATATTGTGTTGTTTTTCGTTCTAAATTTTTGTGTTCAGTTCCTTCTAAATTCTGTAATGTTTTTGATTATATGTTAATAAATCGGGTGTAATCATATAAATTATACAATATATAAACTGTCCTGAATGACCAAATGTAGACCAGGTTCTTACAAGAAAATTTTTGAAAAATATAATTGCAAACCTTTTAAAACAAGCATAAAAACATTCGATTTTAATTCGTTTCAAAAGAATTTAAATAGTGTCCTTATAAACTTTCGAAGGCACCAACTCTTTCTTCTCTATCACCCGCCTAGTTAATGTCGAAGGCTTCGATTCTTTTTGCGATTTCTTCGGCAAATTTATAGTTATTTATTTCAATGTTTTGCTTAGGCGATCTAGACGTAACAATTTTATGAAATTACTATCTGCCATTAGTTTGTAGTAATGAAATAAGTCAATGCCTGACTAAGTTAATGGTAATTTATTTGCCGAAATTTTATCCTATTTCGCTGATACATGTACACTCAAAAGATTGAATTATTTACATTAAATTGCGTTTGCAAAAGTTGATTAATTTAGCCACTATCACATCTAGTGTAATGTTGCTTATGATTCACTTCAACTGAATAAGATTTATTACACGCAGAAACCCCTCGCCGTTTCCTACTTTTCGAAAGTAAAAGTTAATTCTATTCCTAGTCCAGCTCTACGCTTAGCGAATCAATGACTTACCCACGCCTCCATTGATACCTTTACTTCTCCACTTGCTGAATCTTGTATTTCCAGGCATTCTTCTTGATTCTCTTCCGCAGCTATCCATCGTAACACTTTCCATTTTTCTATATGATTTGTGATTTACAGTAAAGTTAAATTCTTTGAAAGCTGTTTTCCGGATCGATAGAAAGAAATTTGCAAAACTTGCAAAATGCAAAACAATTACAGTTAAATTTCATGTCGTGACTAATACAAAAACAAAATAATTATATCAATTCAGCCAATGACGGCGTTCCTAGTCGCCAGTCCAATCTAGGTATCTAATGACGTCGCTAAAAGGTCGAACGTCCAAACCAAACCAAACCAACACATAATGGCGCATGACTTTCGAATCCCAGAGTTAGTAGCCCTCCCCCGGAAATACGCCCGGAGCTTTGCTCGGCGATTAAGAGAGTATACGCCTGGTGTCCCAATTTGATTGAACTAAGAAAACCGATCAAGAAATACTTAATCTAGTATAGGCACGAAACAAAAACAACCTTAAAATTTTGCTAAAAAACATTTGAGCCAATGCAGCAGCTGGACAGGAAGGAGAGCTAGACGTAGAGGCGCCTCTTACATAATTATATTGCATATTTCACGAAAAATAATCCAAAACTATGTATAATTGTTACAAAGATTATCACAATCACTACGTTTCCAATGCGAAGTTAAAAAATAGGGGACTAAATTGCCGGTTCACTGCTCTGCCACTGGACGCCCATCGTTTTGGGTTTGGTAAAATTTCATGCTTGCCCATTGATAAGCTTGCGCTTGGCCAAATAATTGCTCCAGGTGTATACGGTGATCCAGGAATTGACTGACCCGGAAACTTGCATCCTATAGCGGGAATAAACTGCTCTCAAATCATTGAGCCAATGTTAAAACATATGCAAACAGGCTGTTCTGACAAGGTGACGGTACTAGTAAAAATGGAGAGATGAGCATATTTTTAAAAGTACGCATGTCGCTCCCCCCCCCACCCCCCCAATAAATGGCTAAAATCAGTTCCAGTGCATAAAATCTTATTTTCCCACACCAAGAAAAAAAATTCCGAACTGAATTAATATTCTGTCATTTTTAAGAATTGTAGTCTGTACAAATGTGATAAATTTTCTTCTCATATAATGAGTAAAATCTTTAATTTTTAAAACAAGTCTGTTTGTCAGAAGCACAGAAACAAAAAAAGTTTCCTTTAATTTCTCTTTATTGGATCATCGTAACTTTATATACACATAACTCTATACACCGTATCCTTCTGGAATATTTTCTGCCATTTTGATTCAGAATATTTAAAGCACACACACTCAATTTCCCAATACACAGTTTTTCAATTTATCACATGCACATCTAATTATTGCTGCAGTACATTTCCAGAATTGACTTTTTTAAATACCTACAAAAACTGCAAGATTTACAGTATATCATGTTCCTCTATCCAAAGATCGAAGCTGAACTAGGATTAAAGGATTACTGAATGGTTTTCCGTGCAGCATAGTGTGATCCATGCACGCGGGATGTTGCGAGATTTTCGGAAAGCGCAAAAATACTTTTACGCTTTCCGAAAATCGAGCAACATCCCAAGTGCATCACGCTATCCTGCACGGAAAAGCATTTAGTAATTGTTTTATATAATAAATACAATAAAACAACGGTTAAAACTTTTTAAACCATTGATGAAGTACGCCATTCTCCCAAGAATCGTCAACTTTAGCTTTGTTGGCGTTCGACCTTACGCTAAAATTTACACAATTTTAAAACTTTTCGCATAACTTTTTTGTTTTGTGTTGGTGAAAATATAGTATTTTAACAGGGACATAGATTGGTACTAAATCGAAGCGTAGATGTTCTAAAAAACCGGTGTTATTAACGGCCAAAAGTGAGGGATACACTAGTTACATTTTGCAATTTCACTTTTTTGTGTGAACAGAAACCTAGAAAATGATCGACCGGCATTTAAAGTGCAGTACTTGTGTGAGAAAGCATTGTGGGCAAAGAAAATTTAGTTCTTTATAAGCACCATTGTATGCTGATTTGAACGGTTGTACTTTTATCGCTACAGCATAAGCTGAAACAAAAATATGCGAGTGCCAAAAATCGTATTTCAGTTAAATTTATAACGTAAACAAAACAAAAATACGAGTATACAAGACATAGAAGTTGAAAACATAAAAGATTATGGTTTCTGTACCTTGTACTTTAGTATTTGACTTTATTTTCATCCTCTGCTATAATTTCAGAAGCTGAAAAGTTTTTTGTCGGCAATTTTAAACTCGTATTAACAAACTCGTAAAATGCGAAGCGATGTCAACATTCATATTTCCCGTGCAGGATGGTCTCATCCTGCACGGGTATTGACCAATCAGATTGCGTGTTTTACTGTAGTTATTATATAAAGTTGATCAACTTATAGCACAAAGTATCTAAAGTACAGTGGAATCCATGAGAGGGGCTTCAATGATCGGATTTTTCAATATTTTGATGGCCTGCTTTCTCACTGCTGTACTCTTCCAAAAAAATACTAAAGAATTGATGCCAGGATTTAAATTGAATAACGCCACACACCACCACACATAGACATTCAAATTCATTTTCTCCGTCCTATTAAAAATTGGGAAAAATGTGAAGGGAACTAAGAGAACGAAAAAGCAAATCATGACAGTGAAGCAAGACATTGCATATTTTTTTTCACGGAGTACTTGTCGTCTTTTCTTGTTTTCTTTGCCTCCGTCTTCATGAGGACTGACATTCGAGCGTGATAGCCTTTGCACGACAAGATATATACGGAGGTATACAAAACTGGTGAAAATGAGAAAGGCCTCAAACATCCCCATTGCAGCATACTTCATAATCAAATATTCACTGAAGATTGAGGCAACAATAGCCAACATTAATACGATACCTCCGCCAAATACAAACATCACAATTCTGCGCCTCGTTACCATTGTCTTATAGGAGAACGGGTGAACTACACCGATATATCTTTCGATATTCATTGCAGATAGTGTTACTATTGATAAACCAATAGGTAATCCAGATGTTATCCTGACTAAAACGACAGCTGAACAAATATCTATGTTTGTAAATGGGGCGAGCAAAGCGACGATGAATATTGGAAGGGAAACACAGGCAACACCCAAGTCAAATGACGATTGAAGAAGAATGACAAAGTAGCAAGGCTTTTTTCTTAACTGTTCTGTTTTCCAAACGGTTGTCGCCGCAACTGCATTCAGCAAAAATGTGGGAATTATAAGAACGCCGAGAAAGACAATATTTGATATTCGATTGATTTCATATTTACGAGATTCAAAGCTAGTTACGACATCATACTTCTTATTTATGAAGTTGCAAATTTTAAGGAAATTTTCAATGCTCTTGTTCATCGCGCGTCTGGACACCATGCACTCGTATTTCAGACTCCCTTGCTTCGCTATATATCACAAATTGTTGTTATCCGATTGGTTTAGACAAATGCTATTATTAAATTTTTTTTTCAGCTAAAGTGAATCATATGCAAGATTAACACTACAAATGATAATGTATGGCTCTTAATTTTCAATGTCCACCTGCAACTGTAAGTTGATCAACTTTCAGGACCTCAATGTAAATAGTTCACCTTTGGTGAGCTATATCAAGGAGAAAATATAAAACTTAAACGAATCAAAGACCATTGACGAACAGTGGTGGAACAGTCAGCACGAGTATTTATAGTCCTCCTATTTTGACTTCGTATTAGAAATATAGTGTTTGCGATTAACTTTGTAACAAATACGCATAGTATGATGTTTTCTTGTGAAATATTCGGTACACCTGGTGACCCATATAAAATGTTCCATTGAACGCCATTGGAAAATTATTAGAACAGTTAGGCTAGCTTCCATAAGTTTTATTCCATTCAGAAAGGGTTGACGTAGATTTTGATGCATTACAATAAAATGTATACATAAGCAATATTAAGGCAGTCATATATCCATATTTAAAATCGAACAAGCGTTTAGAGAATAATGAAATTTTACATGAAAATATGGCTTATCAAGTAATAACTTCTTTGCACTCGTTGTTCGTGGGTGAATGATTCTTGCCTATTTGGTAGATGTTAGCTTAAATTTTAGTCGTATATTTTCAATTAAATTTTATAGATATTGTAATTAAATATTTGAAACAAATATGTTGTCTGAACAATGTTCTCTTGTAAATAAAACGATATACATAACTTATCATGATGCATTGCTTTGCAATAGGAGAGTAAAAAATAGTTATGAAAAATGTTAGGATTCTCTAAAACGCTAGTCGGATTTGAAAAAACGATATCTCGCATAATATTTCATCAAAATCTCATCATAATAATTATTTTTAAATCGCTGAATTAGCCATTTCTAAGTACAAAAAAACCTAGCTAGTATTATATATTATAGTTTTTACACTATACGTTCAATCAAGCAGCGCAAGTTTTTTTTCGATACCCGGTATGGGACGCCAGGCGACAGTCTTTAGCAGTCATTTCATTTTAAGGAGGAACTTAATTAAGAAGACACAAACTTAATTGCTCTGAAGTTATGATTTGGTAAAATTTTCTGCACATCCTATTAAATATATATTAGTTTTTACGCAAGCTTGAACATTTTCAGATTCTATATATACGTGGCGCGCATTTTTATTTGTTTCAAGCAGCTAAAGTAACAAGTCAAATGTGCTTCGACACGATTAACATCAAAAACAACATCAAAAACACCTGTCAATTTCTTGTCAAAAAGAGCAATTTGCTGTCCTTGAACTGCCCCTGCAGACGATGTTTTTTCTTAATTATTCCCACTTTGTAGGCATAACTTTCTTATGACGAACCTCCGCTGAAAGTTCGCTGCCATCGTCGACGTCGAAGTGTGACACAACACAATAGAGAGTTTACGATCTGCGATAAGGCGGCTTGACGACGCGGTTTCAAAACAAGCAAATTTGTTCGAACTGTGAGTGGTTTATGGTCTCAGATGAATTCTCGACGGCGTTGTCGTTCTCAAAACGACATTAGACTAAGAGTTATCCCGTCCTTAGAGCAACGTCGAAACCAATTGTGATTTTCAGAGCCGTTTATTTAAACTCCACAATACAGCAACAATCGCAATTCTAAGGGTCAAACGTTACAGTGAAGTAACATTCAAATATTATTCTATCAAAATGCTAAGCGCCTGTTTTAAGGCTATAAATTTACATTGCGTTGTCGAGCAAGACGCGTTGTGAATCATAAACTCCCTAATGTTAATTACGCAAACCCTCAGATAACATATCTAGTGAAGACGAATTCGACGATTGAGACAACAACAAACTCCCATTAAATTTATGTGTAAAACAAAACCATTTAAATCAATATCTAACAGTTATTCTACGAACTCAGTCGTGTATGAGCTGATAGCTATCGCTCATATACGATGAGAGTGATTTAATATTTTACTGAAATTAGTCAGTTCGCCATGTAAACATGTTGAGCTTATACCGTATAAAACACTACTTATCGTTATTTAAAAAGAATGTTTTCACAAATTTTCCGAAAAACTTCTAATTCTTAGAAATATATAAATATTTTGCGCGAAACAAGCGCTGGTTGACCTCAAAATTGAGCACAAAACAATTATAATTTTTCCCAGATTTCGCGAAACTGATTCAGTATTAATTCGTAAAAAACTGTATTTTGTACAGGTTTAGGTGGCATTTAAATCAAGTACTAGTCTTCACACACTTTATATAGGTTTATGTGTTGTACTTATTGCCAAGAGAGGCTGGCAAAATGCTCAAAACAGTATTTTTTAATGGATCGAAAAACATTCAGCCACCATCTTGGTTTTTCTACTAGTAGGATATTAGTTTATATTCTACCAGTAGAGTAGCCAATCAGATCACAGAATACTTAATATCTGTTGACAGTGTATATAATATTATGAATATTAGACTGACGAGCATAAGTTTAAAAAAAAGATTGGAAGCCTCCCCCACTCATTGACCCTTGACAAAACAAATGAAACTGGGAATGTGGGACAACACAGTTTAAACCGCGACAATCCCGGGTAAGACGGGACGGTTGGAATGATGTGGTTTTCAGAAATTTTGATTTCTTTCGACTGGAAGAAATCTATAAACTATGCTACAATCTATTTTTGAGTGGTGCAAATTGTTTACCAACTGTAGGTGAACATGATCGGACATACTGGTGACGATAGGAATATTTCATAAATGGCATACGTATATCAATGGCATTTCAGATCTTTGGTATTAAGCCCTGAAAAAAAATTTTTTAAAAATCTTCTTGGCCCAATGAGCACGTTCCAGTTAGTCCTACAACAATTGCGATCACTTCTTTCGCGCTAAACCTCTGAATAAAATGCCCGCGGCGCAGATTTAACATTTTACCACAGATTAAGTATATACAGATAGGAAACTCGCGCGTGTTTCCTTATTATTTTGTGTCCTCACGTACGCGTCAGCTCGCGTCACCCCACGCGCCACGCAAAATTGCTCTGGCAAGTGTCATCGTTCGAATTTTCAGGTAAAAGTATAGGAAAAACGGTGTTCGAAAGAGAAAAAATGCATATTTTACAAAATTGAAGCAAGGTTTCACTGTTTTGAGCTCAAAATTTAAAGATAAATGGTAGGTGGTTGTTTTTGGGTGGAAAAGATTTACGAGAGTTTATTCAGAGTTTATTTCAAGGCAGAAATACAAGCGATGTATTGACATGACATGCCGACCTCTACCCTTGATCACTTTGATGGGCCAATTACATGATCGGTTAACTTTGTTTTAAAATTGTTGAAATCTCAAAGTAGTAAGAAAAGATGAAAGAGCTGATTTCAAAACGACGAGAAGCTAGCTAGCTATTTGCAAGTTAGACTTTTGATCGAGGCTACAAGCATATAGTAGTGTTGTAAACACTATTTATTAACTTTTGCATTTAACATATTAACAATATTGGTTATGCATGAGTTTATACTTATATTTTATTTATATACATGTAAACAGTCCCTAATTATGCTAAAAAGTGGAGCTTTGTTTATATTAACCCCAGTCACTGATTTTCACTGCATGGTTCTCACTATCCTGTTCTGATTATCTGTTAGGAATTGTATCTGCTAAAGTACTGCTGAGTCTGCTTTAGAGCATAACAGACTGCCACAAGCCTTCTTAAAAGGATTGGATCATGCTTGTCAATGAATAGTCCCAGAGGATTGTTGGCAACTAAAGGAGAAAAAAAGTACTCTTTTTACAAGAACAAACCAACTGAAGAATATTGTAGCTGAAAGTAGCAACTTGCAACAAACTTTTTATCCCAGCTGAGACTTTTTATCCTAGAGAAACATATTGCACATAATGTGTTCATGTGAACAGGGAAAACTTGAATTGAGAATTTGACAATTATATGTGCAACAAGTTTCTTGTAAATTAATGAGATGAGCAAGTGATGGCTATACCACATAATGGAATAAATAGAAAATACAGCATGAGTTTCTCAGCTCAAAGCTTTCATATCTGCATGTACTTGTTTCATTATGTGTAGTGCATTCACAAATACATACAAACTGTTCATGGTACAATCTGAAGTACCTCAGAAAATAGGGCATACTTAAAAGTGAACAAAATATGTGTTTTTTAATTACCTTGATGAAGAGTATTTGTCCATGCATGCTCAAGTCACTACAGCTGTGAGACTGGCTTTCTTTTCACCATCTTGTTTTTCTGGGTATTATGTAAATTCTGAATTAAAGCAAAATAGTTAATTTGGCCCTTTTCAGTATAGTTATCTTTATAATCTGAGTGTATAGGGAATATGAATTTTGTAAACTTGAATCTCTATGTAGAATTGTGTACTTTAATGTATTAACAAGCATATTTAATAGACAACGTTAGGCGTGAAGAATTAAAAACATGGTCGAAGACAAAGTGTATAAGTGTATGGGTGAATTGTTTTCGGATAAAATACAAACATAAATGGCTTGGAATGTAAATTTGCTCACATGTCATCATCAAGCAAGTTCGAATCTTATGGCTGCTTGAGAGAAACTTGCCTGTCTAGTGTTTTTTTGTCCACATTTTCGTTGGTAAGCACAAAACAAGTGAATTACAAATAGTTTTGATCAACTTCACGACAAAACAAGCAATATTACACTTACCTGTTGGTATTATTATCACATCGTCTTCAGATAAAGGCATGAACACTTTGAAAACACACTCCTTAGCGTTTTTTTCTCGTTTTTCTTGCCAGCAAGGGCCGCTTGTACAGTCATTTCATGTCAAAATGTTTGGGTTTAACTTCATTCCCAAAAATTGAGACGTTGACGAAAATCAGAAATATATATTTTTTAAAATCGCAGTTTTATTGCCGAAATTTGGGTTTTTCCCATCTATTTTCTTATTAAATTTTTTCATGACACTTGCCAGACGCTTGCCAGACACTTGCCAGAGGCTGACGCGTACACTGCTGACGTGACATCAAAGTGAGGACAGAAACACGCGCGAGTTGCCTATCTGTATATACTTGATCTGTGATTTTACATTTCAGCAGCAGTCAACAAGTCAAGTACAGTTCATTCAGTCATTTCAAAAATTCGCTTAGTAAAATCAAGAGGTTCGAATCCATTTCCATCCGATGTCTTGAAAAGATTTTTCACTTCGTTCAGCATAATATATTTGTAAAAGAATAAGAAGAGAGAGTTTTCATGGGCAGAAATGTCGAAATATATAGGTATGTGTAGCAAGCCCAAATGAAATGTTAGCCACGTTGTTGGGTCTTGTGGATAAATCCTAATCATCGAGGGAATCATGGCTTTGTTGAGAATATTTATACGGTGAGATGATTATCGAAGTTTATTGCTTTATATTTAATTCTAAAAGTAATTCTTTAAATCGACGTTTAGCTAATGTAACTGTGCAATAAACATATAATCGAGTGTTGACTGGCCAGTCAATCGGCATTGGATGTTCAACGCCAGGTCAATTTTCAGCTTTGGTAGTCTCAAATTGTTACAGAGGACGCTTTTAAAGTGTACACTAAACTGTAAAAGAATATTTGTTTTTACTGTGTTTTCGCTTAAATAAATTTTAATAACAGGTATACGTAATAGTATGTGTTGTAATACAATGTGTTGTAATACTATGTGTTGTGTTGTGAAAGGATTATATTAACCAAGATCATATGACTGACTCTGATTGTGAAGCCTTATCATATCTCATTTCACCTGACATTTAGCCCCTTTTACCTGACGATTAAAGAAACTGTATTTAACATGAGCCAATATAGGAACTTGTTGACTACAACATTAATAGTTTGTGATATTTGACCTTTGTACCCCCTGCATACCTGACTGATCCATAGGGCTCCCAGTAAACGAATTTGATTATAATATAACAACCTAAAATAACTTTGTCTTACTTTATATTATCGTGAAAATGTTGAAGCAACTGTGTATGTATTCATATTGTACAAATATATAGGCAGTGATTAATCTTGCGCCTGCAGTGACATGCATGCAGTACATGTATACAGAAAGGGGAAACTCTTTCAATCATATTGATACATAATTAATAAATACATCTGTACTAAATTTACAGCACATATTTACAGACTACATGTTTTCTGCTAAGACACAATCATATTTGCTTTGTCAGGCTGCATTTGCACTCTCTGTGAGCAAAATTTGTTGGGTAGAACACAAAAGTAAACATCCTTCCAATTGACACTCTAGTTATGCCCATGGAGCTAAGGACCTAACTAGCTTTGCTGAACAGTCTTTCTGATGGAGAACTATTTGCAGTATTTTGGTATTTGTCAATATATAAGAAACTTTGATATTCTTTATCTATGATCTAACAGGAATAAAAGACAAATAGACATCCAAAATACTTCAATAACTGAACTGTTGTTAATGTGAATATCACAAATGATTCATGGCAGTGAACTGGATTAAGACAATTTTGAAGTTGTTTGAATTTAGGGTCATACAGTACTGTTCAGCATTTTTAGCCCTTATCAATGGTGTTGCCATGCATTAAGGTTTAGCATCTCAAAAAGAATGCCAGGACATCAGATATTTTTGGATATTATTAATACTGAAATATATCAACATACCAAGATTTAATTAAATGCTGATATTTTGCTGGTGTATGGCTTAGGTTTAGGTTTTAATTGTTCAGGGTAAAAATTAAAATCTGAAAATTGCTTGGAAAAAATGCCCAAATTCATGTTTCCTAGGGTACATGAACCAAGTCACAATTTACTTACCAAGGTTATGTTGAAATTATGTTTCTAATTAATGGTTATCTATTTTCCACCAGAACTCGCCAGCTAGTATCGCTTGTATTGAAGGCAAACATTTTCGAGGCTGACAAGTGAAGTTCATCTGGGATAAGATGTTGTGAATAAGAAGGTATGGTTCCTATTAACCTGCAATCATGCTGTATACCATGTCATAGAGCCTGATACAATCCTTTATTTGGTCGCCTTTCACCCAAACAATTTTCAAACAAAAACAAGAATTTAATTATAGTTACAGTGACTAATTATATCTTATGTAATTAATATTAACCGCCCGAAAAGATGCCCTTGCTATGAATAAGCCAATCATAGTGACAACCAAAATCCATTTGCAATGGAAGAGACTTTTGAAAGCATTTGTGTCAGGCCTTTATCCTAATTAAAGGCCCGATCGCTAGATGGGTTCCTATTACATTGCCCCCCCCCCCCACCATTTTCCTGGTAGGTGCACAAGGTACGGGATTGTGGTTTGGACCCCTATCCTACTTTAGTTCAAAGCTTTTGTGAAATTAAGGTTAATTTTTTCCTTTTTTTTGTGTGTGGAGAAAAAATTATTGAATTAGTTATAAAATTATTGGTTTGTCTTTGATTTATTGGTAAACAGTCGGACACCAATCATCATATGATTACAAATGTACAATGTGAGGAGTGTTGTATGTGAGAGACTACCACTAGGGCAGGCCCTTGCCATAGCTGATGTGAAAGTCTACTTTTGTTGTGTACTTGTACTAAATGCAGTATGACTAAGTGAAGTGTATGAGTGGCATGATCTCAAGATTCACACACTAGCAAATAAGATACAACGGGTAGTAGCTGATGAAATAGCGACCACATAGAGACATTATATTGATTAGAGCCTGTGGCTGTGTGAGAAGCACTACCTACGCCATCTCCACTTTCTACAGATGTATAAAATCAAGTCCCTTTGGTTGAAGTCCCTTTATAATCAACAACTTCTCCAACTTTTGTCTAACACAGATAAACGTGTTACGCAGGATGGATCCAGGCACGATAGACCCAATTTCTTTCAAATTTCCTAAAAATGTAGTAATGTGATGAATATATGCCCCCCTGCTTTGCTGTCATGGTAATGTTCTATGTAAGGCCTAATTTGGGATAGTCTTTGTTGGAGTTCTGTTTGTTTTATTTAAGTAATAACCTATATATGGTTTTGTGTGTTGTTTTCTTATTTCTTAGCATGCATTTACATTGCTTGAGTCACAATTTATGCATCAATGCTGAAATTATGTTTCTTATTACTGGTTATCTATTTTCCTTCAGAACTCCACTGCTTGTATCAAATGTATGATCAGGATAGATAAACTGGAACAACCTAATCCATGGCACATGTTGCAGGTGAAAGTGTTACACAGAAGACCTGTCTGTAAACGATCACATCAGCTTTATTGTGTGGCTGTGCTTTCATATAATGACAAGTAAAGGTAATGTATGGTTTTAATTAGGTTGTTTTTCCCCACAATTTCATTTACATTGCTTGAGTCACAATTTATGCATCAATGTTGAAATTATGTTTCTCATTAGTGGTTATCTATTTTCGTCCAGAACTTCACTGCTTGTATCAAATGTGTGATCAGGATAGATCAACTGGAACAACCTAATCCTGGCACATGTTACAGGTGAAAGTTTTCCATTTGCAAACGATCACATCCGCTTTATTGTGTGGCTGTGCTTTCACATAATAAAGGTAAGGTATGGTTCTTATTAGGTTGTTTTTCATCACAATTTCTCTCGTATCTGTATAAGCCATGTGCCTGTGGTTTGTACCCCTACCCTACTCCATGTCACTCCAATTTTCACAGTAATATAGGATGTTGGATATTGTAGGCATTCTTTGCAGGCATACTAGAAAAAATGTTTCGAAAATAATTGTGTTGGGTGATTTCTCCTGTCTTCTTTTTTCACTGGAACTGAAATTCAAAGTTTTTATCCATGATGCTAAACCTGTTAGATGAACGACTGTTATAATTTCTGCCTTGCAGGAATATGAACCACGCTGCGAAAATGATTGTTAGATGAAAAGATAACTAATGACATCTGGTATTTTCCGTCCTCCGCCTATCATGTATACCAGGCTTGTAACTTATAACCAGACTGGTACTTGTGTGTATCGTGATCGCCCCCAAACTTGCTAAAGCCACAAACTGGTCATCAAACATGCTGCAGGTATTTCTGAGTGTTTTCGTATTGCTGAAAACATTTTGTGTTTTAACATGCTGCATATTAGAAGATTGTTGGCTTGGCAGTTTGATGAATTTTTCACATGTATATTTAATAGAAATCTACTTGAATTTTTTTGTTTCAGTGATCTGTATTAGACAGCGGAACTGCAAAGCAAAGAATGGGTCGTGCACAATGGAAACAGTGTATCTCACAATTAAACATAAACAAGGTACACGATTTTACTTCTCTTCTGATAGTTCACATGGCAATGTTTGGAGTCTACGGTTGTACAGTGTATAACCTCCATGATATTATACATCACTTTTATTTCTTCTATATGGTGTAATTTGTCGGCTTTTATGTTGTCCTTTGTTGTCTTGTGTTTGTTTTGTTCATGTGTCATGTTCTGTGTGATTGCAGCCATTTTTTATGAGTTCACTGTAATTTTATCTGGCCGAATAAGGATTTTATCGAAATAATGTTTCCTGTGATATTACCAGCTAAGTACTTTAGGATTCCCTAGAATGTCGCAAAAATAGTCCTTTTGAAGCTTTGCCGGACCCACAAAGGTTTAAAAAGTATTTCTTTTGAAACTATGTTTAATTAATTAAGTCTTTATTGGAATTTAAAATCTCATTATACATCTTATATTTTCTTAACCTTTCGTTCTTTATAATGCTCAGACATTGAAATTATAACAGTTCGGAAAGGTGTAATTATAAGGGGTACATCATGTAAAACTGCGGTCTGTCAATAAAGAAAAATTCAAGGCTAAGTGCTTCGATTTAAACTCGTCTCACGCGATAGACAAGATTTTTGAAGAGTCTATATATAGTTAATTATTAACATTTTGATAGACTTTCCGGCCGTAATGACATCCGTAGCGAAGCCAGCCCGACATTTGGTCATGCAAATGGTCGGGCTGGCTTCGCTACGAATGACATTAAGTTAATTAAGCTCTTAAATTTTTAAAATTTCTGACCTAATTGTGGAAATCTTGATAACGAAATCTTTCGCCAAAGGCTCTGCCGTGTCATATGCAGCCTTAAGGAAATCGGTAGTAAAGAGCATTCTCAGACCTTCACCCTGTATATTCTGGTCAATAGGAACGATTGACTATTCAGCCTAATGTGCCAGCAATAATTGATTCGATGCCGCATTTTTACAACTAACAAAAGCCATTTTGACAAATAAAAGTACATGTAATTGAAAATTAAAAAAATTTCCGCCATATTCGACAGCGTGACGCTATAACCAGGACTTTTTTTGGTCTCGTTCATAATGCGTTTCAGACGATATTGGGAATCACACCTGAAAGCTCGCATATGCAATAACATATTTTAACAATATTTAAACATAGATAGACTCTCCGTCCTTACGATTAACATTCAAATACACATATATCCGCTTTTGTGCCCAGTGGAAGGGAACAAATTTCGTCAAATTGTATATAGTCCTACCAAACACAAGGTCAATACATATAATTGTTAATTAACTCAAACCGATAACTGTGCTACATTTGGGTTGACCATCAAGCATTAAACATATGTGACTGAAACCCAGCTATAAACAAGCCCCTTTAATAGCAGCTATATAATATTTAATTAATAAATATAATTGCCTATAGCCCTTACCATACTGATCTATACAAACAACATCCCTTGTATAAACGGATGAGCAACTTTGCTGATGCCTTTTCCCAAGTACAGCATGATTGGGAAAATATGGCACTAAATTTCCATCCTGTATAAACAGAGGTATAATAGATTTTAAAAAATTACTAGACAATATGTAGTGCAGGTTTAGCCGTTTAGCCAATACGACTACCATGAAAGAAATTTCAATAAGTAATTATAACCACCTTTAGCTTTTCCATCACATGGAAGTAATTATTTTCTCGGCGGATGTTGCTAGCACAAGCTGTACAAAAATGCTGATTCAATCCACACTCCAAGTGTGCACTCCAGAAGCCCCTATCCACTTGTTGATTTGATACGGCGGGTTGATTGGGTAAGGCTGATGGTTGCTGTAGTTTACTCGAACTTAAAAATGGGAATTGACCAAGCTGTTCCAGCCGTTCGAGTGGCGTTGGTGGTGAGACAGTTGGCGGGTCATCTACTCGACTAGTTTGTGTGGCTTGCTGACTCGCGAAGAACGATGAAATGGACTGCGAAACAATCTGCGTGATCTGCTCCACTTGCACTCTCGCACGGTCGAAACAGATGGCGAGTTGTTCCGTTGAGCTGCTTAGATGTTGGCTTGCTGCGTATTCGTTCCAAGGCGGTCTCTTTCGTTTTCTAGGCGCTTTATAAGCACCCGTCGGCCAGCAGCACAGGAAAAGTTGAGGCTACGGCAAAGGTTCATCAACTCGGGAATCGATAACTCACTCAAATCGCTAGGAATTTCTACCAACGCTTCGGTATTGGACGTTTCCTGGGCTTCTCGACCAGCGCACCTACGTTTTTTGCCGATTTTTGGCATTATTTGTGGGCTGATGATAAGACTGTTTTAAGACTGTTTTAGTCAGCCCTCTCTCGTGAGAATCCAAGTAAGAATGATAGGTGGACAGAACTAACTCGGATGTCTGCCAATGGCTTAACTATAGCTTCATTGTTGGTTATGAATAGATCAAACATATGGGAGTTTAGAGAATAATTAATAAACGATACTGGGCGCAGTAGCATACGGGTTTGGCAATCAAATAGTGGAAGTCTTTGCTAGAGTCTTCCCTTGTTTTGACTATAGTAGCTTTCTAATTCGTTTGACACGTTATCATAGTCTATGACCTTCAAGTCTAGTGCGCTCGGTATCGTCCATTAACAATAATTTGTACTTGTGAAAGTTCCATTAAATTACAAAGTACATTCTTAAGGTGGTCTGGGACTATATGAATATTTATTTTTTTAGTGTTACGAACTTTTTTCAGGTTGCATATGATAGAGCATCACTTGATGACACCAAATATGCGAACTTCATGTATGTTATTTCCATAGTTACGCAGCCACGCCCATCTACATTGTAAAAAAGTGCCCCATTTTTTTGGTTTTGGGAAACATGCAGTTTGAAACAAACGGTTTGAAGGGATGCCAATAGATGTGTAAATTTGTTTTAAAAATCAGGGAAAATAAATATTTACGGTAAACAAAAAAACAATTTTTTAGACACATTATAATGATAAATCAGATTTCTAAGGTTCAGGTGTGAGATCTATTTACAATAATTATATTCTGAAAATTTCATTGATTTTGGACTAATTATGAAAGAGAGAACGTTTCGGGTTCAGTGAAAACTTAAATAGAGAAGATCAAGTTCAAAGTTCCTACATAACTTTTGATGACAATCAAATTACATTTAAAAAGACATCTAACGGTAAAGAGTACCTAAAATAAACCTCATGCACATGTTTTTTCCTCTTTACTCTCATTCTTGTCCTTTTTTCTCTTATTTTTCCCCGGATGACGTTTCTCATTACTTTATTCTTCCCCGCCTACTATTTTGGTTTTGGAACACGAAGTGGATCAGCTTCCCTTACTCCAGAGAGCTTTGTAAGTGTCAAGTTTTAATTGTGTGGACTGATTGTGATCATGAAGGAGAGAATATCCTGTTGCTGAGACATTCTTCAAGATCAAAGTTGAAGCACAGCAACCACGATGGAGAGGTAGAGTTCATCTGGGCAAAACTGCGACTGTTCCACCGGCTTGCCTGTACAGTGTTACATGAAACATGCGTCGAGAACCCGCTGGCAACTGTCGTAAACCAGACGTCTAAGCCGAAGAGTAAATTTGGGTCGTTACCTCTTGATACGGTGGAATTGGAGAAACTGGCTTCAAGAAAGTTAAGAATTAGTGCGAACGAGACGATACGAGTAGCCGAAAAGTTGTACAATCAAGGAATCATCGGCTACCCTCGTACCTAAAACAACATCTTTTCATCTTCCTCGAATCTCGCGGATCTCATTCAGCAACACACCGTTGATGCGAATTGAAGACAATTAGCGACAAACCTGTTAGCAGACGGCGCCACGCTTCGTCAAGATACTAAGACGGACAATGCGCATCCTCCCATCCATCCGACCAAGTACACTAACAACCTGCAAGGGAATGAAAAGAGACTGTACGAAATAAATGAGATAATAAAATTGGTAAATAATATTATTGGTATTAGATAATATTAATAGAGTTAAATATAAAATTAAATAAAGTGTTATAATAATACATTGTCCGACACTTCCTGGCTTGTTGTTCGAAGGATGCACAAGGTGTTGAAACCACTGTAATAATTGACATCACGGGAGAAAGATTCGCGGCAAAAAGCTTAAATATCTCTGCCAAGAATTATCTTGTAGTGTATCCGTACGACAAATGGTGTGACAAATCATTACCTGTCCACCGTACCGGAGATACATTCATGTTAACTTCAATCGATGTGCTGGAGAGTCGGACGGAGCCACCATTTTTGCTTACCGATGCTGATTTGATTGCTTTTATGGAAAAGCAAAGAATTGGCACCGACGCTACTCATGCAGAGCACATCGAGAAAATCAAATCAAGAAATTATGGCGGTGTTCAAGCTGATGGTAAGTTTGCCCCTGGTAAGCTAGGCATGGGTTTAGTAAACGGCTATGATGCAATGGGTTTTTTGAGATGTCGAAACCACATCTTAGAGTGAAACTTGAGTCGGGCTTGAAAAAGATATGTCTCGGTGAGAAAAAATAAGGAAGATGTCTTGAGAGAACATGTGAACATGTCAGCCATAAGAAAACAGAGCGTGGGTTTGTGATTGGCTGTATGCGTTTCTCCAACTGCACATACGGTGGCTACTTTCTCAGTTCTTTGCTCGATGCACAGGTAACAAAAATAGTATGTTCCCGTTGCCAACCTCGACCAGTTTACAAGATTAAGTTCCACTTCAAGAGGGGCTCAGTTCCACCAATGGTTGACTTGGAATATCGAACGTGTATCCTGTGTGATGACTATATCCAAGAATTTTGAGGTTAAGATCAGACCGGTAGGTGCACCATCCTCTGCGAATCAAAGTGACATAACGGAAAGAGACAATACCGGAAATAATGGCAATAGAAGAGGAGGAGAGACAACATCCAAATCAAGTAGACAACCCAGTACTTCGCATCGATCATCATTCAACAATGATGTGAACAGGCAACTCCCACGATCGAATCCTGGAGATGGTTATATTGTATGCGAATGTTCTCAACCCGCCATCTCCCGTGTCGTTTAGAAAGCTTGAAATAATAATAATAATAGTTAAGCAACCTCTTGCAGTAGAAACTGAATTACAGGCGATCGGAATTCATACTTATGACTGTATAATTATTTACAATATAATACAACTTATCTAATAAACCTACCTATTAGAGTAAAAATAAAATTTAATTAAAGTCTTCTAAATGACTTACTAAGATCTTTTTAATAAATATTATGTTCAGTGTCACAATTTACATTGCGTACTTGACTGTGACAAAGTTCCCAAACCTATCTGTTCGTGTCTTGATTTTCTTTGCAACATTGTCAGCTCTGAGATCATAGCCATGAATGTCAATGGCCGACGATTCTACACGTGTGAAACCAGACAGTGCAACTTCTTCCAGTGGGCCGACGATGCTCCTGCCAACCAGGAACTAAAAATGCTGCCAATCAAACCGAACTGCTTTGCCAGTGCGGGCAGCTGGCGATTCTAAAAAGCCTCAAGAAGGCTGGCCCAAATCAACATCGTCAGTTCTATTCCTGTGCCAAGCCTACTGGAGAGTCGTGTAATTTTTTCAAGTGGTTCGATGGTGAAACATCACACCAGCCTTCAGTTTGGTTTGTAATTGATGAAGTCCATTCCAGATGACTTTTTGTTCAGGAAGGGGGTCTGGTCTGGTTTACTTCAACTTTGGTTCGCAAACAGGTACTCCAAAAGGCAGAACAATGTTCTCTATTATTTAAGATAAGATAACAATGCATCAAAAGTTAAGTTCATGAACATGAATGATATGAAATTTTAATAAATTACAAATTACATTCTTAACGTGGTCTGGGACAACATGATAATTTATTTTTTTGGTGTTACGAACTTTTTTTCAGGTTGCATATATGATAGAGCATCAGTTGATGACACCAAATATGCGAACTTCGTGTATGTTATTTCCATAGTTACGCAGCCACGCCCATCTACATTGTAAAAAAAGTGCCCCCATTTTTTGTTTTGGGATATGATAGAAACGTACAGTTTGAAACATACATCATAAAAACAAACGGTTCGAAGAAAAGCCAATAGATGTATAAATTTGTTTTAAAAATCAGAGAAAATAAATATTTACGGTAAACAAAAAATATCTTGCATAGTTTTTTCCTCTTTACTCTCATTCGTTTCATTTTTTCTCGTATTTCTTCCCCTAATTACTTTTCTTATCACTTTATTCTTCCCCGCCTACTATTTTGATTTTGCAACACGAAGTGGATCAGCTTCCCTTACTCCAGAGAGGTTTGTAAGTGTCAAGTTTTAATTGTGTGGACTGATTGTGATCGTGAAGGAGAGAATATTGAAGTCATTAAAGTATGTCGCAATATCAAACCAAATATTGATATATATCGAGCACGGTTTTCTGAAATGACAGCAGCTTCAATAACAAGAGCATGTAATAACTTGATAAGGCCAGAGGAACTCACATCCTTTGCTATGGATGTCCGTCAAGAGCTTGACTTTCGAATCGGAGCTGCTTTTACCAGAATGCAAACCTTACGACTCACAAAGCTTTTCCGTGAAGTTCTTAGTCAGCAACTGATCAGCTATGGTAGTAATCAATTCCCAACACTGGGTTTTGTTGTTGAAAGGTACAAAGAAATCCTTGCATTTGTTGCCGAGACATTCTTCAAGATCAAAGCTAAAGCACAGCAACCACGATGGAGAGGCAGAGTTCATGTGGGTAAGAGTGTGACTGTTCCACCGAGATTCAATTTCTGAATTTTTTAACTAGTTTTGAACGAAGTCTTCAGTGTTCGCTGGCTCAATTCCCAACATAAAAATTCATGCCCCAAGCTAAAATACCGCTCTGACAAGTGGTGACATGACGAGAAATTGTATTCCTATCCTATTGGTCAAGAATGGACAAGTTTGTTATTGCGAATTTCGGCTTTGATGATGCTAACATTACGTATCTTTTGAATCTGATGTGGCGAAGTTTATCCCTCTCTATCCCTGGTGATCACCTATTTGCTTAGCTCGCAATGGGTTGTGGGATACAGTTAGGGTCCAGGGCTTAGTATGCAAATTAATCCAAAATATATCTGATAATAATTTGATAATTTAGATTCGAAAGGTTAGAAATCTGCAGATCATAGTTACCACGGGTGCGCTCAAAGAACGCCGTGAGGTAGTCATTTCCGTGGAGTAGTTGCCAACTTCAGGGTGATATTTAGCATCATCACGATGACCACGCAATGGCAAACCTAAACCGCCACAAAAAATAACAGTATCTACAATGGGGGCAAGTTTCTTTCGGTTGTCCTCAATGTCCTTTTTGATATTGGCATCCAAAATAACCTCTATAGGCTGCACTATTTCTGACATTTGGGAAAGTAAAGAAGTTAGTATAGGAAAAGTAAAAGCATGCAGGCCCATCTCCCCTCCTGTACCATGCCCTGCATGACGATGGGGTTCAGAATATAATTTCCGAAGCTTGCTAGCTTTACCAGGAAAACGATTTCCAAACAGCACACCTGACAAACAATATCCCCATCTTTCTAATTCATTTAAATAGAAACTTCCTACCATTAGTCTTAGGGAAATCATATTGCTTGTCTGGCTTGAATACATTTCTGATTAAACTACAAAGCGTAGGAGTACCCATACCTTTGCATTTATCTCTATACAAATCAACGTGAAAATTTTTAATATGATTAGGTTTTTCCTCAAAGGTAGACTGAGTACTAGTGGTAATGCCTTCTGGTTTACGTTTATTGACTGAGATACCGCCATCGGGCTTATCAACGTTTTGGTGAGCGCTAAGTGATGCAGAAGAAAGAATGCCTCATTAGGTGCCTTGTGAAATGTTGGATTAACAGTAGGTTTAAAAAAAGAGGATATATTAATATCAGGTTTTTTTGACACTTTCTTAGAGAGGATTGCAGTTAACTTTTGTTTTTTAAAAAGCTGTGCGACAGCTGCAGGTTTCCGTTTTTGCTGGTGTGTATAAAAAAGAAGAGAGACAAAATAGTTAGTCTTAAACGCTTCTCCAGCTTGCACAATACCATCATAACTGAATAAGAAATGAAAGTCATCGAAACCTTTTTTAACTTTTAAACGTGATTGGACCATCCATGCAGTTAAATAGATGTTTAAACGTTTGTGCTCCACAATCAGGGTAATATGTAAAAATTGTTTGTCGGTAAAAAACAGAAGATAAACCTAGAATACAAAGAAAGGATGACCATTTCCTATCGTTACAGTTTAAAATGGCCTCCTCTTTAACCAAGTTATCTTTAGACGAACCTGTATCTATGCTCTGCTGAGAAACAGACGTTGGTAAAAGATTACTGATATTTCTGAAGTGCTCAGCATGCTTATCTACAGCAGATGTATGGTGCTGTGAGTAAAACGTAGCATTTACAAAGAGCTCAATCTGTAGATTTTATGGTACTGTTGGGGAAGGTTGGTGTGTTTAGGTTGCAAATGGTTGTTGTGGATGTGATGTGTCCCGGTTGGTTTTGGGTTGTCATTGGGTGTTTGGTGTGGTTTGGTTGTCTATCGTTTACTTTTTTTATGGGTTTTGTAGGGGTTTTTTTCTGTTAATTGGTTAGAGCTCGTTTTGTATGTTTGAGAAACAGTGAATCTGTTTTCCCAATAATCTGTTGTGCTGTGTCTTCATTGCATTTTAATTTAAGTTGTTGGGTCCTGTGTTGTTAATGCAGGGTTTGTGGTGGTCAATTGTGATATTCAGTAGTGCGAAGGGGGCTTCTGTAAGAGTGTTCTCCCAGCGATCACTTAATCCTTTCTCCAGGTAGAGTTTAGATTTATGTTTCATTCTTGGTCCGGGGGGGGGGTGGTTATGTTGCTGTAGTTGTGTCAGGTTTATTTGTAGTTTATTAAGTTTCAATTTCAGTGCATAAATGGTTTTAAGCGAGGTTACTACGTAAGGTGATATGTTGAGGAAGTCATGTACTGTGTTTGTTTTCAGGAGGGGATTGTCTGTGTTTGGTTGTGGTGTCAAGTTGGGACGGATTGTGTTGTTGTCGCAGTAGAAAGGTGCAGCTATAGAACCGCTGAATCAGCATTTTTCACGGAGCTCTTACCCTTGTGAATTAGTTCCCAGGTTACCCGTGTGAGACAGGTGCGCGCGCATGTTGACCGAAAATACGTGTAAAACCAGTTTTGACTGGTTTTGGCTATTGTTTTGAGAGCCGACGTAATATTGTTTGACTTTGGACGATAAAAATCATACAGTCGTTGTTTAAGACAAACATGTGCAATTTTTGTGAAAGTGTATACTGATTTTTTATTTTTTTTTAACGTTACAACTGTGCAATGAGTATAAAGTATGAAAAAACTACAGAAATGATTATAAAAAGTTAAAACTACATAAAAATCTTTATATTTTTTTCCAAATACAACCGCATTATCCACATTCCAGAATATAGTTCGAGTTTGTGGGAAGAATCGACGTTGCCTGAACTACGTTGATGCATTGGCGATGTATTGTTGTTCTGCAACAATGGGTTTTTGCCACTGCTTCGTTGTTTTTTGTTTTCAGACATAAAAAACATAGCTGTTCGCTAGGAAATATTGTTCTGCAATGTGCACAGCGAACTGTTGTGCTACCAGTTGTTGTAATTGCGTTACCGCCCAACGTTCAAAACAGCTGCAGTGGACTTTTTGGTTGCAGCAAGGTGTTGCGAAGGTCCGTGGTTCTTTATCTTCAATTGTTTCCAAACAAAAATGGCACTCTGCGCTCTCCGTTACATTCTTACATAAGATTCCAAAAAGCGATGTCGTATTTGGTAAAATTTCTTCTGGTTCGGGGAGAGCTCCAACAATTTCCATACTTATTTTATACAGGTGTGAAGTATTGCATGTTTCAAAGTTTCCTGCATGCATGACATGTAGGTGGTTTGCTAATTATCATTTTGTGCGACTCCGCTAATTACTGAACAACCATTTAAGATGTCTACCCTTTTTAAACTGTCGTTAAACTAAATCTTTGTGATAGCTTTGGACATAATCTAGTTGTGCAAAAGTTTTGGCTGAACATTTTAAAACAATTTTAAAATCAATTTTCGTGATACTTCATCGTGTTTCAAAGTTTCCGACTGTCTTTGTGAGTCGAATTGTTCACAGGCGTGAAGTATTGCATCGTGTTTCAAAGTTTCCTGCATGAGATGTAGGTGGTTTGCTAATTATAATTTTGTGCGGCACCGTTAATTTACATCTGCTGTGTTCACTTGTTCATGGAGAACAGACACACTTTCATCATGGTCTGCGAAAATTCAAAGATGAAAATAAGACAAAGCTTTTCTGCACAAAAATTTGAAAATTCTCATTTCATGTAATTTAAATAGCATTATTTTTAAATCCTACCATCAGCCGAGCTTGCACCGTCATCAAATAATTCTTCCCTAGGATCATAATCATCGTCAGCATGAACTATCTTCATTAATATTACTGTTGTCCTCTATAGAATAATCTACTGCACCTGACCTAAAATTTGTTTCATTCCTTATTCTTTATATAACATATTCAAGTGTCAAAGGTAATCAAATGCTTATTTTCCTTTTCATTAATGTAACAAATTCAAGTCCCTTTGACAGAAACTATAATATAAAATTGCTACATTTTATATCATTAATTTAACTCACACAGACTGACACAGTCAATAACATTCACTGTATTCGGGATATGTATTAATTTTCAGCGCAGGTTTAGCGTACATCACTGTACTTAAATAAATATCTTCAAAAAAAAACGCAAATTTAAGTCCAATTGACATACAATAGGAACTATATAAAATTGCTACACTATGTTGTTATCAAACTCGCATAGTCAATAACATTCATTGTAATTCGTGATATATATTAATTTTCAGCGCAGGTTTAGCGTACATGACTGTTCTTAAATGTATATCTTCAAAAAACTCTGGAAAAAAGCAGCTTACCTCTCCAATGACTCGTTGACTTCGCTTTCCTGTAAAATTTTTAACCGGATCACGCTTTCTGGCAGCCATCTTGAAAATGAGGACCTTTGTGACTGCGCAATTATGCTAAATTATGCTGGTAGACCTTTGTAGATTTCCGATTTACGTTAAAATATTCAAAATACTTGCATAAATTAACAAAGCAGATAGACCTAGTTAACATTAAAACTGTTTAAGACATAGACCTCAAAAATGACTAGTTTCTTAGATAGACCTTGTTAACCCTCGGCTGACATTATGTCTCCATGCTTTTCAAGTAAATAGTTCACATGATGCGATAACGTTCGCATATCAATATCTACGTTATTTTTTTGAAGCTCATCCAAAATTATTTCCATTTCCCCCTCAAACACAGATCAAAACAAGAATGAATACAAAAAGGTAAAACGTATTTATTTAAAGTATGGTAATTGTACAAACATTAAACAAGTTAGTTAATATTCATGTCCTGAAAACTATGCACTAAATCGTCAAAGCAGTTCTTAAAATAGTTGGCTTGCTCTTTGGTTTTGTATTTCCACGGCTCGGGTACGAATGAGTTGACCGGCTGTATTGAACCCTCTTCTTCCTCCGGAGCCCATTCGAAATAACCGCACGAGTTTTTCATTCCGTTTGGGCAGCTGAAAAACACGCGTCCCTTGTTGACGCCGTCTTTTTTTACTTTGAGAACCACACACGAAAACCCATGTCGACACATCGGACGCGTTAATGGTTGCACATCACCCCACTGCCAGAAGGTACATGGACTGTTTCTTTCAGAGCACACAAAAAATGGTCTTCGGTAGCTTTCTTTCATCATATCTTTGACGACTCGCATCTTCGCAAGTTTATTATGACCACCACATACTGGATGCGGTTGATTCGTGCATATCCAGACAGCTATGGCTTTTTCATACAAATACCCATCGTCTTCCGTGCAAAAAAGTTACATGTTTGACTCTGACCACAGAACCAAAATGAGCCCTTTTCAGTCGTCGAGCAAGAAGCAGGTTTTCCGTGCAAACACTTCATCGTACAGTGCATTAATGTAACTAAATTTTTATTGATCACGCACTCTAATATAGTTTTTAAACTTACACGTCACTTCCGATCACGTGTTCGTAAATGTTTGATTAGTACCCCCTGTCTTCTTTCCAGTAGGAAAGATAGCATTGCTGAATCAGGATCGCGTTGAAGATCATTTAAATGATCAACAATACTGTTGGAGTATTTCAATTTTAAAATTCTCGTAGCCTCCAAAAATAGATGCCATCTCATCTGTTTACTGTTCACTCTTTCCATTGCTTCCAAACCGTACGTTGTCCACTTTTCTTCGAGCGTTAACATCAGGCAATCATGTCGACGCTCACTGGGATGGTGATACTCACATCCACAACATCTCTCCTTAGAAAGCTTTTCAATTTCGTCAGAAACAGCCCAGGCTATTATCGCTTCTAATAGTTTACAAAGTTTCTGATAGTCTACAGAAGAAACTTCATCTGTAAACACTTTGTTTCCATACGTGAATTCTTTAGAAAAATTTTTTCCAGATGTTTTACGCTTAAATTCAGTAAAAAACAGTTCGGGTAAAAAAAACTTCAATGCAATAAAAAGTAGCTCTGTTTACGGATTTTTATAGTTCAGGTACGCGTGGGGATGCCTGCCGTATGACGCCATTAGAATATGCCTTGCGGCATTTTGACAAGGCCTAAGCAAACGAACTTGATCATGCACAGGTACGTCCTTTGTGACGGTCTCGAGCAAGCTTTGAAATATCTCATGTAGACGCGTGTGATATTCTCATAGTTCCAAGTTAGCAAGTGTGTCAGTAAACTTAATCGTACAGTCTAACCCAGTAGTTGCAAATCGTCGAACTCGAACTTTCTTCAAGTCTGTTACAATAAAATAAGTTTTATCGTCTCTTACTTCTGTACTTATTCCAAAATCGTCATTACGCATCTCATCATAGCTTCTTTTCTTACCAAAGCCTTCTTGAATCAACGGCTCGTCGTCCATCCAATCTTCGATGAATTGTTGCCTTTGCTCAGGAGTCCAAGAATCGCTGATACTTCCTACCAAACCCATAGCTTCGTTTTCTACACCCCATTGCATTAGTCTACCCAGTATACTAATTCGCTGCTCGAAAATAAGGGTCTTTTCATGCTCATTAAATGAAAATTTCTTCTCTAGCTCTAACAGTTGAGCTAGTGTAGTGCAAAAATTTCCATATCTGTTCCCCACACTCCAGGTTCGTTCATCTTTGTTCGTCAGCGACGTATTCAGAAGCATTTTGTCCACTTATCGCTTAAATTCACAGCCCATGTCGTACATTTTTTCAACAACTAATTTTCACACACGATGGTGTTCTTGACCACCAGATACGACGTAGCTAACAGCGCGGAACAAACAGTTTCCATCGGTAGCTATGCGATATACAGAAGATGGTGCATCCCCGTTACCATACCATTTCCCATATGTACTCGCTGTCTTGTGTTCTCCATTGAACGTTGAACAAAAAGGAACTTGTTAGGTTTGGTGAACTTGCATTCTTTCGCTTTCGTAAATAGACATTGAATGTCGCCGGTCACCTCGTTCTCATCGTCTTCGAAGCTGTAACTCTCATCCGCGAAATTGAAATTGGTATCTATTTCACCTGACTGTTCTGCTTCACTATCGTCTAAAAAGTAAAACGCAGACATTGTTAGCAATACTCGTGTTAAAGAGCACACCAAAAACCTCAGCAGGAAAGTGGAAAGAACTCTTTAGTTTTAGCTATTTAATAATTAACACTGACGTAGAATGGATAATCCGCTCTTGACCTACCAAGATTCACGTTTTGGGTCCTGTTTTCCGTCGTCTTTTCCAGGTGCAGGTTGACCAGTTTTGAAACCTCTCGAAAATTCTCTTTAGAAATGGTTTCGGGGCATTTTCTGTTACTGGCAAAGGAACCAATTATCCCAACTCCTATAAAATTCAGTAATTTAAGTACACACAAAAAGCAAAAACAGTTGCGCGTGGCAGAGGAGGCGCCCTGTCCCAGTTGCCCATGTGTTCAAACAAAAAGTCCCTGGCCCATGTTATTCAAGGACCCACCAGGCTGCTGAAAGTTCTGTGTTTTAGCATATTGCAAGTTCTTTGTTATATAATTGTAGTTGCCGTGACATTTTGATAAAACACATCCTTCTGGATACGACAGGCACTGCATCAGGCTGGAAATTAACTCCTCAGGAAGCTTGTTTTCTTCGTGCACTTCAATTCTCTTCATGATGAAGGCATTACTGGCGTTTTCAGAGTGAAAATTTCCCAGCTGCATTTCACCAGTACTCGACCAATGTCCAAAAAACATCGTCCGAACAGACTGGATTAACTTGACACCTATACATGTCAAGAAACAGAAGTTACTAATTAGGTACAGTAGTTACAAACCAAGCCCTGATGTGTATTCACAATTCCTTTTGGTGCCTTTTCCACGCCGTCAACATAGTATGCTGTTTGGACGAGTTGGAGCTTTTGCTCCATTAATCGTCTTACATACTGTACGTCTTCGAGCAAAAAATCACCATTCATAATCAAAACTAGATTATAGTTGGCCATTTCTTCAACATTGAGCGCGACGATGTTGATAAAAGCGCTTTCCAACTCATCGATATCAGATTTCTACGAGATAGAGCAAATTTTTTCAGCGTAATTTCTCGGACCCACGCTGCCCGGCAAAATCAATATTGTTCATGAGTTCTAGTCCGACGCATGTCATGGGTAAGTGTGACTATTGTACGAAAATAAAAGACGAACTCAAAAAATCGCATGAAACAAGGGAAAGAGGGCAAATATTGCAGAGAAGAAAAGAGCACAAAGAGTTGATGAGGTATATAGCCATAGAAATAAATTTGTAGTAATTATTGTCATGCTGTCCACCCAACCATTGGAGTAGCCACGGTGATTGCTGGGGGGGGGGGACATGCGAGAGCGAAAGACGTCGTGAGCCATTCAATAGGGTTCGGGGGTATGTTTCCCCGAAAAATTTTGAAATCCGGAGTACCGCAAGTGGGATATTTCAGGTGATTTTTTTTACACTATCTTTATTAATTTCAGAAAAGAAGAAAAGAGTCGGATCTTTTAGAGTACTGGGCGGGGGGAAGGGGCGATCCTTCTGAGCATCCCCCATGCCACGGTTTTTTCATTTGAGACTGCGGTGGACCTAGGTATGGATGTCCGAATTAAAACACCAGCAAATTTTTACATTAGCGGGCAAAGTCAATGTGGCAAATCATACTTAGTGCGGTGTATGCTTTACAATTTTAATGAATTGTTTGATCCTGTCCCGTACAGAATCATTTATTTGGAAAATTGGATCAAGCTCTGCCCATAAATACTTCTGGAAGGTGATTATCCTCATTATACAATTTTGTTCCATCACTCTTATCCTTCCAGTATTTGCACCATGTATCTTGTGACTTTGGGCAGTTTTTATCATATGACATTGTATTGCTTTGATACTTTCCTTCATGCCATTTAGATCTTTTTAATTCCCTCTTGCCATAATAGTTCTGCATTTTGTCAATAACTTTGTCTCAACCGTCCTTTCCTGCTTTCAACTATTTCTTCAACTATATTTTCTTTAGTAGAAGATGAATTATAATTATACAATGTCTATTAATCTGTGTAGCCCACACTTTTCAAGAACCTGCGAAAGAAAAACTTAGAGTTGTATTCAATAGTAATCAATCATGTTTTATAGTTAAACGAGACAGTTCATACGATAAATGTATTTAAGGTTAAATTGCAAATTAATACAACTTACTCGTAACGCGTGGCCTTCAATTAACGCCAGAATGAAAACTGGCTGCATAAGTGCCTGTCCAACGCTTCATCAGGTGTTCTGATATTAAAAAAGAGATATAGTTTTTCGCAACAAAAATGTCATCCTCAATTCAAGTGTTATAATTTATTTCTTTTTTTCTACGCGAGGTAGGAGATCTTTACAATGTTTTTCTACAGCTCATCGTTCTTCTTGCGTCTTTTCTTGTCCTGTGTAGTCTTGTGTTCTGTCTTGAGTATTGTTGATGACTCTTTTAGTGTCTCTGCAACTGCTTACTGTCGACTACTTGCTAGGTCCCCACTTTTATAGTCACGGATAGCTACGCTTGCTCTACACGTGGACAGTTGAGTGGGCTGATTCTGACTAACCAATCAGCTTTCGACAGTTGTGTATTGTAGTCTTGATTCCAGCTCTCTACGCTTGTTTGTGTAGGGCGTTTTCACAACTCTCAAGTCAAACTTACACTCGCTATTTTTACTATTTATATTGCTTAAACTTAAATTCTACTTAATCATCTTTCAGGAAAAGTCGTAAACTTTACGCACATACATTTTACTTTACGAACTACGACCTTTTTAACTAAATTTTACAAAATACCTTTTTGATGACGCAACATTTAAATTACCTGACCGCGTGAAATATTTTTATCAATGATTGACAGCAAAGCCTCAAGAATACACACGTGTAAGTACAAAGTTCATGCATTACTACTTTTCTTTTGAAATGCTACAAGATAATCCATAAATACTCAAATATTTAACAAACAACTTTGGTTGCTGAGGCAAAAGATCATTTTGGCGCCTTCGGGTATACATAACTTGACAGATGACTGACAACATATTTATTCATCTGCTCTATTCCCACATGCATTTATCTTTTCCTCGGAAACGTGTGTATTGTTTGCTTCACTTTGTCAACTTTTTTATCTATTTTTCCATCACTGTGTTTGTTTTTCATTTGTTTCCCTTCACAACCTAATTTGTGTGTACTTTTGTGTGCGTAATGTTCATTCCTTTTTAATACTTATTATAGTTTAATATTGTTCCGTAACACAAGCAAAAAAATGCTTACTTTGAGCAAAAATTCGCTCAAAGCAAGCATTCAAATTCTTGTCCGTATAGTAAGAATATTTTTCTCGACAAGAATTGTATTCTCGCCACAAGAATATTATTCTCGAGAATATAATTGCTTGATAAAAGAATATTAAATAAAATATTATTTGTTAATACAAGAATATTATTACTTGATACAAGAATATTATTACTTAGTACAAGAATATTATTACTTGATAAAATAATATTATTACTTGATACAAGAATATTATTTCTTGATACAAGAATATTATTACTTCATAAGATTATTATTGCTTGACACAAGAATATTATTACTTAGTACAAGGATACTATTCCCTGATAAAAGAATATTATTCCTTAATACAAGAATATATTACCTGACACACGAATATTAATATTACTTGACACAAGAAAATTATTACCTTATGCACAAGAATATTATTTGATAAAGCTAAACGGCTACAAAGGCAAAATAATTAGGATTTAGTACCGCTTAATTGATATGATGTATTTTCTGACAAATATTTTGTACCAAGACAGTGCTCAGAAGAAGAAAATACCCCAAGTAATCTAAGTACTCTTCCTTTGCGGACTGAAATATGTCAAGCAGGTCACCTGGAGTGTTTAGGTCATGAAACACTAGGTTGTGTATCATTGTTAAGTCCCAGTTCCATAGGCTTTGGGATAGTCAACATCCAACACTTAGAATAGCCAAATTAAGGCTAGGACAGCTTCCATAATGACCATTGGATATTTACGGTCAACAAAAAAAAAGTTTTGTAGGTACATTATAATGATAAATCAGATTTTTGAGGTTCAAGTGTGAGATCTATTTGCAATAATTATTTTCTGGAAATTTCATTGAATTTGGACTAATTTTGAAAGAGAGAACGTCTCGGATTCAGTAAAATCTTATATACGGTAAATCAGGTTCAAAGTTCCTACATAACTTTTGATGACAATCAAATTACATTTAAAAAGACATCTAACAGTATTGAGAACCTAAAATAAACTTGCTGCATATGTTTTTTCCTCTTTACTCTCATCCTTGTCACTTTTTCTTTTATTTCTTCCCCTAATGACTTTTCTCATCACTTTATTCGTCTCCGCCTTCTATTTTGATTTTGCAACACGAAGTCGATCAGCTTCCCTTACTCCAGAGAGGTTTGAAAGTGTCAAGTTTTAATTGTGTGGACTGACTGTAATCGTGAAGGAGAGAATATTGGTTTTGAAGTCATTAAGTATGCCGCAATATCAAACCAAATATTGATATATATCGAGCTTATCGAGGTATTGCTTAGCTCGCAATGAGTTGTGGGATACAATTAGGGTCCAGTGCTCAGTATGCAAATTAATCCAAAATATATCAGATAATAAATTGATAATTATCTTTTTAATAATTTAGATTCGGAAGGTTAGAAATCCGCAGAACATAGTTACCACGAGCGCCCTCAAAGAACGCACGTGTGGTAGTCATTTCCGTGGAGTAGTTGCCAGCTTCAGGGTGATATTTAGCATCATCACGATGACCACGTAATTGCAAACGTAAACGGCCACAAAAAATAACAGTATCTACAATGGGGGCAAGTTTCTTTCGGTTGTCCTCAATGTCCTTTTTGATATTGGCATCCAAAATAACCTCTATAGGCTGCACTATTCCTGGCATTTGGGAAAGTAAAGAAGTTAGTATAGGAAAAGTACAAGCATGCAGGCCCATCTCCCCTCCTACACCATGCCCTGCATGACGATGAGGTTCAGAATATAATTTCCGAAGCTTGCTAGCTTTACCAGGAAAACGATGTCCAAACAGCACACATGACAAACAATATGCGCCATCTTTGGAAGGTGAATAGCAAAGCTATGAATATAATTCTAGCTATTTAAATAGAAACTTCCTATCATTAGTCTTGGGGAAATCATATTGCTTGTCTGGCTTGAAACATTTCTGATTAAACTACAAAGCTTTGGCCTACCCATACCTTTGCATTTATCTCTATGCAAAGCAATATCAAAATTGTTAACATAATTAGGTTTTTCCTCAGAGGTAGACTGAGTTCTAGTAGTAATGCCTTCTGGTTTACATTTATTGACTCAGATATATGTTTATATTTATTAATGTTTTGATGAGCGCGAAGTGCTGCAGAAGAAGAAAATGTCTCATTAGGTGCCTTGTGAAATGTTGGATTAACAGTGGGTTTAAAAAAAGAAGAAATATTAGTATCAGGTTTTTTTCATACGTTGTTGGAGAGGATTGGAGCTAACTTTGTCTTTTGGAAACCTGTGCGACAGCTGCAGATTTCCGTTTTTGCTGATGTGTATAAAAAAGAACAGGGACAAAATGGTTAGGCTGAAAGGCTTCTCCAGCTTGCACAATACCATCATAACAGAATAAGATATGAAAGTCATCGAAACCTTTCTTAACTTTTAAACGTTGCTGGACCATGCAGTTAAATAGATGTTTAAACCTTTGTGCTCCACAATCAGGGTAATATGTAAAAATGTTTGTCTGTAAAACAGAAGATAAACGTAGAATACAAAGAAATGATGACCATTTCCTATCGTTACAGTTTAAAATGGCCTCCTGTTTAACCAAGTTATCCTTAGACGAACCTGTATTTATGCTCTCCTGAGAAACAGACATTGGCACAAAAGATTATTGACAGAAAGCTCAATCTGTAGATTTCATGGTACTGTTGGGGAAGGCTGATGTGTTTATGTTACAAATGGTTGTTGTGGGTGTGATGTGTCCCGGTTGGTTTTGAGTTGTCATGGTGTGTTTGGTGTGCTTTGGTTGTCTATCGTGTACTTTTTTATCGTCTTTTAGGGGTTTTTCTGTCTTGAGAAACAGTGAATCGGTTTTCTCAATAATCTGTTGTGCTGTGTCTTCATTGCATTTTAATTTAATTTGTTGTGTCCTGTGTTGTAGTTTGTTCTTTGTGTCGTCATTGCAGTGTTAGTGGTGGTCAATTGTGATATTCAGTAGTGCGAAGGAGGATTCTGTAAGAGTGTTCTCCCAGCGATCACTTAATCTTTTCTCCAGGTAGAGATTAGATTTATGTTTGGTTTTTAGTCCAGGGGGGGGAGATATGTTCCTGTAGTTGTCAGGTTCTTTTGTAGTTTATTAAGTTTCAATTTCAGTCATAAATGGTTTTAAACGAGGCTACTACGTTAGGTGATATGTTGAGGAAGTCATGTACTCTGTGTGTGTTTGGGAGGGGATTGTCTGTGTTTGGTTGTGGTGTCAAGTTGGGACGGATTGTGTTGTTGTCGCTATATGTCTAGGTTGGTTGTTGGTGTTGGAAATGAAGAGGTTCTGGTCTGTATGTATAGCGTTACTGGTCTGTTCATCCATGTCTATTGTGGTGTTGTCTGTCAGTTCATCAAGGTTTTGTGTATCAATGTTCTTATGAGTATTAATTGCATTTGGCTATTGTTTTGTTTCCATGGTCTCCTCATTCATTTGCATGTTGGCGTTGATATCGTTGTTTGTGTAAGTTAGCTGGTTGTCATCAGTCGATAAATCTATGTGCTTGTCCTAGTTTGTGCATGTGAAGGAATTCATCCAAGTTGATTTGGTCTAGTTGGAAGCTGTCATCCAGGTTGAATTCCTCTGTTACCTCTGGCTCATGTAGCAATCAAGGCTTCATTTTCCGACTCAGAATTGTTTAGACTCTTTTTGGGAATTTGATCAGGGTTCTGTAGGTTAGTGGTGGGAGGTTGGTCAGGGTTTGGGGTGTTTTATAAGGGACAACAGAATAAAGTAATGGATTAATTAGACATGCTGTATAGTATAATGCTACATGAATTGTGTAATAGTCAGGTGGAAAAACAATTGTATAGATCTCTCTTTAATAACACCATGGTTTGAAAAGGATACAACACTAAAACGTTTATGTACATGTACGCAACTACTTCACAAGAATCTACTGCAGGTGGTAGAAGGTTAGCAATTCTCGGTGTTTTTTGACTTTTTTCCACACACCAAGCGCAAATAAACTTTGCATTTGGAGCAACTCCAGAAACTGTATCCAGTTACGCAGTATCGGCATCATCCTTTTTTTCCTGCGACGTTGGCAAGTGACCAACATTGTGATACCTAACATCAAGCTGCGGGCTAGGGTGGACTCGAAACTTCTTTGCTGGTGGTGGTGACTGAAGTGAAGGACGACCACAAGGAACGTTTCCTTGGACATCGGAGAGGTGGCGGCTTGGGTTTGAAATTCCTCCATCTGCAATGGTTGGTTGTTCTTGAGGGACTTTGATTCCCTGCGATATAAAAACCAGGCATTTGTCATCACCATTGAGAGAATGGTAAAAGACTTACATATACCATCTCCTTGACTTGATCTGTCGCTTATAAAGGGTGCACATGATGTCAAACAGATCAATGCCTGTCATGTTTTCATTGTATGCACCAACCACAGCCGGACGATCATATGAATCGATGAGAACGATCATAGCGCTTCACTTTGAATGTTCGGTCTGATCCAAGATGGGCTAACAATAAGGTGGAAAACAGGCATATGTTCTGCTTGAAAATCTGGCTTATCTTTAGGTGCATACTGATAGCAAGGTGGTTCACCATACTCTTCCAACCCAGCCTTGAAAAGGGATGTGTCCATTCACTTGAGCCTTGAGCCGCGCGCTAATATTTTGCATATATTGAATTATACTTGGTTCGAGGCTGTCTTTAAGCGATAAAACTGTTCTGTGTTTAAATTGCTGCTTATATTAATGTTTATAATCTGAACAAAGTCATACTAAGTATTGTCTGATATGCAAATGCCACACTTACTGGTTTATAATGACCTCAAAGAAAGTATTCCCGGACGATTTCCCATATTCATACTGCTTCTCAATATTTTCTCCGTTTGTTGCATTGAGAGCCACAAATAAGTTGAAAAGAAAAGACGTCTTTTGAAATCGGCATACTAGTTTATTCCCAAGACCATTGTAGAATCTCAATGGCCGAGTAGATAGAGAACGCAGGAAAGTAGGATCAGAACACCATTGAGACTACACCTGGATTGAACAGTGCGTAAATAAGTCGAACTCGATAGAATTTGAGGATTGAATCAGTTAAACAATGTACTCTTTAAGATTAAATATAGTGTAACAATTCCAGAATAAACGATGCTCAATTGAGGACAGGTCGGTAACTAGGATCGATACTAATCGGTATTTCGGTAAATCGGTAATTCGGTTCAAACTAAATGATATGACAATAAAGGCAACTACTCAATCTATAACAATGACTCGATTGTTTGTGTGACTATATCATGAAACACGCACAAATCATGCAAACATCCGACAACTGCTAATAAACCATTAACGTCATGCTCCAACGTGCATTACGATCAATCTAAATCAATGTTTCGCTACAAACATACGCTACATACTACATGTCAAATAAACAATACAGAATACAATAAAACTAATTGCAATGTACAGAAGAAAGGTCAAACATGTGTACTCGCTTTGGTTTACACACGCACCGATGACTTTATAAACCACTTGCGAGCACACAGAATGCGATGTAGATGGAAACGTACAATTTTCCCAAGACGATAGAATGGCAGAAAGAACAGTCTTCACACATAGAAATGCACTGCAGAATGACCTTCCCAAAGTCACGCAATTCTATTTTATGCAAACAGCCTAAGGCGATGGATTATATCGACCAGTTTGATTGGAAGAATTGCGTTGTATATGACGCGCGTTAATTACGTTGCGTTTTAAAACTAACAACTATGTCATCCTAAAGCTGCAGTGAAAATTTGAAGTATATTGCGCATGGTCATGAGCCGTTTTCAGATATTTGAGGAAAAACAGATTTAAAGTGTCATACAGATTTTTGGAGCGATAATCAACTAGAAATGGTTGGAAAAAGTCGGAAGTGGTCATGACTGGAGTCGAAAGGCTCCAGCCTGATATGTATTTCCTTCTTCTTTCATCTTTTGTCTGCCCTCGTAGAACCTTTCTCTCAAGCACAGGACTGGACAAAGTAGCAGTTCCGCCTCATGCCATTTGAAGTTTGGGCAAAGAATCATGTTGTCCGATGTATTACTCTGACACAGTTTAAATCAAGTTACCAACTTTCTCTACATAAAACCACTTTCCCCCTTTTCACGAACCAATAGTGCAGTCTCATCAATTTCCCCTCAATACAAATAGCGTTGGTACAGTGTAATTAAAAATTCAACAGTGTCAAACTCTGTGACAAAATACACAACATTGCATGCATGAGATGCGGATTATATCCTATCTTATTGTCCCTATTACCTTGCCTCAAAACTATGATAATCTGTATAGACTTTGATGATATGAGTATAGTCCAATTTTCAATAAAACTTATTCAAAAAAGCATATTGAAAGTGCAATTGTGAGTTATTTATTGACACCAGAGTAGAATAACCACAGCTATATAACACTTAGTCAGCATTTTTTCAGGAGCTCTTACCCCTGTGAATTAGTTCCCAGGTCATCCGTGTGAGACAGGTGCGCGCGCATGTTGACCGGAAATACGTGTAAAACCAGTTTTGACTGGTTTTGGCTATTGTTTTGAGAGGAAAGACGTGATATTGTTTGACTTTGGACTGTAAAAATCATACAGTCGATGTTTAAGACAAACGTGTGCCATTTTTGTGAAAGTATACACTGATTTTTTATTTTTTAACGTTACAAATGTGCAATGAGTATAAAGTATGAAAAACTACAGAAATGATTATAAAAAGTTAAAACTACATAAAAATGTTTATATTTTTTTCCACATACAACCGCAAAATCCACATTCCAGTATATAGTTCGAGTCTGTGGGAAGAATCGACGTTGCCTGAACTTCATTGATACATTGGTGATGTAGGGTTGTTCTGCAACATTGAGTTTTTGCCATTGCTTCGTTCCTTTTTCTTTTTAGGCATAAAAAGCATAGCTGTTCGCTGGGAAATACTGTCCTGCAATATGCACAACGAGCTGTTGTGCTACCGGTTATTGTAACTGAGGTCACCGCCCAACGGTCAAAACAGCTGCAGTGAACTTTTTGTTTGCAGCAAGGTGTTGCGAAGGTCTGTGTTTCTCCATTTTCGATTGTTTCCAGGCAAAAATGACACTCTGCGCTGTTCGTTACATTTTTACATAGGATTCCAAAAAGCGGTATTATCGTATTTGGTAAAATTTCTTCTGGTCCAGGGAGATCTCCAACAATTTCCATACTTATTTTATACAGGTGTGAAGTATTGTATGGTTTAAAGTTTCCTTCATGACATGTAGATGGTTTGCTATTTATAATCTTGTGACAGGTGTGGTGTATTGCATCGTGTTTCAAAGTTTCCGACTGTCTTTGGGGGTCGGATTGTTGACAGGTGTGATGTATTGCATCGTGTTTCAAAGTATCCGACTGTCTTTTGGGGTCGGGTTGTTGGCAGGTGTGGACTATTGCATGTTTTAAAGTTTCCTGCATGGCATGTAGGTGGTTTGCTAATTATAATTTTGTGACAGGTGTGGTGTATTGCATCGTGTTCCAAAGTTTCCGGCTGTCTTTGTGGGTCGGATTATTGACAGGTGTGATGTATTGCATCGTGTTTCAAAGTTTCCGACTGTCTTTGGGGTCGGATTGTTGACAGGTGTGAAGTATTGCATGTTTTAAAGTTTTCTGCATGACATGTAGGTGGTTTGCTAATTATAATTTTGTGTGACACCGCTAATTACTGAACAACCACTTAAGATGTCTACACTTTTTAAACTGTCGGTAAACTAAATCTTTGTGATAGCTTTGGACATCATTTAGTTGTGTAAAAGTTTTGCCTGAGCATTTTAAAACAGTTTTAAAATCAATTTTCGTGATACTTCATCGTGTTTCAAAGTTTCCAACTGTCTTTGTGGGTCGTGGTTGTTGATTTTATCTTTGCGATACCCCTAATTACATGGCATTGAAATAAGTTAATCTGTGCGATGCCCGGGGGTTGTAATCAATTATTTGTGTTGATGCTAAGCGCCAATGCATTGCCATCATCTGTTCCCGCTGTGTATTGAATGAAAGATGTCCGGCTAAAGGCTTGGCCCTAATCCATATCCACTATTTTTAGATTGAATTTCTCCATGTCCTTTGTGGTACTAAGTTACCGAAAATTGAATAGCACAGAAAAGCTGTAATTTATTACAAAAAGATATGCATAAAATATTTTGAAATTATCATCGTTTGATTGATTCGCAGCGGTGTATATAAAAAATCGAGATTTTGACTCAGAACACAGTTGATTTGCTGTTGGTAGCTAAGTGCAATCAAAATGGTATCAATTGAAAATTACAAATGTTTTTGTAAGGATGGAGCTCTAGAGCGATTCGAGTCCAAAAAGGGGAGAGGCTTCGTAAAGTGTAGCAAAGAATTATGCACTCTCTTTGTTCCGGAGGAGAAATATTTGGATTTGATGCATGCGTATGGAGAACAAGGTCCTTGAAAAATACAAGCCATCCAATTTTCCAATGTGCGATTGCAATGAATCAGCGAGCTTGTGGTTGTCGTACTCTTCAAACAATCCAAATCGGGCCTATTTCAGATGTCAGGACAATGACCCTGAAGAAAAGTGTAGCTTTTTCCTGTGGGCTGATAGCGTGTCGAAACCGAAGAAGAGAAAAAGAAAAGCGAGTAGTGAGAAGGAGGGAAAGTCATCAAAAAGAGGTAAAGGAAAACGAGACCATAGCCCAAGACGTAAAATTGAGTCTTCGAGTGACGAAGATGAACAGAAATAATGTGCAATTATATATAGTTAAAAATATCAAATTCAATACTGTTGAAAATCAAAATTATATAGGACCTGTACCGAAATTTTCGCGAACAATGGTCGGATGACCTGTTGGATAAACCTTTGTCTTATTAACATACGGATACAAAGAAGTAAAATCCACATATTCAATTTTTTCATCACTTTCTGTTTCACGAAATAGTTTGTAACCCCCGACCCTTCCACCGAAAAAACTATCGCGAGGGTCGAGATCGGTTTTAATGTCAAACGTGTCCAGAAAAAGTTGCATTTCGTCTGTAGCCCTAAGTTTCCTATAGTCGTGTTCCCAAATTGTCTTTACAGTAAAACCAAGAGCCCTCAACCGTTCCTCGCGTTCAATTGTCGCCTCGTAAACTTCGCACATCTTCCGTTCACTATGAAACGGATGGTCGCTCGTCCCGTCAAAACATAAAGGACAACCATGATACACACAACCGTAAAATTCGTACACCGTTCCCGTCTCCTCGCAAAACCCGTCCACATGGTACGTCTTACCCAACTCCTCATCAACAATTGTCTTTTCACCACCATGAACCGCATGCAAAATTTTTGAATTCGTTTGAGCCGCAATAAACTCTAACCATTCAATCGATGTTTTGGAAAAAGGTTTATTACCATCGCGATACAAATTTTTAGGTGTGATGCCAATACTCTTTTCTTTTAAATATTTTGAACGATAAACAGCCATTACTGCAGCCGCAATTGTGCAATAACAAAAGGGGTCTACACCCGTCTCACTAAGAAATGTTTTTCTGAATTCCACACAACATAATCTCAAAATGCTCACATCTTGTGCACCGTATTTATACATTTCCTTTTGAAAGTCAAAAATATAATTGGTTTTGACCAAGCCTTTATGCCAGTCAATAAATTTTTCTTTTTTACTCTCGTCTTTCTTATTATCTGCATCATAAAATTTAATATCCGAACATATTTCAAACTACTTTGGCTTAATAAAATGTAAAGTTTTGGCGCCGGCAAATTTGTATCATCCAGTTCTTCCAGTTCGCGCAAAAGGTAAACTTTTCTTCCCCTTGTGCAAGCAATGTGTCATGGATAACTCTTCAGAATGCCGGCATTCTGAAGAGGAACGATCGTTTTGGGGTACTTTTACCACAATTGAAGTAGAAAAAGCTCTCGAGAAAGGGTATAAGATCTTAGAGATTCACGAAGTGTGGCATTTTGAAAACACATCGAACAGTTTATTCAGTGAATATGTGAATTATTTTTTAAGGCTAAAACAGGAAAGCTCAGGGTTTCCGGAATGGGTTCGCACACCCGAGGACCAGGGAAGATATATAGATGAATATAATAATCATGAAGGAATACTTTTACGTAAAGATAAAATTGTAAAGAATCCCGGATTGCGAGCGTTTGCTAAACTATGTCTTAATTCGCTTTGGGGGCGTTTTGCAATGCGCACCGACAGGGTAATGACCGAATTCATTACTGATCCTTTACAATTTTACAAACGTATTAATGGAGCAGACATTGACATGCATGATCTTTGTTTAATAAATAATGAGCTGGTAGAACTCGTTTATAAACGCAAGCATGAATATGAGGTTGAGAGTAAAGTCACTAATCTTTTTATCGAAATATTTACCACTGCATGGGCTAGATTAGAACTCTACAATTTACTTGACTTAATAGGGGAAAATGTTTTGTATGTGGATACGGATAGTTGTGTTTATGTCTCTAAACCTGGTGACCCACAGCCTGCTTTAGGGGATTTTTTAGGCGACCTTACTAATGAGATCACTCCCAAGCACGGCCCGGAGGCTTATATTACACAGTTTGTCTGTGGGGATCCCAAAAATTATGCGTATAAAGTTAGTGATGGTAAGACACACTGTAAGATAAGGGGGTTTACTTTAAATTATAAGAACAGTTTAGTTTTGAACTTTGATTCTTTAAAAGAAATAATTTGTAAATATGGAAGTAATCCGGTTAGAGCTAGGGCAAGTAAAAATGAAAATAAATTAAAAGTTGTAAATGAGTGCAAAATCGCCAGAGAGAGATGGACCCGTCGGATTGTCAATAAACGTGAACAGAAGGAATACCAAGTTGTATTTGACAAGAGGATTGTCCTTGGTAAAGGCGAGGACACCATACCATATGGTTTCCACTGGAGTCCGTCAACCGGCACCTCTACGATAAGCCGTACAGTTATACCAACAGTTCCTGACAATCTGCTATACACTTTGATTCGACCGTCTGATGCTGTGGGAAAAAAGAGCACTGTAATGGACCTAATGGAATGTGACGTTAGGGTTGATGATGATGGAATGATGCAAACAGATGATGATGATGAGTGTGAACCAATGCAGATTGATAATATAGATATTGACATAATGGAAACGGACGATGAAAGTGACATTGATTTTGAATCAGAACGTGATTCTGATGTTGAATTTTTGGACAATGATGAGTCAGAAGAAGAACTCTCATTCTATAGACGTTTTGAGAACACTTCCTAGTCTAAATATTTTCATAAACATAAATTCTACTAACAACATAAACTCTACAGCAACAACATTATAAACGTTGCTATAATGTAAATATTTTTTCATGTCTTTGTATATATTGTACACAATAAGCAAATGTTCATTTCATTAAATCTTGAATCAGCAAGTGTTTATAGTTTGTTTTTTACCTCAACTGAGTCATTCAAATTGATACTGTTAGCAAGCATGGATGTCCGATTTAAAACACCAGCAAATTTTTACATTAGCGGGCAAAGTCAATGCGGCAAATCATACTTAGTGCGGTGTATGCTTCGCAATCTTAATGAATTGTTTGACCCTGTCCCGTCCAGAATCATTTATTGTTATGGTGAATATCAACATGCATTTGATGATATGGTTCAAACAATACCTAATATCTATTTTACTGAAGGATTTCCGGATAATTTGTATGACATTTTGGAAGGTTACCAAAACTCATTAGTTATAATCGACGATCTCATGTCAGAGTGTTCAAAAGATCAACGTATTTCAGATTTGTTTACTCGCGGTTCACATCATCAGGGAATATCTGTCATGTATCTCACTCAAAATTTATTCCCTCCTGGTAAACAATCGAGGACTATAAGCTTAAACGCACACTATATGATTGTTTTTAAAAATCCTAGGGACTCCCTGGGCGTTTCGACCTTGGCGCGTCAAATGTATCCACACAATACAAATTTTCTTGTACAATCTTTTCAAGATGCGACAAAGAAACCATATGGTTACCTGTTATTCGATTTGCATCAACGTACACCTGAGAATATGCGATTAAGAACAAACATTTTACCTGGCGAGAAGCAAATTGTTTACGTAAAACGTACTTAAACAACGGTTTCAGCTCAAGACATTTTATTTGCAACATGTCGAAGCACATGAAAGACAACCTGCCTTATCTACAAGTTTTGGTTAAGTCCAAACCAAAACTACGTAAATTACTTATTGAGCATGGGCCAGTGTCTCTGATTACTTCTATTTGCGAGTGTGCCCTAAATCTGCTAAAAGGTGTTATCCCACTTACACCACGCCAGAAACGTCGCTTAGCACGATACAAGACACATCTCCGTGGATTGGCTAATAAAAAAGTATCGCGAAAGAAAAAGAAACAGTTTCTTAATCAGAAAGGTGGTAATCTCCTAACTGCTTTGTTACCACCTGTTTTAACGGTCCTAGGAAGTTTACTAACAAAATGAAGCGAATGATTTTGGTACCAGAAGACGCTTATTCCAGATTTTAGCGAAAGCAAAAGCTTGAGACTTCACCAATCATAAATAATATGATAAATACAGACACGGACATGACAAATATTCTCCAACGCACGGATGTTGATGATACGGAAAAGCAAAAAATGTACTATGCCAACCTGGAAAGATACCTTAATCTCAGACAGCAAAAGGACAGTGAAATACCAACTATCCGGATAGCGCCAAGTGCTGAAAATGAGGAAGAACCTAACCACCCAAAAAATGCACAATTATCTGACGATGTCATTGTTAAACATATACCTAAAACAATGCAGTCCAGGGCGACAGCTATCTTAAACCGATTGAAAGAAAGACCGGACGTTATCACATGGGACAAAACTGGAGAAGTGAAGCTCGAGGGTGAAATCATTCCACAATCAAACATCTCGGATTTGGTCTCAGATGCTCTGAGGGCAAGAAAAAATTTCAATCCTACTGGTTCAAAGGAATTTTTTCGTGTTTTATCCAAGATAAATATGCCTAAAGATTTGGTGAGGAATGAAGAACGATGGAAAGAGTCCCGAATGGACCGCAGTTTTTCCGAAGAAGGGAGTCTCTTAGACAGTCCAGGGGCTTCGACGTCGTCGTTGTATTTTCAAAACCTTCTAAAAAGACGTGATGAAAAAGCAAGCAAGCCAAAACAAACTCAGGAACGTTGGCTTAAATATTAATCTTGTAATTGTTTACTTAATAAATTGTTTTTAAAATATGTTCTTAGTGTTGTGTTATACATTGGGTTAGGGCAAATGAAAACGCACACATACACACTTCATTTTAATTACAATGTTTATTGAACCAACTTTTTACTAAACTGCATAAGATTAACATTAGGATGATTTGCACTAACTCTAAAGTGAGTCTTGACAAAATGAGACACTTTCGCGTCATTTAACATAGTATTGTCATCAAACAACTGTACGATTTTGTTCATGCTATAACCACGTGCTCTATGGCTTAGGTAGAATATACAGTAATCACCGCATACGTCGGACCAAATACTTTGCAATTTACGTTTGTTATATTTCCATTTATCAGTGTGTTTTTCCAAATAGTTTCTAAACACCAATGGTACATCAGTCCCATAGCTGTCAAAATATTCCCCCAGAATCTTGTTGTGGTCACCCCGAGCATTACTTGGACCGATCCAAATTGAAATCCAGTGAGTTCCAGGCTTGCTACTCGGATCTGTGTTCGCGACAAATCCGCAAGGATACTTGTCGATCGTTTGAGGTAGTTTATCACTGGGAAATACACCACAAAACGTTTTTTTCGTTATAGGATCTTCTTCTAGTGCATGAGTGATTTGTGCAGTGTTCATCTAACCAGCGTAATCGTACATGACGTTTCTTTCGGAATCAATATGAATAGTGTTTTCGAATTCACCGTAGCACACGAGACTCACAGCTCCTGCAGGTGCAGTAGAGAACTTGATGTCGACTGCAAGATTTCCGCGTTGGACCACGTTAAAATGGTCGGAGGATCCGCACATGTCCGGTGTTAGGTCAGCACTATAGAGGTTAAACCCATTAACAAACTCATCACGTGAAATATCGTTACCGACATCATAAAACATCTTTCCAGTAACCCGAGAACAAGGTAAGGAAGGCTTCGATGTATCTGCGGGTTGCTGCAGTATAGGAGAGCTATAAGGGTTTGGAGGGTACTTCTTCTCCGTTGACGCTGATTGCTAAGAAGGATGTTGTAAAATTCTGAAAGTTGAAGGGATTCTTCTTGTAGGCACCGTTGAATGCTGCGCTATCGACCATTCCAAAGATAATCGTTTTCGGCACAAGTCCGTTGTAGAGATTATCTTTTCTCAATGATGGATTTCCAGCTGGAATAATGAAAGATTTGCACTCCACACGTCTCACAGGATAAATGGCAGGTCCTTTCTTCAATGCCAGTTCGTGGGCTATGGATATGCTTGGATTGATTTTCACTTTACGTATCTTGAGATAAACCTCCGTCAATTTCACCCTATAATCGGCGTCCGCCCCTGAGGCCATCAAACAAAACTCGTCCACGTTTCGATTCATAAGTATTTTGAGATCCACATAGCTCAAAAGAAGTCGTTCGCTCATAAACACGTCGCAGAATATAGGTCCCGCCATTTCGATGATACCGCTTTCTTTGCTAAACTCGTACCTTTTCTTGAGGCCAAGGTTGACATCAGCATGGTCTCCAGCGAGTGTTGGATCAGCGGTATCCATTTTAGTGCTCGTGTCTTTGTAGAACATTGAGGCCGTCAATTGAGACCGTTTTTCGGCTGGACCATAGTTGAGGAGCGTTTCCAAATAGGCACGATATGCATAGGTCCCCGTGGCCTGGGTGACCTGTTTCCCCTTCAAAAACACATCCACTTGTTTGAATAAGCTATGTAGGAAATTGTTGACAATGCCTACTTTTTCGCCCTGGTCAAGATCATCTCCGTTTGCCTTTGTTACTTTTGCTCGAACCACCAGAATGGTTTTTGCCAAATCTACATAGTCCTCCGTTCCCGGACAGAGGAACGTCATAGGTCCGCCATCTGAAACACTGGACACCGGCAAGTGGTCTACCCAATGTCCCTTTTCTAAACTCACTTGTGTTGGTGGTACAGAAAATAAATCAAGTTCACTCTTGGAGCACTCTTGTGATTTAGCATATACAAAACTCATGTTTAACCAAATATGTCTGCAGGAGTTGTTTTCCGTTTCTTGGTCAGATTGCTTCTGGTAGTAGGCGTAGATTTCTTTCTCTTTTTAGCTCTCTGTTTTGCTGTGGTTTTTTTACGTCGTTTTCCACTTCCTGTTTGAGCATACGCTCGCAGTCGCTGCACAGCTTTCTGTTTCGTCGCATCAGCGGCTTCCCTGGTGCGTGCTTTTGCAGCCTCCTTGACATTTTTCCCAGCAAGAGCATCTCCAATAAAGTTTGCACCACTGTTCAGAGCAATATTCCCAAGAGCTTTAGCTCCACTTTTTACCATAGGCATGACCGTTCTAGCAACGCTACGAAACAGACCACCGAGTCCATACCCCATTTGACCATGACCTAATTGCCATGGACTACCTCTGAACACAGGCATACCGTGACCTTGTTGATCAAGATAATAACGTACGTATGGATTATTCATCTTTATGAAAAATAACTGTGCTGTCTGAAATGTAGTGTTGTCACCACCTTCCCACGCTCAAATGGCACAGGATCGCCTGTGTCACTCCTTAAAAGAATTTCCACGTCCTCGAATAATTTTCTTTGGATAGGTACATACTGAATGTTTGTGAACGTTTTAGTAATGATGTCACCAAATGTTCCCTCGGCAGGAATGCTTTTGAGTAACTGAGCACTCGTATCTCCAACGATTTGGGGTTGCACAATGTCACAGTACACGTAAATGGTTGATACGGCCGTTAAGTCTGCCACGTAAGGACTTTCTGTCGTTTTTTTTAACATAACGTCTTTTCCTCCAAAACCAAGTATGATCGATAACGGTTTCATTGCAGCAAACTTAAACCCGTTCTTTATTTGAACGGTCACTTTCCCTGTTAAAGCACTGTACGTCAACTTTATGTTATCGCTAACGTTTCTGGATAACGCTTTATTCGCAGCTTTGATAAGCTCCGGCATGGACTGGTAGTAACCGTAATCCATAATGGCTTGCTGAAACAAACCGGCTCGATCCCCATAAAAGAGGTGCGTATCCACACCTTTTTGTAATGTGTACCAGGTGTTTGGATAGGAAATGGAGTACAAACCAACTTCCCAGACCCCCTCCAAATCAATACTTTGCGGCAATTTCACGCGATAACTTGTCGTCTTATTATTGGAAAACTCATTCAAGGATGCATTACTAGGTAGCGTGAGATAAAAATGTGTTCCACTCATGACGACTATACCGCAACAAATAAAAAGAAAACAGCTCATACGTTGTTTTTAGACTTTATTTATTTCTGATGCAGACACCCATGAATTGAATTTGTCTGGGTAACCAGACCATTTTACAAAATATTGTACATTTTTCCCCTTTCCCCGCTTTTTAAGAATTCTCTCAACCTCATACATGTCATCATGTTTGATAACCTTTTGAAGCTCCTTGTCATAAAATGTTCCTTTAAGCTCTTCGCCATCGTAATCTTTGAGTTTATATACTGGTGGACTTCGAGGTACTTTTTTGCTTACAGTGAATATTTCTTTTGAATAGTTTGGTAAGTACCCTTTTTCAAACTTTCGTTTAATTTTACTTATTCTAACCTGATCGCCGATCTTGAACTTATTTTTTTACAGGTTGTACATTATCTAAAACATTACGATATAAAGTACGAAACACCTCGTCTTCATTTTCCGAATTGACAAGGGCAGGTGGTCTTCCTATGCTGCGGTGTTCACTATGGTTATAAGAATACACCAAGTCAGGTAACATATTAAGGTATCTCATCGTTTTCTTTGCAGTAAAATAACGCCACATCTTTGTCTTAAACGTGCGAATTACTCTCTCGACAATGGAAGCCTTTGTTTCGTTAAACGTATTAAACAGTTGAATATCTTCATTTTTTAATAGTGTTTGAAATGCTTTGTTAAAAAATTCTGTTCCTTGATCCGTCATAATCTTGTGCGGCTTTCTACCAGAAGATAAAATCACATTGAATGCTTCAACTAAGGCAGGTCCAGTTTTTGACTTTATTGGAACTATCCATGCATACTTTGAGAATACATCTTACAGACAAGCAAGTATCGATAACCGTCATTATACTGTTTCAAGGACTGCATGTCTGCTAAATCCATTTGCCATTGTTCGTCTATACCTCCCACAATAACACGATTTCTTTTAAAGTTTCGACGAGCTGGTTTATGCAAAGTGTAGGTATCTTGGCCCATTAACCAGTCTGAAATTTTTTTTCGACTTAGTTTAAACGTTCCCTCTTGTTTCACATCACGATATAAGTTCTCAACTCCTCCGAAACTCCCGGGACGCTTTGGATTATAATAAACACTCTCCAAATACTCATCAACTGTTGCTTGTGCCATGCCTTCTTTTTAAATGAAACAAAGGAATTGTGTACCAGTGTTATAAAAATTAGTTTTCTGTCTCGGTAGATTGATCATTCGGTTCAGTTACTGCCGAAGTTGTATTTTCTGGTAGGTCTAACTGCTTGTCAATAGGGCCGTAGTTTTTAATTGTTTTACTGTTGTACCCCATTTGCAAGTGACCTTCCAAATTTAAATCGTTACGGCCAAAACTTTCACCAAATTTAAACATTTTCTGTCTGTTATGATTTTTGTCTCTTTTGATTTTATCACTCTTGCTATGACAAGTTCCCATGTTACCCCTTGCAAGCAGACCGAGTAAAATGAAGAAAAATAACAAAACAGTACGTTTTAAAATCTTTTATTTCTTTGGTAGATTACACTGTGTAGTTATATTTTAATTTACACACGCATAGAACATAGTCAATTAGATTGTTGATAAATGTTGTCCTCTCGAATTCAGAATACCTCTGAAACCAAGCGAAACATGTCATATCGAATAGTGCCTCGAAGTAATCTCTATGGATCGCTGACGGTTCAGGATACTTCAAAATCTTGCAAGCTTCAACGACACCTTTCCACATAACATCATGGTCTAGCAGATCAAGAGCTCGCTCAGCATAGTATATCCAGCGTTCTTCATCATCGAGGGCCTCAATGCGCTTTCGAAACCGTGTCCACGGTCTACCGTAATCCTCATCTTGCTTGGCCTGTGCAGCTTCTTCTTCCAATTGTTGAATCTTACGATAGACCATCTCCGTGAACACAAAATCTATCAGTTTCTCAACAGTCAAGGCATCAAAGTCAATTTCACACTCATACATTTGTTTAAACAGGTGTGCCATAATTCTCTTCACGTCCTTTAGACCAACTGCTCACAAGCACACTTACTAAATAGACTAACGTGATCATGATGATCCCGTCTCTTTTAAGTCATGTAAACCCATAGGCAGCCCAGGAACGCGGTGTTTTGTTTTGTTTTTATCGATGTGACGTATGCTTAATTATAATTACCCTAAGGTAGGCAACTTCACACAAACTAACGATACATACACCTGTAAATAATCCGAAAATACTTCGCATATCTTTACAACTACGCTAAAATAATAACAGAAATAAAATCTACGATATTTTTTTTATATACTCAGTGTATTTTAACTTGTGAAACAAGTTTGTAAAACGAGCAAAAATACGAAAAACGTCGGTATATTTGTTAAATTTTTGCATGGGACGATGCGGGATACGCTCTTGCCGCTTTTAACGACATTGCAAACAGTTTCAAAATACGAATTTGCAATCTCATTGGCTGTACAAGTTTGACTTCTTCCTGACAGCCAATGAGATTGCAAATTCGTATTTTGAAACTGTTTGCAATGTCGTTAAAAGCGGCAAGAGCGTATCCCGCATCGTCCCATGCAGAAATTTAACAAATATACCGACGTTTTTCGTATTTTTGCTCGTTTTACAAACTTGTTTCACAAGTTAAAATACACTGAGTATATAAAAAAAATATCGTAGATTTTATTTCTGTTATTATTTTAGCGTAGTTGTAAAGATATGCGAAGTATTTTCGGATTATTTACAGGTGTATGTATCGTTAGTTTGTGTGAAGTTGCCTACCTTAGGGTAATTATAATTATGCATACGTCACATCGATAAAAACAAAACAAAACACCGCGTTCCTGGGCTGCCTATGGTAAACCAGACAAACCAGTTTTTCAAATGTATGAGTATGAACAAACATGTTTATTGATATACGTCATAAATAATACAAGAAAAGAATTTATTAAAGAAAAATTTAAATTACAAAAGCTTTAAAGTCTCCTGTTTAAGCACCCGTCTCTCATTTGTACAAAATAAAGTTCTCCAGTCATTACAGGTATACTTCAACAACTCTAATCCATTCACCGTCGGTTTGATATCACCCAAACTGTTCATAAATTTTTCCATAACACTTGCTTCAGATACCCTCGAACACGCAATGTCAAAGTACATTAACAACCTTTCCTCGTTCTCCATTATAAGACAATGATGTTGTCTCTGAGAGGGGTGATCAATGATACACCCATTGCAGTTTTCAACCACCAGAACTGAAATGGCACATGCTATTTCTTCTGCATAACACTTTAAAAGCTTTTCTTGTATGAGACTCTGCCGGTGACTAAGAAATCTCTCTTCATTACCGATATCAACAGGTAAAGTAAGCTTCGACAGACTTTTACGCGCAGCCATTTTAAAACACAACTTGGCAGTTCAACAGTTAATGCAAGACTGATAAAGTTCATACCAATGTCGATTTCTAACAGTTTTAAAATCTACATAACATGTTTTACCAGTTTTCCAGGTTTTTGATTGACAAGTATTCTGCGTAAGCTTGTTCGCGGTTTTCATGATCACTTTTGAATTGCTCGCCCGTTTCTTTAACCGTATACACGTACGACGGCGGCATGCTAAAATTTACCTTGCAAATTGGATCAAAAGGATCTTCATTTCTCTCCGTATCTCGCCATTCGAAGTAACCACACGACTCCTTTTTACCTTTCGAACAAACGTAGAACAACCGGCCATGATTGATTCCCTCTTTTTTAACTTTTCTCGTCGAGCATTGCTCACCATGATAGCATAGGGGCCGGATCACGTCGCCCCATTGCCAAAATGAACATGGTTTTTCTTTATCTGAGCAAACGAAAAATGGACGACCAAAACTAGGTTTAGAAATGTCCTTCACGACTCGCATTTTAGCCAATTTCTTGTGACCGTGGCATCTTGGCTGTAACGAGTTCGAATTTCTCCACATTGCAATAGCATTTTCAAAATAACTGCAATCATTCTGGGGGCAAAAGAAATTACAGCTAGGCTTTTGCCCACAGTAAAAAAATAAACCATTTTCAGTTTTGGAAGAGGACGCCGGCTTTCCATGTAGACACTCCATAATTCTGATTATCTCGTTCGTCGACGGCCGCTTTTTTATAGTATTGCCTTAAAAACCAGTTAGACAAGTTTTTTTTCTAGTTTTACACGTATTTCCGGTAAACATGCGCGCGCACCTGTCTCACACGGATGACCTGGGAACTAATTCACAGGGGTAAGAGCTCCTGAAAAAATGCTGACTAAGTGTTATATAGCTGTGGTTATTCTACTCACCAAACACTTAACCCATTACTATACCCTTTCGATATAGGCCTACATTTATCAAACACAGGTCATCAAAAACAACATTAAACCATACACTAAAAACTTATTATCAAGCTAGAGTGCACGTAAATTATTGTAAAATATAAAATATTCACCCACTCCTGTTCGCTACTGTTCCTCGTCCGATGATTCTAACGGTTTCAATCTTGTAGCCCTCTTTTCCATTCTTGCGAGCGATTTTGTCTTCTTTTTACATCAGCCCACTTAAAAAAGTCACATTTATCATTTTCTTCATTGTCGCGGCATCGAAAGTAGTGTTATGTATTCTCTTTATTGACTATATGTGCGCGAGGTAGGATATCTTTACAATTTTATTCTACAGTCTCTATAGCTCAAGTTCTTCCTCGTTTCTCTTGTCCTGTGTAGTCTTGTCTTGTCTTGTCTTGTCTTGTCTTGTCTTGTCTTCTCGAGTAGAGTTTTCGCTTCCTTTTCGCTACTCTGCAGCTACTACTGAAATTCAACTGTGGCGGTCCTTTTACACTAACGGTTGTAACATTCGTTGTGCACGTGTACGAAAAGGTGAGCTGATGTTAGCTAAACCAATCAGGTTTTAGGTTGTTGACTTCTGAACTCTCTGCCAGCTCTCTTCCTTTGCTTGTTTAAGGCGTTGTCGCACTGTCTTAGTCAACTATATGCTCGGTCAATATGATTTAAAAAATGTTCAAAACTTAACTTATTTCGTTTACTTCTTTAGTAAAACTTAATATCTCTATATATATGAACTTAACTTCAATGTTTGACTTTTACTTTTCTACAATTTTACAATGCTGCACTTTATGACGTAACACTTTTATTACCTGACCGCGCGAAATACAGGTAAAAATGATTGACGGCAAAGCCCCAAACCTGTGCACGTGTAAGTACAAAATTTGAGTTACATTGGAATTTCCTTATTTACAACAAAACAGTATTTCCCTTCTATCAAACATTTGACCAGTTCAAATATCGTTACTTATACTGTGACGCTAACGGAAGAGATAACTGACATGTTTGTGCAAGATACCAGTTTAATTTCCTTTAAACATTGAGCAGTTCAAGTATCATTACTTATACTGTGACGCTAACGGAAGAAATAACTGACATGTTTGTGCAAGATACCAATTTAATTTCCTTTACTTGCAAAAACAAACATGCCCATCATCTTTCCTGCTGACGTATGTATTGTTTATCTTGCCTAGGGGAACTAAACTTGAGTATTTTACTAAATTAATTTACTGCTTGGTAACAATAGTGTTAATTTTGTTTGTTGTATTGTTTTCTTCTTGTATTTACGTGGAATCTTTTCACTATACAGCACGAGATATTATAAAAAGAGTGTTGAATCGGTGGTCAATGCTAACAAAGTGTTTTTAAGTAAAAAAACATTAAACAATCGAACTGTTTATATTCTTTTAACATTTGGGGTTCTTAAAAGAACCGTTTTTTGTTGCTCTTTCTCTGAGTTGGCTATCGTCAGAGAAGGTTTCTTTGTTGTTCGCGTAGCCACTTTTCAAGCGCCTCAACTTCGACCTTCGGACAGTGCTGGTACGCGCGCGTTCCAAGATGGTGACCACACGTCTCTAGCCAAACCAATGCATGGAACAAAAAGTCGGCTTTCGGGCACCCAAAATCTTCCAAATTAACTGAGGGGATCTGTAGGTGTTGCACGCCTTTATACGCGATGTTACTGAGATTGTTTAATTTGACACTATCGTAAAAACATTTCACAATAGTGTTTAAGTTGCTAAGTGGAATGGGATTTGTTCCCCGAGAAACGCGAAATGGTAGCTTATGCATGTTTCTTGTGAGAAACATACAATTTTTTGTTGTTTACGTGTTAAATCGTGCCAGCGGGTACCAATGTCAAAGAGATACGAATCTCCCTCATCTTTACCAGCTTTTAGGGCACCAAGTTCTTTACAATAAAAAGTTTTGTTTATTACGAACCCGTCCATATCTATAACTCCAACTATCTGTTCCATCTTGCAGTGAGTGCTCGCTCACATAAAATTTCCCACTTTTTATACCGTCGAGCGAGTTCGATTGCGTTTCCTTCGGAACGTTCCTCACACCAGGAGCAAGTTATTGGTGAGCCAATATTTATGTTCTGCCTCATTAATTTCTTTTGAAACAGACCAGTACTGCTCTGCCTTCCACTTAAACGAGACTTCTGCTTGTGACATTTACTTTTGATTAAAAGCAACTTGATAACTTTTCAACCTCAATAACTATACCATACTCGTGCAATGTTTTTACAGCGCTCATTAACATATACAAGCTGTAGTGAAAGAGATGGGGCAGTTCACTAGCAAACGTCAAATTCCAAAGATTAAATCATAACCGACAGAAAATGTTTCGATTTGGTATAAGTTTTGGTCGCAATGACCTTAATCTCGAGGGAGACTTGCAGATGGGCTATAATAGCAAAACTGTTACGAATTATAAACCTGTTGAAAGCGAGATGAATGCCTTAATATCCGATAACAGTAAGCCAATTAGCACCTTGCAAAATGAAAACGATAACATTGAGAACGTCGAGGAATAAAACAGCAAAAACTAAACTATATTTTTCATTTTACAAATGATCATGGACAGCGTAGATAGTTATCTATCTAGTGTTTATTACAATACCAAACGTTCCGGAGGCTACGGTGGAGTAAACCGCCTGTATGATGACGTAAAAAAGGAGGGAAAATTTAAAATAAGTCGTAAACAAATTAAACGGTTGTTGATGAAACAAGATGCATACACATTACATAAACCTGTTCGCCGGAACTTTAAAAGAAACCGTGTTATCGTTGGTGGTATTGATCAACATTGGCAGATGGACTTAGCGGACATGCAGTCCATGCAAAAGTCTAACGATGGTTATAGATATTTACTAGTATGCATTGATGTCTTTTCAAAGTACGCTTGGGTAGTTCCATTAAAAAATAAAACAGGGCCAAGTTTGATGAATGCTTTCAAGGTCATTTTGTCTTCTGGGCGCAAACCTGAAGGAATTGCAAAAGATAATTAAGCAGGATGACGTTTACGAAGTAGAAAAGATCCTGAAAAAGCGTGGCAGGGGAGAAAATGTACAATATTTAGTAAAATGGTCAGGCTATCGAAACAAATTTAATTCCTGGGTATCTGCTTCTGAAATAAATAAGATTTAAAAACTAATTTGTGCTGTGTGTGTTTTTCAATTGTGCTATTACTTTCAACATGAGCGGAACACATTTTACGTTACGCTTAACTAGTAATTCATCTCTGGGGATTTTTCCCGATAACAAAACGTTTAGAATAATTTATTTCTTATAAATATAGCAACATAAAAGAAATAAACGGTATTTAAAAATATTGTCTAGCTTCTACACTGTTCTCCATTTTTGGTCGTTTAACTTTGTAAACTGTTCTATCCTCCGCTAGCACTTTCCTCAACTTTACGTGATTTTTCACTGCCCGCACATTAAATGTAGCCCTTTAAAACCACGGGCTACACAGTAGTCCCATGTATTCCTATGAATGAAATCAACTCAATCAGTTTCATAACTTTGCTTAACCCCATATGGCAACAATAAACGACTTGCATATGAGCACGGCTGATCGATAGTTGAGCGCGGCACATTTTTAGTTGAGCACCGCAGATTGCTAGTTAAACGCGGCAGATCGCTAGTTGAGTACGGCAGATTTGTAGTTGAGCACGGCTGATTTGTAGTTGAGTGTTGATCACTTCCACTGCAGGAGCATGTATCCGATGTGGACACAGACGTTAAAGGTCTTGGAGGACAAGGAGACGTGTACGTTGTTCGTTTTGAAGAAGGTTTCTCTGAACTGTTTCTTATAGGAGAAATGTTTTCCAGGTTTGCAAGAAGCAATTCACTACAAATAAAAAATGCATAAAAACAGCGCGTTGTGATATCAAAGCTTGGCGGGGGTTAACCTAAACTTTATGCAATTCATTGAAACGGTCATAACAGGTCAGGTTTTAGTCTAAAAAAACTATATATCATATGAAAGCTCGCGAAGCCTAGATCATGAATATATAGTTTATATTATCAGTTTATACATTGTAACCCGACACCGGGCACCTCATGCTGTGAGTTACCCATCTCGCTTTAAGAAAAGATTGCCGAGAGGGTTTTACACCAATTTATTAATCTATTTTGAGTGCCAAATGAAAGAGTAACGATATATAGCTTTCTTGGATGAGCATAGAACTTTTCTCTATCGTTAACACAATGGGCACAGCGGCCAGTCAAAGTTCATGGGCAAAAACCTAGTTATACTTTGGTTCATAACTTTCATACTATTAGACATTTCAAAAAACACTATGCTTATCCACGAGAACTCTCTTAGGACCACAATCTCTGAAAATTTCATCTAAATTGAGTAAATACATAAAAAGTTATCGTTTCTCAACGGCGAAAAACAATGGTTTTGAGAAAATTAGCTTTAAAGTTGTGGTACCTTAAAACATAGCCAAACAACTAGAGTAGTAAGTGTTTTGATTAGGAAAGCCATTAGTTCTCATGCAAAATAGTTTATTAAAATCCTCCTGTCTCATAGACCCTTACGAAGAGCTTCTTCTCTCCGTGTCCGCAAGAGTGCTTGTCCCTGGCGACGTTTTTTCTCCTAGGTTGCCTGGCGGTCAGACTTTCATTTCGCAATCTCTTTTCTGTCTTGAACATACGAAGCCTTTATTGTATGGTGACCAGCTGTTGTTGAACTTCTCCTCATTAGGCTTACCCTGCTAGCAGCACCACTATGAAAATGGCAAACAGCTGAAGCAACAGTACAGCGAACAACTTTGATGCCGTGATGCTTATGCTTGGGACATCGAGCCCACACTAAGTAGTTGAGGCATTCATTCGGATTTTGTGTTATGCCACAATTTCGATGTTGCTTGCCTGGATCTTTTAATTGAACAGAGTGGTGCAAAAGAGCTATAATGTTCTTGTTCATATTGTAGGCTGCAACATCAATCTCAGCTTGGGTAGGATTAGGTTTTGTTGAAGTATTTTGTCGAATAGCAAGACCATAGTACTTTTGAAGCTGCTTGATCTTGCCTTCGGTGACACGCCCTATTCCGCCCATTGTCTTGCCATCAAAAGTTTACTTTTGTTTGTAGCTTTCAGTTTCATCAGATGTTTTCCCTTCTTTTTTGTACATGTCCCACACAATCCAGCTTCTCAACTTTACATTCTCATACCATTAATATCTTCTACTGCTGTATGGGCCTTGCTATCTCCGCCACTAATCATTCACCTGTAGCGAAGATTGCGCTTTTCAATATACCTTTCTCATAATGTAACAGCTCCTTCACATTCCATGGCTGGCGAGCTTCCATCAAAATTTATATCACACTCACCAGATAGTGTTCAACTTGCCACTCTTGAAATTGATCATCGTTCTGACGTTTGGATTTCTTTAGGCAGCATTTTTGACAAGCTTTGGATAGACAGTGGTAGTCCAACACTTTTCCTGTGTCTACAGAGATTACAAGCATAACCCCAGTCAATGATGTGAAACCTCTCTTGACTCATGTTCCATGAAAGCTGACAGAAACATCGACATTACCATCATCACCGGTCTCGTTTGGGATCTCGAGTTCACGTAGTTCCCTGCCAGCATTCTTCATTTCTGCAGTTGCCTCTTCCTCTAGGAGGACTAATATCGATTCCATTTGTTGATGGTAAGCTAGTTTTGAGATACATGGCCTATTCATGGCGCTACAACAAGTTACCAAGCCTTCGTAACCACTGCCCGTTTCTATGAAGTGGTAAACAGCTCTTCTGTTGACATCGTACGATATTCCCCTGTCTGCGACACTAGTGGATGTTGGCAGACTTGTTTCCTTATGACATGAGCTGCAAGACATGGCTATCTCACTTTTCAAACCATACCTTTGTGACAATGTCTCTTGTAAAGGAAAATGGCAACAAAATTTTTTATTGTTTCATTTGAAAGAGACTCTAAAATAATATATAGAAGTCTGTTACAAAATTTTTATATCTGTTTTACTTCGGGAGATCTTGTCACCTAAATAATCGAACTATACGCCATCTTGGATTAATTTTTAACCTAATTAACAATATTTTAGTGACGTCACAACAGCGATAAGCGATTCGAAGCTTCTCCTAAATACCTACCACCAATAAAATATTTGTGAAACCTTTTCAGTCCGTGCTAAAATCCGAAACACTTACCAAGTGTGTGGTTAATGGAGAAGATTAATCATTGTGTCGTACGAAAAAAAAATTGCCTGACCCAAGTTGTAACGTATCATGCATATCTAAAAATATCCAAGATGGTGGACAACTACAGATTTCAAGTCAAAATATCTCACCAAATAAGGCAGATATAAAAATTCTGTAATAGACTTCTATATATTGTTTTGGAGTCTCTTTCAACTAAGACGACAAAAATTTTTGTTGCCATTTCCCTTTAAAGAAATAATACCTGAAAGATCAGGGAAAATTTTGTTATTTGAAGTGTCGAAGACTAACTATTCTTCCATTCCCAAATCACAACATACTACACCATGTATCAATGATTTTTAAGTAGACATAGCAAAATCTGTATAGTGCCGAAAACGTAGGTAGTTATTGCATGGATAGCTTTACATTAATAGCCAACAGCAACATATTATGAACTTCATGATGTTATATTTGTGTGATGGGCTAGATGGAACAAAGTCAAAATGAAATAATATTATTATAAACGAGTCATAAATAAATACCTTTCCCACGGCCATGAATCTCGGATAAAGCAGACGACAAATTTTGCACATTTATCAGCCTGTATTTGATGCTTGCCAGAGCTCTGGGTCTTCCCTGTGTAATTTCTTCAGGTGGAAAACAGCAACTTGGAGTAACTCTGTTTCTGCCATATGTTGGTAGAACTCTTTAAAGACTTCCAACTCCCTTCTTGTACTAACCTCCGCTGCTTTTTTATTTCGTCTATAACTGACGTATCTATCATTATATATTTTTGCTTTTCCCATTTCTTTGGACCTCTGAAAGTAAAACAGCTCCGCAGGCGCTTCGGTGGGCGTACTTTATGCTCTTAAGACGTCACTCTTAGCGCTCTTAAGCCGGTTTTCCACTAGCGAATTTTTCGCGCGAAGCGACTTTTTCTTTTCCGGCTTAAGGTACGATCAATTCATCAAGTACATATTCTATTAGATGTTGACATACGCTCGTAAAGCTATTGTAAAGATATTGTAAACAACTATACAGCAATGTAGCTAAGACAAATTATTTGTTTAAATGTATACTGGGTATAAGATTCTTCGTATAAAAAATCTGTACAAATGAACTGTTACTTCTACTAAAATTACAAAATATACTTACGGCATAAAAATGGAATTTTTAAAAATCTGAAATTACTTACGAAACGACCGCCTTTACGTTAATAGAATTATCAAAATGGGAAACGTTTCTGGTATGCAGTAAATCCTTATTAACGGCTTTGCTCAACTACCAAATATTATACAAAATCCCGCCGTCTTCTAAAGTTAAGAGCTTAATCCATAGGCTTAATCCTAAGTGCATCTGACGGAAAGTCTAAAAAAATGAATGAAGTCGTAATGCCTTGATCGTTTCGTCGCAATACCTTCTTAACCCGCTGCTCACAACGGCAAAGTTTTTGACACTGGTACCATTTTGACGGGATTTTCCGTACTTTCAACTGGAAATTTACAGCCTTTGTTGATTTGCACTGCATTTTCGACTCGGAATAAATATTGTAAGAATTTTCGTTCAACTTTTGTTTTGTTAAGTACTTAACTGGTGATTCACAGGAAACATTATGTCGTGTTGCTCTCATTAATGCTTAGACGTTTTCTTTTGTCTATTGTCTTTATAAAACTGTCAAGTTAAACAATGTCAATTATTGGCTCGATAGCTGCGTTCAAGGTCCTTGCTTGGCGTGGGAACACTCTTTACAATGATCAAGATTCTTGGCTTCCGGCCCAGATTTTGTGGCAAAACAAAAAAAAGTCAGGCTAGCCTTTACCAAAACAAAACAATAATATGATGTGCAATGTTTTGCTCACTTTAGCTGTGTCTTGCCCCAATAATTGGCCTGGAAGCTGAGATTCCTGATGCTTGACAAGTCAGCCTTCGTTTTGATTCACGAAATGGTGCATGTGTGAAAGTTCAATATATTTATATTTTCTCGTTCTTGTTATTGTAGTTGTTGTTGTTGTGGCTGTATATTGTATATGGGTGTTATACATACGTGAATGTTGCTGCCAAACTCTGCGATAATAAACTTATAAGCCTTGCACAATTGGAGAGACATAACTAGTTGCAGTGCTTCATGTTATTATTTTTGCATTAAAGCAGCAACAATTTTTATCCCTCCTGGTGCAAAGGTTGATTTTAAATTCTTTGACAATTGTTTTCTCTGACTGTATGTGGATTAAATTTATATTTCAACCTTCCTCGCAATGTCATGTAAAGTGGGGGGATTTTGTGTTCTAAATTAAATTTGTGGCTTTTTCATGTGTAATTCATAGTGTTGTCTGTTGTTTAATATGTGTCTTTCTTTTATGTGTTGTACATCGTGTTATTCTTTTCTTATGTGCTTGTCATTTTGTCAGTTATACGTCTTTCGTATGCAATTTATTTTCTTTATAATTGCCATTATGTGACTATTCAGTTGAGTTGTAATTATCGCTGTTACCAAAATTTGTGAATTGAACAATTCAACTTTTCCTATGAAGAAAATTTGGATTGGACAACAAACTGCATCAATTCTCGCTGTTACCAGAACTTGTCAAATGAATAATTAGAATTATTCTAAATTGATGAAGAAAATTTTGGATTGGACAAAAAACTGCAGAAATTCCCCGTGACAAAAAAGATGAGGGCATATCGATTTTACCAGGATGCATTGCGAGTATCAACTAAAAAAAGCTGCAAAGAGATGAAAAGGTAAAGCTGATGTATTGAAATTTCAACACAAGTCTCAAAAAAAACCCTATTGTCTTTGTTTTGTTTTTCAAAAGACGTTAGTTTGCCCTTTTAAATTTCCGATTTTCGACCGCAATACATTCCGGTAAAGTCGACATGCACTCGTATTGGATACACTAATCGTGCGAAGTACTTGTAAGTTAAAAAAAAACTGTGATGCAACCAAGATTTACTAAGAAGTTCTGTACAAATGTTGCAGTTTCATTGCAACTAAAATTAGAGTTCACAACTTTAAAGATAAGTTGTTTTTGAAAATGTTTTTGGAAACTTTGTGAACGGGTTTCTACCCTGCTAATAAAGTACATATGTTTTACTAATGGAATATCTTGCATCGACTGTCTTTGGTCAAAGTACGAGAGCTAATAAGTGAATGTAGTAGAAGTTTAGGATCACTGAAGCGTAATTTTATGTGTAACTTGTAGCCATGTAATAGCTTGGAGAAATTAGGAATATTCCAAGAAAAAATCGCATTTAACGTGTACCAGAAGTAATGAAAAATTATAGAAGAAAAATACGCTTTGTTTTTATTGTTTCGATTCCCCATGGGTCGTCTTTTAAACATGGTAGTTGATAAATTTTCAAGGTTTATTAATTATTGGTTCCTTCCAAGGCTAAGTAAATAATAAATATTTCAATAAATCATAGAACTTACAAAATTCATTAAAACCATTCTCATTGAGAAATATGAAATTATACTGCAAAATTCAAAGTATCGTTTAAACAAATCCGCAGCCAGGGGGGGGAGGGGGGGCTCCGCTTTTTCTGCTTCAACTGCTTGTCTGAGAAAAGATCAGCGGGTTTTCTCCAGATATAACAAAGCTCTGTGGTTAGGACTTTTAAAAACAAAAAGTGAGCTTGTCGGCTTTAAAATGATAAATTGCGTCGTTGCTATGGCAACAGCGACGTTTCAAGATGGCGGATATTTTGGCTTAAAGGTATATAACACGAAAACGATATCGGTGACCCCCAAATTTTATTTAATCTACTAATGACAGTCCAAAGATACGAATCTAAATAGTTATAACTTTTTATTTTTTTTCTATTATAATGAGCCACCTTAAAAGATTCGGGTCTCGTGGCTAATCCGGGATGTTTTGATATCGGACTCGTTTACACTACGGAACATGAGTCCGATAAAAACTATAACAGATAGGTTATGAATCCGGAACTTTCAAATCCGGAAAAGTTTGTGGGAACTTTGTATCTGAGATACTTTGAGTCCGAAAAATCTTGTGTAAACTCTACGTGAAGAATTTGAGTGAATTTGCTCCCTCGCATGGTTTTCAAATGTTTTGCAATTAATTTCAACTGTCAAAATCGGTCAAATGAGATACCACTGTATAAAGTGAGATACCACTCGGGCTAAAGCCCTCGGGAAATATCATCACTTCAGGAAATATTTCACTGAATCCCCCTCGCTCCGGGTATATAAATGATAATTATATACCGTACCAAAATTCGCACTACGCATAATGACATACGGACCACAGACATTTAAAAAATTAAGTGTTTTGTCATTAGAACTGGTAATTCTTTCATTATTGGCGTGTTGCTATGACAGCAATCCTGAGAATACTTCATGTTCCAAAAATATAGTCGCATTCTTGATATATTAAGGCGAGGGGTTTTGCATGCATGCATGTATTTCTAGTTAAATTATAAGCCAATAGACTTGAATGATATGGATTTTCAAGTCGACTCTAGCTGTTTAACCATCGACAAGGTAAAACCCGAATTTTATCCAAATTCGGCACCTCTGTACATTCCAATGTCGTTTGTCAACAATACGGCCCGTTATATTTCCATCCAAGCCCATCCGACTACAATATTAACTATGGTGGCACCACCATTGAAAGCATTTGAAAACTGACATAAAATATCAAATTGAGGTTAAATGCTTTTACGTAAAAATATTAAGATAATTAAAAACAAATGTAGTTAATTATTTTCTTAAGAAATATTTAAAGAAAAATAAAAATAAAATAATATTTGTATAAAATTTTTTTAAAAATTAAATTTAGAAAAAAAACTTTAAAAGAATTAAAAAATAAACTAGATAAAATTAAATTTAAAAAAATGAAAACAAAAACAGAATTTCTATACTAAACATTGAAGATTACCAGGAATTTGAAAAAGCAAAATGAAATTTATAAAATACAATGTTAATTGCTATCGAGTAACTATGAGAGCAATGGGCCATGCATTATTGGCCTATGGTTTTCATAGCATTTCAAAACAAAATATGAAATGTTTTTTACCGCCTATTGCGTTCTCACATCCCGTGAGATTCTGTAGTCTGCGGATGCATTTGGCTGACTAGAACAACTTTGTCAGATACCTAAAAATTCCCCAGCACGCCTCGCTGTTGTGGTATTCTGTAGAATTTAATCTGCTGAATACGCTGAATTCAAATCCGAAATGTTGGCACGGTTTAATCCTGCAGTTTTTATTTAATTTGGCATCAAAATCGCTAAAATATCTCAAATTGCATAGCCAAAACGGCCAAACGTCGTAACCTGTCTCCTTCGATTACTTAGCGTTTATTAGACAAACTCCACTTCTGGCTTGCACGGCTGGAATTGTGCATTTTAACTTCCACAGGGAATTAGACTTTGTTTTACACCAACGCCTGTCAAACTGCAAGAATGCAATGATGCTAGTTTGAATTTCAATAGTATCAGTTTTTTTACTCACCCTGTACTGTGTACTAAATCACCATCTTTTCTCGGTAGAACCCTAATTTGAATTTGAAAGGGCATCAGTTTTTTTAACTCACCCATATGGTTCGAATTTTTTTACAGAAGTTACGCAAACGACGAAGTTTCAAGATGGCTTTTGTTTTGGTTTAAAGCCATTTGACTTGAAAAAGATATTTGCGACTGCCAAATTTTATTTCATAAAAGAATTTTCCATAGCATACTTAATTAGAAGGACTGTTTTAAAAAATTCCGTTGACTTTTCAAATTACGTAAACGTCACCATTCAGGATAATTATTTTACGGATCAACAGATTTTTTTGAAATTGTCAAGCTAATTGAGTATACCAAGAGAAATCATTTTATGAATTAAAATTTGGGAGCGACCGACATCGTTTTAGAGTTATGCAACTCGTACCAAAGCAATGCCTGTTCGCGGGATAAGCTGGTATTGGCTCTAGGGTAACCTGAATGTGATTTGCTCAGCTATAATAATTTAAAGCATTAATATAGTAGGCCCTAGATTGGCAACGCATACCTGGCGCAGGCTCACACGTCAAGATTTTATACTCCTGGTGAAGTGTCTAAAAGTTATAAGGGCGCAAACAGATAGGTCACAGGCGTCATGCGTCCATGTGTCGACCGTTAAACCCTGCCAAAAAAAACCCTGAGAAAGACAATAAAAGCTGCCTGATTGGGTATAAATTTACAGACATGAAGAAACGAACATAGTAAATTTAAAAATGTCAAGAGCTCGTGACTTTCAGTGCAATATGTTTGCTAACCTCTTTGTTAACTAAGCTATTGTGTCATGTGTGTGGTATTCATGTGTAGTATTAAATCTAAGAAAATTTTTTGCACCGTTTTGTATTTATGACCATTAAAAATTGTACATGCAGAATATTGGAGAACAATATGATTAAATAAAAAAAATACTTAGTATCTAATACACATGATCTTTAGATTGTTTGAAATTTGAATGGAACTGATCCGTCTCAAACATTATGACAAGAAAATATTTTTGGCTCAAATATGACATTTTGTAAATAGGAAAATTAAATTTGGCAGAATGAGAATGATAATTAGTAACTTCATAAAATCTGCTTTAATGTTGCATCTATGGCATAGTCAATCTTAATAGTTAATCAAAATGAGAAAAAAATATTATGATCATATTTATTAAAATTTTCTGGCAATGTGTTATATGTTGAAGTGACGTGTAGTACTTTGAAGTTACTAAATTAAATTTTGAAAACTACATATGATGAAAGCTAATGAGCACAAGCTTTTTAACTTAGGTAGGTCGCCTCACTATAATAAGCACGTACTTTATTGTATTGTTAGAATTGCTTAAATTTAATGGTAGTTAACTGAGTAATATATAATATCACTTGAGTTGAAAGCCGGAAATGACCCTCCAGTTAACAATTAAAACAGAAAACTTATTTGTCCAAGGTCAATCTGTAGAAGCAGATGTATGAAATCGATTAAATAAACACTGCAAGCAATCTCGGATGGACACAACATGTGATTACAAGTGTAATAGTCTTGAACGTTCTGAACAAATACGATTACCACAATTATTTCTCCTACTATTCCTCTATTGTTTTCAGAATGCTTGTTACAAGTATTGGGAACCATTCAAGAGGCTATGTGTCAACATAGCGCAGTATTTCAGGCTATGAAATGCTCCAACTCACCACTACACGAGACTATTTTAGATGAACTTTTGTCGATGAATAATTTTGCGACTTTTCATTAAATTTACTCAAATCCATGCCTAAATACTTTGCATTATGTTTCTCCTTCCCTTGAAAACTGGTCAGATGAGTTTCGAGACAAAGGGACGGCAAAATTTGCAAGATCATTTGCTCTTTTTCCGCCAGGTTGGATTTCTCTTGTTGTTTCCATCTCCGCTAGGTGTACGTTAGCAATCTATGTCTCCTATGTTTATGGTCACATGTATGAAGAATCCAAGATTGCGTCGAAGATACTAAGGAGTTCTTCTGCGAAAAGCAGGGGTTTTGGACATTTCAGACCGTTTAACTGCTGCAAATGCCGTGCAACTGGAATTTTTGAAAATAGATCACTATTGGCAGTATTGCGGATGTTTTGAACATAAAATGCAAAGTGTAGGTTTGATTTTTACAAAGTTATTGTTTGATACACATTTCAATGAATGGACGTTTTGACCGGTTTTGTAAGTTTGCGTGGATTATTTGATTCAATTACAGCGATTATTCGATTACATCTATTTACGAAAGAATGTTTATAATAGACATTTTAAATACGATCTGGAAAGCGGTTGCCGAATTTTTGTGAAAATATCCTGCGTTAAGCTGCTCATTGTCATCAGCTATGCCGGCTAGTATGACTGCATACCCACCCTAGCTCGAAGGTAGGATTTTATTTGTTTGTTTAATGTAGTTTTTATGCATCCAAGTGAAATTATTGTTTGTGTAGAATCCGCTAACCAAGTGATACAAGTATAAAAACAAATTATTTTAAATTGGCATCAAAGAAACCCATGTTTCCATGGCTTACAATGACTGTTTGGGGTACTTTTACTTTACCGTACAAATTGCTGGTTGCCTAAGTTATTATGATTTTAATAAAAATTAGTTACAATGTTGGAATTTACACAAGAAAAACTCACAATTTGTCAACAAGCTGTGCCTGCGACAAGTGTTTTTCAAAGATGATTTGTGAAATCTATGATTGTATAAACCTGCAAGCTTGATGCCTGCAAATGTGTGGAAATTTAAAGTACAGTTTTTACAAGACAATATGTTATAAAATCAGATATCATACTGAAGGACAAATTTTCTGTAGATTTTCAATTTAATTGACATTTAATATGGAGTAAAAATTTAAATAAGACTCAAATTCAGAATCACTTGAAGTAGCTAATAATTTGTAAAAAAGTAAGATTTAATACTGAACATAGCAAACGACCAGTTGCTTGCTCCAGAAGTCTTTAACGAACGATAATTCACGCAAACTTACAACACCGGTCAAAACGTCCACTCCTTGCAATCTTTACCGAACGATACTTTTGTAAGAATCAAGCCCACTCTTGACTCTTCTCATTTTACGTTAAAAACCTCCGCAATAGCCATCTATTCCAAAAGATCCAAAAAAAATGACTAAAATCAGTTCCAGTGCATAAAATCTTATTTTCTCACACCAAGAAGAAAAATTCTAAACTGAATTGATATTCTGTCTTTTTTAAGAGTTAATGTAATCTGTACAAATGTGATAAATTCTCTTCTTATATAATGAATAAAATCTTTAAATTTTTAAAACAAGTCTGTTTGTCAGAAGCACAGAAACATGTACAAAATGTTTTCTTCAATTATTAGATCATCTTGAATTTATATACACATATACCGTACACTTCTGCAATATTTCTTCCATTTTGATTCAGAATATTTCAGGTACATACACACTCAATTTCCTAATACACAGTTTTTCTATTTATCGCTTCCCAATACATTGTTTTTCAATTTATCACATGCACATTTAGTTATTGCTACAGTACATTTCCAGAATTGACTTTTTTAAATACCTACAAAAACTGCAAGATTTATAAGATATTATGTTCCTTCATACATAGATCGAACCTGAACTCTGATAGTTGATTAACTTATATCTAAAGTATAGTGGAATCCATGCCAGGGGCTTCAATGGTCGGACTTTTCAATATTTTGATGGCCTGCTTTCTCAGTGCTGTACTCTTCCAAAAAAATATTAAAGAATTGATGCAAGGATTTAAATTGAATAACGCCACACACCACCACACATAGACATTTAAATTCATTTTCTCCGTCCTATTAAAAATTGGGAAAAATGTGAAGAGAACTAAGAGAACGAAAAAGCAAATCACGACAGTGAAGCAAGACATCGCATGTTTTATTTCACGGAGTACTCGTCGTCTTTTCTTGCTTTCTTTGCCTCCGTCTTCATGAGGACTGACATTCGAGCGTGATAGCCTTTGCACGACAAGATATATTCGGAGGTATACAAAACTTGTGAAAATGAGAAAGGCCACAAACATTCCCATTGCAGCATACTTCATGATCAAATGTTCACTGAAGATTGAGGCAACAATAGCCAACAGTAATACGATACCTCCGCCAAATACAAACATCACAATTCTGCCCCTCGTTACCAATGTCTTATAGGAGAACGGGTGAACTACACCGATGTATCTTTCGATATTCATTGCAGATAGTGTTACTATTGATAAACCAATAGGTAATCCTGATGTTATCCTGACTACAACGACAGCTGAACAAATATCTATGTTTGTAAATGGGGCGAGCAAAGCGACGATGAATATTGGAAGGGAAACACAGGAAACACCCAAGTCAAATGACGATTGAAGAAGAATGACAAAGTAGCAAGGTTTTTTTCTTAACTGGTCTGTTTTCCAAACGGTTGTCGCCGCAACTGCATTCAGCAAGAATGTGGAAATTATAAGAACGCTGAGAAAGACAATATTTGATATTCGATTGATTTCATATTTACGAGATTCAAAGCTTGTTACGACATCATACTTCTTATTTATAAAGTTGCAAATTTTAAGGAAATTTTCAATGCTCTTGTTCATCGCGCGTCTGGACACCATGCACTCGTTTTTCACACTCCCTTGCTTCGCTATATATCACAAATTGTTGTTATCCGATTGGTTTAGACAAATGCTATTGTTATAAAATGTTATTCAGCTAAAGTGAATCATATGCAAGATTAACACTACAAATGATAATGTATGGCTTTTAATTTTCAATGTCCACCTGCAACTGTAAGTTGATTAACTTTCAGGTCCTTAATGTAAATAGTTCATCTTTTGTGAGCTATATCAAGGAGAAAATATAAAACTTAAACGAATCAAAAACCATACACTTTGACTAACTGTGGTGGAACAGTCAGCATGAGTATTTATAGTCTTCCTATTTTGACTTCGTATTGGAAATATAGTGCTTGCAATTAACTTTGTAACAAATACACATAGTATGATGTTTTCTTGTGAAATATTCGATACACCAGGTGACCCAAATAAGATGTTCCATTGAACGCCATTCGAGAACTATTAGAACAGTTAGGCTAATTTCCATAAGTTTTATTCCATTCAGAACGGGTTGACGTAGATTTTGATGCATACAATAAGATGTATACATAAGCAATATTAAGGCAGTAATATATCCATATTTAAAATCGAACAAGCGTTTGGAGGATAATGAAATTTTACATGAAAATATGGCCTATCAAGTAATAACTTATTTGCGTTCGTTGTTCCTGGGTGCATGATTCCTGCCTATTTGGTAGATGTTAGCTTAAACTTTAGTCGTATATTTTCAATTAAATTTTATAGATATTGTGATTCAATATTGGAAACAAATATGTTGTCTGAACAAATTTCTCTCGCAAATAAAACGATATAGATAACTTATCATGATGCATTGCTCTGCAATAAAAGAGTAAAAAATAGTTATGAAAAATATTAGGATTCTCTAAAACTCTTGTCGGATTTCAAATAACGAGATTTCGCTTAATATTTCATCAAAATCTCATAATAATAATTATTTTTAAATCACTAAATTAGCCATTTCTAAGTACAATAAAACCTAGCTAGTGTTATATATTATAGTTTTTATTCTATACGTTTAATCAAGCTGCGCAGGTTTTTTTCGATACCCGGTATGGGACGCCAGGCGACAGTCTTTGGCAGTCATTTCATTTTAAGGAGGCACTTAATTAAGAAGACACAAACTTAATTGCTCTGAAGTTATGATTTAATAAAATTTTCTGCACATCCTATTAAATATATATTAGTTTTTACGCAAGCTTGAACATTTTCAGATTCTATATATACGTGGCATTTTTATTTGTTTCACGCAGCTAAAGTAACAAGTCAAATGTGCTTCGACACGATTAACATCAAAAACAACATCAAAAACACCTGTCAATTTCTTGTCAAAAAGAGTAATTTTCTGTTCTTGTGCTGCCCCCGCAGACAATGTTTTTTCTTAATTATTCCCACTTTGTAGGCATAACTTTCTTATGACAAACCTCCGCTAAAAGTTCGCTGTCATCGTCGACATCGAAGTCTGACACAACACAATAGAGAGTTTACGATCTGTGACGAGGTGGCTTGACGACGCGGTTTCAAAACAAGCAAATTTGTTCAAACTGTGAGTGGTTTATGGTCTCAGATGAATTCTCGACGGCGTTGTCGTTCTCAAAACGACATTAGACTAACGATTATCGCGTCCTTAGAGCAACGTGGAAGCCAATTGTGATTTTCAGAGCCGTTTATTTAAACTCCACAATGCAGCAACAATCGCATTTCTAAGGGTCAAACGTTGCAGTGCTTAAGATTAATTGAAGTAGCTTTAAAATATTATTATATCAAAATGCTAAGCGCCTGTTTTAAGGCTATAAATTTACATTACATTGTTGAGCAAGACGCGTTGTGAATCGTAAACTTCCTAATGTTAATTACGCAAACCCTCAGATAACATATTTAGTGAAGACGAATTAGACAATTATTATTTTTAATATTTATAATATTTGGAGAATAAACTTTTTTGAACTTCCTGCACACCGTGACCGAGGGGTATAAGAGGCAGATTTCACTGAGGACCCACATGCATCGAGGATAAATATACAACTTATACAGTCCACGTTTTCTGTACATATAACAGACTTATTTAATTTTTGAGGAAGTTTTCGGTTAAGAATTGACGAGCGCGTTTGTGGGCTGAAAACAAGCGTAATTTAATATCCCTGTACCAAATCTTACGATCACTAAAAATTATTACACTCTTATTATTGACTCTCATATTTTGTTCACAATCAACATAAAGTATGTTCACGTATACTGTAAAATAAAACATAATCCGAATATTAGCATCTTGAAACGAAGGGTACGGATTAAAACAAGACGATATTGAGTTGTGATATTTTGATTTTATTGCAAAATCATCATCAGACAGACTAGAGTTACATTAAAAATACACGGTCTTATATACAATAGTTATCACATGACGTCATTGCAAAGGAATTTTTCGGTAAGAGTCTGATTTCTAGCCAGTGAAAAGGCGTGAAGAAAGTGCTAGAAAAGGGAATTAGGAAAACAGGGTAAGCTCTTTGCTGGCTTTGAGACCAGAATTAAGAGATGGAGAAAGGAACTTTATGTACAGAGCTTCAAGAAATAAGAGAAAATTAGATGTGCTGGAGTTTGCATTGTGAAGGATTTTTTAATTGTCACATATTAGGTTGTAGATGAATGTAGAGGTGTCTGTAAGAGTTATATTATCATCAGTCTACCACGGGCGGATCCAGGGTAGTCAAGTCAGTCATACGACTTACTTGTAAAATCATAAATAATTAATATTCTGTCTGAATCAGGCACTTATATTATAATCGGCTTTTTCCGAATTTTATATGAGCTCCAACTTATTGTAGTCCAGTTAAGTATATTCCGGCAGCACGCATTTAAATCGTTACGCTCAAGTCACATACAGCGGTATTTTACCAAAACCTTGCCGACTCGGGTGGTGGTTTCTAGTCATTTGATTGGTCGAGAGGCCATATTAACTATTTTGACTGATCTTTGTGGGGGTCTGACTTAGCTTGCGCAATTCGAAGCTCTCCACAAGCTTTTTAATTGGATGATTTGAAAAAAACATTCCACTCTCATTGGCTCATTTTTTCTGACTGACCTTTACGTCGAGTAAATCAGTCATGATGCTGCAAGTTTGGCACTTTGGCATTGGCAAGCTAATTTAAAATATTCAATGATTTCAACCTTGGCTGCAAAGGCTCATTCGATTCGAAGTATATTCTGGCAATTTACATTGTGCAAATATGTCTTGCAAGTACGATAAGGTTAGATCAGAATTGCTCAGAGGCAATTTGAAGCCTTTGGAAAGTATTTCCACCGAAATGAAGGGTAAAATTGCCCAAAAATGCTCGTGAAGGAAAGAACGAAGCGTGTACTGCTATAAGGTAAGTTGGGCAACAATACTTTGTTTGTGTGCTATTAGTTATCCAATTATTGTAGATTTACAGTGTGAAATATGGACAACTTTCGTTGGTATATATTAGCATATTGATATATTTGCATATACTTGCGTTGGCTGCAAAGCTCAACTCGATTTCAAAACATTGTTGTGTACATTATAAGTTATAGCTTATGTTGTAAACTTTGTCAAATCACTGAAATACAATCTAAAATTCTAAATCACAACACGACAGTGTGTTATATTGTGTATATTGCTATTTATGAAGCAAAGTTAATCTGTTGATCCATTTAATATTATTTCTGAAATATGACATTGCCTATTATTATTATTATTACTATATGGCATTGTTGGATACTATACAAATAAGTGACATTATTTTGGAATATTTCTACTAGATCTGATGTCTCTGGTGATTGTCTTTACAGTTCTGTGTCTTTGCTACTGGTGGGCGATTGCAGTTTAGTTTAACCTTTGAGAATTTTAACTTCCTTGAGCTTTACATTCATACTAATTTTTATTCACAACACCCTTTCTTGTCTGTTATAAAAGTGCATGGTAAGTACTATTGCCTTAAAAATCTTCTACCTTGTGTGCGTCCAAAGATTGTTTTGATAGTAATCTAACTGAAGATGACTTAAGGCGGATTTCCATTCAGTGCAAAATGTCGCGCGATCGATTTTTAGCGAGCGCTTTCTTTTGAAATGTGTGAAGTCAACCACAGCTAATGAGATTTGTTCCGCTTGACTGTTTGTAATTCAAAAGAAAGCGCTCGCTAAAAGTCGATCGCACGACATTTTGCACTGAATGGAAATCCGCCTTTAGTGAGAAAGGAGGTTATTTTGAATTGTGGTACGGTAGTCACAAGTGGTCATCATTTTTATGCATTTTGGGTCTTTCATCTGTTTTAGGTACAAATATATGCATCTACTACCCTGACTGTGGTGAGCTGCATTATAAATTGCTTTTTAACCACCTAATTAAACCTCGCCAGCATAATCACAATGTAGATTGAGATGCAATTCTCCTGTTGTTTTGTTTTGAAAGTAGAGTTGAACCTGGTAAAACCTTTTAGCCTAATTTTTTGTTTCTTTACCTTTTAATCCTCATTATATTAGACAATAGAAAACATATTGGTGTCTAGCAAAAAACACAATATTTTGTGACAACAGTCTCTTTGTTTATAATGGGCAGTCTCCATGTAATATGAAATTTGATATAGCATGCGAGTTAAGCCTGAGTGACCAAATGTAAATCTATGAGACAGGGAAGGTAAAAAATAATATCTAGTAATGGAAATACTCAAATAGGTAATAGGAACTATATTGCTATCATGTACAATAGTCCCTATGTTTGTAATGAGGCAGTAACTACAAGATCAAGTATGGTATAGCATGAAAGCCGAGTCTGTATGACTTGTTGTAAATGTATGAGTTATGGAAGGTAAAAAACAATATTCAAATAGGTAATAGGGACTATGTTGGTGTTATGCAAACATAAACAATATTTAGTAACAACAGTTCCTTTGTTCCTTATGAGGCAATCAACATAGAGTATGAAATATGATATAACAAAGGCTAGTTGTGAGTTACTTATTGCAAGTGTATGAGTTTTGAAGGCCAAAAAATAAACAAACAAAAAAAATGAAATCTTGTGTGTATGTAAGTTTTATTAACAATCAATTATACATCACAAACTCACACAAGTATAATAAACTAAAGCTTGTGTGTTGGATTTGTTTCTTTATGCCTTTCCTAAGCACGCTGATGAGTCCTGATATTGGGTGAAACAGCAGTAGAGTTCAAATGCGGCTGTAACAAAGTTAATGCTAATATGATGACATCATCGCATTGGTAACGTCATCACTGTGACGTCACAGCGGTCACAACCCAGATTTTTTGACTGACGTTTGAAAAATCCTAGCTAGATCCATCCCTGCAGTCTACATCATGCATGTGATGATAATATAACTCTTACAGACACCTCTACATTCATCTACAACCTAAAATGTTACAATGTAAAAATCCTTCACAATGCAAACTCCAGCACATCTAATTTTCTCTTATTTCTTGAAGCTCTGTACAAAAAGTTCCTTTCTCCATCTCTTAATTCTGGTCTCAAAGCCAGCAAAGAGCTTACCCTGTTTTCCTAATTCCCTTTTTTAACACTTTCTTCACGCCTTTTCACTGCTTAGAAATCAGACTCTTACCGACAAATTTCTTTGTAATGACGTCATGTGATAACTATTGTATATAAGACCGTGTATTATATATTGTAACTCTAGTCTGTCTGATGATGATTTTGCAATAAAATCGAATTATCACAACTCAATATCGTCTTGTTTTAATCCGTATCCTGGTTTTCAAGATGCTAATCTTCGCATTATGTTTATCTTATGTTTCTTAAAACTGTCGGCTGGTATTGGTTTTTATGTTCACGTATGCTGTTGACATTATATAATAAAGTTCATGCTAAAGAAATCACAAATAAAGCTGATTATAGATTTCTTTTACAAAAAAAAATCCTGCTCTGAAAAGGTGACTTCTTATGGCGATTTAGTCAGATTAAACATCAAAATTGTCGTTAAGTTATATCCTGTCTACAACGTGCTTACCACTGAGGTTTTTTGCATCTTTCAAGCCAAAGACATGACGACAATTGGCAAAATTGGTTCCTGATATTGATTGGTTCCAGGCTACTGACCAAAAGGCGATGCTAAACTTTCCACAGAGATTATAAATAACATTAGAGGGGAGATTGTAATCTTTTTCAGTAAAAACAAAAGTGAACGCGATTTTTTTTGGGGGGGGGGCAAATTCAAGTCACGGATGCAGGGCCAAGCGCTTATTGGCTGAGCTCATGCTTCCTGCGCAGCCTTGGCAACCTTAGCAACAGCAGAAATCTGTATGAAGTGTTTTCTTCATCGTTGTTTCGTGATTAATCAATCAACAATAAATTTTAAATCTGGCCAATCAGTGTTAGCCATTCATGATAGTCCGCCATATTGTTGAGATCAGTGAGGATGACGTCATGACATACCATTTTTACTACCTAACTACCACGAGCAAACAAGGGCAAATAATGTTAGCCAATCAGTGCGTTTGTTGACATTTTGCGTAATTGACCAATCAGAATGCATGAAAATCACAACGTGTAAACAAAAGGAGTGAGAAAATAGCACCTTTTTCTATGGCCTCCGTGCCATTCGTTATTGCACTTCTCACTTCAAAAACAACAAATTGTGAGAAAGCGTGATTTTTTTTACAATTTCCTCGGGGGAATTTTTTAAATTCGATCTAGAACGCGAAAGATCAACGTTTCAATAACCGTGTTTTTATGCGCGCAAGAAAGATACCAATCAGCTCTATCGATACTATATGTAGACGTAGCTTTGTGTTACCTTACTTCTTTTATGCACACTTTATGCCGGAAATATGTCACCAGGTTTTGCAAGTAATGACTGGCCATCATCGTCATCACGGCTCGACTCCAGCGTTCGCCAATGGCGAATTCTTTCTAACAAAGTGTCAATGTTTATCGTTTCGCTTTGATCGTCGACCAGTTGGTCGTACTCGTCGTCATCATCGTCACTTAATTCCTCGTTCTCGTCGCTTTCCTCAGCAGCAGAGGGCACGGACACATTTGAAACAGACTTGTTTGCTGTTTGACCAAACTCTTTAACTTTTGACAATAACGCTGTTTTACAGATGGGGCAATCTACGATATTTGGGAAAATGCATGCGATGTGGAACGAATGCCCATATCCATGAAAAACCGTCCACATGGAGCTCTGTTTGTTGCAGTTGAGCAAATCACATTTCCTAAAAGTTTTAAAGTAAGTTTTATATTTTATAATTCATATTATTATAGTTTGTCAGGACTTAAAATATTAAATGAACTCTATTAAATATGTGAGAAATCATAGGGAGCAATGGGCTGCAGTACCCATGCAACTTTTCTGAACTGCAACACTATCATTTTACTGTAAAAAGTAATATAGACAGGTCTACATTAAAGGGCCAATGCAGCCATCTTTGTTTATTTTATTACCTTATAGATCGCAACACGGTGAGTTTAGAGCAGCAAAAATTTTTTTGATACGATTATTCCTTGCGAAGTTATTATCATTTGAGTTTTGGCCGCGCGTGTTCAATTTTGCCGCCATGACACTTTGGCTTGTGACGTCAAAACCGGAACCCATGTTGATCAGCACACTATAAACACATATGTTTTATTTTTGGTTTTATGTTACAATTTTTTACAACTGCGGATACAAGCTCACTTACGTTTATTTGACGGAGCAAACGTTTGCCTTAAAACGTTATAATTCAATAAAATGAGTTCTTCGTCAAGCTCCGAAGTAATTTCCGAGTCTGAGAATTCAGGATGTTCTGATTTTGAGCAAGAAATGGAGGAGGAACTCATGGAAAACACGGACCAAAGTAAAGTCGGCAAATATTCAAGCGAGTATTTGTCTAGTAGCGAAGAAGAATATGCCTACCGAAATGATCCGATTGCAGACGAAGAATGGACTGCTAGGTACGAAGCTGAAATGGCAGAGGAGCGAAATTTAGATGAAATGCTTACGCGTCGTTTAAATGGATCAATACCAGTCAGTGAATGGTAATGCTTTTTAATATACTGTAATACAAACATGACAGCATAAATCAGCATAATGCAGAAGCCGATACACACCTGCCATGTGACATTGTTTAGCATGTGTAGTTGATACCTGATCTTTTTACACCCTAACTTGTAGGTGTACATGTGGAAATTGTAACACAAGCCTTCTTCAAAATCCTAACGAGTGTTACTGTTGCCAAGAACAAGAAGTCTGTGTGGAGGAGTTAAATAGTGTTCTAGTTAAGAAAGATATTGGAGAAGAAACAAAACTCCAATGCATTACAGATCATCCAGGATTTGCCTCTATTTGTCTTGAAAAGTGGAGTCTAAGAATGGCATCTTCACACTACAAGACCACAACAAAGGGAAAATATACTCAAATGGAATCAGAAGAAAGGTATACTATAACTGCTGTATTGCAAATAGAAAGTAGGGCCCTCAGCAGTGCAACATTCTGCACCTGCTTTCTTATTGACCGGAAAACCAATTGACTCCCTGTGTGATTGGGATAATGGTATTAATGAGATTTGTAATGTGACATGCATGGACATGGAAATTTCAACTCATTGGCCCTATCTCCCATTCCCTGTATTGAAGCTGGTTGTACCAAAAGCATTCAGCTTTAATTTTGGGAAAGTTGAAAATATAAAACAAGTTTGATAAAACCTGCCCCTGTGCTATAACCAAATTCTAGTTAGGTGTGTGTATGGCCACAAGATACCACCATGGTTGGCAACATTTTCCAGATTTAAGATAATCTGGTTTATGTAGATATCTTTTCTAATTTATATTTCCTCATTTTAATTTGTTGCATTGCTATTTTAGTGACCATAATTATTATTCATTTTAGGTTCTTACGAAGTGTTTCATACAGAGAGTTCTGTAGGCTTGTTTATGGAATAATGGGAAAAGTCAGAAAACCTTTGCCATCATGCACATATATCCTCATTAGGAAGAAGTTCCCTGCAGAGAAAGATGAAAGCTACACAGGATTTGAACTAGATGAAGACTAAATAATTCTGTTGAAGACTATTAACATTTACAATCCTTTACAATCCTTAACTTTTGAGTAATGTCACAAGCTAGGCTCTTCAAAATATACAACAGCAATAACTCTAAATAAAGACAAATTTTTTATTCATTGTTATCAATAAACTCTTCATGCATAAATTTGAGATATGGATGGTAGCTGTTCAACTTGTATGAAATAATGTTAATACCAAGACGATTTGGCTACGACTAATGCGTCATCAACATATCTAACATAAAATTTGATAATATGGTTGTCAGTAAGGTCTTTTACTCTTTCATGCTCTTTCATCCTCTTTATTGATAACAATGATGAATTAAAAATGTTGTCTTTATTACCGCAATTACACATCCACCATCATATTACAAGTAATAATGGCTTCAGTTCAAGCGTGAAAAAGTTAGGTACAGATGTTACCAAGCTGTGGAGTGATATACAGTTATATAACTGTATTTATAATTATTATTTCTGGTTTTTGGGACATGATGCAACATTTTTGTGACCCTTCATAGGATTGTTACAGACTCTACATTTTGGTGCAGCTCTTGGAGTCTTGCTACTTTTGCCAATGTTTGCTACATGTGACACTAAAAAGAAAAAAAATTAGATCATTCTAATGGCATTACCTTTAGCATAACTTAGATTGTATTTCAAATAGTTTACAATGTTTTCATTAGCCCATGGATTTAATAATAAGCTCTGCCCTTATAAAGTTCAAAATTTTTGCATTTGTAAAGTTTGGAGCACACTGGGTAACATTGATGCTCATACAGTTTTGCTTACCTGGTGCAGTTGGTGGAACATTTTGAGTGACCATTTTTTTCCTTTCTTCCCTTTTTGCAATCGCCTCCTTTTTTGATTGCTTAACCAGCATTTCATGCATGGGTGGTGGAGTCTTTTTCTTCAGTTCATCTCTTGCTGTTTTGGTATCCTCCTTGCTCGCTTCCATGATTATGTTAAATACTTCCTCTACATAACCTTTTGTAATTTCAATATAAAATAAGCATGAATGCATTTTAGCCAACTTCTTTATGTCACACAAAACTTGTCACATACCAAAATTTGGCTTTATTCTAACAGACTTAACAGTTGCCTCTCCATTCTTGAACTTTGGGTACGACACCTTAACCATTTCCCTGTTGTCACTTTTTCTAGTTTTTACTTCACGTTGAAGGTTGGAATTGAAGTGGATTGCAGCAATAGCATGCCTAAGTTAAAAGAAATCGAAAATGTGTTACTTATAACATATTTTGTTTTCTCACATATCCTATTGTCATATTAGTCCATAATTACGCTTTTCAATTTCAGTAGAATCATACTATTGGAAATGCTGTAATTTGATTGACTAGCTACTTGCTATCTGTTTCTTGATAGATAGTGAGTAGCAAAACAATCATCATTCTTGATATTACTTTTTCAGCAAAATGTCACAAAAAATCAATTTTTTGTTGAATGTTTACGTTTGATCTCTAATTTTGCTCAGACAATTAGATTACTCTCTCTCAACTTCCATGAGATAGTTGATTCGGGCTTTGAGGCAGGTATGTAACTTTTAAAAAATGACATATCAGCCCCTAGTAGCCCAAGTGGTTTCAGTAAACATACAGGAATCAGTGCATATATTATCTGTATTATGCAATGGTATTATGTAATACAGATAATACATGCGCTGATCTCTAGTTATTACTGAAACAACAATAAGAATTGGGCTACATTATACATATCTACCTGCAATACATCCCAGCAAATGAAAAAGCCAGCATCTTTGGGCAGAAGTGGTTCAACACTGAGTGGAAGGCTTCTAAGCAACTTGTTTGGGCTAGGGGTGATATCTTCTTTATGCCAGAAACCAAACTTTTCTTGTTGAGCTCAGCACATAACCGGTCATGAACAACAGTACCTTGTCAAAACAGATATTTTACAGGTACATAATTAACCCATTATGCACTGCACCTTGATGTTTCTCAGTTCTTTACTATTTTAGACTCACGGGATTTTAACCATCTTCTGGGTTCAATTTCTCTATGAGCACATTTATCAAACAAAGGGTCATCCAAATTTTTGTGTTTGTTGACAACATGGCTCAAAAAGCTTCTGAATTTAGCCCAGATGATATCACCATCACCACTATATGTGGATGTCGCACTCCAATAAAGATGAGTTTCACATGGTTTTACCCAGTCTACAAGATCTTCACATCCTTTCTCTTTTGCAATCTTTGAAAGGACCTTGTGGATTTCTATAAGTGTTAATCAAAGGTAAACTTCCGCTTTATAAACAGAATATAAAGTACACTTTCATTTTTAGTCACTTACTTTTCTTTAAATGCCAGAGATCATAGTAGTGAATGACTTTTTTTAGATTCTTCTTCATGTAACTGGCAATGGTCTTGTGTCTGTCAGATATAAACGTTCCCATATTTATATCATTCCCAAACAAATAGTCCATACACAATTTGAAAGCCATGAATTCCATAGCTGGACTGCTTCCTGCTTGGTTTCTCTAAATATATTAAAATATAATCAAGAAATGTGAGGGAAAGATTGTGACTAATAAGGGCTGAGTCTGCTACATATTAGATACTCATGGTACAATACTGGGATTATAATATGCTTGCAAACCTGGACTAGCTCAAAATGGATAATTCCAGGAAGGGAGCAAGAGAAGACTGTATAAGCACAGTATTTGGCACTGTGGCCCATACTATCATGCCGTCCATCCCGGGCAAGTACCACAGGATCTTCTTCGGCTTTCACCTTTGCAACTAGTTGATTCTTATATCTCTCCCAGTATATGTAAATGGATGGGAACAATTTGTTCTACAAAAAGAAATTTGAATAAATTGTATTTTAACATAAAAATAGGCAACAGTATTCAATGCCATATAATCCTAGGGGCCCACTAATTGATGGTATGTTTTTGGTTCAATTGATGGTATGTTTTTGGTTCAATTGATGGTTGTTTTTGGATCACAAGCTGACCGCTCATTGAACTGGACCGTGCGCATGAATAAAGTTGTAGACAGAGTAATACAAGAATAAATACACATTTTTTGAACCAAAAATATACCATCAATTAGTGGGCTACCTAGGATATAATGAATAGATCACATGCAACTAAGTCAATATATTTGCCTCATGAAAAAATATATCCCATTAAACTCACTCACCCTCTGGTACTCAAAGTAAGTACGAAGAGATATGCAGCCAATACCAATGTGCTCGAACATTCTTATGACCCGTGAAGGCAAACCACCAGTCATCAGTATAGAAAAGCCAATTAAGAGGTTCCCAGCTGGGGTACTCCCTCCTGGCAAAAATGGTTGACTTTGCCATTTCATTTCTTGCTTGCAGGCATGACAAATAGTTTTAATAACAACCATGCTGCCAATCTCATATTTCTGTACTTCTGGATTGTCTGCTTTACAAGCATGACAAAATTTAAACAGATGCATTAACTGTGAAAGGAAGACAACATGCTTCGGTTCTGTTCTCAGAGTTTTCCCAGCAAGAACTAACCTATGTGAATTCAAGGCAAATTTTTAAAAATTATTAGCAATTACAAGGACTGCAGATATGACATACCAGAACCATTGATCATACCAATGATTTATCATTCTTACGTCCATGATTGGTCATACCGAGGAAAATTTAGGGGTGCACCGCAACTCAATTCCGGCCGAATCTTGAATTTTTTGAGGGTTCTGATTAACAACATGCATATGGTACTGGCACACAAACAAAATAAGAGGATTTGAAATATAGACTAATGCATACATCTAGTAAATATACGTGTGCACTGACCACATTGCCACTAAAAGGGATAAAACATTATTTGTATTTACCGACTGTCATTATCATCAGACCTGTGATCTTCTTCTGTTGATTCTGTTGACCCTGTTGTATACTGTGAGCTAGAAGTTAATGCTTGGCTTCGCTCAACATCCAATTCTTCTTCAACATCCAATTCTTCAACATCAAATTCCCCTCCCATCTCAAAGTCACTTTCCTCGCAATCTTCAATCATTTTGTCTGAAGCACCAAATGACTTCACCCGCACTCTTTTCTGTGGTATATCGCCAACTTGTTTTAATGCGTTTTCCAGCTTTAGAGCTATAAGGCGCACAATATAAATTTTCAGATAACTGGCGCTTATATACCGATTTAATACATCATAATTGCAAACAAAATACTTTAACAGTATTTGTAATAATTTGAATTGGGAATTCCTACCTTTTCTTTTGTACTTTCTTAACTTGTTGTCTCGCACTTGCAGTAACCGTTGTAATTTCTTTATTGTGTTGTTCAGTTCCTGATTCTTTGCAGACAGCGACGAACATTCGACACATTTTGTTGGCGAATCCGGTTGGGGCAATATAACACCAGAGCATTCACCCTTCTCTTCAGGTTGTATAATAGCGTCAGTGCGTGTAGTAGCTTGATTTGCAACAGTTTCCAGCGATCCTGTAGCTAACACGTCTCCGCTTTTCGCGCTTCTAATCAACTAAAAATACAATAAGTTTACTCTGACGCACCCAAAATAGGCAAAAGAACTACCTCACAAATATATATTTCATAGTTTACCTGTCGTTTGGCTCTGCCGGTCAGGGGATTTCCTGTAACTTCAATGTAAACACTGGGAAATACTGAAACTCCAAGTTCATCAGAGTTTAACCATCTTTTTCCTTGCATTCTTACCCCCTCGACTTCGCTGAATCTTTGCGAAAAGTCGGTATCTTTAAAATGCTTCGAACATATTACCGAGTGTCGTGTTGGTTCCCATTTTGCACGTTTTTGTTTCACAAAACTAACCCACTTTTTCCTCCTTTTCTTCGCTTCTGGCCGTTCGTCACCATAAAAAGGTATTGTGTGAAGCGAAATACCTTCGTCTAAATTTCTCGTGTTGCTGCAGCCTGTCACAACACATCTTTCAGGCATCTTTGTCGAACAAAATGTGAGAGTAATTCGAAACTGCTGTGTGTGCCCTATAATTTACATAATGAAAGATAATGCGCTTTCTTGTTGTGTTTACTTCCGTTCCGCTTTTTACGTCACAGTACCTCTCGCCCCAGTCTCAGACAATGGGCAAACATGGCGTCGCAAAATGCCTAATTTTCATTACTTCAACCCTGCATACCTTCGCAAGGAATAATCGTATCGACAAAATTTTTGCAGCACCAAACTCACCGTGCTGCGATCTATAAGGTGATGAAATAAAAGAAAATGGCTGCATGGGCCCTTTAATTATATTGCAATTCAATTCATTATCGTGTGCTAATTAAAGGTTGTCCCAACTCCTTTTTTAATAACATAGAGTGTGTTGTGTTTTTCAAAGCATGTGCATGTCCTAAGTGTACCAAGATCTCTTTGAATAGTGAAATATTAAAGGCTTGGGTTTTTATAGATTAAAGTATGTAAGAATATTATTCCATTTACCTGGCTGGGTTAGTTTGGTTTTTCACAGACAAGAATCGTTGCCCGAGGTTGTTGAACAGCTTTGTTGGGGTTTGTATAGAGGGTCTGAAACTTGTTGGTTAGAAATTTGGCTGCTTTGGTTTTCAACTTATCTATTCTTTTTGTACTGAAATTAAACTTTCTAGGTGGTACAAATACAGATTGGAAGGCATTTAGATCATGTTTGCAGGCATCAATTTCTTTGGCCTTGAGTGCAATGTGATCTGCAGTGTCTGTTTCTTTTGTTCTTCGTCGTAATACCGAATGAAAATTCTCCACTGGATATTCGTCAAAAGCCAACAAGTGTTGATGTAGGGTGTTGAACATGGATGGGATATTTTCTTGCCAGTGGAGGAATGCAGAAAGTGTCATCAGTAGAGCTTTGTTGTAGTGGCGTCGGCGGAACACAACAAACATAACCCAACAGTGGATTAATGATTTATAAAACAGTTCATACTTGTTGCACATGAAGACTATGGAATGAATACTCAACACCAATGGAATGTAATTGTCAAGGAGATTGACCAGTGTGAGGAACTCAATATCTTTACACTTGTAAAAGACAGAGAAAATCATATCTCTCAAAAGTGTCCACCCTCCATATAATACTTCCAGCAATAAAGATACTCTCCAAGGCTTTGGTTTTTTGGCTAGCTTAGCTTTATTTCCAAAAAGAAAGGCGTAGAGATCAGCAAATACCTGATGGAATTGTAACAAAACACATTCTCGGCATTCAACGAAATATGTCATGGACCGATCAACGGGATTACATTCTTCAGTGCTGCAGGTACTGTAGGAATATTAGAATAAACCAGCTGTCTGATAAAAAATTGCATTGGCCAGTCACCAATGAAAAGAGCAACAAATTGATTGAGGTAAATGTCTAGACAGACAGCTAGTTTATTCTAATATTCCTACACTACCTGCAGCACTGAAGAATGTAATCCCATCTGTCCATTACATATTTCGTTAAATGCCAGAGAATGTGTTTTGTTACAATTCCATGAGGCATTTGCTGATCTCTACGCCTTTCTTTTTTTTTCTTTTTGAAAATAAAGCTAAGCTAGCCAAAAAACCAAAGTCTTAGAGAGTATCTTTATTGCTGGAAGTATTATATGGAGGGTGGACACTTGTGAGAGATATGATTTTCTCTGTCTTTTACAAGTGCAAAGATATTAAGTTCCTCACACTGGTCAATCTCCTTGACAATTACATTCCATTGGTGTTGAGCATTTATTCCATAGTCTTCATGTGCAACAAGTATGAACTGTTTTATAAATCATTAATCTACTGTTGGGTTATATTTGTTGTGTTCCGCCGACGCCACTACAACAAAGCTCTACTGATGACACTTTCTGCATTCCTCCACTGGCAAGAAAATATCCCATCCATGTTCAACACCCTACATCAACACTTGTTGGCTTTTGACGAATGTCCAGTGGAGAATTTTCATTCGGTGTTACGACGAAGAGCAAAAGAAACAGACACTGCAGATCACATTGCACTCAAGGCCAAAGAAATTGATGCCTGCAAACATGATCTAAATGCCTTCCAATCTGTATTCGTACCACCTAGAAAGTTTAATTTCAGTACAAAAAGAATAGATAAGTTGAAAACCAAAGCAGCCAAATTTCTAACCAACACGTTTCAGACCCTCTATACAAACCCCAACAAAGCTGTTCAACAACCTCGGGCAACGATTCTTGTCTGTGAAAAACCAAACTAACCCAGCCAGGTAAATGGAATAATATTCTTACATACTTTAATTTATAAAAACCCAAGCCTTTAATATTTCACTATTCAAAGAGATCTTGGTTCACTTAGGACATGCACATGCTTTGAAAAACACAACACACTCTATGTTGTTAAAAAAGGCACATGTGATGAATAGAGGGTAGAGTTGGGACAACCTTTAATTAGCACACGTTAATGAATTGAATTGCAATATAATTAATATAGACCTGTCCATATTACTTATTTCAGTAAAATGATAGTGTTGCAGTTCAGAAAAGTTGCAAGGGTACAGCAGCCCATTGCTCCCTATGATTTCTCACATATTTAGTAGAGTTCATTTAATATTTTAAGTCCTGACAAACTATAATAATATGAATTATAAATATAAAACTTACTTTAAAACTTTTAGGAAATGTGATTTGCTCAACTGCAACAAACAGAGCTCCATGTGGACGGTTTTTCATGGATGTGGGCATTCGTTCCACATCGCATGCATTTTCCCAAATATCGTAGATTGCCCGATCTGTAAAACAGCGTTATTGTCAAAAGTTAAAGAGCTTGGTCAAACAGCAAACAAGTCTGTTTCAAATGTGTCCTTGCCCTCTGCTGCTGAGGAAAGCGACGAGAACGAGGAATTAAGTGACGATGATGACGACGAGTACGACCAACTGGTCGACGATCAAAGCGAAACGATAAACATTGACACTTTGTTAGAAAGAATTCGCCATTGGCGAACGCTGGAGTCGAGCCGTGATGATGATGATGGCCAGTCATTACTTGCAAAACCTGGTGACATATTTCCGGCATAAAGTGTGCATAAAAGAAGTAAGGTAACACAAAGCTACGTCTACATATAGTATCGATAGAGCTGATTGGTATCTTTCTTGCGCGCATAAAAACACGGTTATTGAAACGTTGATCTTTCGCGTTCTAGATCGAATTTAAAAAATTCCCCCCAGAAATTGTAAAAAAAATCACGCTTTCTCACAATTTGTTGTTTTTGAAGTGAGAAGTGCAATAACGAATGGCATGGAGGCCATAGAAAAAGGTGCTATTTTCCCACTCCTTTTGTTTACACTTTGTGAATTTCATGCATTCTGATTGGTCAATTACGCAAAATGTCAACAAACGCGCTGATTGGCTAACATTATTTGCCCTTGTTCCACGAGCAACGACTTTGAACCCCCCTAATACGATATTAGTAACCCTCGCCCCGGGCTTACGCCCGGAACGGCGCTTCGCGCCGTTGGCTCGGGGATAATCTTTATGAAATCTCCGACAAAGTCCTTCCGGCCATTTCTTTTTTCCCACAAAAGTGTACAAAAAAAGGGAAATATAGCAGACATTTCAACCTTAGCTTTGAACCTTTAAAAACGAAACATTGCTTGTTTTCCCAGGCAAATAAAGTCGTACTATATATACATAGGTCTTAAAGTCACAACCCGGCAAAAATGGGCCTATTGAAGTCTTTATGCTCATGTTACTCCATGTTCACTTACGCTCAAGATATTCATATATCACAGAAAGCACTTCACGAGAATCAAAGTCACGTGCACGTCGATTAACGAAAAAATTGGCAATTGTTTATGGCTGACAACAACAAACTCCCATTAAATTTATGTGTAAAACGAAAATAGTTAAATCAATATTTAAAGCTTATACTACGAACTCGAGTCGTGTATGAGCTGATAGCTATCGCTCATACACGATGAGATCGCAGGGCCTTTTTTAAGAAATTGCCCGTGGGGGGGCCGGTGTACATAAGGGACCTTTTGGTTATGACCGAAGGAACCAGAAAATTGTGGGATATGCTGACATAGTTTCTACATTTATTATTGAATGAAAAATATTTTTAAAATGTTACGATTAGTTATTATTAGTTAACATTTTCGCTCATCAACTAGGCCAATTGCAATGCGCCTGCGTTATGAACTGATTGATGTAGATGTACTTCGTTTTACACAGATATAAAGTAGACCACTGACCTGAATAAACTGTATTATTCGGTTATTATTAATTTAAATGGTAAGAAATTTAACTGTCCCCACCCACTGCCAAGAGCAGTACATAAATTTTTATTTCATGCTACGTGCTAAAGTAGCAACATGACAACTTAGTGGGGGGGGGGGGCAAAATCCATCAGTTGGGGGGCCAAAGGAGGGGGTGGGGGGTTCTTGGCCCCCCACGTATATAGTTAAAAAAGGCCCTGTGAGATCGAGTGATTTAATATTTAACTAAAATTAGTCAGTTTCGCCATGTAAACGTATTGAGCTTATACCGTATAAAACACTACTTATCGTTGTTTAAAAAGAATGTTTTCACAAATTTTGCGAAAACTTCAAATTCTTAAGAAATATAAATATTTTGCGCGAAACAAGCGCTGGTTGACCTCAAAATTGAGCACAAAACAATTATAATCTTTTCCAGATTTCGGGAAACTTATTCAGTATTTAGTCGTAAAAAACTGTATTTTGTACTTGTTTAGGTCCATTTAAATCAAGTACTAGTCTTCACACACTTTAGGCTTATGTGTTGTACTTATTGCCAAGAGAGGCTGGCAAAAGGCTCGCTCAAAACAGTATTTTTTGCCGGATCGAAAAACATTCAGCCGCCATCTTGGTTTCTCTACTAGTAGGATATGAGCTTATATTCTACCAGTAGAGGAGCCAATCAGATCACAGAATACTTAATATCTGTTGACAGTGTATATAATAATTATGAATATTAGACTGAGGAGCATAAGTTTAAAAAAAAAGATTATAAGCCTCCCCCACTCATTGACCCTTGACAAAACAAATGAAACTGGGAAAGTGGGACAACACAGTTTAAACCGGGACGATCCCGGGTAAGACGGGACGGTTGGAATGATGTACGTGGTTTTCAGATATTTTGATTTCTTTCAATTCGAAGAAATCTATAAACTATACTACAATCTATACTACACTCTAGATTTTTGAGTGGTGCAAATAGTTTACCAACTGTAGGTGAACATGATCGGACATACTGGTCACGTTAGGAATATTAATTTTCATAAATGGCATACGTAGATCAACAGCATTTCAGATCTTTGGTAATAAGCCCTGAAAAAATTTTTTTTAAAAATCTTGTCCCAATCAGCACGTTCGAGTTAGTCCTACAACAATGGGCGACTTGCGCCTTTCGCAAAGCATCACGGTAGTTTAGTTAGGTCAGTCGAATTTCGCAAAATGGTGGTCGTTCTTGTTCGATCTTTGTTTACAGTAAATCACTACATTTTTTGGCTAATATTTAACACTTCTGTCCACGGTAAAAAAGTAAAAGACTCCTGGAGTACTAATCTTGTGTACAAACCAAACATTATGATCGTTATTGGCTTAGATTTTAAAATATCCGACGTAAATTGAAGCAAAGTTAGATAAAAATATGGCTCCAATTTACAATGCGCAAGACCAACACTGTGCATTTTACTGCTTTAGAAGGTAAGTACAAGGCTAAAATTTATATATAATATGTAAGGAACACGGGATGTTTGAATGCAAATGCCGTTTCAGCGATCGGCGATTATTTACAAAATTTGTAGCCGTAAACGTTGTTTTGACAAACAAGCGTTCAACTACACATGCTTTGATCAATCGTCCCATTTCAAACCAAAACATTGTAGACCTTTGGCGGGAAAATATTTCAGGCTGTTAAAGTAAAAACATTTACGTTGTTTTAAAAAGTACTTTTAAGTGCTATTTGTTATTGGGAATTTCAAAACAACCGTTAAAAAGCCACAAAGTTTGCTGTTTACATTTTCCTAGTGGTAAAAAAGCATTGGGTGCATTGCCAACTTCCAGCTTGTTTTCAAATCGACCAACATGCAACAGTAAAAGTGGAAGAAATGTAGAACAAATGAAAACTGTAAAACAGTGTGCACATAGTAAAATGTGCCAACAAATGAAAGTACCAGTGAAATTTCAGCACTAAAATCTGAACTTGAACAACTTAAAAGAGAAAATAAATCTTTGAAAAGTAAACATGATGAGCTATCCAGCAAATATCAACTATGTGTATTGAGATTAGAACATGTTATTACTAGTGATGTGAACTTCAAATTTTACACCAGTTTTCAACTATGGAACCTTCAAAGCCTTCTTTAACTACTTGCAACCAGCTTGTAATTTTTTGATGTATGCTGGAACAAAAAATTCACAACACACATCAGAGACCAAGCCAGGGTACACAAATGTTTACAATGAAGCCACATGACACACAAGCTTTGATCAAGTGATTGTTTTTATTACACTTTTCTAAGTATTTCTTGATGGCAATTTCCTCTTTGTTTTGTCCCCACAAACATGGTTTTGGCACAGGTTTAGTGCAACTGGAATTGAATTACTGTTTGTTCAAAATTGTTTTTGGATGTATGCTGTCTCTGCACTTCAAAACAGAACCAAAATTTGATGCTGTTAATCTTATTCATCATTCTTCATACCATAATTGATCATCTGATTGCCCTCTTGTATTGTATTCAATGTTTTGTATTTGCTCTTTTGATTTAAATAGTGTTTCAAGTACAAAGAAGATGGTATGAATTTGCTTAAGATTGTGTGGTCTGCTGTTACTTGGTTTAAAATTGTATCTCGTATTTCCACAGCATGAAGCTGATTTGAATTGCAGTGAACTTCTTTTAATTTTTTTTTAGCAGGTAACTCATCTAAGTATTCATCATAGTCAAAAGCTTTACAATTATTTGACTCTAGAGATTGTGTAAGTAATTGCATGATCCAGCACTTTTCAATTCCTGATTTAACTTCTGAACACCACTGACTGTGACAGTTTTAGCAAATGCTGGTGCTGGGTTATAAATTTCAGCAGAATGAGATGAAATTTTTGAGGATATTGCCTTGCTAAATTTAACAGTGTCAAAAAGTACCGCAGTTTTGATATCTTAACAACTAGGTACATGCCTTTGTTGTAAGAGTTGTGTGCAGGTTAAGTCATCTGGGACCTGGGTAAGTTCAAGCACAATGAAGTCCAGGACTTGAAATAAAGCTGCAGCAACATGTTTACAGCAGCCACCATTCCCTGCTACACAAGAGCACTTAGCTTCTCAGTATCGTGCTTCAAATGCACATAAACAGTATAATTAGTCTTTTTCATTGAAGCATGTACAGTACATTGCCTTTTCCCTGAAGAACATTAGGAATAACTTTAACTTTAGACACCACCTTATCTTTAAACAATTGATAATCATATTTTTTTGTTTATGGGCCCTTGGTTGTTTGCCCTCCTGTTTGCTCTCCTGGGCTGTTTCACCAATTAAATGCTGTTTAAGATGTTCATGTGTAAAGGGAGGGATACCTTGCACACTTCGAGTCCATTTTGTACTCAAACAATCCTGTTTTTGCTCCATATTTTGGACGGAAATAGGCCAAAATTGATGACAAAATTAAATTCCAACGCGATGGTTTAACAGCCTGAAATATTTTCCCGCCAAAGGTCTACAATGTTTTGGTTTGAAATGGGACGATTGATCAAAGCATGTGTAGTTGAACGCTTGTTTGTCAAAACAACGTTTACGGCTACAAATTTTGTAAATAATCGCCGATCGCTGAAATGGCATTTGCATTCAAACATCCCGTGTTCCTTACATATTATATATAAATTTTAGCCTTGTACTTACCTTTTAATGCAGTAAAATGTACTGTGTTGGTCTTGCACATTGTAAATTGGAGCCATATTTTTATCTTACTTTGCTTCAATTTACGTCGGACACCCCAAAATCTAAGCCAATAACGATCATAATGTTTGGTTTGTACACAAGATTAGTACTCCAGGAGTCTTTTACTTTTTTACCGTGGACAGAAGTGTTAAATATTAGCCAAAAAATGTAGTGATTTACTGTAAACAAAGATCGAACAAGAACGACCACCATTTTGCGAAATTCGACTGACCTAACTAAACTACCGTGATGCAGCCTCGTACCCAGGCGCTTTATGTGCTTATAATACAGTTATATATAGAGAGATCAGTCAATAAATTAGCGAGCGCGCGGGGGTGCTTGGGGAGGTTTTGAAGAGCGGTAAAGCGCCTGGCAGAAAATGACCGATTTCTCAAGAATCTTGACCGATTTCTTAAAAATGTAACATTTTTGGCAATTTTTTCTGTTATTATGAGATATTTTTAACTAAAATTGGTATTCGAGGTGCTAGGCATTTGATATGGACGAATCCTCTGGTGAAGAACGTTCTGAAGGTAATTTATTTGCATATTTTTCGTCTAAGTGACTATATTTACATATACATATATATTCATATTTTGCTGCGTTTTATATTCATAGTGATTTATTAGTAGGGAAAACCTACGTGTGAAACAATGATTAAACAAAATAAGAGATTTCTGTCGATTACATTAAAGTTAAGTCAATATTCCTTTGCTTTTAGGTACATATAATAACATCTGATGATGAATTTAATGCTTCATTTCAGCAACTAGAAATTGAAGGTATCAAATGTAAATGATTTACTATTAACATCTATTCAACTTCACATCTATTTAGTAGTATTTATTTTATATCTACACTTTTAAAATGTGAATAATCGATCTATATATTTAATGAAAAAGCTATATAGTCTGTAATATTACCTGAATCTAATTTTATGTAATATAATTTTGTGGTATGCTGTAACTTGAATGTTTCAAGTTTGCATAGATTCTGATGATATTAATTTAGAGAAAACGCCACCACAGTCTCCACTCACGCACCAAGGAAAACATGCATTGACACCAGAGTCAAAAGCTGCTACAGAAAAAAACCCCAAGCAGTTTGCAGGTACAGGGGTATTACTCATGACACTGTGCAGTTGCTACTAGCTGTAATTTTAGTACACATGCTAGGACCCAGGAATGGATATTCATATTTTTCTTTGGTGTGGGTGAGAAAATTATGAATTACCATCTGCATACTGTACATCAGAATAACACTTTATATGTTTGTATTCATAATTTTGCTAAAAGATAAATCATTGATAGCAGATCCCGATCAGTTCATGTCCTCAGTGTTTTTTGCTTGTCTATATAATGTCTACATTATTTTTCAATTTAATTTGTAGCATACAACATTTCAAGTCGACAGTGTGATGAGAGGAGACGTTCATTATCTGATGAGTTGGAACATCTTCTGCAATACAATGAAGATCCAAATGCTAATGTAAACAGTCAGTGTTGCTAGAGTTACTGAATTTAAAACCAGAACAGAAAAGCATTCTAACTAGAACAATTAAAGTAACTTTCCCTAATTCTTCAATGAAGACCATAATGATACACCATCAATCAATGTATCCTTTGTATAAATATGTCTTTAGTATTTTTGGTAATCCAATATGCATTGAAGGCTTGCTGATCATGCTGACAGTTGTATTATGCACTGCACACATTCTATGACAGTTTGTCATGTCATATCTTGCTCTGCTTGTTAGATAAATGTTTTTAAGGTTAATATACAAAATGCACAAAAAATTTTCTTAACATATACTCCAGGGTTGTTTATACTCATCTTGTAGTAGAAATCCTGTGGCATCTAAAGAACTGTTTGCCAAGGATAGCAAAGATATCCTGATAATACAAGAACAAATTAATGAGATTGGACAGTGCTTAGTGCAAGATGAAGGAAACATTGTTTCAGCACTGAATGACAATAATGTGGATCTGGCTAAAACACATTTCATTGTTTAGTTACTACAGTGATAAACTGAACACTGTGTTTGATATAGACAGACCTAGAACTTGGAAAACATTATGCAGTAAGTGTCGTTCACTGCAAACAAATTGTTGTTAATATGTGCTAAGAATTGGCATGCTTAATGCTGGTAAATTGACATGGAGGCAGTAGATTTTTGAAACTAAAGTCTGTGCGAGTTACGAATTGTTATAGTTTTTTTCCTGGTTATCAATAGTGCCTTATTGGTTAATTTACGACTTGAGCAAGCCAGGACTGAATTAATTAAATATGTACATAGTCGTCATTCTACCTTGTTTTGTACATGTCATACTTTATGTAGTTATTGTATGCATGTCGTCTGTAATGTAACTTATGTTTTAGTAGAGTATTCGGTGGGACTTAATAAGGAACTTAATTATGTTCTGTTGTCTTTACCTGCAATATATGTATTGTGAAGCGTTAAATAATAATAATTTGACTAAACACAGTTCAAATTTACAACAACATTTTAAACTGCAAACAGCATTGGTTTCTTTATATGAACATAAGATCCAAAAGATTCAAAGTTGCTGTGGAGATGATTCAATAAGCCTTTCTCAAAAAGAGCAACAAATCCAAATATCTTTTCGATGCATGCACGTGTTTCTCTCTCGTGGATTTGTCTGGATACACAAATCGATTTGCTTCTATCAGACATCGAAAATTCCTTCTTGTGTTTCACTCGAAAGTGATGCAGAACAGCGCTCTCGTGAAAATAAGCCCTTTGGGCGATGCATTCATCTATTAGGCATAGAATTTTTCCCAAACAAATTGCTTCATGAACAGGCCTTTCGATTTTATTCAACACATCACTGATTTCATCCTCATTTCCATCTGGCACGAGCACGTCGTCCGCCATCTTGAATACATTTTCTGCCAGGCGCTTCGCTCATTAAAACCTCCCCAAGCACCTCCGCGCGCTCGCTACTTTAGTAACTGACCTCTGTATCCATAACTGTATTAAAAGCACACAAAGCGCCTGGGTACGAGGCTGACCGTGATGCTTTGCGAAAGGCGCAAGTCGCCCATTGCGATCAGTTCTTTTGCGCTAAACCTCTGAATTAAATGCCCGCGGCGCAGGTTTAACATTTCAAATTTCAGCAGCAGTCAACAAGTCAAATACAGTTCATTTAGTCATTTCGAAAATTCGCTGAGTAAAATCAAGAGGTTCGAATCCATTTCCATCCGAAGTCTTGAAAAGATTTTTCACTTCGGTCAGCATAATATATATGTAAAGGAATAAGAAGAGAGACTTTTCATGGGCAGAAATGTCGAAATATATAGGTATGTGTAGCAAGCCCAATCGAATGTTAGCCACGTTATTCGGTCTTGTGGATAAATCCTAATCATCGAGGGAATCATGGCTTTGTTGAGAATATTTATACGGTAAGATGATTATCGAAGTTTATTGCTTTATATTTAATTCTAAAAGTAATTCTGTAAATCGACGTTTAGCTAATGTAACTGTGCAATAAACATATAATCGAGTGTTGACTGGCTAGTCAATCGGCATTGGATGTTCCACGCCAGGTCAATTTTCAGCTTTGGTAGTCTCAAATTGTTGCAGAGGACGCTTTTAAAGTGTACACTGACTGTAAAAGAATATTTGTTTTTACTGTGTTTTCGCTTAAATAAATTTTAATAACAGGTGCACGTAATAGTATGTGTTGTAATACTATGTGTTGTAATGCTATGTGTTGTGTTGTGAGAGGATTATATTAACCAAGATCATATGACTGACTGTGATTGTGAAGCCTTATCAAATCTCATTTCACCTGGCATTTAGCCCCTTTTACCTGATGATTAAAGAAACTGTATTTAAATTCATTGAGCCAATATAGGAACTTGTTGACTACAACATTAATAGTTTGTGATCTTTGACCTTTGTACCCCCTGCATACCTGACTGATCCATAGGGCTCCCAGTAAACGAATTTGATTATAATATAACAACCTAAAATAACTTTGTCTTACTTTATATTACCGTGAAAATGTTGAAGCAACTGTGTATGGATTCATATAGTACAAATATATAGGCAGTGATTAATCTTGCACCTGCAGTGACATGCATGCAGTACATGTACACAGAAAGGGGAAACTCTTTGAATCATATCGATACATAATTAATAAATACATCTGCACTAAAGTTACAGCACATATTTACAGACTACATGTTTTCTGCTAAAACACAATCATATTTGCTTCGTCAGGCTGCATTTGCACTCTCTGTGAGCAAAATTTGTTGGGCAGAACACAAAAGTAAACACCCATCCAATTTACACTCTAGTTATGCCCATGGAGCTAAGGACCTAACCAGCTTTGCTGAACAGTCTTTCTGATGGAGAACTATTTGCAGTATTTCGGTATTTCTCAATATATAAGAAACTTTGATATTCTTTATCTATGATGGTGATCTAACAGGAATAAAAGACAAATAAACATCCAAAATACTTCAATAACTGAACTGTTGTTAATGTGAATATCACAAATGATTCATGGCTGTGAACTGGATTAAGACAATTTTGAAGTTGTTTGAATTTAGGGTCATACAGTACTGTTCAGCATTTTTAGCCCTTTTCAATGGTGTTGCCATGCATTCTCAAATCTTAAAAAGAATTCTATGACATAGAATAGAATCTCAAAAAAGAATTCTAGGATGTCAGATATTTTTGGATATTATTAATACTGAAATTTATCAACATACCAAAATTTAATTAAATGCTGATATTTTGCTGGTGTATGGCTTAGGTTTAGGCTTTAATTTTTTAGGATAAACATTAAAATCTGAAAATTGCTTGGAAAAAATGCCCAAATTCCTGTTTCCTAAAGTACATGAACCAAGTCACAATTTACTCACCAAGGTTATATTGAAATTCTGTTTCTAATTAGTGGTTATCTATTTTCCACCAGAACTCGACAGCTAGTATCGCTTGTATTGAAGGCAAAAATTTTCGAGGCTGACAAGTGAAGTTCATCTGGGATAAGATGTTGTGAATAAGAAGGTATGGTTCCTATTAACCTGCAATCATGCTGTATACCATGTCATAGAGCCTGATACAATCCTTTATCTGGTCGCCTTCCACCCAAACAATTTTCAAACAAAAAACAAGAATTTAATTATAGTTACAGTGACTAATTATGTCTTATGTAATTAATATTAACTGCCCGAAAAAATGCCCTTGCTATGAATAAGCCAATCATAGTGACAACCAAAATCCATTTGCAATGGAACAGACTTTTGAAAGCATTTGTGTCAGGCCTTTATCCTAATTAAAGGCCCGATCGCTAGATGGGTTCCTATTACATTGCCCCCCCCCACTATTTTTCTTGCGGGTGCACAAGGTATGGGACTGTGGTTTGCAACCCTATCCTACTTTAGTTCAAAGCTTTTGTGAAATTAAGGTTAATTTTTTCCTTTTTTTTGTGTGTGGAGAAAAAATGATTGAATAAGTTATAAAATGATTGGTTTGTCTGTGATTTATTGGTAAACAGTCGAACACCAATCATCACATGATTACAAATGTACAATGTGAGGAGTGTTGTATGTGTGAGACTACTACTAGGGCAGGCCCTTGCCATAGCTGATGTGAAAGTCTACTTTTGTTGTGTACTTGTACTAAATGCAGTATGACTAAGTGAAGTGTATGAGTGGCATGATCTCAAGATTCACACACTAGCAAATAAGATACAACGGGTAGTAGCTGATGAAAAAGCGACCACATAGAGACATTATATTGTTTAGAGCCTGTGGCTGTGTGAGAAGCACTACCTACGCCATCTCCACTTTCTACAAATGTATAAAATCGCATCCCTTTGGTTGAAGTCCCTTTATAATCAACAACTTCTCCCACTTTTGTCTAACACAGATAAACGTGTTACGCGGGATGAATCCAAGCACGATAGACCCAATTTCTTTCAAATTTCCTAAAAATGTAGTAATACGATGAATATACCCCCCCCCCTGCTCTGCTGTCATGGTAATGTTCTATCTAAGGCCCCATTTGGGATAGTCTTTGTTGGAGTTCTGTTTGTTTTATTTAAGTAATAACCTATATATGGTTTTGTGTGTTGTTTTCCTATTTCTTGGCATGCATTTACATTGCTTGAGTCACAATTTATGCATCAATGTTGAAATTATGTTTCTCATTAGTGGTTACCTGTTTTCCTCCAGAACTTCACTGTTTGTATCAAATGTATGATCAGGATAGATAAACTGGAACAACCTAATCCCTGGCACATGTTGCAGGTGAAAGTGTTACACAGAAGACCTGTCTGTAAATGATCACATCAGCTTTATTGTGTGGCTGTGCTTTCATATGATGACAACTATTGGTAAGGTATGGTTCTTATTAGGTTGTTTTCTCCACAATTTCATGTACATTGCTTACACTATGAAATATTCATGATAGTTTCGTAACCCTCAACGTTTCCTTTTTTTCGAAATATAAGTTCATGACATTTCTCTGGGTTGCATACCATTTTGTTATTTTTAGTCCAACTGAAAAATTGTTGCACAACTTCAGCTGAATTATCATCTTTACATTTAAAAACCGGGAGTGCGACCGTGGAGTCATCTGCGTACTTTGCCAAGAACTCATCTTCAACAGTAAGATCGTTAATGAATATGTTGAACAAATATGGACCACTGACGCTTCCCTGGGTTGTTCCCCTGTTAACAGACTTCCAATTACAAGCAATCCCATTCGAAACAACACGTTGTTTCCTATCCCGGAGGAAACTAATATACCAATTTATAATTATGGGGTGGAGAGGCAACTTCTCAAGCTTCTCACATAACAGATAATGATTGACACAGTCAAATGCCTTGGAGAAGTCCATTACGAAAAGTCTTACTGCCTTAACATCCTTATTATCTAGATAACCATGTACAGTATCTTGAATTGAAAGCAAAGCATCCACACAGCTACCGCCTTCCCGATATGCAAACTGATTATTACTAAGATAACTTTCCATCGTATCCTTACAGAAGCACTTGTAGAACTTCACTGCTCACTGGAACTTCACTGCTTGTATCAAATGTATGATCAGGATAGATCAACTGGAACAACTTAATCCCTGGCACACGTTACCGGTGAAAGTGTTCCATTTGCAAACGATCACATCAGCTTTATTGTGTGGCTGTGCTTTAACATAATAAAGGTAAGGTATGGTTCTTATAAGGTTGTTTTTCTCCACAATTTCTCTCGTATCTGTATAAGCCATGTGCCTGTGGTTTGTACCCCTACCCTACTCCATGTCACTCCAATTTTCACAGTAATATAGGATGTTGGGTATTGTAGGCATTCTTCGCAGGCATACTAGAAAAAATGTTTCGAAAATAATTGTGTTGGGTTATTTCTCCTGTCTTCTTCTTTCAATGGAACTGAAATTCAAAGTTTTTATCCATGATGCTAAACCTGTTAGATGAACAACTGTTATAATTTCTGTCTTGCAGGAATATGAACCACGCTACGAAAATTATTGTTAGATGAAAAGAAAACTGATGACATCTGGTATTTTCCGTCCTCCGCCTATCATGTATACCAGGCTTGTAGCTATAACCAGGCTGGTACTTGTCTGTATCGTGATCGCCCTCAAACTTGCTAAAGCCACAAACTGGTCATCAAACATGCTGCAGGTATTTCTGAGTGTTCTCGTATTACTGAAAACATTTTGTGTTTTAACATGCTGCATATTAGAAGATTGTTGGCTTAGTAGTTTGATGAATTTTTCACATGTATATTTAATAGAAATCTACTTGAATTTTTTTACCAGTGATTTTTATTACACAGCAGAATTGCAAAGCAAAGAGTGGATCTTGCACAATGGAAACGATGTATCTCACAGCTAAACATAAACAAGGTACACGATTTTACTTCTCTTCTGATAGTTCACATGGCAATGTTTGGAGTCCACGGTTGTACAGCCCACAGCCTCCATGATATCATACATTATTTTACTTTTTCTATGTCGTTTAATTTGTCGGCTTTTATCTTCTCTTTTGTTGTCTTGTGTTTGTTTTGTTCATGTGTCGTGTTCTGTGTGATTGAAGCTATTTTTTATCAGTTCATTGTAATTTTATCCGGCCGAATAAGGATTTTATCGAAATAATGTTTCCTGTGATATTACCGCTTAAGTACTTTGGTATTCCCTAGAATGTCGCAAAAATATACCTGCTGAAGCTTTGTTGGAGTTTCATTTTCCCTTTAGCGTGCCGAACCAAAAAGGTTCAAGAAGTATTTCCTTTAAAACAAAGTTTAATTAATTAAGCCTTTATTGGAATTTGAAAATCTCATTATGCATCCTGCGTTTGCGTTACCTTTTACGTCACATTCTTTATAATGCTCAGACATTGAAATTATAACAATTCGGAAACGTGTAATTTTTAGGGGTGCATCATGTAAAACTGCGGTTTCTCAATAAAGAAAAATAGGAGAGAAAAATTCAAGGCTAAGTGCTTGGATTTAAACTCATCTCACGCGATAGTCAAGATTTTTAAAGGGTCTGTGTATAGTTGAATAATTTTGATAGACTTTCCGGCTGTAATGACATTAAGTTAATTAAGCTCTTAAGTTTTTAAAATTTCTGACCTAATTGTCGAAATAAGTTTTAAAATTTCTGACCTAATTGTGGAAATCTTGATAAAAATCTTTCGCCAAAGGCTCTGCCGTGTCATATGCAGTAAGTAAATTGATAGTTAAGAGCATTCTCAGACCTCCACCCTGTATATTCTGGTCAATAGGAACGATTGACTATTCAGCCTAAAGTGCCAGCAATAATTAATACGGTGCCGCATTTTTACTAATAACAAAAATCATTTTGACAAATAAAAGCACATGTAATTGAAAACTAAAAAAATTGTCCGCCAGTTTGCCTCTGAAAATATTCGACAGTGTAACGCTATAACCACACTGTTTGTTTTTAAGGAGTCATTTTAACTCCAAAAATGGAGTAAAATAAAAAGGTACAGAACTACTCTTTTTTTGGAGTAAAAATTACTACTGTTTTTCTACTTCGTTTTTGGAGTAAATTTTACTCAAAAAAAGGAGCAGTTCTGTACCTTTCTGTTTTACTCCATTTTTGGAGTTAAAATGACTCCCCTATGGAGCAAAATGAATACGATACATATCCCAGTATACAACATATTATAATATCACAATTCATGACTTTGCATAAACATTTAATAAAAGTATATTCACTTATCTTCAAATATTTACTGATAAAAATAAATTAGTATATAAATGTATATAAATTGCAACCTCACGCAAATATATACAGTTTGTACAAACATGAATCCTTATATCTGTCCATAACTTATTTCCTGCAAGAACTTGTTCACAACATCTCTTCTTGGCTTCTTGAGGCTGATCCATTCGATTGCCTTTGACATTAAGAAATGAAACAATTTTTCACAAGTTTAAACTACATTTAAAAAAGTATCTGAAGACCGAAATATTCTAGAGAACGATCATTAGCGTATACAATTGAATTTTATATGTATGTAGTATGTAGATGTATGTATTTGTAATTTCATTTTGTCAGGGCTCCACTTAAACCAGCTACTGCTGACTTGGATGTCCCTGAATAAATATTGTTATCATATCATATCATATCATATCATATCATATCATATCATATCATATCATATCATATCATATATCCATCGTTGTTGCTTCAAGCATTAGGTAAACATTTTTTAATTGTGTGGGATATTCAATATTAAATATATAATAACAGGCCATTAGAATGGCTAAAGCCTGTGCTGAGGAAACGCATGTCCCATGTAACTTTAAAATAACCTTTCCTTCCACAACAAGGTAAAATGGAGTTACTTGATCAATATTTTCTCCTCCAACCAGTCGAGGAGCAACAGAATTTTGAATAATGATGTCAATTGACTCATCATCCTGTTAGAAAGTAGAAAATGCTTATTTAAACAGTTTTGCATGTCACTAGGGCGCTGTATGTTAGTATAAATATATGTGTAGAAACTAATGTGGATACTCACAGAACAAATTTTGAGAAGGTCAGTGGCTCCCTTCGTCATAAGTCTGGGTAACACCATGATTGCAGCAGTATCTTCAATATCTATGAAAAGATAAATAGAAAAATATATAATACAATACCGATAACAACAAGTAAAAATAACTGATCAATCTAAAAAAGGAAAAGGTGTATATAAACAAATTGGGGTGTAAAAAATTCCAGTTGATTTGGTGATATTGTTATGTATTCTCTTTATTCACAATATCTACGCGAGGTAGGAGATCTTTACAGGTGTTAATTCTACAGTTCAATAGTCGTCTTCTTCTCAGTTTGTTGGTCTGTCTTGTCTTGTCTGTTCGTTTGAGTAGAGTTTTCACTTCTCGGCTACTCTGCAGCTACTGCTCGGGATTCAGCTGGGGCGGTCTTTTATACTAACGGTCGTAGGAGTTTTTGTGCATGTGAACAGAATGGTGGGCTAATGTGGGCTCAGCCAATCAGGTTCTGGCTTTTTGATTTCTGAACTCTCGCACCAGCTCTTTTCCTCTATTTATTTAAGGCGTTGTCGCACTGTCTCAGTCGGTCGTATGCTCCGTCAATATTATTTAAAAAATGTTCACAACTTAACTTATTTTGTTGATTTCCTTAGTAAAACTTAATATCTCTATATATATGAACTCAACTTCAGTGTTTGACTTTTACTTTCCTACAATTTTACAATACTACATTTTTATGACGTAACACTTTTATTTCCTGACCGCGCGAAATATCTCTACAAATGATTGACAGTAATGCCTCAAACCTGTGCACGTGCAAGTACAAAGGTTGTGCACCACTGGAATTTTCCTTATCTAAATAAATCCGACCACCTAGTATTTTGTTTTTATCAAACATTGACAAGTTCAAGTATCATTAATTATTTGTGACGCCAACGGAAGAGATAACTGACATGTTTGTGCAAAAGACACCAATTTATAATTTCCTTTGTGTACCTGCAAAAATCAAACATGCCCATCATCTTTCCTGCTGACGTATGTAGTGTTTATCTTGCCTGGAGAACTTAACTTAGCTATTTTTATGCTATTTATGTACTGCTTCGTAACATTATATTATTAAAAAAAGATCATACCTGAACGTCTTCCAGTGTCATTTGAGATGGCTTCAGCCATTTCCTCCAGCAATTGCTGGTGTAGGTTCTTTTCTATAGCCAATGTCAGCATTTTGGGTCTTAGAACTTGGGTGAAAGTACTTGACATGGATATAATAAGCATTGTATATCACCCTTTCAAATTCAGCCTTGAACTGAGTAAAAAGAAGTATTAGATTTTCTCAAATCTATGTGAATACATGTAATGTGATTTATAATCTTTCTTAGCCAGTTCATTTATATAATAATTATCACATGGCTGCATTAATCAAATAAGTAATAACAACCTCTGAGACAAGGTTTACAGCTGGGTACGCTTTAAGTATATCATGTGCTACTGTTGGTTCCTTCAGAATGAGTTCCCTTGGAAAGGGATAGGTCACAGTCATCAACTGCTTTATCATACACATGTTCTTGTTCGTTGTCTTGCTCATTTCGTTGCGTAAAACAAGTGCATGTTCTTGACATGTTGCAACTGCTTCTCCGACAGGTTTTTCTGGAACTTTCCCGAGATCAAATATTTTTTTGGTCTTTTTTTTGGTCTCGTGTATAATGCGTTTCAGACGACATTAGGAATCGCACCTGAAATGCTCGCATATGCAATAACATATTTTAACAATATTTAAACATAGATAGCCACTCCGTCCTTACGATTAACATTCAAATTGTATCCGTTGAAGTGTGTGAGGTCTCTCCAGAAAGCGAACAAACGCCTTGATTACAAAGTAAAAGTTTGCTAATTGCTATGGACGCATACAGACAGTCTTTTTATCGGCAAAACTGGTGTTTCTGACATACTGGTTGTTTAATTGTTGAGAATTCAAAAGTATTAAAAAACATTACCGTCTGATAAGCCAAGTAAATCCATTATCAAAGATTGTTTCACACCAGTATTTGAGTCTTCATGGTATTGCAACAGCCTTTGCAACTCAATGTGCTTTTTAGTTGTAGCTGTTAATTTTTCAAACTCGCTTCAATTGCACATTGAAACTACATTGGGTTTTTGATGGATTATGATAAGAATAATGACTTTTAAAATATATTTTAGCAGAGGGGTTGTGGGATGTGGGCGGGGAGGTATGCATAATTTCGGTGTATGTATAGGTTGCTCAGGCTTGTGTTAAATCGTGTCATCTTGTGAGTTGTGTCTATTTGCATTAGAGGTGTAAGTGCAGCATGTTGTGTTGTAAGGGTTGATTGTGCTCGCTATGGTTGTTTGTTGTAGATAAGTGGTTGACGGAAATCTATAATGGAGCATGTGTGTGCTTGTTTGTTGGTTGTGGAAGTTGTGCGCCTCTCGATAATGGTGTGCCAAAATGTGCTGTAGATTTCATGGTACTGTTGTGGAAGGTTGGTGTATTTAGGTTACAAGTACTTGTTGTGGGTGTGATGTGTCCCGGTTGGTTTTGGTGTGTTTTGGTTGTATATCGTTCACTCTTTTTATGCGTTTTCAAGTTGTTTTTTTTCTGTGTATTGATTAGAGCTCGTTTTGTATATTTGAGAAACAGTAAATCTGTTTTCCCAATAATCTGTTGTGCTGTGTCTTCATTGCGTTTTAATTTAAGTTGTTGGGTGCTGTGTTGTTAATGCAGTGTTTGTGGTGGTCAATTGTGATATTCAGTGGTGCGAAGGAGGCTTCTGTAAAAATGTTCTCCCGGCGATCACTTAATCCTTTGTCCAGGTAGAGTTTAGATTTATGTTTTATTCTTAGTCCAGGGGGCGATGTTTTGGTTGTTTTATGGTCTTGTAGTTGTGTCAGGTTTGTTTATAGTTTATTAAGTTTCAATTTAAGTGCATAAATGACTTTAAACGAGGTTCCTACGTTAGATGATCATCGCCAGAAAGTTGCGACTTTGAGCCCGCGGTGTGTCAGCGGTAATACAAAATACGAAATATTTAAGCAAATAAAAATACTATACTTTAGATAGGGCGAGTTAAAATAATATCAAATATTTTTTAAATAATGTAATTTATCAATTTTGTTTTGATAGTTTTTCATTCTAGTCCAGTAAAAGTGATCACTAACTTGTTCCTCTCGAAATGCTTGCTACGACACGTTTGTCCCTTGTTTAAGACTATTAAATATACTCAAAATCCGATAAAAGATGACCGATTACGAAAAGCATAAAATTAATTTTGGCTTTGTTTCTACGAAGTCTTGACGATAAAACGTACCTTCACCCATTGTGGTATGTTTCTTGTCTGAGTTTTAGAGGAAAGTTGTTCCAAAATTCACTTCAAAATACGAGCACCGCGCACTGTCCCTGAAGCAATGTCTTTGTGCGATCGGAAGCGCGCTTTGGAATTTGTAGAAAACATTTTTCAAGCTTAGACAACGATAAATATTGACATTTGGTTTCAAAATAATCGAGAAAATATGAACTTTTTGAATCTGGTGTAGTTGGAGTCAGCGGATTATTTACGCTCCAGCGATAAGCACTTTATGTAAGCTACCATGTGCTCTCCCGCTTTGAGAACTCGCGAAAATTAGAATGGCAAATCCATTTTCGAAATTCAAATGCGTCGTTACCGAGATGGTTGCTATAGATATTAATAAGCTGTGCGATTTTGCCAAATTACGTGACTGTTTTTCTATTAAGCGTATTGAGGGGGGCAAATCTTTCCGACTTGGTGTTCAATATAAGTGCTAAAAAGCTTGTATGACCTTAAAAAAGGTCGCCGGATATATCGTTCGAAAGAAGCCATGCTGTACTTGTGAAAGAACGCAGTGATAGAATTGAAATTCGCGTTAATCAACTGGAGCACATCGCTTCGCAGCCATTTTGATTTTGAATTTAAACTGGTTACCGCTGCTTGCTTTGCGGGCTCAAATATCGCAAATTTCTGGCGATGATGCTAAGGACGGGTTGTGTTGTTGTCGCTATGTGTATGTGGGTCATTGGTGTTGGAAATGAAGGGGTTCTCGTCTGTATGTACAGTATTACTGGTCTGTTCATACATGTCTAGCGTGGTATTGTCTGTCAGTTCATCAAGGTTTTGTGTACCAATCTTGTTATTAGTGTTAATTACATTTGGCTGTTGTTTTGTTTCCATGGTCTCCTCATTCATTTGCATGTTGGCGTTGATATCCTTGGGGTTGTTTGTGTCAGTTAGCTGGTTGTCATCAGTCGATAAATCTGTGTGCATGTCCTGGTTTGTGTATGTGTCAAGGAGTTCATCCAAGTTGATTTGGTCTAGTTGAAAGCTGTCATCCAGGTTAAATTCCTCTGTTACCTTTGCCTCGTGTACCAGTCTAGCAATCAAGGCTTTATTATCCTCAGAATTGTTCAGATTCTTTTTGGGAATTTGATCAAGGTTCTGTAGGCTGGTGGTGGGTGGTTGGTCAGGGTTTGGGGTGGTTTTATAAGGAACAACTGAATAAAGTAATGGATTAATTAGACATGCTGTATAGTATAATGCTACAGGAATTCAGTAATAGATGAAGGTGAAATCTCTCTTTAATAACACCATGGTTTGAAAAGGATACAACACTAAAACGTTTATGTACATGTACGCAACTGCTTCACATGAATCTACTGTAGGTGGTAGGAGGCAAGCAATTCTTGGCGTTTTTTCCACACACCAAGCGCAAACAAACTTTGCATTTGGAGCAACTCCAGAAACTGTATCCAGTTACGCAGCATCGGCATCGCCTTTTTTTTTCCTGCGACATTGGCAAGTGACTAACATTGTGATATCTAACGTCAAGCTACGGGCTAGGGTGGACTCGAAACGTCTTTGTTGGTGGTGTGGACTGAAGTTAAGGACGACCACGAGGAACGTTTCGTTGGAGAGGTAGCGGCTTGGGTTTGAAATTTCTTCATCTGCAATGGTTGGTTGTTCTTGAGGGACTTTGATTCCCGGCGATATAAGAACCAGGCATTTGTCATCACCATTAAGAGAATGATAAAAGACTTACAGATACGATCTCCTTGACTTGATCTGTCGCTTATAAAAGGTACACATCATGTCAAACAGATCAATGCCTCTCGTGTTTTCATTGTATGCACCAACCTCAGCCGAACGATCATATGGATGAGAACGATCATAGCGCTTCATTTTGAATGTTGGTTCTGATCCAGGAGAGGTTGACAATAAGGTGGAAAACTGGCATATGTTCTGCTTGAAAATCTGGCTTATCTTTAGGTGCATACTGATAGCAAGGCGGTCCACCATACTTTTCCAACCCAGCCAGTTTCCTTCTTTGAATTCAAGCAATGAATATTTTGGCTAGTGTTTGTGAAGCATATACTTCTGGGTTGGCTGCTTTGTGAAGCTTGAAAAGGATGTGTTCATTCACTTGCGCCTTGAGCCACGCGCTTATATTTTGCATATATTAAATTATACGTGGTACGAGGCTGTCTTTAAGCGATACATGTTCTGTCTGTAAATTGCTGCTTGTATTAATGTTTATAAGCTGAAGAACATCACACTAAGTATTGTCTGGTATGCAAATGCCACACTTCCTGACTTATAATGACTTCAAAGAAAAGAATCTCGGATGATTTCTCATATTCATGCTGCTTCTCATTATTTTCTCAGTTTGTTACATTGAGAGCCACAAATAAGTTGGAAAGAAAAGACTTTTTTCTGAATTTGGCATACCAGTTCATTCCCAAGACGATTTCATCCTAAAGCTGCTGTGAAAATTTGAATTTAATTCCTCAAATACTTCTTAGATATTGCGCATGCCATAACGGTCTTGAGCCATTTTCAGATATTTGGGAAAAACAGCTTTAAAGTGACATACTAGAAATGATTGGAAAAAGTCGGAAGTGAATAACTTTGTACCGTGTCTGCACAAAGGTGTTAAAGAAGAAACTTGTGAGTTAAATATGTAGACGGTTAGATTGTAAACACTTGCTCATAGCGAGTTTTCTTTAACTCTCTCCAAAAATGATCTTTACACAAGTGCTCATCGAGCACCGGGTCTGGTATTCTGGCAATGTTAAAAGAACGCGTGCTATGAGTAAAACGACATATGACGACGCATAAGTAGAAGTAAGGTAAAAAATACCTACTTGCATAACTAGGGGGCAGCACCAAATGTTTCTATACACGTGCAACCTTGACAAGTGGGTCTTATGTCCACAAGATAGGGTGCACACCAATTCACCGCATCCGTGGTCAGGACATTTTTCTATTGTAGGAGAAAGTAATTGTAATATATATAAAAAGTTTTATGATAAATAAAAAAATATGTTAATGTCTTGCATCATACTTTCAAACTTGTTCCGACATGTTTGAGTTGTACAGTATCTTGTATGTCTGCCTGTGTGTGTACTATGTTTTAATGATAAAAACATTGCATGACACGTCATTTTAATTTAACTTAAAGTAGAATATGCTTTAGGCGGTGTACTTGTCACAGTTACTCACTCGTGTACTTGACTATTTTGATTGCTATACTTTAAGAACTTTTGTCCTTGAGAGACATTTTTGATGCATAACTATGGCAATTGAAAAATATTACATGGAATTATCGATATTTGCTTTTAATGAAACGCGTTGCAGATCAGTATGGAGAGTTTGACCTTTCCATCCAAATGTACTGAGGCTGCACATTTTAATTTCATTAATGTCTGAGTATTCATCAGCTGTGCGGTATTAATCATAGATGTGTAACTATGGTATTCGGAAAATACTGTATGGAATTTTTCCCATGGATTATGTTTTAATGATAAGAACATAGCATGACGTTTTAAAGTAGAATATGTTTTAGGCGGTATACTTTTGACCTATAAGTATTTTCGATACTTGCTTTTGATGAAACGCGTTACAGATAAATATGTTCTTAGCCTTTGCGCTCTATATGTGCTGAATCTAACCATTTTAATTGCATTGTCTATGTTCCGGGCGTCTCTTGATGCGGGACGCGTAAAACTGTCCCTTAATGAATGATGTATTAGTTTGATAGCAGTTCAAAGTACCAACATTGAACAAAACTGATTAACTTTCTCCTCATTACGCAGAACATTGCGAAAGAATGAAATGTGTCAGGATTGTCCTTATTGCAATGTGGCAGTTCAGTATCACAAATCTAACATTGCATACCTACTGCAATGAGAAATTACCTCTATTGTCTGTATTAAACTGCCTCAAGATGCTACGATAAATCTGCAATCTGAGTACACTAATGCGATGACATCAGATATGAGTAGCAGGATGTCAATTTAGGGTCAATTTTGTTTTAAATATGCCCTACTAGCCTTAAACCTTTATTAAACAATTAGCATCGATTTGCTAGGACATATTTTAACGCCCACTTAATTGTGTATACAATGTACACATAACAAAACAGACGATAAGATGAGCAAATTAGCGGATTGCTTGACGCAGTTCAAATTAAATACCATCTTTTACTATATAAAAGCTAATTCCCCCATTTCACGACCAATAGTGCGATGTCATAAAAAAATGTTAATTTCCTCTCATTACAAATTTGGTGCGGTGTAATTAAAATTCAATGTGTCAAACTCAGTGACAAAATAAATAGCATTGCATGGGGTTATCGGGATTATATCCTCTCAGTTGTCTCTATTGCCTTTGACTCAGAAATGAGATGATATGAGTATAACAGAATGTTCAGTAAGGGTCAATTTTGTTTTAAACCTGCCCTACTGACTTTAAACTTTTATAAGTTCCCCTTATTACAAAGAAAGTTAGTGCAGTGTAATAAAAATTCAATTATTTCAATTAGTTAGGGCATGATGCAACACACACTTAATTATGTATACACAATGACACAACAAAACGGTAGGACTAGACAAAGTAGCAGCTCCGCCTCATGCCATTTGAAGTTTGGGCAAAGAATTATGTTGTCCGATGTATTAATCTGACACAGTTTAAATCAAATTACCAACTTTCTCTACATGTAAACCACTTTCCCCCTTTACCGACCAATAGTGCAGTCTCATCAATTTCCCCTCAATACAAACAACGTTGATAAAGTGTAATTAAAAATGCAACAGTGTCAAACTCTGTGACAAAATACACAACATTGCATGAGATGCGGATTATGTCCTATCTTACGGCCTTGCCTCAAAACTATGATAATCTGTATAGACTTTGATGATATGAGTATAGTCCAATGTTCAATAAAACGTATTCAAAAAAGCATATTAAAAGTGCAGTTGTGAGTTATTTATTGACACCAGACACTTAACCCATTACTATACCCTTTCGATATAAGCCTACATTTATCAAACACAGGTCATCAAAAACAAAATTAAACCATGCACTAAAAACTTATTATCAAGCGAGAGTGCATGTAAATTATTGTAAAATATAAAATATTCACCCACTACTGTTGCTCGTCCGATGATTCTAACGGTTTCAATCTTGTAGCCCTCTTTTGCATTCTTGCGAGCGATTTTGTCTTCTTTTTTACATCAGCGCACTTAAAAAAGTCACATTTATCATTTTCTTCATTGTCGCGGCATCGAAAGTAGGGACGACCCGGATTCGCCTTCCATTGAGACACCCACAAACTAGAAATCTGGTCACAATAACAAAATGGGAAGTTATTCGGTTTATAAGATTCATGGACGCGCATTTCAAACGCATCCATTAACTGTGGGTACTTTTCTTCTGGAATTAGTAAAGGACAACTTTCTGCTTTACACTTTAGAAAACCGCGTCCTGTTTTTAACTCAAGTGCATAGACGGATGTGATCATGTCAGAGACAATATAAATAACAGCATTTTAAGGTACACACGGAAGTGACGAGACTTTCTTACGGGACAAATTGCGGGACACTTTTAGGCGCCCCGATGTCCCGTACTAACCAACGGTCTGGCTACTATTACTGAAAATATTTTAACATCTACAAAATTAAGAGACTTTATTCGGGGCACTTTTACGCGTCTCGCTTTAAAAGGACACGCGGAAACCTCTTACGGGACATGAGGGACTTTATCCGCAAGACATTTTTACATGTAGGCATCCCGATGTCCCTTACGTCCCGTCATCTACATAATAGCTTGCTTTTCTTTACTGGAAATACCTTGACATATAGAGACATAAGGGACTTCATTACGGAACAGTTCTACGCGTCCCGCTTCAAAGGACGTCCGCGACATTGTTGTAAACCTTTTGTTCACCTCAATGGATTTATTTATCTTTTTTGATGAATAAAACGCGTAAACCCAACCACACTCCTTGTATCTTAAACGAAGATGAGATGCACTACCCTTACGTTCGAAGGATCTGTCATCCAGCGCGAAGAAAGATGTTGCACTGCAATCTTTACAAGCAACTTACTGAAGCACTTGACTAACGCTTTCCATGTCAATAAAACTATATCCTATTATACCTGACGTTGTAGCGGACCACCTAGACCTTTGTATTAAAATTTTGAGTACAGTAGCTCGGTCTAGTTTTGATCCATTCCGTCAACCGCCATAAAAAAAGATTGAGGTTACTGGTGGCCTTTAGCCACTCTTTCGTGGTAGCGTTTCCGCTCCGCTCTTAAATCAAAACGTGTTAGTAGAAATCAAAAAGATTTATGCAAAACGTCACCTGAAGAATCGCATTTGCGGTACTCTAGATTTCAAAATATTCTGCGGAGTATACCCATGGACCCTGTTAAATGACTCTCATATTCGGCGGTCGCATGTTGCCACCCCCCCCCCTCCTCCCGCCCCACCCAAAACAAGCACCCTGGCTACTCCACTGGTTGGGTAGACAGTATGACAATAATTATTACAAATTTTGTTTTAATAACTATATACTCATATATCAACTCTTTGTGTCCTTTACTTTTGTGCGATATGTGCTCTCTCTCTCCCTTGTTTGACGCGTTTTTTTTTGAGTTCGTCTTTTATTTTCGTGTAATAGTTTCATTTACCCATTCGATTTTCCTAAAGATGTATAGATAAGAAGAGGGCGTGCTGGAAGTCTATGTCAAATCTAAATTGTAACTTCTCAGAGCATAACTCGGATTGTAAGCAAGTTTATTTTACTCATGCAGGTTCCAAGTTCAGATTAACTGAGCCGTGCAGCTTGTGAGTTTCCGTAGTAATAAGTAAAATTTGGTCATATATTTTCTCCACTTTACTGTAATATTAAGCTAGAACTTATTTAAGTTTAGTTACTTGATGTTTTTGTACTTTTGTGTCATGTGTATAAGACATATATCTGTACCACATTTACTTTTCGAATTTTGACATGGCTGAACTCCCGTTTACTGATTCTGTGAAAGTAATTTTCTGAGTAAACTTTTTTCCCTTGGGCTGCAAACGTCGTAAACCCGCTGGCAACTGTCGTAAACCAAGACGTCCAAGCCCAAGAGTAAATTTCGGCCGTTACCTCTTGATACGGTGGAATTGGAGAAACTGGCTTCAAGAAAGTTAAGAATTAATGCGAATGAGACGATGCGAGCCTTGCACAGTCAAGGGTTCATCGGCTATCCTTGTACCAAAACCATCATCTTGAATCTCACGGATCTCATTCAGCAACACACCGTTAATGCGAATTGGGGACAATTTGCGAAAAATCTGTTAGCAGAAGGCGCTACGCTTCGTCGAGATACTAAGACTGACAATGCGCATCCTCCCATCCATCCGATCAAGTACACTAACAACCTGCAAGGGAATGAAAAGAGACTGTACGATTTCATTGTCCGACACTTTTTGGCTTGTTGTTCGAAGAATGTACTGTAATAATCAGGTTTTTATGTCTCGCCCCAGGCACAGGTGTTTGATCAAATCCTTGATCCGAACAATCCAAAATCAATGCAAACAAAGCCAGAAAATGCAAAAATTTAGCCATATTAGAAAGCAAAATTTCAGTTATGTACGGAAATAGCAGTAGAAAAAAATTATATGACATTTTGCACTTCAACATTGATTGTGTCATTGATGCATGCGACAAAAGATCACACATGTTCAGATAATGGTTTTGATAGCAGCCATTTTTATTATTAGTCATTTTAAAAGATGTATATATCATTGCGCACATATATACGGTTTTTTCGTTTCAGACTGTGGTGGACTTAAGTATGGATGTCCGAATTAAAACACCAGCAAATTTTTACATTAGCGGGCAAAGTCAATGTGGCAAATCATACTTAGTGCGGTGTATGCTTTACAATTTTAATGAATTGTTTGATCCTGTCCCGTACAGGAATCATTTATTTGGAAAATTTGATCAAGCTCTGCCATAAATACTTCTGGAAGGTGATTATCCTCATTATACAATTTTGTTCCATCCCTCTTATCCTTCCAGTATTTGCACCAGGTATCTTGTGACTTTGGGCAATATTGGTGTTTTTTTAGTGTTAGTTTCTTATTTTTTATCATGTGACATTGTATTGCTTTGATACTTTCCTTCATACCATTTAGATCTTTTTAATTCCCTTTAATAGCCTTGCCATAATAGTTTTGCATTTTGTCAATAACTTTGTCTCAACCGTCCTTTCCTCCGTTCAATTATTTCTTCAACTATATTTTCTTTAGTAGAAGATGAATTATAATTATACAATGTCTATTAATCTGTGTAGCCCACACTTTTCTAGAACCTGCGAAAGAAAAAATTAGTTAGAGTTGTATTCAATAGTAGTCAATCATGTTTTAGTTAAACGAGACAATTCATACGATAAATGTATTTAAGGTTAAATTGCAAATTAATACAACTTATTGGTAACGCGTGGCCTTCAATTCACGCCAGAATGAAAACTGGCTGCATAAGTGCCTGTCCAACGCTTCATCAGGTGTTCTGATATCAAAAAAGAGATATAGTTTTTCGCAACAAAAATGTCATTCTCAATTCAAGCAAAAAAATGCTTGCTGTGGATGTCCGTCAAGAGCTTGAATCGGAGCTGCGTTTACCACAATGCAAACCTTACGACTCACAAAGCTTTTCCCTAAAGTTCTTAGTCAGGAACTGATCAGCTATGGTAGTTGCCAGTTCCCCAACACTGGGCTTTGTTGTTGAAAGGTACAAACAAATCCTTGCATTTGTTGCTGAGTCATTCTTCAAGATCAAAGTTAAGCACAGCAACCACGATGGAGATGCAGAGTTCATCTGGACAAGAGTGCGACTGTTCCACCGACATTCAATTTCTGAACTTTTTAACTAGTTTTGAACGAAGTCTTTAGTCTTTGCTGACTCGATGCTCCAACACCTCTCTCCTCCGCAGAGGCTTTTTAAAACTTTTAAAAATAATACATTACCCTGCGCTTTACATGGCGGATCGGCAACATTTCGTGGCCGCTGGACAATAGAGCGCTGGCGGAAAAGGCGAAAGGAAGGAAAGGCGAGAAGCCTCTGCCAGATTTAAATCACAAAGTGGGACAAAGTATCACAGTAAAAGAAATCGTTGAATATATTGCCCATCCGAATAGGAAAATGTAAATAATTTACTAACAGTGATCATACCTTATGTAATGAGTTCGCTGAGGTCGATATTTTTGTTTTTCATTTGCCTGACGTTTGAAAGTTCAGTTTCGGATTTAGGAGAAACAAGCAACGTAAACGGCCTAAATACATCACTTAGTAACTTGTCACTGGAAGACTCTGAAGGTGTGTTTTATTCTAGTTTAAAAAATTTCGGGAGAGTTTCTTCGCTTGCGCATTGGCGAACTAAAGCATCGTCTTCTACTAAAACCTCTTCGCTAAATACATTGTTTTTGTGCATTGTTTTATAGTGTAGATCGAGGCCTTGTCTAGAAAAAAATGCCGATGTTTTCCCACAAACTAGGCATAAAACTTTATTATTTTTTAAAGCCAGTAAATAGTTTCTTTGTGTGCTTGTTGTAGTAAGAGATATTTTCTCCGCCATTTTGAGTTCAATTTTCCGTTCGATACACTAGCATTATGCTTTAACCCCCCGGTTTACCGCCATGTTGGGTGTTGTATCTGGCAGAGGCTGCTCGCCTTTCCCGTGTAATGTATCTATTTAAAAAGCCTCTGCGGTGGAGAGAGCCCCAACACAAAAATTCATGCCCAAGCTAAAATACCGCTCTCACAGGTAGTCACATGATGAGAAATTGATATTTCTATCCTATTGGACAAGCATGGACAAGTTTGTTATTGCGAATTGCGGCTTTAGTGATACTAACATGACGTATCTTTTGAATCCGATGTGGCGAAGTTTATCCCTCTCTATCCCTGGTGATCACCCATTTGCTTAGCTCGCAATGAGTTGTGGGGTACAAGTAGGGTCCAAAGCTCAGTATGCAAATTAATCTAAAATATATCTGGTAATAAATTGATAATTATTTTTTTGATAATTTAGATTCGGAGGGTTAGAAATCCGCAGATCATAGTACGGGCGCCCTCAAAGAACGCCTGTGAGGTAGTCAGTTTCGCGGAGTAGTTGCCATTTAGCATCACGATGACTACGCAATGGCAAACCTAAACGGCCACAAAAAATAACAGTATCTACAATTGGGGCAAGTTTCTTTCGGTTGTCTTAAATTTCCTTTTTGATATTGGCATCCAAAATAACCTCTATAGGCTGCACTATTCCTGACATTTGGGAAAGTAAAGACGTTAGTATAGGAAAAGTACAAGCATGCAGGCCCATCTCCCCTCCTGTACCATGCCCTGCATGACGACGAGGCTCAGAATATAATTTCCGAAGCTTGCTAGCTTTACCAGGAAAAGGATGTCAAAACAGCACACATGACAAACAAAATGTGCCATCTTTGGAAGGTGAATAGCAAAGCCATGAATATAATTCTAGCCATTTTAATAGAAACTTCCGACCATTAGTCTTAGGGAAATCATGTTGCTTGTCTGGCTTCAATACATTTCTAATTAAACTACAAAGCTTAGGAGTACCCGTACCTTTACATTTATCTCTATACAAAGCAACATCAAAATTGTTACCATAATTAGGTTTTTGCTCAGAGGTTAACTGTAGCGTTCTGGTTTACGTTTATTGACTGAGATATCGCCATCAGGCTTACGAATGTTTTGATGAGCGCGAAGTGCTGCAGAAGAAGAAAATGTCTCATTAGGTGCCTTGTGAAATGTTGGATTAACAGCAGGTTTAAACTCTAGGTTTAACAGTAGGTTTTGACACTTTCTTAGAGAGGATTGGAGTTAACCTTTGTATTTTAGAAAGCTGTGCGATAGCTGCAGATTTCCGTTTTTGCTGATGTGTATAAAAAAGAAGAGGGACAAAATGGTTAGCCTGAAAGGCTTCTCTAGGTTGGACAATACCATCATAACAGAATAAGAAATGAAAGTCATCGAAACCTTTCTTGACTTTTAAACGTGACTGGAACATGCATGCAGTTAACTAGATGTTTAAAACTTTGTGCTCCAAAATCAGGGTAAAATGTAAAAATGTTTTTCTGTGAAACAGAAGATAAACCTAGAATACAAAGAAATGACCATTTCCTATCGTTACAGTTTAAAATAGCCTCCTGTTTAACCAAGTTTTCTTTAGACGAACCTGTATCTATGCTCTGCCGAGAAACAGACATTGGCAAAAGATTATTAATATTGCTGAAGTACTCAGCATGCTTATCTACAACAGATGTATGGTCCTGTGAGTAAAACGTACCATTGACAAAGAGCTCAATCTGTAGAATTTATGGTACTGTTATGTTTACTGTTGGTGTGATGTGTCCCGGTTCGTTTTGGGTTGTCATGGTGTGTTTGGTGTGCTTTGGTCGTCTATGGTTTACTTTTTTATGCGGTAGTTTTTTTTCTGTCTATTTATTAGAGCTCGTTTTGTATATTTGAGAAACAGTGAATCTGTTTTCTCAATAATCTGTTGTGCTGTGTCTTCATTGCATTTTAGTTTAAGTTGTTGTGTCCTGTGTTGTAGTTTGCACTTTGTGTCGTCAATGCAGTGTTTGTGGTGGTCAATTGTGATATTCAGTAGTGCGAAGGAGGCTTCTGTAAGAGTGCTCTCCCAGCGATCACTTAGTCCTTTCTCCAGGTAGAGTTTAGTTTTATGTTTCATTCTTGATCCGGGGGGGGGGGCGTGGTTATGTTCCTGTAGTTGTGTCAGTTTATTTGTAGTTTATTAAGTTTCAATTTCAGTGAGTAAATGGTTTTAAACGAGGTTACTACGTTAGGTGATATGTTGAGGATGTCATGTACTGTGTGTGTGTGTGTTCCGGAGGGGATTGTCTGTGTTCGGTTGAGGTGTCAAGTTGGGACGGATTGTGTTGTTGTCGCTATGCGTATGTTGGTCGTTGGTGTTGGAAATGAAGGGGTTCTGGTCTGCATGTATAGCATTACTGGTCTGTTCATGCATGTCTATTGTGGTATTGTCTGTCAGTTCATCAAGGTTTTGTGTATCAGTGTTCTTATGAGTATTAATTGCATTTGGCTGTTGTTTGGTTTCCATGGTTTCCTCATTCATTTGCATGTGGGTGTTGATATCCTTTGGGTTGTTTGTGTCCTTTAGGTGGTTGTCATCAGTCGATAAATCTATGTGCATGTCCTGGTTTGTGTATGTGTCAAAGAGTTCATCCAAGTTGATTTGGTCTAGTTGAAAGCTGTCATCCAGGTTGAATTCCTCTGTTACCTCTGCCTCATGTACCAGTCTAGCAATCAAGGCTTTATTATCCTCAGAATTGTTCAGATTCTTTTTGGGAATTTGATCAGGGTTCTGTAGGTTGGTGGGGGGGGGTTGGTCAGGGTTTGTGGTGGTTGGTCAGGGTTTGTGGTGGCAAGATGCAAGGACATCAAATAACATCAAATAGAATCGGGTTTCGTTTAGATTCTTTTATAAATGTGGTGGTTCTTAAAAGAACCGGTTTTTTTGTAAAATCTTGCTCACGAGTCTGGAAGCTTGGTGCAAATCTCTTCTGCAAGTCCAGGAATGGATGGGTATTCCTGAACAACTTGCTCATATGCCAGTTCCAACATTTCATTGTCTTGCGTCGGGCTCGACGTTTCCAGCGAGAACGTACCGGCAACAATCGGATGAATTTTGTGCAATATTTCTGGATCATTATGCAGCAAATACCCCAGAACCATTTCTAGTTTTTGTTCGCTCACCACAACTCGCTGTCTGAGCTCCTGAGCATCCTGTGTCAGGTCTTCCCATTTTTTCTTTTGCCTAGCTTTGTGTCGCGCCGAGCGTAACTCGCTCGCTTCTCTGCGCTTCATGAGTCTTTGGTCCATCGCTGTATGTCTTGAATGTGTCTCAGGCTCTGTCTTTTACATGTTACCGCGGTTTTAGATGATTGGTCAGAAAAAGCGCGCGAACTAGCTTAGCGTTGCGTACGCTATATCCGCGCTCTGATTGGTCAAACAGTATACGTTCGCTGTTGCTAACACAGAACTTCACTTGACCCTAGAAGGGAAGGGTTTGTTTTGCTGAAACGGGACTTGCGGGACTTAATTTGTCCCTCCACTTTTGCATAACCTAATATCACTTTGCGGGACTTTTACGTTTAATAATATTTAGTTTTATGTTTAAATTCAATGAGTTTAGTTTACATCATGCAACGATTGCGTAAAGCCTGTCTGTTGTGTGGTAAACAAGGCTTGTTAAAACTGTCTAATCATTTGTTTAAGACGTTGTGACAGCATTCACAAATGCTCAAGACAAGGTTGCTTGGCCCATGTTCTATAAGGACTTTTCGTACTTATTGACGTTATTGGCTTTATTACAACGGAGCTATTTCATCAAAATATTTACAAAAGAGATGGATAGGTGATCTTCCAATAGGCCGTATACTACAACTAATATAAATATAAATACATATATAAACATATCAACTTACAAACAATTAATTTTAGTTTTGAATTTAAAAATACTTTCAGCCGACTTTAAATCACTAGAAAGACCATTCCAGGCTTCAGCACCTCTATAGGCAAAAGATTTCTTTTTGAAATTGGTATTAGGCTTAGGTAGTGCAAAATTGAATTCACTTTGTCGTGTATTGTAGTCATGTATTTCATTGGCATTGGTGAAAATGTCTATTAAATAATTCGGTAACACTTTATGTTTAATTTTGTACATGAAAATGGCAAATTGGTGTTCTCGTCTAGTTTGTAAGTTTGAAAAGCCTACACGGTTTAAAATGTCTTTGGAACGTGTATCGTAATTCTCACGTGTTATTATGCGAAACGCTCTATTTTGGAGCTTTTGGAGTTTATCTGATAACACTTTCCCCAGACAGCTCCAAATCTGGGAGCAATAGTCAAAATGGGATTGGATTATAGATAGATATATTACAATTAACGTTTGATAGTCTTCTATTAAATTACTACCTATTATCATATATTCCGTTTTCATCTTGTTTAAACTTTAGGTTTACACTTTGCAAGTATGGCAAACTATCCCTTATCCTCTTTCACATCATGAGACAAATAAACTGAATAGCGTGAAAAGCGTGATTTTATAACTCGCTAATGGATGAAAGTAAACAATTGTCTTATATCGCACATTTAATCGTCCTTCCTAATTTAAACGGTTTTAATTTTGGGTGATTGTCTGCGAGGGCCTGGCCTACGGCTATAGCTCGACCACAGCACAACACAACACTACGCATCCTTATTCTTAATCGTAATGATAGATTTTTTAACTATATATACCATCTTTACTATAATCTAGTACTTTAAGAGATGTAGAGTTTTTACCAGACCCTGTTAGCGACTTGATGGCTACCACATCAATGATAAACAACTGGTCAAGGGGAATATTCTCATTACTCTGTAAAACTTTTGTAATCTCGGACATTACTTTAGCAGCTGTCATTTAAAGAGACGGCAACAGTCTTGTACTGATAGGAGCTTTTAACACGTCCGATCTGATCATAATACGAAGCAGGTCTTCCGCAGGCGTTTTCAAGTCACATTGTTTTTTTCCTTAATCGAGTAAATTGACATCTATAATTAGGTCTTAAGAACGAAAACATGACAATTACTTAATAAAGGAATACATTTCACGTTATATACTTGGTCAATAGTTTCTGTAAAGAGCCCGTCCAATTCTTTCAGGATATCTTTAACTTTGACAGTATCCGTTTCTATTGGTTTTGTCATTGTTGCACGGTAGACACAAGAGGCAGCCCCAAATTTTCTAACAAATTTTTCTGAAACCTTCTCCAGGTTAAAATGGACTGTTTTCTTTTTATGGGAGCGACGCGACAATCTAATGTTTTTACGTTTCACCATTAACCTTGCTCCATGGTTAAGATGTCTGGCAGATCTCTTTTGCCATTGTAGTACACGTTTTAAATCAGGTCGCGCCTTTGAAAGTTCCTTAGTCATTTTTTTCAAAAAACGTTTTGCTTTTTTATTTTTAACAATGGCTTGTTTTCTTAATCGTTCCATTTCTCTTTGAGATATCATTTTTAAAAAGATAAAAACCGTAAAACAAGAACTTGACTGATCTGTTCAATGAGAACACCTTTGCGCAATAATAAGGTATTTAGCTACCGCCTTTCTATATGTACAGCACACTCACAGCGCACCATTGGTGGTAGTTTTAACAGTATTCAATTAATCAATCATGTTAACATACAATAATATATTACTTAATTGTTCATAACTGTTCGATTCATGTGTTCATAATAGAAAACTGTATAAACTTACATATAGGCCTAGTTCTAAAATAATGTTTCTAAAAAGTCTTAGTCTTCGTCTGATGATTCCAGTATTTTCACCTTTTTGAATCGTTTTCCTTTCGTCACTTTTTTCAAGTCGTTCCTTTTTCTCTTCATTTTCTTTACGGACTTTATATCTGCCCACTAAAAAAGTCGCACTTCTCATTTGCATCCGTTTCTTGGCAGCGAAAGTACGGGCGATCAGGATTAGACGACGAGTGAGAGACCCATAAACTGGCCACATCCCCACAATTGCACATGGGGAACTTGTTAGGTTTGTACTGTTTCAGCACTTTCGTCTCGAACACGTCCATCAAATCAGTATACTGGTCTGCTGGAGTGAAAAAGTTGCAGGTTTCTTCTCTACATACCAAGAAAGAGCGATTATCTTTGGACTTGAATTGTTTCACTCCAGCACCACCAAAGCAGGGATACTTCTCCACAGAAACCATATTTTTTTAGTAGTGATCTATCGGACTAAATCTCAAGTCTGCGGACGCAATGAAACACCCCCTATTTTTATATGCACTGTTTTCCCGCCAAATTTTCAGGGTACACTAATAATCATAACGCAAACTAACCCGAATAAATTTAATTAGCATTAACACCTGGTCTACAATGAAAAACAGAACTACACCTAACCACGATCCACTGCGTGAAAGCAGAATGACTCCTGACTGATGTATTTTTGTAAATAGCACAACCACAACAAGAACAAAATAACGCATGACCTTTTAGCGCGCAAGTATTATTTCTTGGACGTTGCGATACTAATACTTCAAACACTAAGTTTTGATAAGTTTTATTTAACTTCAAAGAAAGTATTAACAGTAACTAACCAACTAACTATTTTACATAAAATGCGCAAGCGTTTATATATGCTATGCGGGGCTAGATTTAGAATAAGAAGTAATGTTTTATGAGGTCATTTGGCTGTCTATAAATACATAAGAGTGCGTCAGCAATGAATCAGTTTGAGTGTCTAGAATGTCCGGTGTAGGAGTGGATTTGCGTTAGCAGGAGCTATATTATATTACAAGTTATGCGCTACAGTAGCCCCCTGCCAGTGCAGAAGTTAGTAAATCAATATTAACGATAAACGGCCAAACCATAACGGTCAGGGAAGTGAATATGGCGACCAGAACGTGTTCGTCGAGCTTCAGGTTCCTCTGGAGTGGTGGTACATTGTGGGGCATCAGGTGTTGTAAATGCAGGTTGGACCAATTCTGTATCGAGATGGGCACATTTCAAACAGTCAATGGAGACGCAGTCCGTGCGATTACCAAGGTCGACTTTACCGGAAATCACTTTGAAGGGGCCATCGTATGGAGGCTGTAATGGTTTACGTACTGCATCGCGACGAATGAAGGCATGAGTACAAGTCTGCAGATCTCTTGGGACATATGCAATGGGTGGTGATGGGCGATTAGGTGGTGGGGTTAACTTATGAAGAGTACGTTTTAGGCGGTCAACATAGCCGGTAGGATCAAGGGAAACTGGATCCGTGGGTTTGGAAAAGAATTCTCCGGGTAAGCATAGCGTGGTGCCATAAACTCTTTCGGAGACACTGTGTCCAAGATCAGCTTTCACAGCAGTTCGAATGCCCAAAAGAACCAGAGGTAGACGTTCACTCCAATGTGATGGATCGTTGGTGGCCTTCAATGAGGATTTTAGCTGGCGATGAAAACGCTCCACAAGACCATTAGCAATAGGGTGATAGGCTGTAGTACGAATTCTTGTAGTTCCAAGGAAATTTGTTAATGAGGCAAAAAGATGACTTTCAAACTGCTTGCCATGATCAGTGGTAACGACGTGTGGAACACCAAAACGAGCAATCCAGTTGGTGATAAATGCTTGTGCAACGGATTCAGCTGTGATGTCAGAGATAGGAATCGCTTCAGGCCAACGAGTAAAACGATCGATGCAGGTCAAGAGATACAAAAAACCTTTGGAAGGAGGCAAGGGTCCAACAAGGTCGATATGAGCGTGGGAAAAGCGAGCAGAGGGAATCGCAAAGGTGGAAAGGGGTGCAGAAGTGTGACGATCAATCTTGCACCATATCGTTCAGTAATGAGACCTTGAGTTGCTTTGATACCAGGATGCGATAGGTTGTGGAGGGAGTTGAAAATGGAACGTCGAAAGCCTGGTAGAATAAATGGTCGTGGTTTACCAGTTGAAACGTCGCAGGTAATAGTGCCGTTAGAGGTGGGTAGGGGATGGTCTTGAAGTGTAAATGGTGAAGAATTGGGATCCTTACGATAGCGCTTTAAGTCTTTGTCAGTGCTTTGACTTAAGGCAATAGCTGAAAAGTCGATGGACTGGGCAAATGGAGTCAAGGTTGCAATGCGTGACAATGCGTCTGCCACGGGATTGTCAGGGCCACGAACGTGACGAATGTCGGTTGTAAATTGAGCGATGTAATCCAAATGGCGAATTTCTCGAGGCGAGTGGCGGTTTAGAGAATGGTTGAGGGAATAAGTGAGTGGTTTGTGATCGGTGAGGACAAAGAACTGACGGCCTTCAAGGTGGTGTCGAAAATGACGTATGGAGAGGTAAACCGCGAGAAGTTCACGACCGAACGTACTGTATCGGGTTTCTGCTTGCTGGAGGCGTTTGGAGAAGAAACCGAGTGGTTGCCAAACGTGGTTGACTTTTTGCTGGAGAACTGCACCGACAGCAATATCTGAGGCATCTGTCATTAGGCTAAGTTCAGCATCAGGTTTCGGATGGAAGAGCAAAGTAGACTCAGCAAGGGCAGCCTTGATGTTGGCGAAAGCAGAGGTGGCAGTTTCCGTCCATTGAAAAGCGCTGGTGCGGGTTTTCTTGGAAGAACCAGTTGAGGCGAGCATGTCAGTGAGAGGTTGGATGAGTTCGGAGCATCGTGGTACGAAACGACGGTAGAAATTCACTAGGTCGAGAAATTCGCGAAGTTGGGTGAGCGAAGTAGGGAGAGGGAATTCCCGGATCGCAGTAACTTTAGACTCGAGGGGTTGGATGCCATGTGCTGTGACTTTGTGTCCAAGAAACTCGAGGCTGGAAACACCAAAAACGCATTTAGCAGGATTAAGGACGACGCCATACTGTCTGAATCGGTCAAAAAGAAAACGGAGATGGACTTCGTGTTCCAGGGCATTGGTGCTGGCGACTAGGATGTCATCAATGTAAACATACACGAAATCGAGACCGCAAGTTACTTCGTCCATGAAGCGTTGGAATGTTTGGGCTGCGTTGCGGAGTCCAAAAAGCATTTTGGTGGATTCAAATAAACCAAATGGTGTAGTAATTGCCGTTTTGCAGATGTCGTCGTCTGCCATTAAAATTTGATGATACGCTCGGACGAGATCAATCTTAGAGAAGATCGTTGCACCGTGCAAGATGGCGGAGAAATCGTGGAGGTGAGGCACGGGGTATTGATCGGGTATAGTGGCGTGATTAAGAGCAGGATAGTCACCACAGAGACGCCAGTCGCCAGGTTGTGATTTAGGAATCATGTGAAGTGGTGAAGCCCATGAACTGCTCGAGGGTCGAATGATACCGAGGTCCAGCATGTGCTGGAATTCACCCTTGGCAAGTTTGAGGCGGTTTGGTGAAAGGCGATGAGGGCGAGCTGAACAGGGTGGATCGCGGGTGACAATGTGGTGAGCAACGTTGTGTTTAACTGCAAATTGCTTGGAAGTGGGTCGAATGATGTCAGGATACTCGCTGAGAATCTTCGTAAATGGAGTTGTGAGCAAAGCAGCATAAATGAGGAACAAGCGAAGTGATACCACTGACACGAAGATGGGTTTCAGCATCAATAAGACTGCGATTTTGTAGATCAACGAGTAGGTTGAAATGTCGAACAAAATCAGCGCCGAGAATGGCGTGTGTTACATCTGCGATGGTAAAAATCCAAGGGAAAGAGCGTCGAAGACCGAGGTTAAGTGTTAATGATCGGCTACCGTAGGTAGCGATTTTGGAGGAATTAGCTGCTTGTAGATCATAACCTTGTCGACTTCGACGGTCAGTTGGTCGTGAAGGAAGAACGCTGACTTCTGCTCCAGTATCTATCAAAAATTGTTGTTTTGTGGTTATATCTGTTATGTAAAACAAACGGCTTTGTGGAGAGGCGCAAAATGATTCAGCTGTACTTATCGCCTGGCGTTGGCGTTTCCCGGAGGCGAAGGAGTAAAAGAGCAAGGTGGAGCACATTTCTTTGCAGAGGTTCCAAACTTGGTATGATACCAACAGATCGGGGCTCTGGGTTGCTGTTCTGGTTGGTGTTGTACCAGTTCCTGGTCGTCATACGGCGAGGGAGAGCGATGTGGTCGCGATCGGCTGCGAGAGCGCGGTCTGTGACCATGTTGGGAAGTAAGCGTTAAATTGAGATTGTTGATGGTAGTTGTTGGCTGGGAAACCATATCCCAAAGTTGACGATACTCTGTGGATGATGCTGAGCTATCTGTCGAGGTGGACGGGGCTGGTTGGGGAACCACAGTGGACAGCGTAGAAGGACGTGTAGGGGCAACTTCGAGGATTTTATCAGCCAATTTTGCCAAACTCTCCACGTCCAAATCGTCTTTGGTAGATGCCAATATAAGTTGAGCATTGGTAGGGAGTCGTTGCGGGAATAGTTGCTTCATAATAGAAGGTTCCAATTGATTATCGCCAAGTAGTTGTCGCCCTTTCAGTTCTTTCATTGGTTGCCACAGTCACAGGGGCAGTTAATGCAAGCCTGTAAATCCGATTTGAGAGAGGAAAAAGGTGCTTTCTTTTTTCAGCTTCTGCTGCAGCATCTGCCAATGACACGATAGTTGCACCGGTCTCGGTATTTCCTTTAGTAATATTAACTACATTGACGAAAACTTCAAATTCAGCAGTAAATGCAGCTTGGTCAGGTGCTTGCTTTGGAAATAGCCCAAGGAGCTCTTTCAGGTCGGCGTCATTGTGGCTGCTGGGCTATTGAGAGGGCTTTCACGTATTCTCCTTGTACTGCTGGTTTAGATTGTCGAGGACAGCTTTAAATTCTTTCTCATAGAAAGCTACTATTGAGATGTCAGCTGCTGTATCTGCGTTTTCATCCAAACGGTGAGATCTCCTGCGTTGCCGATGGAGTCTCGAAAATTCACCATGAGCATCTACACCTTTTGAAGATAAAATTTCGATCGAAGCCTGTATTTGATTTGCAATGCTTGCGTCATCCTTTCTGACATCTTCCAAAGAGGTTATGTTGCCTTTCAATACTTAAATAGCATCAACAATGTTGAAATCTTTAGCCTGTAACGATTGCGCAATTTTGTAAAAGCTAGGGGGGGCGTGCCGGACCCCCCAATGCCCCCCTAGCAACGGCCCTGACTATCTTCTTAAAGTTATCACTTTGAAAAGCCATTTTGCAAGCAAAAAACACGTCTACACGGTAGCAATTGCTAAATTAGACTAAAGAGTAAGCGAATAACAGATCACCTTGAAAAGCCATTTTGCAAGCAAAATTGACACGGGTAAGAGCTCCTGGAAAAATGCTGACGTAAGGGTTCTATACCTGCACCATACCTAGTTATTTCCATTTCCCCCTTAAACACAGACCAAAACAAGAATGAATACAAAAAGGTAAAACGTATTTATTTAAAGTATTGTAATTAATACAAACATTAAACAGGCTAGTTCATATTCATGTCCTGAAAACTATGCACTAAATCGTCAAAGCAGTTCTTAAAATAGTTCTCTTGCTCTTGGGTTTTGTATTTCCACGGTTCGGGTACGAACGAGTTGACCGGCTGTATTGAACCCTCTTCTTCCTCCGGAGCCCATTCGAAATAACTGCACGAGTTTTTCATTCCGTTTGGGCCGCTGAAAAACACACGTCCCTTGTTGACGCCGTCTTTTTTACTTTGAGAACCACACACGAAAACCCATGTCGACACATCGGACGCGTTAATGGTTGCACATCACCCCACTGCCAGAAGGTACATGGACTGTTTCTTTCAGAGCACACAAAAAGTGGTCTTCGGTAGCTTTCTTTCATCATATCTTTGACGACTCGCATCTTCGCAAGTTTATTATGACCACCACATACTGGATGCGGTTGATTCGTCCATATCCAGACAGCTATGGCTTTTTCATACAAATACGCATCGTCTTCCGTGCAAAAAAAGTGACATGTGTGACTCTGACCACAGAACCAAAATGAGCCTTTTTCAGTCGTCGAGCAAGAAGCAGGTTTCCCGTGCATACACTTCATCGTACAATATATTAATGTGACTAAATTTTTATAGATCGTGCACTCTTATATATTTTTAAAACTTACACGTCACTTCCGATCACGTGTTCGTAAATGTTTAATTAGGAACCCCCCCCCTGTCTTCTTTCCAGGGGGAAAGATAGTTTAAAACAGAGTTAAATTCTGTATTGTCCGTATCGAGATGAAGTTCCATTAAGGAATACAGCAGTGCTGAATCAGGATCGCGTTGAAGATCATTTAAATGATCATTCTCATCGCCTCCAAAAATAGATGCCATGTCATCTGTTTACTGTTCACTCTTTCCATTGCTTCCAAACCGTACGTTGTCCACTTCTCTTCAACCGTTAACATCGGGCAATCATGTCGACGCTGACTGGGATGGTCATACATCCACAACATCTCTCCTTAGAAAGCTATTCAATTTCGTCAGAAACAGCCCAGGCTATTATCGCTTCTAATAGTTTACAAAGTTTCTGATAGTCTACAGAAGAAACTTCATCTGTAAACACTTCGTTTCCATACGTGAATTCTTTAGAAAAATTCATTTTTTCCAGATGTTCTATGCTTAAATTCAGTAAAAAACAGTTCGGGTCAAAAAAGACTTCAATGCAATAAAAAGTAGCTCTGTTTACGGATTTTTATAGTTCAGGTACGCGTGACGATGCCTGCCGTATGATGCAATCCACCCTTTTCGAGGTTGGCCGACGGGGGGTAACACGTGTAGCGTAATTCGAAACAGTCGGACAAACATTGCGTTTTTATTGTACTTGCGCATACAAATATTAAGTAGTTCGACTGCGAAAGAAAATGGCTAAACACTGTGCGTGGGGCACTTGCAATAGTGATTCGTGTTACCCAGAAAGATTAATAAATTCTAAAGGAAAATGTGTTCAATTTTACCATTTCCCGTCTTTTAAAAAAGATAAAATACGACGAGAAGCATGGATAAGGGCATGTTGTCGGGGCGACAATTTTTTTGCACAAAACATTCTTATATCTGTGGATTGCACTTTATTGGTAATAATGGACCGACCCTGATCCTATTCCTGCTACTGCAAGCCGTGAAAAGGTTAGACAATACCCACATATAAATGCAGTTCCACACTATGGTTGGCCATTTGTTTCGAAATGGGCTCGTGATATATGGGCTCTAATCCAACGTATTATTTTTCACTAAGTACTTCAAACGCCTATATTATATATATATTTGTCTTAGACGCGTGTATATGCATACAAAACACCCATATATATGGGTGTTTTGTACGCTTATCTATGCGTGTTTTGTACGCATATATATGCGTGTTTTGTACGCATATATGTATGCGTGTTTTGTACGCATATATATGCGTGTTTTGCACGCATATACACGCGTCTAAAAGACACATATATATGCGTTTAAAGTGTTTGGTGAAAAATATACATTGGATTTGAGCCCATATATCACGAACCCTTATATTATGTGACCCCGGAAAAAATGTTTTCGAGTTTAGAAATGTTACAAGTGCGGAATTGGTGAGTGTGCTTAAGAAGATGAAAGTGTCTATAAATAATTGAAATATATGATTAAAAAAAGCACTTACATGCAGAAATATTTAAACTGTATACTATACTTTGCCTCTTCCAAAGCAAGCTGCCTTTTCTCTGCCATTCTTATAATTTTGGGGGCCAACTGCAGCAAATTGATTTGCAGACTATCTACTAATTACTGTAGAGTTTAAAATACTCTAAATTGTCACATATATTTTCAAGTAACTGTTCAAATACTGCTTACTGGAACCCCATATTTTCCAAGGCTGAATACTTTTCATAAATCAAAATGTCTTGCATCCAATTGTTCAATTAGCCTCGCATCAACTTGCTTTGACTCCTTCAGACAGGTTTCATCATTTGCTAGGAATGTTGCAACCAAGTTTAACCAAAGGTGTTTCCAGGTAGTTATGTATCAAAGCCTGCAAAAGATAAGTAACATTATGTTGTCAAGATAATCTAATAGCTATATATTATGCATAACAAAAATCATGTGACTTTAGGCACTCAATACAATAATACATGTACTGGGTAATCATAAATCACCATTCAGTGCAATTACACTTCATTGCATGTTCGTGCATTTAATTTAAAAAAGGATGATAAATTAATGGAGTGTCAACATTCTTCCTACACAATTATCTCATACTATAAACAGAATAAAATAGAAAGGTTTACATTTTACATTGACAGATTGCTTGGTTAATAGTTTGATAAGTTTTTCAAGTATTGATGAGTAGAATTGCAGACAAATTGCCATTATATAAAAATCCAGTGTACAAAGCCTTGAAAAATACAGTGTGGCATAAAGGTTTACTGTCACACACAAGATACCCTGCCTTCAAAGTGTAGTTAAGCCAAATTTATATGTAGTTCTAAACTTTTTGACTTCTCCAGCAATAATCGAAATAAATCCTGCATCCACATTAAGATGTCACAGCTTTTATGATTATTGTAAGTTAATGTTATTCGTTTTCTGCCAGAAATGAACTAAATTAAGCAGTGTAGAGCAAAACATGGTTGGTGTTTTAAAGGATTCATAACAGAAAAATTTACACGATTTACTTTTACACTTAACAGTGCTAAATATTATATTTTGCCATATTTTTTATGCCAGATAATTTTACTCATCAAGGGCAACCCTAATGGCAATCTGCTAAGATGGGTTGTTCCAGAAAAGTTTTCTATCTCCTGCAAGGAAGAAATTTTTGCCATCCGGAGAGGGGTGAGGAGAATGTCTTTTAAAAGATGTCCAAAAGGGAGAGTAGAGGCATATTAGCATGTATAGATGTAAGTTTGTCCAAGGGGTTTACAGTATGGAGAGATTTATCAAGCAAATTGTTTGTAAATTTGAACCAAAAATAAATTGCTTTATGAATGTCCAAGTGAAGGGGGATTTAAAACCAAGACGTTCTGGGATGGGGAAAATCTTTTCTTAAACAGCCCGATACATCCAAATACACTGTATATATTACAATAAGTGATATAAAATAATATTGTGGTGTTTTTCTGAGAACAAGATAGTTGGAGCATTAAAGCTGAGCATAATTTTTACAATGAAACAATTTGAATACTAATATAATAGTTTGAACAATAAAATCAGTCCAAGCACTAGAGTAATTCTGTATGTCAATAAATTATGAATATTACGACAAAGTAGGAGTTGTGTAATGGCCGTTAAATTTCCCTCATTAGATATTAGGAAATCAGTTATTGAATCTACTTCATCCCTTAAGGTGGCTCGATAGTCAGAATTCATTAGAAATTTTATGTCTCTACGATTAAATGTTTTGTCGTGAATGCTTGAGCTTCATTTTAGTTCATTGCACAGCTCTATAGCACTGTTTGCTGTATTTAAAAAAGAATTTCTTAAAAGTTTGCCTGAACATAGAAATCACGTTTCTTGTTGGAACTCGTTTCTAATTATAAGTTCATTTGCATAAACTCCACACCTTACCTATGACAACAATATCTCTGGACATACGAACGGTAGGAGTATAAAACTTTTCCAATTATGAAGACAACCAGCAGAGCTATGCAGTGAACTAAACTAAGCTTTACACGCGCACTGTAAAAAATTCTATGGCGAAAGAAGTATTATGTGCTATGAGTTAGACTATCGAGCCACCTTAATGGCCTGATGGCCACATCACAACAATATGATCAGTGGCAATCAGTCAACTTCAATTGATCCAAACACAAGATATAAACAAACACAGGTTAACAAAATCTAGCTAAATGCTACGTATCAAGGAAAATAGAGGATGCATTTATTTACAAATACCATCGCGCGAAATTCAAATCATAAAATGCGAGTAATTTAATCTTAAAATGGAATACGTGTTTACATCAACGATGGAAGGAAGTAAATATTGCACGTTAAATTTGCGTTATCAATACAAAACCAGAACAATATGCTTACCTGAGTTTTACGCCGTCTTTTGTGATGTATGCGGAGTTATTCCATTGTCTATTTTGGTTAAATACTGTCTTTCTTTGTTGTAGAAAACCAACGATAATAACATTTGCAAAATATGTGTTGAAGTGACGCTATCCCGGTGAGCTTCGCGCGCGCAGTTCTTCCACTGATCTGCGCATAGGTGGCCCAGAAATCGGTGGTTTTTAACCTTAAATAAATGAATCTTGTGTATAATATTCCTCTTACAGTTGTCAGAAACTCGCGGAATTGTTTTTTCCTCGTGCCACAGTCGGTTTGTCTCGCGCGACGTTCGTGTATAGTATTATTAGTTTGATATATTCCCAAGGTTGGCAACTAAATGTAAATAAATTGTCTGCCGTTAATGCAAACACTTTAAAAACATACAAATATCATGGAAATTGACTACAAAACTAAAACAAAAACTACATCATGTTGAACACGGATAATTTTACTACATTCTTACCAATTTTCCCGTTTCAAATCCTTTTCAAAGCACGAGAAAAAAGCGAGAGTTTTGAAGGTTTTTTCGGCGGCAAAAATATTTTTTTGCAAAACCTATGCTCGGGACACCCAATCGGCCATTCGTCATATTTTTAAATTTTTCTGCCTTCGCTTATTGGCTCAGATATTTTTGCTGCAATTTCAACCAAATTTTAGCCAATAAGCGAAGGCAGAAAAATTCAAAAATGTGACGAATGGCCGATTGGGTGTCCCGAGCATAGGTTTTGCAAAAAAATATTTTTGCCGCCGAAAAAACCTTCAAAACTCTCGCTTTTTTCTCGTGCTTTTTTCTCGTGCTTTTTTCTCGTGCTTAGTTGCCAACCTTGGGAATATATTAAACTAATAATACTATACACGAACGTCGCGCGAGACAAACCGACTGTCGCAGGAGAAAAAAACAATTCCGCGAGTTTCTGACAGCTGTAAGAGGAATATTATACACAAGATTCATTTATTTAAGGTTAAAAACCACCGATTTCTGGGCCACCTATGATCTGCGGAGTAACTGGACATAAATCTACTTGTAGATGTGCAACCACGATCAAACATATTTTAAAATCTTTTTGAAACGTTCCCGAACTATTAATTTATTGCAATCTCTGGACTATCAACCTGTAGCCTTTAACAGGTAGAATATAAACGAGAGAGGATGCTATGAATTATGAAACTACATGTGATATAGATTGACGGACTAAAGTCAGCGACAAAGGAAATTTTCGAAAACGTAGACCTTAGAACCCTGGCACACGACCTTGTGTTATAAAGCTGACAGCAATTCTAAGCTGCACCCTTGATTAACCTATAATGGTTACAAAGAAACTTTAAGTTTTTTTTCCACACTTCTGCCTGCAAACAATTTATTTATAAGTTAGTGTGTCAATCTATATGTCGACTCGTATTTCATTGTTGGCGTCCTTTCTCGTCTACCCGTTTAAGGCTGTACAGACTGATAGCTGAAAGCTTGTAATCGATTAATATTTGAACAAGAGAGTGTTTCGTGTATTTCATGTATATTTCTGGTCTGCGGAACGAAAATATTTTCCATTTCAAATCAGGTATATGTAAATATAAAATCTTATTCCCACAAGTCCACAGTTATCAAACTACAACTAGACAACTCAACGACACAGATTCGATACTTGACAAACTTATTTATAAGAGATCCATGTGGGCTTTATAAATAGCTAACTCCCCAAAATTAACAGTATATGTATAGGTGGAAGTCTAATTTAAAGGCAAAGTTGTCATAATCATCTTTACACTAAAGAAGTGTATTAATACACATAAATAGTGTTTAGTTACCAGTTTTTGGTGTGAATTTACATCAATTTAGTGTAAATACGGCTTTACACTAAACAAGTGTTAAAGTAACACAATAAAAGTGCAATAATACACTTGGCAATCTAATTTTACACCTGACAAGTGTAATTAACCAATTTACACCGAAATTGTGTAAACTTACACCTATTTGGTGTTCCCTGATCACTTTGAAATTTAGAGTGTAAGTCAGCGGGACTTGATAAAATTTCCAGTAAATTACTTAAAGCAGCTGGGAGCGCCATAATTGAATCGCTCACGTACCTATTTAATCTTGTCTTGAATACCGGTATTTTTCCAGATGATATGAAACTTGCTAAAGTTACTCCTATCTACAAATCTGGATCAAAGACCGATTGTGGTAATTACAGACCCATTTCAGTAATATCCTTCCTAACTGCTTGGAAGAAACCCAAGCTTCCATGTTTGCGGACGATACCAACCTATCTTGTCATGGTAAATCGTCCAGCGAAGTTGAAAACATGATTAATACTGACTTAGAGAATGTGCATAAATGGCTAATTGCCAACAAATTAACCTTGAATGAAGAGAAAACTGAGTGTATGTTTGTAGGCTCTAGACAGAGACTTCAACAATCTCTAAATAATTCTGAGATAGTTATTGGAAATCATATTATACAGCAGGTATCCAGTAAGAAAGTACTTGGGTTCAACTTATGAAATACGATCAACCGAGATATTTCAAAAACTCGAATGGGAGAGGATTGAAATTATTCTTAAAAAACGTGAACATACTATCACTTTTAAAGCATTACGTGGTGACACAGGTATTTGTCAGACTTGTTTGTTCCTAGTCATAATGACATGTATCATTTAAGAAGTAATGGCCAAAAACTTCATACGGAAAAACCCAATACGAACTTCTTGAAAAAAAGTTTTTCATACCGCGGAGCTGTATCCTGGAATAGTTTTCCTGGAGAGATTGTCGATGTACACGATCAACTCTCCTTGTCTTCTTTTAAAACCTTAATAAATCATCACTATAAGGACTTGGAGAAGAATACTTCGACAATTTAAGTTCATTCTTATTCTGAGATAAATGCGTTGAAATAATTTGAATATTGTAGTACTATTGTGAGTGTAGTTTGATTTCTAAATCTTTTGTATTTTTATAGTAATACTTTGTATGTGTCATAAACGGCCCCTTGAAAATCAGCTCATCGCTGAAGGGCTACCGTTTTTAAATAATTTTAAATAATAATAATAATAATAATAAACCCATTTTTAAACAAATAGCCAACCATATCACACATTCACACTGGGTAATGGCTTTGTTAATACAGATTCAACATATCCCTCTTCAAAAATACGATAGTCATCAAATGCTTTGTATGTGGCAAGCCCTTGTTTATCATGTTCTGTGGAACTGTATATGAGATGGTTAAAAATGTCGAAAAGACCGAATGGCGGCGATGCGTTAAAATCATTTACATATTCGTGCGCTGAAGATAGCGGATCTTCTACTTCAACACCATGATTAGTCAACTTGTTCTCCTCTTTTGATTTTGCGTAGTCTGAGACAGATATCAACATTTTTTCGACGGATTTCGCTAACTCAACTGATGCTGGTTTAAGATATCCAGTTACTGAAACGCCTCGCGCTTTTCAATATTGTTTCAAGTCAGAAGCGATATTTTCTCAAAATGATTGCGCTCCAAAGTACTATCCATGCTTTGATAGAATTTTACCCTTTTTTACTTTGCCTTTCTTTGTCTTTAAAAAGTAAATTTCGCTAAAATTATCGATAATCAATAGTTCCTTGTATACAAAAGTATTAACGAGACGCTTGTTGTTTGTCCGACTGTTTCGAGTTACTACACGTGTTGCTCCCCGTCGGTCAACCTCGAAAGGATGGGTTAGAATATGCCTTGCGGCATTTTGACAAGGTCTAAGCAAACGAACTTGATTATGCACAGGTACGTCCTTTGTGACGGTCTCGAGCAAGCTTTGAAATATCTCATGTAGGCGCGTGTGATATTCCCATTGTTCTAAGTTAGCAAGTGTCAGTAAACTTAATCGTGTAGTCTAACCCAGTAGTTGCAAATCTTCGAACTCGAACTTGCTTCAAGTCTGTTACAATAAAATAAGTTTTATCGTCTCTTACTTCTGTACTTATTCCAGAATCGTCATCACGCATCTCATCATAGCTTCTTTTCTTACCAAAGCCTTCTTGAATCAACGGCTCGTCGTCCATGCAATCTTCGATGAATTGTTGCCTTTGCTCAGGAGTCCAAGAATCGCTGATACTTCCTACCAAACCCATAGCTTCGTTTTCTACACCCCATTGCATTAGTCTAGCCAGTATACTAATTCGCTGCTCGAAAATAAGGGTCTTTTCATGCTCATTAAATGAAAATTTCTTCTCTAGCTCTAACAGTTGAGCTAGTGTAGTCGATTCTTTAATCATGGTAGGTAAATCCGTATCTAAAACAAAATGAATTTTACTTTTTGGAATAGAAAAACACAGAAAACTCTCCACAGAAATAAAGCAACACACAAACTTACCGTCCTTCAACAAACTTGTTAATACAGCTTCAATAAAAAAGGAACGTTAAAAAACTTGATCGCCATAAAAAAAGTAGCTCGGTTTACGGATTTGGGCGATGCCTGCCGTATGATGATGCCATTTGCGGCATTTTGGCAATGCCTAAGCATTAGCATACTGTACGTAGGGTGTATATCATTGCATGAATTGACCTTGCCACGCGTACGTACGCTTAAAACAATGTCTAAACAGTAGCAAAGCGTACGTACAGCGTTTCAACAATACCGAACGTACGCTCTTACAATATCCGGCACCCTGCAGAACAATACCTAAACACACTTACAAGCCGATGATACGCTCATACTTGACATTCACTCCTACGCGTAACGCTCTACTGACTCAATCCATGTATTGCAATATACTCGATCACAATGCACTTGCTCTCTCCAAGCCGTACGTATTAAACAGAACTTGCTTAAACTCTCTATCCGAAATGGCATATCTTTTTAAACAAATGTATTCGGAAGATATTACAGATATAGAAAAAACAGTTTACACCTGGAGAACTAACGACAGCAATCACCATCGAACTGATCAAACGAAAAATTGATGAATTTCAAAGACTAAAAGAAATCCCAATCACTACTACAAAGACTAACCAGCTAGGCTATTTAGTTGGTGGAACTACTCCAACGAAGCCAATTAATTAAAAGCAAATTGAGCAGCAACAAATGTGGAAATTAATCTTGGAAGCATTCAAAATTATCCATTACAAAAACTCAACAGTAAAGTGTCACGACATTTATGAACAAACTCTGAAATTATCGTACATTGACTTACATACCAGATACCCTACTATAGAAAAAACGAACACTTTTAAACATTTGATCGAATATCTTTTATGTATTTATGAACTAAAGTATAAACACTAATCTCGCTATGTAATGGTCAAAAGAATGTTTTTTAAACCTATACCGCATTTCTGCATCTAACGCGCTGTGCTTGGGATCCTAGGAACCAAATTTGTACTGTTCACGCGCTATGAACCAAACCAATGTGCATGTGCTGTTCACGTGCTATGACGTCAGTCCTATGTGCATGTGCTGTTCACGTGCTGTTCATGCGTTATGACGTCATTGTCGGCATTCCTTTGAACGCTATATGCGGGGGGGGTAATCTACTTACTAAAATTACAAAATATACTTACGGCATCAAAATAGAATTTTTAAAAATCTGAAATTACTTACGAGACGACCGCCTTAGCGTTAATAGAATTATCAAAATGGGAAACGTTCCTAGTATGCAGTAAATTTTCATTAACGGCTTTGCTCAACTACCAAATATTATACAAAATCCCGCTGTCTTCTAAAATTAGGAGCTTAATCCTAAGTGCATCTCACGGAAAGTCTAAAAAAAATGAATGAAGTCGTAATGCCTTGATCGTTTCGTCGCAATACCTTCTTAATCCGCTGCTCTCAACGGCAAAGTTTTTGGCACCGGTAGCATTTTGACGGGATTTTCCGTACTTTCAACTGCAAATTTACAGCCTTTGTTGATTTTCACTGCATTTTCAACGCTGAATAAATATTGTAAGAATTTTCGTTCAACTATTGTTTTTGTTAAGTACTTGACTGGTGACTCACAGGAAACATTATCTCGTGTTGCTCTCATTGATGCATTGGACGTTTTCTTTTGTCTATACAATGATGAAGAATCCAGGCTTTCGGCCCAGATTTTGGGCAGAACCAAGAGAGGTCAGCGTAACCTTTACCAAACTAAAAACAATGGTCTGACGTAATTAGTGCTCACTTTACCTTGTCTTGCCCCAAAAATTGACCTGGAAGCTGAGATTCTTGATGCTTGTATACTCATGCAATGGAAACAAGTCAGCCCTTGTTTTGATTCATGAAATGCTGCATGTGTGAAAATTGAATTTAGTTCCATTGTTGCGTTCTTGTCATTGTTATTGTTATTGTGGCTATATATTGTATATGAGTTTTATATATACGTAAATGTTGCTGTCAAACTCTGCGGTAGTAAACTTCCAAGCCTTGCACTATTGGGGAGACATAAGTAGTTGCAGTGCTTCATGTTATTATTTTTGCGTTAAAGCAGCAACTGTTTTTGATCCCTGCTGGTGCAAAGGCTGAATTGCAATTCTTTGATAATTTTCTCTGACTGTATGCGGATTAATATTTCAACCTTCCTCGAAATGTCATGTAAAGTGTGGGGATTTTGTGTTCTAAATTAAATTTGTGGCTTTTTCATGTGTAGTTCATAAGTGTTGTCTGTTGTTTAAAATGTATATCTTTCTTTATGTGTTATACATCGTATTCTATTCTTTTCTGCTTGTCATTTTGTCAGTTGTACGTCTTTCGTATACAATTTATTTTCTTGATAATTGCCATTGTGTGACTATTCAGTTGAGTTGTAATTATCGCTGTTACCAAAACTTGTTAATTGAATATTCAAGTTCTCCTAAATTGATGAAGAAAATTTGGATTGGACAACAAACTGCATCAATTATCGCTGTTACCAGAACTTGTCAAATGAATAATTAAAATTGTTCTAAATAAATGAAGAAAATTTAGGTTGGTAAAAAAAACTGCGGAAATTCACCGTGACAAAAAAGATGGGGGCATGCCGATTTTACCAGAATGCATTGCGAGTATCAACTAAGGAAAGCTGGAAAAAAAATAGAAAAGTAACGCTGATGTATTGAAATTTCGACCCAAGTGTGAAAAAAAATTGTCTTTTGTCTGTTCTTCAAAAGACGTTAAGTTGCCTTCTAAATTTCCGATTTCCGACCGCAATATATTGCGGTAAAATCGACATGCGCCATCTTTTTTGTCACGATAAATTGCACTCGCATTTGATACATTAATCGTGCGAAGTTCTTCTAAATTAAAAAAAAAAACTGTCCTGCAACCAAGATTTTCTAAAAAGTTTTGTACAAATGTTGGAGTTTGATTGTAACTAAAATTAAAGTTCACAAATTTTAAGATAACTTGTTTTTGAAAATGTTTTTAAAAACTTTGTGAACGGCTATCTACCCTGCAAATAAATTATGTATGTTTTACTATTGGAATGTTTTGCGTCGACTGTCTTTGCTCAAAATACAAGAGCTAATAAGTGAATGTAGTAGAAGTTTAGGCTCGCTGAAGCTTAATTTTATGTGTAACTTGTAGCCATGTAATCACTTGGAGAAATTAGGAACATTCCAAGAAAAAAATCACATTTAACGTCTACCAGAAATAATGAAAAACTATGTAAGAAAAATAAGCTTTGTTTTTATTGTTTCGATTTCCCATAGGTCGTGTTTTAAACATGTTAATTGTAAATTTTCAAAGTTTTTTAGTAATAATTGGTTCCTTTCAAGGCTAAGTAAATCATGAATATTTCAAAAAATTATAGAACTCAAAAAAATTCGTAAAGATAATTCTCATTGGAATTATACTGCAAAATTCAAAGCATCGTGTAAACAAATCAGCCGCACGAGGGGGGGGGGACTGCCGTGGGTTCAAAATTAAACCTCGCTAGCGATTACTACCATCAGCCGTTGCCGTGGATATAGCGTCGTTAAAATGAGGTCAAATTCGTCAAAAATCCGCCATTTTTGCTGCAATTGTTTGTCTGAGAAAAGTCGGCGGGTTTTCTCCGGATATGACAAAGCTCTGTGGTTAAAACAGTTAAAAACAAAAGTGAGGTTGTTGGCTTCAAGGTGATAAATTGTGTCGTTGCTATGGCAACAGTGACGTTTCAAGTTGGCGAATATTTTGGCTTTAAAGGTATATAACACGAGAACGATATCGTGACCCCAAAATTTTATCTAGTAATAACAGTCCAAACATACGGATCCAAAAATTACGACTGCCATATAGTATTTTTATAAAACACAAAATAATTGAGACTCCGTAAATTGTCAACATTTTATTCTATAGGTTTCGACAAGTTTTACATGTCATCTTCAGTAGAATAATGCCTGTTACAAATTAAACTGTTTAAATGCTCACGAGTTCAAAGTTTGCTTGCGTCATTCAATTAACCTAACGGAAAATGGTTAGTTCTTTCGACGCTTGCGCGCCGTGGTTCAGTGATGGATCACAACGACGAATGTGATAAGCTTCTTTAAATAACAACAACGACCAGTCATTTGATCGATCAATAATATTACAATTATCAAAAATTAGATCAACCACATTAATAGTATACTTAACATCTAACAAATTAAATGGTAAATTCAATAAGGTAAGAACATGTTCAAAATGCTCGCAATCATGCACATGATTATAGATTTCAGATTTATCCGACTTCGCATGTTCATTAACCCGAGTGTACAGGCACCTGTCCGTTTTCCCGATGTAGGATGCATTACACCCTGGGCAGACAAATTTATACACGATTGAGCTTTTGTAGGGTTTCGGCGTAGGATCTTTTTGAGAAGTGAAACAGTTGCATTCAGTGGTTTCCCAGTGGTTGATGAATTTCACCGGCTGTTTGAGTAAGCGGGAAATCTTTCTGGTGCAGTTTCGTAGAAGGAAATTGCCTTTCTGCCCAATGAATGGCAGTCTGATCCAGATAATAGGAATGGTGGGTTCAGGTTCTTTGCCATCAGGTGTAGTTTTAGAACTTTGGGAAGTGCTGTAGGTATTTATCAATTTGTCACATATCCAACGTGGGAAACCATTCCAAGAAGCGAAACGTTTGATATTCAGGATTTCTAATTGCAGGAGTTGTTGTGTACTGCAGATCTTAGTGGCACGATGGACAAAGTATAAACTAGACGTGAACTTGAATGAGCCTTGTATGCTGATGATACAAAGCTTCGCGATACAATTGCAATTTGTTCCGCCAACGAATGTAAACGCTTATAACAATTATTCTCTAATCTAGGGATTACAAAGTGAAGAAATCCGAACTGGATCTTAACTTCCTTGTAAAATGCCGTGACAACAACCTCATACCAAAGTTTATCCGCTGGAAAAACCTTCAATCAAAACGACACAAGCTTCGCAACTCATATCACAAACGACTTCTGAAGGAAGCGATACGAGATAAACATCACTCGATAAACTCGCTTAAATCTGCATTAGATGAGAAAGACAGCGCTATAAGATCGATGACAACTTGGATGAAATCAATTTTGATCAAATATTTCTGCACGAAACCTATCGACAAGAAGTTATTGAAAGACGCACAACGACATGATCGAAAATTTTGTAAACTTGAACGTGAATCTCGAAAGATTTCTGGCATCGCAAACAATCCCAACCACATTGTGACCAACCTGACTGGCGACACCCTTACCCCGGAAGAAGAGCGTGTACTTAGTTTCGGACTAAAGCATGGACTTGCTACCAGACTAAACGAATCGGACGTCGTCGCATCGGCTGAATCAATATGGGATCAACTCCAACGCAAAAACCTTTTGCCTGACGGTTACATCAAACAACAAAAGATCAAGAACTCGATTAAAGCACTAGCCTGCAACTTTCTCGATTTTGAAGACCGGAAAATGCCTGAAAATAGCAAACACATTAAAATACTGAAAACCCTACGAGAGAAATACGCCATTCTAAAGCCCGACAAAGGAAACGGAGTCGTCCTCATCAAGAATAGTGAGTACATAGATTGTTCATCAGCAATTTTCTCTGATGCCACTAAATTCAGAAAACTGGAACATGATCCAACCTTTACCCAACTAAATTCCCTACAACGTTACCTTCGAACCATCAACAAACGTAATGAGATTGACGATTCCACGAATGAACACATCAGACCGCAATCCACTCGACCAGTCCGTGCCACGGTCTCCCCAAGACACACAAATCCTTTGAAGTATTGCCACCTTTTCGTCCAATTATCGACACGACAGGAACCGCGTATCAACCCCTTGCTAAGTACCTTTCTGCTCTCCTCTCTCCTCTTGCACAAAATGAATTTTCCCTCAAGGACTCCTTCGACGCAGTGACAAGAATCCACAACATTCCACCTCAGTTGGTTGTCCAAGGTTATCGCTATGTATCATTTGATGTAAAGTCCTTATTCACGAACATCCCCTTAAAGAAAGTTATCAAAATCATTTTAAAGAGAGTCTACGATGATAAGCAGATCTCAACGAACATGAAACCTCGCACCCTCAAGAAATTGCTAAAGGACTGTTGCACGAAAACACCTTTCTCATTCAATGGTGAACTTTACCACCAAATCGACGGTGTTTCCATGGGTTCACCACTGGGACCAACGCTAGCCAACATTCTGATGACTGAGCTCGAAGATGATATCATAAGACCACTGATCACCTCGGACAAGCTTAAGTTTTACGTACGCTACGTTGATGATACCCTTATACTAGCCAAGCCTGAAGATATCATATTGATCCTTGATAAGCTCAACTCCTACCACCCACAAATTCAATTCACATATGAGGAATTTGTGGATCATAATGATGTTCACTTCCTGGACATTAAATTCGACTCACAGGGAACTACAATCTATCGTAAATCAACCCATACAGGACAATACAGGCATTATTTGAGTTTCACTCCATGGTCACGAAAGGTTGCATGGATTCGTGCCCTTGTCCATCGTGCCACTAAGATCTGCAGTACACAACAACTCCTGCAATTAGAAATCCTGAATATCAAACGTTTCGCTTCTTGGAATGGTTTCCCACGTTGGATATGTGACAAATTGATAAATACCTACAGCACTTCCCAAAGTTCTAAAACTACACCTGATGGCAAAGAACCTGAACCCACCATTCCTATTATCTGGATCAGACTGCCATTCATTGGGCAGAAAGGCAATTTCCTTCTACGAAACTGCACCAGAAAGATTTCCCGCTTACTCAAACAGCCGGTGAAATTCATCAACCACTGGGAAACCACTGAATGCAACTGTTTCACTTCTCAAAAAGATCCTACGCCGAAACCCTACAAAAGCTCAATCGTGTATAAATTTGTCTGCCCAGGGTGTAATGCATCCTACATCGGGAAAACGGACAGGTGCCTGTACACTCGGGTTAATGAACATGCGAAGTCGGATAAATCTGAAATCTATAATCATGTGCATGATTGCGAGCATTTTGAACATGTTCTTACCTTATTGAATTTACCATTTAATTTGTTAGATGTTAAGTATACTATTAATGTGGTTGATCTAATTTTTGATAATTGTAATATTGATCGATCAAATGACTGGTCGTTGTTGTTATTTAAAGAAGCTTATCACATTCGTCGTTGTGATCCATCACTGAACCACGGCGCGCGAGCGTCGAAAGAACTAACCATTTTCCGTTAGGTTAATTGAATGACGCAAGCAAACTTTGAACTCGTGAGCATTTAAACAGTTTAATTTGTAACAGGCATTATTCTACTGAAGATGACATGTAAAACTTGTCGAAACGTATAGAATAAAATGTTGACAATTTACGGAGTCTCAATTATTTTGTGTTTTATAAAAATACGGATCCAAATAGTTAACTTTTTATTTTTTTATTATGAGCCACCTTAAAAGATTCGCGTTTCGTGGCTAATCCGGGATGTTTTGATATCGGATTCGTTTACGCTAAGGAACATGAATCCAATACAAAATTATAACAGATAGATTATGAAACCTGAACTATCAAACCCGGAAAAGTTTGTGGGAACTTTGTATCTGAGAAAATTTGAGTCCAAAAAATCTTGTGTAAACTCTACGTAAAGAATTTGAGTGAATTTGCTCCCCAAAAAAATCACAAAATAAGATTGGTAGAATCACGGTTGTGCTTTAAGTAGTGACAATCACTGTGTGAGGCTGTGCAGTGTAAACGCCGTAGACCTAAAAGACAAGGAATCCGGGTCTTTTTACGAATCCGGAAACTTTTACTCTACAGTAGTGTAAACAGGGTCTTAGAATTAGTTTTATTGTCGACTACACATAAACCGCCGTTGATGAAATCTAAATTAAAAATGAACAGCCCAGTTTATTCGGATAAAATATTTCTCAAAATAATCTTTGAAGCGAGAATTGACCTGGATTTTTATATACTGGTCACTCGGAAGTCACCTTGTGCCCATTTTCTTCTTGAAAAATTCATCAGTGCAAAGCCGCGAAAAAATGTCGATTCGCGCCAAATAGTGAAATCGCTAGTGGAAAACCGCCTTAAGTTCCTTAATGGTGGTATGATCGTAGACATAAAATATTTTTAAAAATAAGGTATTTAAAGATTGTGCCAATGTGAGATACTGAAGAGTCTTTTTAAATTATAAGGCAATACATGAATAATATGGATTTTAAAATTCGTATCGAAAATATTTTAATCACGTTGTAACCAGGCTTCAAGTAGATTCTAGTTGTTTAATAGGGCCATTGTTGCTCAGGAGCAACATTAAATTCATAGCCCCTCCCTAAGTGGCCAATATAATTTTTCTCCTTTTGAAGCCAATGTTGCTTCAAAGCAACATTTCCAGCTAGTCCACAGCCCCCCAAAATGCTGCTCGGCCGATTATTGCGTGTCTGAGCTTTTTCAAAATGGCTTCCTCAACAAGCAACCACAGAAGCACGCGTAAGGTAAGGAATATTCGTCTAAATCTCGTGTTTATATAAGTTATATTACATTTTGAAGTAAAGTAATGTTTATTAGTTAGTTGAAGATATTTTTGATTCACTAAAAGCTACAAAATACTGAAGGATACCTTCGAAATAGACTACGAAATAAACGTGTGGCTCCTGAGCAACATTGGTCTTTAAGTGTAATAGATATATGACATATGTCACAATTGCTATTTGTGGTTATTCTGTTCTTTACGATAGATATCTATGTTTATTTTAGCAATATGCTACAAAATTCATCAATGTATAAATTTAACTTTTTAAGGAAATCCTTTTGTGATAATTTTGGCTTACATTTTGATTTTATTGCAAGATTTTGAACCAATTTATTTATTTTCCTTTCACAGATGAAAGAGTTCATAGCACTTACAGACATTTTGGATAAAGTCACAGCTTCAGATAGTGAATGTGATGTGCTGTCATCTGGAGATGAGTTGGATGATGAGGATGAGCTGTGGAAGTTGGACGACGATAATGAAATTCTTTGACATGATGGCGTTGAAGATGATGATGGCAGTGATGATGATAATGGTGGTGATGGCGGTGATGACAAAAGTGATGATGGTGATCATGATGAACCTCTTGCAAATTGAAAGACAAAACTTTGTACTACCACAGCTACCACTTTTTATACCCGAGCCAGAAACACCAACACCTAATGATAGGATCCCTGTGGAGTATGTCAACATGTTTTTGACAGATTACATGATTGGGAATTAAGTGCTAGAGTTGAACAAATATGGCACCGAAAAGACTGGTCATGTCCAAACTTTACCAAAGCAGAGCTTCAAACATACATTGGAACGTACAACTTGATGGGTATTGTTAGACTGCCAAAGGTTGATGACTACTGGAGGTCTGATTTACATTATGTCCAAATTGCAGACAAGATGTCTCGCAACCGTTTCCGCCTTATTCATTGCATTGATCTGGTTGACATGATGTGCACCCTTTAGCGACCGATCAAGTCAAGTTTCCTTGAGGCTATCCTTCACTTCAGTCCCCACCACCAGCAAAGAAGTTTCAAGTCCACCCTACCCCATATGGTATGACAATGTTGGTCTCTTGCCAGTGTTGCAGGAAAAGAAAGAAAGATGCCGATACTGCCCAACTAGATACAGCTTCTGGACTTATTTGTGCTTGGTGTGTGGAAAAAACCCCCAAGAATTGCATTGCCTCCTACCACATGAAGTAGATTCATGTGAAGTAGTTGTGGACATGTACAATAAATGTTTTAGTGGTATCCTTTTCAAAGAATGGTGTAATTTGCATGTTGACTACCTCTATCTGATCAAATTGAAGCATATTTAATAAATAAATCAAATCAGTACTGTGTTATTACAGAAACATTTACATATGTTTTTCAAGTATTTTAATTCCTATTTTGTACCTTAAAGGCCATTGTTGCTCCTGAGCAACACCTCGGTAACCTCGGTTTTCTGGGTTGAAAAAAAAAACCTGACCCAATATTCTAATTTCTTGGCTCAAATATGGTAAGAATCCCATTGGTTGGATTTTTATCTCAAGTTCTTGGGGTCTTGGCTCCCAGAGGGCCATCGACAAGATAAAACCCGCATTTTGTCCAAATTCTGCGCCATTGTATATTCCAATGTCGTTTGTCAACAATTCGGCCCCGTTGTATTGCATCCAAGCCCATTCAACTACAATATTAAGTATGGTGGCCCATATATTGTTCTCATTAGAAAACTGACTTAAAATATCAAATTAAAGTTCAAATTTATCACGTAAAAATATTAAAATAACTGAAAGCACTGTGTTGAACCACACATTTCGCAGTAACCCAAGCATATTGTAACAATTAAATACACCACTGGTTTTCAACCTTTGAAGATCTTCTGGCTCAAGCGGAGGTTTGTGCTTTACATTTTCTTGTCCTCTTCATACTTTGTGATACGGCATATATATTTATTATGATTGCTTGTGATACAGTGAATAAAAGTCACAAATTAGTCGAATAGACCAATTAGTTGAAAAGTCGAATTATTAGCCGTCGAAATTAAGTCAGGCTTAGGAAGGTACATAGGGATTACTGCATGGTTGGCGAGTGCGTACGATTTTTGTGCTCAAGTTGTGAAAGATTGCTAAAGGAACGAGTGAGCGCTGCGAACGAGTGAGTTTAGCAATCTTTCACAACAAGTGCATAATAAATTCGTACAAACGAGCCAACCATGCAGTAATTTGTTTATGCCACACATATAGAGATTATTTTAAAACTGGAAACCTGTCAAAGGCGAACAATGTCGAAACAAAATATTGAACTCTCAAAACAGAATCATACCATTTGTTTCTCTGTTATTTGGCCTAAATAGTGAGTCAAAGCTGTTCTTCTTTCTGTTTCATCTTTTTTTCGCGGAAACTCTTCTTCTTTTAGACATAAAAGCCAAATACCCTTTCGCTCCTCCCCCAACACGGCGGCCATGTTATGAGCAAAATAACAATACGATTTTCTTCACTAGTGAGAAATACCGTATAGCCAATCAAAATGCTGATACGAAAAATTTTCACTAGTGAAAAAAATCGTACGACCAATGAAAATGCTTATTCGCTTCCCCACAGTGAAAATACGATTTTTATTTCACCCGTTTACCTCGCGTAAATCTCTATATGTATCGCATAAAAAACAATATGCCAATATACGCGTGTCGTGACAAAGTACCACCGCGTTGTATCGCACAGTGTTGTTGTGAGTTAAATCCATACATGGATTCAGTAGCGTAGCCAGCCGACGATTTAGTCCCGCTATGCAAATATTTTCAAGTACATTGACTGTGATAACAACGAATTTCTAAAGAAATGAATAATGATGACAACTTGAAAATAACTTGATATTTGCATAGCGGGACTATTTTGTCGGGCTGGCTACGGCAATGCATGGATTTAATAGAGAAACCAGTAGGTAACCAGTAGCCACCCTTGATATCATCTTTCATATTTTTAAATAATTAGGTTCTTGATATTTTTCATCCATTGAATCATGGATGGAGCTTTACATGGGCTAGAGCTTTATTAGAAATTAAAAGAGCGTTTATCCCAATTATTAACATTTTCTTTCGTAGCGAGAAATGTTTGGCCTTGTAGAATACAAGACCATTGTCTAGCACAATAGAAATTCTCGTTATGTATGCATAAAAATCACAGAGCTGTAGAAGAAATTAGTTTGAACAGTGCGCTTTCGCTTTGATATGCAAATTATGCTTTGAATTTGTGAATTTGTCTATCTCCAGAATTCGTCTGACAAACTTTAGAGTGTATCTGTTTCTAGCATATCAGACACAAGCTGAAAACTGTTTTTACCTTATAAAAGTACGAATTTTCTTCGCCTTTATAATGCCGAGTTTTACGACAAACAAATATCAAATTCTGTACTTACTAGAGGAATGCAAACTTAGAGGCAAGGGCCTGCAAATGCCAAAATCTAACTTTTCCAGGTCTCGCATATTTAAAAAATATGATTATGCAAATTCGCAAGTTGTACACATAACTAGTGTGTTTCATAGCGATTGAAGAAAAGATCGCTCACAAGTTTCTTGCACTGCGACAAAAAGCCTATGTGTAATGAGACTCACATCGGTTGTTCTGGATTAACCGTCGACCAGGTAGAGTTGTTTTCCATTTAAGCAAAAACTTTAGTTAAATACACTTTATTCAACTTTTTAAAGAGTTTTAGTACAAAACTCAATAAATTAAATATACGTGCATGCGTATAGCTAACATGACCATCGTCTCTCGATCGTCGATGACAAACATTTTCGCTATGCCAAGGGCAGAATCAGTAAAACTCACCGCGAGCTTACACCCGGAGTGTTGCTTCTTGCCGCTGGCTTGGGCCAGTTGGGGACAAAAATTTAATTTACAATCTTAATAATTGACAAGTTTTATATTCTTATACTTGTTACTTATTTTCAGTCACTGGCAAAGAGCCCATGTGATGTACAGGTGTTTATTTCATATTGACGGTACCAGTAAATAATGTCTATTCATTGTTTCATTCTGCAACATGCTTAGCTTCTATAAATCAACATTGTTGTCAGTGAGATGCCCTGCGAGTAATGGCAACGAACAAGTTTTTATATCCCTGTTGTATCCTGCGGTTTGTGATGTTGTATACGATTACATTGAAAAAACTGTTTAGATAACCTAAGATCAATGATGCAAAATCGACAGTGCGTGGGACATGGGTACTTGAGAACACTTGAACTATAATAATAAATGCAAAGGGCGACCAGCACAATGCAAATACGGCTATCAATGTAACAATAGTTCTAGTTAGATGTTTATGCTTTGGTTGTCGTCTTGAGTCAGGATCTTGGACATGTAATTCGCCGTCTCTTGACATAATTGTTTCTGCCATAACCCTTCTTTCACTTTCTTTGTGAAAACGTATTATGTTGTAATAGCAATAACTCATTACTGATAAAGGTACCAACAAACAAACTGAAATCATAAAGATCGTATATGATTTACTTGACGTCCATTCAGCGAAACAATAACTCTGTGCAGGATCGTAGTCGAACTTTGCCCAGCCAAAAAAGGGCGGCAATGACAGCACGATTGTTATTGACCATGTTATACACACGTAAAGCGCACATTTTCTTCTCGTGTAGATGTTTTCATAGGAATTCCAATGAACGATTGCATGATAGCGATTTATACTTATCATCGACAGTGCCATACACGAGGCGACAAAAGTAAGCAAAGTTATAAAGCCTGTCATGAGACAAACTGTCTTTCCAAGTATCCAATCTTCTGCGATCACTGCCACGCATGTAACAGGAACGTTGAAAACAGATACCAGTAAGTCAGCTGCTGCCAAATTTAGGATAAATACGTTTGCTTTTGTCTGTAGTGCAGGAACTTTTGCCACGATGTAAAATAGTATCACGTTGCCAAAAAGGGCCCCAATAAATACGAAGACTAGGCAGGCAGCTTCGATAATCGTCCAGAGTAAAGCCATGTATGGATGTATGGTATTGAGAATGGGTGTATGGTCTGATATTGATTAACTGAAACATAAAAACAATCCCAAGTCCAGGCAGTGAGTAGATCAAACTTTACTTACTCACTTTCTTGCTTTATTTTTTCTTTTGATATGCCAGTGTGGAAGATATTTGTTCCAAATATGAGGGGAAAACGTCTCCAAAATTGATTGCTGTTGTATTAATTTGATCTTTATAGTCTAGATTATCCAGCGAGTCATGCGTATTATATATAAGTGTGCCTTGATCAAGCAATAACGTCATAATCACCAATCTTATGTTGACCTGCACGTTTCAAAAGCAGAACCATGACATCCAAAGGGTAGCGCAAACTTGATATGAAAAAGATGATGACCTTGAATCATGCCTACGAGATGGTCGTCACGATTGGTGGGTTAGTTTTTAATTTTCGTCTCTAATGCTCGATGGTGTCATGAGCAAGCAATTTTAATGTTATCAGAAGAGACAATAATATATAGTTTTCACTATATTAGTTATGTTATTAGTTATATTAGTTATTAGTTGTATTAGTTATTAGTTATATTATTAAGGTGGTCGTCACGATTGGTGTGCTAGTTTAGAGATTACTTCATGGTTAATGCGTGTGTACGATTTTTATTCACGAGTTGTGGAAAATATCACAAAACGAACGAGCGAGGTACAAGCGAGTGAGTTTTATGATATTCCACCACAAGTGAATAAAAACCATACGCACGCATTGACCATGACGTGATAATAATAATAATAATAATAATAATAATAATAATAATAATAATTTTTTTTAAAACTCTAATACAAGATCAATCATTACAATATCCGATTCATAGTTAAAACTACGATTCAAGACCGATTGATAAACATTTACACTGAATAAGTTAGATAACAGTTCTCTAAAGGCACAGGTCCATTATCTACACAGTCATTACGTCAGCAGCTAATAGAATTTGAGCAGTTCTGGACGAGTCCAATTAATCGAATTTCTTTTAAAAAAAATGTAGAAAGTAGCACGAAGTGCAACCTCCATACATTTTGTGATGATACGGTTTTCTTGTAAGTTTAATGATCTACAGAGCCTACGAAATTGTCGAATATTCTTCGTGACAAATCCCAGTGTCGTAATTTCCAGAGTCAGAACTTTAAATTTCTCGCACGGGACCAGTAACTGCGAACGCAAATCACGATATTTATCTTGCTTACGTTTCCTTGCAATTTTGCTGTTCGTTTCATACGGGACAGTTAATTCTATCACATAAAACTCTCGTTTGCAACGAATTACTATATCAGGTCTTAAAGTCTCAAATAAATTCGACGTACATTTTGAGCCACAGTCCACACAATCAGCAAAAATTTCTATGTCTTCCGTCGCCGCTCTCCGTAAGTGATGCAATAAGGTATTCAATATCGAATCATGCCTCCAAGTATATCTTTTTTGCTGTACGCAACTGGGAGAATCGCGAATGTTCCACCTCTTCAGATTCGAATTGTTGCTCAGGCTAAGCACTAGTGCTCGCCTTGCAAAACAAGTAATATTTCTAGGCAACTTAGAAACAATTTCCTGCCATAAATCTAAAATTTTCTTATGGCACACTTCAACCAGATGTTTTACAATAACACTTTGTTCCTTTAGTTCAGTAAAGTGTGCCCAAACCTCTTGTTTATTTTGTACTTTCAAAAGTTTGTTTGTTTCGTAAATAAGTTCATAAGTTTTCGTTGCATTGGGTGACACTTTCTCAATTAGTTCATCCGATTTAATGAATTTACTGGACGCTACAGCATAGAGGTGCTGAATGTCACTATTTTTTGAAGATTTCAGTATACGCCTTATTGAAAGTTTGCATTGTAAATATATATCTGAAGCAGAAGAGAAATCAATGCCTAGATCAGATTTCGGAAGTTTTAGATGAGTGATATTGCCACTAACTGGGATTTGTAGCCATTTTCGGACGTACTTTGAAATAATGGGATCAATGTTATGTTTTATCCAAGTTTCAGAGATGTCGTAGATTGAAAATCGCCAGCGAATCTTTGAGTAAACATAATTCTGGATGATCCTTATTTTCGAGAAGGGATTTATTGGAAAAAGGTCTATTTTCTTTAAATACTCTTCGATCTAAAAGAGTAACTCAATCTTGATTGATTCGCAATCCATACTAAAGTTAAATTGTTTTCCTAGATAGTTAAAACTGTGATCATTTTCAATGGGTGGTACTCGTTTCCCTGAAATAATAATAACCGGCTGGTATTGAATTGCTCTCGACGCTTGTTTCTTGATCCCGAAAGTATGGCATTTATCAACTCGTATGTATAAATCTGCCCATGTGCACCATTTGTTAAGCACATTGCGAAGCAGCTGGTTGTCCTGTTCGTGTGCGGATATAATTGCTGTATCATCCGCAAATTGGAACCAGTGCCTAGGGTTTATTGTTACATTACATACACATCCAAGACATTTCAATTTCTCATCGTTTATTGACTGAATTAGGGAATTTACACACAAATTGAATAACAATATAGATAAACAATCCTCTTGTAATACACCGCGTTCCACGGGGATTGGTTTTGTAGTAAATTCTTTCGTTACGATAGAGATGCTAAAGTCCGTGTAAAGATTTTCAATAAAGCATACAATTTCCTCAGGTATATGATGAGCTGCCAAAACCGTTCGTAATAGCCGATGATGCACTTCCCCAAAGGCATTTTTTAAATCAATTAAGGTAACAATTAAGGACCTTTGTTTAATCCGGGCATGATTAATTATGTATGACAGTAACTCTGTATGTTCAGTAGTCCCTGAAATCCCGGGCCAAAAACCTTTTTGAATTTCCGACTCAATAAATCCGTTTGAACAAACGAAATTAAAGATTCTATTCCGTATCAATGATGGTAAAACTTTCAATAGCACCGGTTCTAAACAGATAGGACGAAAATTAGCAGGGTTCTCTGCGGTATCTTTTTTATAGATCAATATTGCAGCAGCGTGTTTCCATACAGATGGAATGCTCTTCTCATTCCAACATTGGCAGATAATTTTCCATAAATGCGTTCTTAGTATCGGACAACGTTTGAAAGCAATAATACTTATTTGATCAAAAGGACTAGCGGAGCCTCGGCTTTTCATTTTCCTGACTATTTTTGAAATTTCATGATAAGTAGGGCATTCCATATTAAATCCTGCACTTGCCGATGGCAACGATCTCAGCCAAGGGGGCCAATTGAACAAACGGCTTTTGTTCTTTTCTTTAAAAATATTTTTGAAGTAATCAAAACATGTTTGTTCGTTAAATGTTGGCTCTATCACGTTGGTGTATTCAAATTCATCTTGGCAAAATTTCCAAAAGTTATTATTATATTCTTTTTCATAATCCCGTTGGGCGTAAACGCTTGACTGCATCCGCTTGCGAAGTAATTTGCTAACAAATTTGATTTCCTTCAGACTTCCCCCATTCAATTTTAAATCCTTTAAATATTTCTTCAATTTTGATTTTGACATAGTTTTATAATGATCGAAATTACATCCTGACTTTGCCAAACCGCATGTGTCTTTAAAGTATGTCCAAATTATGTTATTCATGTATATAAGATCCGAATTCAAATCACCAACCTCTGTTGTAGTACTGAACTGCAACTGAAAATAATCATTAGCTTCTTTCCAAGCTATATTCGAACGAGGAAGTCTTACACCTGGCAGCAACTCGAACTTATCAGAAGGGGGCGGCGAAGCTTCAGTTAGATTTTCAGTACTGTGTATGATATTACTATTAGTGCCATGTTGGGCAAACAATTCGCCAAAGGCCGCACTATCTTGTACAAAGCATGATCGACGACGCAAGTTTAGTGAACGATAGCGCTTAAATATTCGTTCGCAATAGCACTTATGAGTTTCCTCTACCGCATTATCTGATCCTACCGTATACTCTCGGTATCACGTTCCATAGTCGATGATGATCCCCCATCGTTATTGTTTGAGTTTTCCATAGTTGTTATTCGTGACTTGCATCGCCATTGATGTCTACCTAGCGACTTGAAATCTTTTCCACAATATTCACATATCGTAGCGTTATTAGACAGAATTTGCCCAAAAATGGTAATCCATATCCCCCAAAACGACAGAATGAACACATTCATACTCAAAACGTATTCTATAAGCTCAAAGCTAACGTATGTGCAGTTAAACTGTTAAAATTTTCAAAAAGGAGTACAGGAGCGAAGTAGCGTGGTCCGCTCACTTCGCTGGTCACTGCATAATAATAATAATAATAATAATAATAATAATAATAATAATAATAATAATAATAATAATAATAATAATAATAATAATAATAATAATAATAATAATAATAATAATAATAATAATAATAATAATAATAATAATAATAATAATAATAATAATAATAATAATAATAATAATAATAATAATAATAATAATAATAATAATAATAATAATAATAATAATAATAATAATAATAATAATAATAATAATAATAATAATAATAATAATAATAATAATAATAATAATAATAATAATAATAATAATTATAATAATAATAATAATTATAATAATAATAATAATAATAATAATAATAATAATAATAATAATAATAATAATAATAATAATAATAATAATAATAATAATAATAATAATAATAATAATAATGATAATAATAATAATAATAATAATAATAATAATATTTTAGAGATACAGAGATTTCGTGTTTGAAAAACACGCGAAATAAATATTTTCATTTTGAAGCCATTTAAGTGCATGCATCATGCCTTGATAAAATCAACAACACAAACTTAGTCGTTCGTTGCTGAATCTACTGAAAGTGTTAGTGACTGGTGAGAGTGTTTATGTTTATGAAGAGATTGCCACCTTGGATGACTGCTGCACTAAATAGATCCATACCTGGCTTTTGAGCAGATAAGGAGGACGAGCAGGCCACTGCTTTAGTCGACGAGGATGATGAGTTTCCTGCCACCAAACCGCTCAAAAACTTGGACATATGCATTTATTGATTTGTCGACGCAGTGCTGAAGCTTTGAATACTTTTCAGGTTCTTTTGGCGAGAAAGCTGTGCAATATGTGTGGGTGGAACATCACTCTCACTGAGCCTTTGGACCATTGCTTTTCTGCCGCTGTGATTCCGTCGTCCGCTGTTCTCAATTCCCGCTTTTTTAGCCATATGCTTTTTACTAAACTATTGAGTTTGTTCACGCCAACGGCACTTGATTTAAACCACGCTTTAGTTTCGGGAGAATCTGTGGCTATAAAATTGTTAACTGACAAGTAAAAGGGGGCATCATCGTAGTTCATCTCTCAAGGTCTCTTTTCTGAAAAAAATTATAAACTGCAAACGTATCTTTTTCGCTTTCATCAGTCGCAAACATTTTCGGCGGAACTGTTCGAACATCACGATAGTCTGAGCCAGTCCTAGTTTTCGTTTGTCTTTCATTAAACTCGAGATAGTCTTGTCTCTGGGCTCTTTGGTGAAGCTTAGCATCTCTGCAGCACATGTTACAATGTTCCTTGCAATCTCTGAGACCAAAATGAAGACAGTTGTTTAACCACAGTGTGTTTAACAATGCTTCAGGGCTTTCAATACCGAGTAGTTTCTTCTTGTATATTATTTGTATTTCTTCATTTGTCAACGCTACCAATGCGTTCGGCTTGTTTCCTTTTCCCTGCTTCTTCAGCATTTTTTCGTTAGACTTGAGGGCTTTGATCGTTTGTTCGAAGACCAAATCGTTTATGATGCTTGAAGGATAGTTTTTACTTTTTAAGTGCCCTTCAAACCTCGCCACTAAACTTGGAAGCAACGTTGGCTCCTATTCCTTGCCGTTTTTCGTGCGAACTGACATAATAAATTCGGAAATGTACTTGTTAAGCTCAGTTGCTGGGATTTGTTCAATTTTACGCTCCTTGCCTTTCGTTCTGAGGAAGCTTTCAATTCATCTCTTCGAGTTTTTTGCCCAGTACTTTCATTTTCCTGGTCTAAGATAAACTTTTCAACGGAGCACGACTGTGAAACAAATCGTTTTTCAGGCATAGCTATAGTTTTTCTGGTTTGTTAATAAAAAACCCACGAATATTTCGTCCCATGTGAAATTCCAAAGTTCGTGATTTTTAGGAGAAATACAGCAATTTTTTTTAAAAAATTTTTCAGCTTTTTGGTTTATCTCAAAATTTATTATTGAACGAATAGAAAACTACACTACATGGTCAACAGTTTCTGTTGAGAAATTCATCAAAAACTACGTAAATGAGTCACGTTACATCCTATACAAAACGTCTATATGCTCAAACAAATCAAAGACGATAAGAGTAATTAAGTTTGATAGTGTTCTGGTTTTAGCATGTGTAAGGTGAATAATCACATCATACATACGTTTTCTAAGGTTTCTATCTACAGTTGCAGTTCAGATCTATATAGATCAGTGTAGGGCTTCGCTGACCAGTTAATGTTTTGCAATCAATGACACGTGAGAAATTGTGTTTTTAGGTATTACTACGACGAAACCACCAAGTGTTCTCTTCGTGATAATAAATTTGTGAAACCAAAAGAATACGTAATTATGTTGCCAGCTGTTCTTAATTTCCTGTTTTCCAACCGCGTTTCGTGAGCTTTTACGTGTAGTTCTTTCCGAAATGTGTTTCCCATGCTGAGTGGAAATTTTTCCATGGTTCTTTAAGTAGATTATTTTTAAACTTTGCACAGTTGTTATCCCATATCTAAGGCAAGACATATCCAATCAAAAAAATCTACAAATAGGTTTCGCCCCAATCGAAATTCACGAATATCTAAATTGTAATTAATTTATCGTGCACAAGCTTCAATGATAACCTCAGTTCTGATACAAATGGCGCACCTATTTCAAATCAATAGTACATGGGGAAATAAAAAGCTATTTGCCAACCAATTTGTGGCTAAAGAAGAAAATGCATATGTGTGCTCATTAGACAATCAGAAACTGGACGGTTCATGATAACTGGTAAGATGGAGAAATTGCGTTGCTCACATGAGCGTTGCGTTGTCAGCCAGATTATATATTCCCGCAATATGCAGATTTAAAAATTCTTTCAAAACTGATTTTTCGTACAGTCAGTGAACGCGATATTGGTTTACGCTATTTGTCATCCGCAAAGCAACAACAACAATACTGCTTTTTAAACCCAGTAAACAGTTCGATGCCGCGGGATCCCCATGTTTCGTGGCATATCGGATACTTTGCATACATATTAAAACACACATGTATATGCTTGGTAAATATCTATTCATCAAGATATTATTATAATCATAAACTTCAAACTATAATTATTCTTTAATTTTAGATTTCTAGCACTTTATAACAAATGTATAATAAATTAAATGTTGGCTTTTTCTACGCTCATGGTCTGTGCGGAATTCAAGAGGTATTTAAGGTGTTATAAGAAGTAGAATAGGGTTTTGCAAGGTTTGATTGTGGTGTGTACTCTGTTAAATTAATGAGAATATATTGCTGTGGAAACATTGTTCTTTTGTTTCTAAAGCTAGGCTACGTGTCATCTGTTTTGCGCGTCGGTTCTTTTAAGTTTGAAGGAAAAAATGAATGACTATTAAAATAGTTGCAAATCTCAAGAGCTTTTTGATGATCTTCATGGGAAGTCCATATTCTCATTCAAACAAAAGGTAGTTCTATTCCACGAGCAATTCTTTTCTCAATAAGTTCATGTCCACTGTGAGCTTCGTGAGATAGTGTGGAGAGTCAGATCCTAATGGGAAGCTGCTTTTCTTCTACAATAAAGTATATAAAAAGTTTTTCGATAGCTTGGCAAACGCATGACGTAAATTGATGGATTTACTGCAAAGTTAATGTAAAAAATAGATGTGCACACTGCCTGCAATACCGAGAAGGCTTGTTGATTATCTTCCAGAAGTCCTAGGTAAGAATATAAGACGAACCATACCAAATATGGAATAAAGCAAAGGAAAGCAATGCTTGCTATAATAATAATTGTCCGTAAAAATCGCTTTTCTTTAAGAATTCGTATTTCTTGTGCACGATTTCCATTTGAGTTTTGCAAAACAATGCTCCTTGACTGCTTTTTTAACTTGTAGTATGTAGACGAGTACATAACGGACGATAGTATGGTGATTATAACACTAAAAATGTAAAGTGCTCGTCTGCTGTCCAGGTCATGTCTATCTGAGAGCAGTCGAAAGAGAGGAATTGCACAGCTTAATATCCAAATGGCTGGAATCCACAAGATCATAACTTTACCATTCATCAAAATGCGATGTTTTATCGCATATGTAACCATTAGGAAGCGATCAATAGATACTGAAGTAATCGATACAAATGATGCAAGTCCCATCCAAAATACGAAAAAAGAAAAATAAGGGTACAAAACATTAGTTCTTGGTGTAATATGGAAAGCCAAAGAGAATATGCACATCAGAAAATCGGAAGTTGAAAGATTTATTACAAGGTATGTTCCTGAATTTCTAAAGCATTTTAGAGGATCTTTATTAAATGCGACCAGAAGTATAAGATTTGAGACCAGCCCAACTATTGAAATTATGACAAGCGGTAAATTGTAGTAGGAGAATCCGTGGTCCGTGGTGGCTGTAGTGTTGGTCTCCGCCATATGCCCACATTAAATGGAGAAAAGGATTTGCGTCAACTGGAAAAAGGCAACTTTAGTCCAGAAGATGTACGAAGACCCCGCGAAACTCGATCAGCACTGTATTAAAGTCGCTTCAAGAACACAGATTGTGATGTTAATCGCCGTAGTGTACTCAGTAAAGCCTATGTACAACAATATTCGCATGTGTTGGGTCAACTGAGCGAATGCAAATTAAAATTTTGATTATAATTAATAAAACCGACAGATCGATCAAAACCGACAGATCGACGCCACTGTCTCCTGAAGAGTGTGGCAGGCTTTGCCTTGCATACGAAACAAATTTAAAGTGAATAAATATGTGAAGTAAACCAAGTTTGTCTTTATCTTACTCTATATATATATTTTTGACAGTCTTCAAAATGTAGTAATAACTATATTGTTAGAAATACGGCAGGTTTTAAATGTCACATGCTCGCATTTCCTACCAAAAGCCGGAAAAACTAATTGAAAATTTTTAATCATATTTTAATTAATAATCTATATATTATAAGTTATCTTTTATAAGTAAATATACTGACATGTATCTTGGCAAATAATGTCATTTAAAAACAGCGCTGGGCATATCTTTATCGTTGTTTATTAAAGCTTTGAAGCCCCTGTAGCGAAAGTAGTAAATAGATTATGAAACATTGAAATTTCAGTCTTATATATTTCAGGTAGTAGCACAGCATACAAATTCAGTAGCACAGTATACATAATTCCGATGATGCTTGTGAAAATTAAAGGCATTAAGCGTTTCTATAAAACTATATAGAACATTCTCTGGCAAAAACACTAGGAGAACTGATCGAAAGATGTACAAATTTTACTATTTTAAAGTGTTTGCTTTGTTCTCTGATTAATTTTTTATATTTTGATTTCGCGCGTTCAACTTTATTTTAGCGAGTCGATTTTAAGCCAAATGTAAGTTTAACAATATAGACCGTCCCAGTCCAGGTAGATAGAAGCAAATCTGGATGGTATGTGTCACCAGTGATTGCACATTGACAATTGTACCCGGGAACATCGACGTAAAGGCATGAGCTCTCAATGGTCCGAAGGATCGTTGCAAGAAAGTGCAATATAAAATCATATCTCCACGTAAATCGTTCTGGGTACGATTGGCAACCAGCTACTACGTGCAGAAGTTTTCCTGGAGCGCTAGACATTTCGGACAGTCTGACGTTTATGACAAACCCCATCTGGTAAGGTTTTGACGAGTTGGAGAAGAGTGGTTGATGTATCGCATTGTAAAGTTGAATATGTTTTTCGGAAGGCTCGACTGAGCCGCAGATAAAATTTTGGTGAGTTGGGAAAACGAAAACTTCGTAATTTTAGTAAAAAAGACAGGTTAATTGATTATTATATTTGTCCTCTTGTACAGAGCAAAAGTCCTTGAGAACTTGCTTAGTGGAATTATAGGTGTCGTGCTGAATATTTTTGCTGTTGCAATTCTCTTCCCAAAGTTTCTTGACTGACTCGTTTGGAAATGTTTTCAGAGCTTTGCGGAGAACAGTAACTGTTAATAGTCTAGGACCTGTATAGGAGTTTGTATGCATTTCATTTGCCACAAGTAATCTCAACTGTTTTAGGGTAAAATGACCATGCCGTTCAACATGGCATATGTGCCAAAACCCGAATCCGGGGCGAAAGTTCTCAAAATGACCCCGCCTTGAAACGGCAGTGTTGACATAGCTCTAACTTCAGACCAATGCAAGCAACAGCCTTTCTGAAGTGCTTATAGTGCTTAGAAGGGTTGCTTATAGGGGTGGTTATTAGAAGCAAAACATTGCCTAACTATAATATATTCCAAGAAAATCACCATTCAACATGCCAGGTCAACAGCTAATTATGCATAAAATCACTAAAATTGCTGGCAAAAATTAAATTTTCATATTTCCTAAAAAAAATTATTATAACATCAAAAACCATGTTGAATTGAATCAAATTCTTACAGATGTTAAAAGGATTGACATTATTTTGTTGATATACAAGACATTGTATTTCACTTACTCCCCCGCAAAAACACGATTTCAGCCATATTTTCCGTTTTGTTCGCTATTTTATCGCCGAGTAGCCGAAGTCTCATACAATTCTTGTACTTTCCCATAATCACAGATGACTAAAGAACAATTCAGCCCAGTTTCGGCTTGTTCTGAGACTGCGCCATCTACTTTATCTCCGATTTTTTCTCCTCGACAATTAGCCAAAATTGCCGCCATTACGAAGTCTTGCCGCTTTTCTGTCCGATAAATGAGGCTTCTTCGTCTTTGTGTGTATTTATACTATGTAATCCAACAGTACTTTATACTATTGAATTTCTGAAGGTCATTTTGTTAAATTTGATCAAGTTTCAATATAAAAATCCAGCCACATAAAATCGAGTCTCTTCGAGCTTTAAAATAATTTGAAAGTCACGCGCAATCGTCACGAAAATTCCTCGTGGGCGACCATACCGGGAGGAGTGAATATTTCACGAATGCGTTGGCATGTTTATATTTGCGTATATTATTTTGTTTTTAAGCTTTAACTCTGACAGTTATGCATTTCTCCCATGTTTATTTTGTGGGCTATGCCAGTGCAGATACGTAGGTTTCAATTTTAAAATCTTAGTGGGCTAATAGTGGCTTTTAGTGGCTTAGACGCTTAGTTATTTCATACTTTGGCATAATAAAAATCACCCTTTAAATAAAAATGGGGAAATGCGTAAGTCTGTCTGATTTTCTTTTAGTTGAAGCTTAAAACAAAACAATACGCAAATATACATGAACATAGAATAATATGAAATGTTTACTTGCCTTGCTGTGGAAACGAGCAAACGTATTCATGAAAATATTCACTCCCCCCGTATGATCGCCCACGAGGAATTTTCGTGACGATTGCGCGTGACTTTCAAATTATTTCGAAGCTTGAAGACACTCGATTTTATGTGGGCGGATTTTTATACTGAAAATTGACAGAAGTTTACAAAATCACCTTAAGAAATTCAGTAGTATAAAGTACTGTTGGATTACATAGTATAAACACACATGAAGACGAAGAACTCACATTTATCGGACACAAAAGCGGCAAGACTTTGTAATGGCGGCAATTTTGGCTAATTGTCGAGGATGCAAAATCGAGGATAAAGTAGACAGCACAGTCTTAGAACAAGTCGAAAAAGGGATGAGTTTTTCTTTAGTGATCTGTGATTATGGGAAAGTACAAGAATTGTATGAGACTTCGGCTACTCGGCGATAAAATAGCGAACAAGACGGAAAATATGGCTGAAATCGTGTTTTTGCGGGGGAGTAAGTGAAATACAATGTCTTGTATATCAACAAAATAATGTCAATCCTTTTGAAATCTGTAAGAATTTGATTCAATTCAACATGGTTTTTGATGTTATAATAATTTTTTTTAGGAAATATGAAAATCTAATTTCTGCCAGCAATTTTAGTGATTTTATGCATAATTAGCTGCTGACCTGGCATGTTGAATGGTGATTTTCTTGGAATATATTATAGTTAGGCAATGCTTTGCTTCTAATAACCACCCCTATAAGCAACCCTTCTAAGCACTATAAGCACTTCAGAAAGGCTGTTGCTTGCATTGGTCTGAAGTTAGAGCTATGTCGACACTGCCGTTTCAAGGCGGGGTCATTTTGAGGACTTTCGCCTCGGATTCGGGTTTTGGCACATATGCCATGTTGACCGGCATGGTCATTTTACCCTAAAACAGTTGAGATTACTTGTGGCAAATGAAATGCATACAAACTCCTGTACAGGTCCTAGACTATAATGAATTTAATGAATTTGATACATAGGGGGTGGGGCTTTGTTGCGCCGTTTGAACCATCGTTCGCTGGTCAGCCATGGTGGCCATACGCATAGATATAGGGGACAATTTTTAATTCACAATTTACAGATACGATAGGCATTTGAGATTTTACCATGAAAAAAGTTATTGTACAGGCAATTGTTCTCTTTTTAATATAATATTATTTTACATTGTTTATTTATACTTTATGCAAGTGTGGAGAGTTATTTCTTAAACACAAGTTTGGTGATATATTTTCTGAACTGCATTGTTGTATATTATTATAGGACATAACTATGTTTCACAATATCTTCTCATTAAATTCTCACTATTATGCACAAAATGTACAAAATTAGGTGTCACATTTAAGTAATAATAAAATTAACTGCATGCATGTGGTAGTTTTCATGAAATTTTTTATTGAATTTGCTGGTTAGGGCTATTTCAGATATGCTAGAGCACCTTTATCTCAAATACATATCTGTAAATTATGAAGACACGATCATAACTATCAATCATAGCGTGTCTAAACTAAAAATGTTCTTGCTAATTTTTAAACTAAATTGGTGCTGATCTTGCAGTTTTCAGTAACTGATGCATGGAGGGAAAGTAAATTGATATTAGTCATCAAAATGTTCCAACTTTGTGTTGGTAAGTGTTCTCTCCCATATCACTATCAAGCACTTATTAATGGAGGTGGGTCTTGCTGAACAAGTTGAAAACTACATATGATGCGTATGAAAGCTAATGAGCTTTCCAACTTAGGTAAATGCCTCAATATAATAAGCACCTATATAATTGTAGTGTTAGAATTACCAATAGCAGTTAACTGAGTAATATATGATATCATTTGAGTTGAAAGAAAGGACACTCAAGTTAACAATTATTAAAACTGAAAATTTATTCGTCCAAGGACAGTCTGTAGAAGCCGGAGTATGAAATCGATTAACTAAACACTGCAAGCAATCTCGGGTGGACACAACATGTGATTCCAAGTCTAAATGTCTAATAGTCTTGAACGTTCGGAAGGAATGCGACTACGACAATTATTTCTCATACTATTCCTCTCTTGTTTTCAGAATACCTGTTAAAAATATAGGAAACCATTCAAGAGGCTATCTGTGAACATAGTGAGGATTTCAGGCAATGAAACGCTCGAACTCACCAAGAGACAATTTCACATCAACTTTTATCGATAAATAATTTTGCGACTTTTCATCAAATTCACTCAAATATATGCTTAAAATCTTTGCGTTATGTTTCTCCTTCCCATAAATTTTGATCGGATGAGTTTCGAAACAAAGGGACGGCAAAATTTGCAAAAAATTGTCGATTTTATAATAAAGTCTATAAGCTTTTGCTCTCTTGTTCCGCCATGTTGGATTTCTCTTGTTGGCCCCACCTCCGCTAGGTATACGTCAGCAATCTATGTTTCCTATATCTATGGCCATACGCCTGGAACTGCAGACTTCGCTAATGCTTTCCTTTTCCCGCGTGTAAATAACCAGGCGGAATTAGTACCCTCGCCCCGGGCTAACGCCCGGAACGGCGCTTCACGTAGTTGGTTCGGGGACAAAACAATATGCGAATATACGTGTCGTGACAAAGTACCACCTCGTTGTATCGCGCAGTGTTGTTGTGAGTTAAATTCATACATGGATTTAATAGAGAAAACAGTAGGTAACTAGTAGCCACCTTTTGATATCATATTTCATATTTTTAAAATAATTAGGTGCTTGATATTTTTCATCCATTGAATCATGTGTAGTGACTGTAGTTTAGGGCCGCAGGAGGACAGCGCATATTCGCCCACGGACACGTGTATAAAACACGTTGTATATGCTTTCATATTGGTAGTTCTATATTGTTAAGTCAGGTACTTTAATAAAGTATAAAGGTCATTGCATCATGGATAGAGCTTTACATGAGCTAGAGCTTTATTAGAAATTAAAAGTGCGTTTATCCCAATTAATTAACATTTTCTTTCACAGCAAGAAAAGCTTGGCTTTGTAGAATACAAGACCATTGTCTAGCACAATCGAAATTCGTTATGCTTAAATAATCACAGAGATGTAGAAGAAATTAGTTTGAACCGTACGCTTTCGTTTTGATATGCAAATTTTATTTTGTGATTATACTTTGAATTTGTGAATTTGCGAATCTCCAGAATTCGTCTGCCAAACTTTAGACTGTATCTGTTTCTAGCAAATCAAACACAAGCTGAAAACTGTTTTTACCGTATAAAAGTACGGAATTTCTTTGCCTTTATAATGCCGAGTTTTACGACAGACAAATATCAAATTCTCTACTTACTAGAGGAATTCAAACTTAGAGGCAAGGGCCTGCAAATGCCAAAAAATCTAACATTTCCAGGTCTCGCATGTTAAAAAAATATGGCTATGCAAATTTGCAAGTTGTACACATAAGACGAATTTTAAATAGTGTGTTTCATAACGATTGGAGAAATGATCGCTCACAAGTTTCTTGCACTGCGACAAGAAACCTTTGTGTAATGAGACCCACATCGGTTGTTTTGGATTAACCATCGACCAGGTAGAGCTGTTTTCTATTTAAGCAAAAACTTTAGTTAAATACACTATATTCAACATTTTAAAGAGTTTTAGTACTAAACTCAATAAATTAAATATACTTCATGACGTGCATGCGTACAGCTAACATGACCATCGTCGCTCGATCGTCGATGAAAAAAATTTTCCCTATGCCAAGTGCAGAATCAGTAAAAGTCACCGTGGGCTTACACCCGGGGTGTTGTTTATTGGCGCTGGCTTGGGCCAGTTGGGGAAAAAGTTAACAAGTTTTTTATTTCTATACTTGTTACCTATTTTCAGGCAATGAAAAATAGCCCATGTGATGTACAGGTGTATATATCATATTGACGATACCAGTAAATAATGTCCATATCCATTGTTTCATTCTGTAACATGCTTAGCTTCTATAAATCAACATTGCTGTTAGTGAGCTGCCTTGCCAGTAATGGTAACGAACAAGTTCTGATATTCCTGTCGTATCCTGCGGTTTGTGATGTTGTATACGATTACATTGAAAAAACTGTTTAGGTAACCTAAGATCAATGACGCAAAATCGACAGCGCGTGGGACATGGCTACTTGAGAACATATGAACTATAATAATAAATGCAAAGGGCGACCAGCACAATGCAAATACGGCTATCAATGTAACAATAGTTCTAGTTAGATGTTTATGCTTTGGTTGTGGTCCTGAATCAGGATCTTGGACATGTAATTCGCCGTCTCTTGACATAATTGTTTCTGCCATAACCCTTCTTTCACTCTCTTTGTGAAAACGTATTATGTTGTAATAGCAATAACTCATTACTGATAAAGGTACCAACAAACAAACTGAAATCATAAAGATCGTGTACGATTTGCTTGACGTCCATTCAGCAAAACAATAACTCTGTGCAGGATCGTAGTCAAACTTTGCCCAGCCAAAAAATGGCGGCAATGACAACACGATTGTCATTGACCATGTTATACACACGTAAAGCGCACATTTCCTTCTCGTGTAGATGCTTTCATACTAATTCCAATGAACGATTGCATGATAGCGATTTATACTTATCATCGACAGTGCCATACACGAGGCGACGAAAGTAAGCAAAGTTATAAAGCCTGTCATGAGACAAACTGTCTTTCTAAGTATCCAATCTTCTGCAATCACAGCCACGCATGTAACAGGAACATTGAAAACAGCTACCAGTAAGTCAGCTGCTGCCAAATTTAGGATAAATACGTTTGCTTTGGTCTGTAGTGCGCGAAGTTTTGCCACGATGTAAAATAGTATCACATTGCCAAAAAGGGCTCCGATAAATACGAAGACTAGGCAGGCAGCTTCGATACTCGTCCAGAGTAAAGCCGTGTATGGATGTATGGCATTGAGAATGGGTGTATTGTCTGATATTGATTAACTGAAAGCATAAAACCAATTCCAAATCAAGGCGTAGATCAAACTTTACTCACTCACTTGCTTGCTTGCTTTATTTTTTCTTTCGATATCCAGTGTGGAAGATATTTGTTTCAAATATGGGGAACAACGTCTCCAAAATTGATTGTTGATGATTAATTTGATATTTATAGTCTAGTCTATCGCAGCGAGTCGTGCGTATTATATATAAGTGTGCCGTGATCAAGCAATAACGTCATAATCATCAATCTTATGTTGACCTGCACGTTTTGAACGCAGAACCATGACATCTAAAGGGTAGCGCAAATTTGATATGAAAAAGATGATGACCTTGAATCATGCCTACGAGGTGGTCGTCACGATTGGTGTGTTAGTTTTCAATTTTCGTCACTAATGCTCGGTTGTGCCACGAGCAAGCAATTTTAATGTTATCAGAAGAGACTATAATAATTATATAACAGTAACTTTTTTTACATTTCTCATTATCAAGTAAACGTTTTACGAAAAAGCTGCTAGATGTTGTTGCTCTAAACATAAATTAGAATGATTGATCTATTTTAACAGTAAAACATAAAGCGATTATATTTCAAAAAAAAATATTAACGCTAAAGTCCACGTTATTCATCCAATAATTAACTGATATTTAGAGACCATTAAAAACACGTTCCTTGTATCCCTAAAGATACAAAATTTTAATTACTTCCAAAATATGGGCATAAAATGCAAGCGTTTCAAAATACACGAATGGGCACGAAACCAAAGATTCGTCAGTAAAGAATATCAGCTATCAATACTTTAATAACTTTAGTAGAGCACAACAGTGTGCTACATGTACATGTACTTCATATTTAACGCAAGCAGTGCCTACTTTTACCGGTTGCAATTCAACGCATCGTGCTTATTCGGATCTAAATGGAAAACTGCACTACCTGGTCAACAGTTTCTGTAAAGAAATCCATCAAAAACAGCCTAAATGAGTCACGTTACATCATATACAAAACGTCTGTATACTCAAACGAATCAAAGACGTTAAGAGTAATTAAGTTTAACAGTGTTCTGGTTTTAGTATGTGTAAGGTAAATAATCACATTATACAAACGTTTTTTTAAGGTTGCACGCTGCAGACACAGTTCAGGTCTACATAGATAAGTTTGGAGCTTCGCTGACCGACAAATGTTTTCCAATCAATGACACGTGATCATGAGAAATTGTGTTTTGAGGTATTTCTGCAATTCTAGGACGAAACCGCAAAGTGTTCTGATCATGATAATAAATTTGTGAAACCTAAACAATACGTAATTATGTTGTCAGCTGTTCTTATTTTCCTGTTTTCCAACCGCGTTTTCGTAAGCTTTTTGGTTTACTTCTTCCCGAAATGTGTTTCCCATGCCAAGTCGAAATTTTGCCACGTCATCAATTATTTTATGGATTTTAGCCTACATAATCTTCGGTTCCTTAAGTAGATTATTATAAAACTTTGCGCAGTTGTTATACCATATCTAAGGCAAGACATATCCAAATTTAAAAAATCTACAAATAGGTTTCGCCCCAATCGAAATTCACGAATATCTAAATTGTAATTAATTTATTGTGTAGAAGCTTCAATGATAACTTCAGCTCTGATACAAATGACACATCTATTTCAAATCAATAGTACATGGGGGAAATAAAAAGCTATTTGCAAGCCAATTTTTGGCTGACGAAGAAAATGCATATGTGTGCTCATTAGACAATCAGAAACTGGACGGTTCATGATAACATGGCAAAATGTGGAAATTGCGTTGCTCACATGAGCAGTGCGTTGTCAGCCAGATTATATATTCCACTATACATGCAGATTTTAAAATTCTTTCGAAACTGATTTTTGGTGCAGTCAGTGTACGCGACATTAGTTTCCGCTATATGTTATCCGTAACGCAACAAAAATAACACTGCTCATTCAAACCCATTAAACAGTTCGATACCGCGTCCTCCCCATGTTTCGTAGCATATCGGATACTTTGCATATATATTAAAACACACATGTATATGCTTGGTAAATATCTATTCATAGAGATAGTATTATAATCATAACCTTCAAACTATAATTATCCTTAAATTTTAGATTTCTAGAAGTTTATAATAGATTTATAATAAATTAAATGTTGGCTTTTTGCACGCTCATGGTTTGTGTGGAATTCAAGAGGAATTTGAGATGTTATAAGGAGTAAAATAGGGTTTTGCAAGGTTTGATTGTGGTGTATACTCTGTTGGATTAATGAGAATACATTGTTGCGGAAACATTGTTCCCTTGTTCCCAAAGCTGGGCTACGTGTCATCCGTTCTGTGCATCGGTTCTTTTGCGTTTTAAGGGAAAAAACGAATGACCAAAAAATAGAGTCGCAAATCTCAAGGGCTTTTTGATGGTCTTCATAGAAACTCGATATTCTGATTCAAACAAAAAGTAGTTCTACTTATACGAGCAATTCTTTTTTCAATAAGTTCATGTCCAGTGTAAGCTTCGTGGTATCGTATGGAGAGTCAGACACTATTGGGAAGCTGTCTTTCTTCTACAATAAAGTATATAAAATGTTTTTCGATAGTTTGGCAAACGCAGGACGTAAATTGATGGATTTACTGCAAAGTTAATGTAAAAAATAGATATGCACACTGCGTGGAATACCAACAAGGCTTGTCGATTATCTTCAATGAAACCCAGATAAGAATATAAGACGGTGAATACCAAATATGGAATAAAGCAAACGAAAGCAATGCTCGCTATAATAATAATTGTCCGTAAAAATCGCTTTTCCTTAAGGATTCGTATTTCTTGTGCATGATTTCCATTTGAGTTTTGCAAAACAATGCTCCTTGACTGCTTTTTCAACTTGTAGTATGTAGACGAGTACATAACGGACGAGAGTATGATGATGATAACACTAAAAATGTAAAGTAGTCGTCCGCTGTCCAGGCCATATCTATCTGAAAGCAGTTGAACGAGAGGAATTGGACAGCTTACTATCCAAATGGCTGAAATCCACAAGATCATAACTTTACCATTCATCAAAATGCGATATTTTATCGCATATGTAACCATTACGAAGCGATCAATAGATATTGAAGTAATCGATACAAATGATGCAAGTCCCACCCAAGATACGAAAATTGAAAAATACGGGTAGAGAACATTAGTTCTTGGTGTAATATAAAGAGCGAAAGAGAATATGCACGTCATAAAATCGGAAGTTGAAAGGCTTATTAGAAGGTATGTTCCTGAATTTCTAAAGCATTTTAGAGGATCTTTAATAAATGCGAGCAGAAGTAAAAGATTTGAGACCAGTCCAACTATAGAAATTATGATAATCGGTAAATTGTAGTAGGAGAATCCGTTGTCCATGCTGGCAGTAGTGTTTGTGTCCGCCATATGCCCACATTAAGGAAGATACAACAATAAATGGAGACAAGGATTTGCGTCAACTGTGAAAAGGCAACTTTAGTCCAGAAGATGTACGAAGACTCCGGGATACTCGATCAGCACTGTATAAAAGTCGTTTTAAGAACACAGATTGTGATGTTAATCGTTCTAGTGTACTCAGTAAAGCCTATGTGTAACAATATTCGCATGTGTTGGGTCAACTGATCAAATGAAAATTAAAATTTTGAATATCATTAATAAAAACCGACAGATCAGACACCACTGTCTTCTGAAGAGTGTGGCAGGCTTCGCCTGGCATACGAAACAAATTTTTAGTGAATAAATGTATGAAGTAAACCAAGTTTGTCTTCATCTTACTCTATATATATATATATTTTTGATAGTCTTCAATATGCAGTAATAATTATATTGGGTGAGAAATACGGCAAGTTTTAAATGTCACATGCTCGCATTTCCTACCAAAAGCTGGAAAAACTAATTGAAATTTTTTTAATCATGTTTTAATTGAAAATCTTTATATTAAAGTTATCTTTTATAAGTAAATATACTGACATGTATCTTGGCAAATAATGTCATTCAAAAACAGCGCTGTGCATATATTTATTGTTGTTTATTAAAGCTTTTAAGCCCCATGTAGCGAAGGTAGTAAATAGATTACGAAACGTTTAAGTTTCAGTCATATATTTTAGGTAGTAGCACAGTATATATATTTATATATACATAATTCCGATGATGCTTTTGAAAGTTAAGGGCATTAAGCATCTCTATAAAACTAGAACATTCTCTGGCGAAAACACTAGAAAAACTGATCGAAACATTTACAAATTTTACTGTTTTAAAGTGTTTGTTTTGTTCTCTGATTAATTCTTTATATTTTGATTTCTCGCGTTCAACTTTATATTTTGGAGAATCGATTCGAAGCCAACTGTAAGTTAAACAACATAGAGCGTCCCGATCGAGGTAGATAGAAGCAAATCTGGACGGTACGTGTCACCAGTGATTGCACATTGCAATGGTCTGCAGGATCGTTGCGAGAAAGTTCAATAAAAAATCATGTCTCCATGTAAATCGTTCCAGGTACGATTGGAAACCAACTACTACGTGCAGAAGTCTTTCTGGAGCTAGACATTTCGGACAGTCTGACGTTTATGACAAACCCTATCTGGTAAGGTTTTGGCGAGTTGGAGAAGAGTGATTGATGTATCGTATTGTAAAGTTGAATATGTTTTTCGGAAGGCTCGACTGAGCCGCCGACAAAATTTTTGTGAGTTGGGAGAACGAAAACTTCGTAATTTTAGTAAAAAAGACAGGTTAATTGATTATGATATTTGTCCTCTTGTCCAAAGCAAAAGTCCTTGAGAACTTGCTTAGTGGAATTATAGGTGTCGTGCTGAATATTTTTGCTGTTGCCATTCTCTTCCCAAAGTTTCTTGACTGACTCGTTTGGAGATGTTTTCAGAGCTTTGCGGAGAACAGTAACTGTTAATGAATTTAATGAATTTGATGCATAGGGGGTGGGGCTTTGTTGCGCCGTTTGAACCATCGTTCGCTGGTCAGCCATGGCTGCCATACGCATAGATATAGGGGACAATTTTTAATTCATAATTTACAGATACGATGGGCATTTGAGATTTTACAATGAAAAAAGTTATTGTAAAGTCAATTGTCCTCTTTTTAATATAATATTATTTTACATTGTTTATTTATACTTTATGCAAGTGTGGAGAGTTATTTCTTAAACACAAGTTTGGTGATATATTTTCTGAACTGCATTGTTGTATATTATTATATAGGACATAACTATGTTTCACAATATCTTCTCATTAAATTCTCACTATTATTCTTGGATGTACAAAATTAGGTGTCACATTAAAGTAATAATAAAATTAACTGCATTCATGTGGTAATTTTTCAAGTAAATTTTTTATTGAATTTGCTGGTTGGGGCTATTTCAGATATGCTAGAGCACCTTTATCTCAAATACATATCTGTAAATTATGAAGACGTGATCATAACTATCAATCATAGCGTGTCTAAACTAAAAATGTTCTTGCTAATTTTTAAACTAAATTGGTGCTGATCTTGCAGTTTTCAGTAACTGATGCATGAAGGGAAAGTAAATTGATATTAGTCATCAAAATGTTCCAACTTAGTGTTGGTAAGTGTTCTCTCCCATGTCACTATCAGGCACCTATTAATGGAGGTGGGTTACCTTGCTGAACAAGTTGAAAACTAGATATGATGCGTATGAAAGCTAATGAGCTTTCCAACTTAGGTAAATGCCTCAATATAATAAGCACCTATTTAATTGTAGTGTTAGAATTACCAATAGCAGTTAACTGAGTAATATATAATATCACTTGAGTTGAAAGAAATGACACTCAAGTTAACAATTATTAAAACTGAAAATTTATTCGTCCAAGGACAGTCTGTAGAAGCCGGTGTATGAAATCGATTAAATAAACACTGCAAGCAATCTCGGGTGGACACAACATGTGATTCCAAGTCGAAATGTCTAATAGTCTTGAACGTTCGGAAGGAATACGACTACGACAATTATTTCTCATACTATTCCTCTCTTGTTTTCAGAATACGTGTCACAAATATAGGAAACCATTCAAGAGGCTATCTGTGAACATAGCTAGTGAGGATTTCAGGCAATGAAACGCTCGAACTCACCAAGAGACAATTTCACATCAACTTTTATCGATAAATAATTTTGCGACTTTTCATCAAATTCACTCAAATATATGCTTAAAATCTTTGCGTTTTGTTCCTCCTTCACGTAAAACTTGATCAGATGAGTTTCGAAACAAAGGGACGGCAAAATTTGCAAAAAATCGTCGATTTTATAATAAAGTCTATAAGCTTTTGCCCTCTTGTTCCTCCATGTTGGATTTCTCTTGTTGACCCCACCTCCGCTAGGTATACGTCAGCAATCTATGTTTCCTATATCTGTGGCCATACGCCTGGAACTGCAGACTTCGCTAATGCTTTCCTTTTCCCGCGTGTAAATAACCAGGCGGAATTAGTACCCTCGCCTCGGGCTAACGCCCGGAACGGCGCTTCACGCAGTTGGTTCGGGGACAAAACAATATGCGAATATGCGTGTCGTGACAAAGTACCACCTCGTTGTATCGCGCAGTGTTGTTGTGAGTTAAATCCATACATGGGTTTAATAGAGAAAACAGTAGGTAACTAGTAGCCACCTTTTGATATCATATTTCATATTTTTAAAATAATTAGGTGCTTGATATTTTTCATCCATTGAATCATGTGTAGTGACTGTAGTTTAGGGCCGCAGGAGGACAGCGCATATTCGCCCACGGACACGTGTATAAAACACGTTGTATATGCTTTCATATTGGTAGTTCTATATTGTTAAGTCGGGTACTTTAATAAAGTATAAAGGTCATTGCATCATGGATAGAGCTTTACATGAGCTAGAGCTTTATTAGAAATTAAAAGTGCGTTTATCCCAATTAATTAACATTTTCTTTCACAGCAAGAAATGCTTGGCCTTGTAGAATACAAGACCATTGTCTAACACAATCGAAATTCGTTATGCTTAAATAATCACAGAGATGTAGAAGAAATTAGTCTGAACCGTACGCTTTCGTTTTGATATGCAAATTTTATTTTGTGATTATACTTTGAATTTGTGAATTTGTGTATCTCCAGAATTCGTCTGCCAAAATTTAGACTGTATCTGTTTCTAGCAAATCAAACACAAGCTGAAAACTGTTTTTACCGTATAAAAGTACGGAATTTCTTCGCCTTTATAATGCAGAGTTTTACGACAGACAAATATCAAATTCTCTACTTATGTGTGCTCATTAGACAATCCGAAACTGGACGGTTCATGATAACTGGTAAAATGTGGAAATTGCGTTGCTCGCATGAGCAGTGCATTGTCAGCCAGATTATATATTCTCGCTATATGCAGATTTTAAAATTCTTTCGAAACTGATTTTTGGTACAGTCAGTATACGCGATATTAGTTTCCGCTATATGTCATCCGTAACGCAACAAAAACAACACTGCTCATTCAAACCCAGTAAACAGTTCGATACCGCGGTCCTCCCCATGTTTCGTAGCATATCGGATACTTCGCATATATATTAAAACACACATGTATATGCTTGGTAAATATCTATTCATAGAGATATTATTATAATCATAACCTTCAAACTATAATTATCCTTAAATTTTAGATTTCTAGAAGTTTATAATAGATTTATAATAAATTAAATGTTGGCTTTTTGCACGCTCATGGTTTGTGTGGAATTCAAGAGGAATTTGAGATGTTATAAGGAGTAAAATAGGGTTTTGCAAGGTTTGATTGTGGTGTATACTCTGTTGGATTAATGAAAATACATTGTTGTGGAAACATTGTTCCCTTGTTCCCAAAATTGGGCTACGTGTCATCCGTTCTGTGCATCGGTTCTTATGCGTTTTGAGGGAAAAAACGAATGACCAAAAAATAGAGTCGCAAATCTCAAGGGCTTTTTGATGGTCTTCATGGAAACTCGATATTCTGATTTAAACAAAAAGTAGTTCTACTCTACGAGCAATTCTTTTTTCAATAAGTTCATGTCCACTGTAACCTTCGTGGTATCGTATGGAGAGTCAGACACTATTGGGAAGCTGTCTTTCTTCTACAATAAAGTATATAAAATGTTTTTCGATAGTTTGGCAAACGCAGGACGTAAATTGATGGATTTACTGCAAAGTTAATGTAAAAAATAGATATGCACACTACGTGCAATACCAACAACGCTTGTCGATTATCTTCAATGAAACCCAGATAAGAATATAAGACGGTGAATACCAAATATGGAATAAAGCAAAGGAAAGCAATGCTCGCTATAATAATAATTGTCCGTAAAAATCGCTTTTCCTTAAGGATTCGTATTTCTTGTGCATGATTTCCATTTGAGTTTTGCAAATCAATGCTCCTTGACTGCTTTTTCAACTTGTAGTATGTAGATGAGTACATAACGGACGAGAGTATGATGATGATAACACTAAAAATGTAAAGTAGTCGTCCGCTTTCCAGGCCATATCTATCTGAAAGCAGTTGAAAGAGAGGAATTGGACAGCTTACTATCCAAATGGCTGAAATCCACAAGATCATAACTTTACCATTCATCAAAATGCGATATTTTATCGCATATGTAACCATTACGAAGCGATCAATAGATACTGAAGTAATCGATACAAATGACGCAAGTCCCACCCAAGATGCGAAAATTGAAAAATAAGGGTACAAAACATTAGTTCTTGGTGTAATATGGAGAGCCAAACAGAATATGCACGTCATAAAATCGGAAGTTGAGAGGTTTATTAGAAGGTATGTTCCTGAATTTCTAAAGCATTTTAGAGGGTCTTTAATAAATGCGAGCAGAAGTAAAAGATTTGAGACCAGTCCAACTATAGAAATTATGATAATCGGTAAATTGTAGTAGGAGAATCCGTTGTCCATGCTGGCAGTAGTGTTGGTCTCCGCCATATGCCCACATTAAGGAAGATGCAACAATAAATGGAGACAAGGATTTGCGTCAAATGTGAAAAGGCAACTTTAGTCCAGAAGATGTACGAAGACTCCGCGATACTCGATCAGCACTGTATTAAAGTCGCTTCAAGAACACAGATTGTGATGTTAATCGTTCTAGTGTATTCAGTAAAGCCTATGGATAACAATATTCGCATGTGTCGGGTCAATTGAGCGAATACAAATTAAAATTTTAATATATATATATATATATATATATATATATATATATATATATATATATATATATATATATATATATATATATATATATATATATATATATATATATATATATTTGACAGTCTTCAAAATGCAGTAATAATTATATTGCTAGTAATATCAATCGAAATCCTTTGTTTTATTAGTGACGATTAACAACTAAATAACCCTATGCATATACATTAGGTAGGATTAGTGACTAATCGTACCTAATATTTATGTATTAGGTACGATTACCAGCTAATCGTACCTAATATTTATGCATTAGGTACGTTTACTAGCTAATCGTAGCTAATGTTTATGCCAAACACCTCTGCTTATTATTTATGCAAGACAGAAAGTTTACAACACACAAAGTTATATTCCATTAGTTAAATCCCCTAAAAGCGTTCCTATTGTCTCGGTGACAATAATATTACAAAGTAATAACATGGCTTTGCGGTTGCTTAGTGATTAAATGTCCCTCAAGCCTTGGGAGGTTTTATTAGTAAAAGTCCCTCAGCGCTGGGCGCTTCGGTGCTTTCACTAAACCTCCCTCGGCTTTCGGGTACACTTAATCACTAAGCAACCTCAAAGCCATGTTATTACTTATAACTAGAAATACATGCATGCAGCAACCCCTCGCCACTAACTAAGAGCATGCAACTGTATTTTCGGAATTACATGAAGTACTTGCGTAGGTTATTGTCATAGCAACACGGCAATTGTTATTCTTTCTGTATATTTTTTCAAAATGACAAAATTTTGAGTTTTTAATCCTTGTTTTATTGACATTTTTTTAAAATGGCACAACATTTGTCATCGGTATGTTATTACGCCTAATGTAAGCTTAAATTTGGTATAAAATACGACCTGTTAATTGCATATATTAGACGTTTTGCAATATCTATGAAACTAAATTTTTATCTACATAAACTTTGAGTTTGAAATAAAACCGTTTCAAGCCAATTTTGTATCTTCGCTCATATTCTTTTACATGTAAACTTCGTCAATATTTTGAAATACAGTAATAAGAAGACAGTCTTGCATTTTAATACAAAACATAAACTTACCCTGGAATTTAAACAGTGAATAGACTGGAGGAGTACGGCTACGCCGGCCCTTATAAAGCATTAAAACACAAGTATAAATACGCATTATCAACAAACTTGCCTTGTGTTTCACGCCGTAGTCAATTCTTGGCGCTTCTGTGTATTTTCCCAGAGTTAATCTCTCTTCAAGAGTCTTGTCGCAGTCGTTTTCGTCTCAGTTCTCGCCTTTTTGAATGCCTTAAGTGTTTGCTACTCCTGATATTCCGCCATACTCTTGAGATCATAAATGACCACCCTTCGTTGGTTGTGAAAGCTGCCAAATCTTTTTGCAAAAATACAAAATATTGTAGAGCAAAAAGCAAATTTAGATATTTGCTTGCTGTCAGTTGAATTCGTGATTAATCAATCAACAATAAATTTTAAATCCGGCCAATCAGTGTTAGCCATTCATGATAGTCCGCCATATTGTTGAGATCAGTGAGGA